>CM077913.1:31309182-31963774 GCA_039766575.1 Serrognathus titanus
AAATACAACATATCGAAAGTCGGTTCTCGAACGTCAATTGGTGAAAATAGATATGACTTCGGAAAAGCAATTTTGGCAAGCCACTTGCGGGCCACGCGTAAACGCTCGCTTACGTTGCGTCCGTCATAGAAAAACGTAACAACTGCGAACCTTGACCTAAAAGCCTTGGACTAGCGAAAAAAATAGCTTGTGTCTTTCACCTGGAGTATGTATGCAATATGACTTGTCAAAATCTAACTGTGTTGCTTCCAATTCAAACGAAATATATTCAAAAGTGAAAGTGCTCCAAGGCAATTTCGAGATAATTGCACTTGACACTATTTCAAGGACTCCATAGTAAACACCTGCGATATTTTTATTAATGAAATTATTCACTGTATGAAAAAGGAAAATTCACTTAAAAAGAAGAAACATATCGTTATGTAAACTCAAAAAATGTTCGTTATTATCAGCAATTCCGATTACTGAAAGGTTCCAAAACAAAGCTCACACCAATCATTTCTTTTTTTGAATAAAACTTGAAAAAAATTGACTTTTTTTAATTTCAATACATGAATTATAAGAATTTTTTAATAAAATAATACAGTCCTGTTTGAAATGAACTTCCAAACGTTCAAGCACTTTTGAGAACATGTCTACGCAGCGCGCCTTAGAATCAATCCAGCAAACATTGTTTCAACAAAATGTGCTATGCTGGAATCAGTCATAAGCATGCGGTAAATAATTCCAGATTTTATTCTTGCCCATAAGAAAATTGTAGAAAATTTCTCGCTATTTCTCCCGTGCACACAGATTCAAGTATATACTAAAATTGTTTGGCTTATATTCCTCTTTTATAATTGCTTATAAAATTATTCACAGAAATATGTGTCCCGTGTTCTCTGAACAGCATACCTTACCTTGATAATTGCTGTATCGTGTGTACATTTATTCATCTTCGGGGTTAATAAAAATTAGAATTTATGATGTACCCGCAATGATGATAATAAATTCATAATTCTCGAATTTAATTTAATTCTTATTTATACATATTTTATTTTGGGAAAAACGTTTACAAGCATAATTTTGTGCCAGGAATGACCGTTTAGAGCGTAGTTATTTTAACTCCAGCATTCATATCCTTCATCATAAACAATTCCCATATCTCCTTTTGTTTCGTGTATAAAAGTAAGTAATTTATATAAGACCACAAGTATCGCTGCGAATTTGGCTTCAAACACGCTCGCGAACTTTGTATAAGCGTGTGGATGTTCCTCTAATAATTACAAATAAACAACGCAGAAGGTTTCTCATAAATTAGAAGTGGTATTACATTTATTATTTATTACATGATATTTATTACACTAAGACATGCTAGGCTACAACAAAAAATCAATTATGTGCAAAGACTTCCTATGAAATATTTCCTGGTTCACTTTTTTCCGATCGTAACTGATGACAGAAAAAGCTAAATTAAAGTGAAAACGCCGATAGGTTTGATTTTAATTCTCTAAAACCCATATGAAATAGAAAATTGGATGAAATTACTGTCACGTATCTCATAAATTAAAAGCGTTAATACCTTTTATTTGCTAGGAGATTTATATTTATTACAGTAAAACATGCAAAGCTACTACATATAAAAAAATCAATATAATATCTCCTTCGCAACAAGAAAATAATAATTTCCTGTAATCTTGTAATTTTGAAGAATTTCTGAAAATAACAATTTTTTTAGAAAACAAAACGGGAAAAAAAAGAACGCCAAATCAACATTTCCTGACCAGCAGGTATTGTGATACACGCATCTGAGTTTGGGAAAAAGCAGGAGCTTTCATAAAAAATATTTTTTCTGAGAAATCAATAATAAAAAAGTTTCCCTTATATGTCCAACTTTCTGCCGGTCTCGGTATAAGACGTGAAAATTTAGATAGAAAGAAAATCGGAAAAATCATTCATTCATTAAATATTTAAAGACAGATGAAATCAAAAGAAAAGTAAAGAAAGATTTTGTACCAAATAAATTACAACTATAGAAGGCAGGATTAATTTCGTGTCACTTACTCAATTATAAAAACTAACATTTCCCTTTTCATTAATATTAAAAAACTATAAGCATTTTTTAAATATAAGGATATATTTTAAAATGAAATAAATTATATCGCATTAGTTAAAGTAGTAGTTATTCCAATGAAATGAGAAGTGAGATATTAGATTTATCACTACCTTCATCCATAATCAAACTAGTTTCAAGATTTTAATTGTATCAATAAACCCCTTTCGTTTAATTTCATCCCATTTTTGTTGTGATTATGGCAGGAACTTACAAAACAGAACATTTAAGTTATGTAAAGGAACTGAATTCAAAGAATTTATATTCATACAGTCTTTTAAAATATCTTACTGTAGGAATATGAAATTCAAATATTTGGTATTTTTAACATTAGCTTATATCGGAGACTTACCTTTTCATTTTTGGTAATTTTCAAACTTTCTTTTCTTATCAATAAAATTATTAATAACTAGTATGGTCCTTGTTCGTGATATTATAATACTCAAAAAAGAACAACTTTAAATCGGCCAAGAGAATGTTAAAACATTAAAATATACTTTTGCTCGATCTAAAGTTGTTTTCTTTTCAAAGTTATTAATGATAAGAATTATCTTCCTGTTGAACCTCATACTAAACACCATCCAATTGGATGGAACCGTACTTTTATTATAAACAAAAAAAAATTTTTTTGAGATCTTTGAAGCAAAATACTGGTTTAACGAAGCACTTTTCCATTATTTCAATATTCGAGAAATTATTTTTAAACACATTTAATTCATAATGTGTTATCGTTATCTCATTTTTATCAGTTCTTTCGATTGATAAATTTTAACTTCTTATAATTTATATCATATACGATACTTTAGAGCTACAAGTTTTCCCCGCAAATTTCTAATTTCTAATCATTTGAGGGAGGATGATCACTGAATTAAATCGATATTCCAAAATAATTATTAAAAATGTCTTTTTAAAACTATTCTAAATTATATAGGCATTCTATAGACTATGTGGTATTCGGTTAAGTATGGAAACGAGCTGTTGAAGAAAAGTAATTTCATTTTTAAATTAAGTCGTCATCAATGTCACCTTTTTGCAAATGAGGTCGTTGTCCTCAACAAGGGCAAAGTTTTAGATCTACCAATATTTATAACATTATTTTATTTCTAGCCAAAAAAAGAGCTCCATAAATTCTAATTTTGGCACGTAATTGGATCCACGTTGTTATTTATGGATTTAACACATCGGACACATTTGTTTACATAATTTAGGGGCTTATTAATGCAATTCATACGTACACTAGGCATAAATAAATTACGTACACATCTAAACGGACGTGTATCTTAAATTATCCGCATGAATAATATGGCAGGCGTAAATTCCAAAGTCATTTCATCCGAGTGAAGCATAAACTGTCACCGTGATACAGTAAAAGCTATTAGAGAGGAGCAATATAGCTAGAGCAACAGCGGTAGTGTGGTCTAAATGTACAGCCTTAATCAAATTAAGTGTCTCAAAGCAAAGACGTTTAAAAATTGCTCTGTGATGGATGGACGGTAATAAAATCAAAAGAAGTCAAATATTAAGGAATACCATTAACAATTTTGAAATCCCTTCCAATAAAACAAAATTCGAAAATCATCTGTGCAATTTAAATTGCCGAAGATTCTACATGTGACTTAATTTCGAAAAGCGTTCGTCCGTTCGCTCGTTGGAAGCTGGGGCGCTGCACCTATTCGTATTTTTAGAAAAGATGCAGCCGCGAATATGTGCGCAAGCGAGCGACCGCAAGAGATTGATGGCACGACCCTAAGCTGTTGACTATAAATATTATGAGATGCCAGACAGATACGCTGTATTTGCGACCGAATTTATTAGTAAACTGTCACCGATTCAACTTACATGCTTCTATTCTTGTAGCCAGCGGTTTCCAGAAACAGTTTATGCATCCAACTATAAATGCCTTTAACCTACCATGTGCGTTAGTCACGTTCCTATATTTAACGAAAACTAAATCCAACCCTTCGACTTTCCAAGAATCTTGAATCAAGTATGTGCTCAGAGCGATGAAGCATAGCAAATGCCTAGCAAATCTTTGAACTTCAGTTTTTCTTAGTTATTTGAAAAAAATATCTTTTTACGTATTTTTTTCAGATCAAACAACCAACAATTTTTTTATCCCCAGCTTCATAAAGTGTTTTCGCTGTACTTTCACTTTTCTATTGAACGCAGTTCTGGACAATTAGGTGAATTCATTTCTTTGTTAACAAACAAAGTAACATGCCGTAGCTAAATAGGGCTAAAATATTGCCAGTACCTGGTGTTGCCTGCATATCGTCTCTTTAAGTCAATTAATTACGAAAATACTGGTGCTTATTACTCCTTGAGTGAAAAACGCAGATGATTTCTATCGATAAGAACAAATTGCCTGCCAGACAAATACTTTATCATCCAATTTTTCAACAGAATTGTATTTTTCATCGTATAACAAACGAGCATATTTCAGAATGTTCAAGCACCTCACTCCTTTTTGGCTTTTTTTTTCTAGTAGGTCTTCACCTTTATTTTGCCTTTTTTGTAGTTTAAACACTTACTGTTTACTTTTTCAACTATAATTCTTGTAGACATTAAACGCAATTCTTCCTCAGTAGTATAAACGTTTTTTGTCGATTTTTTGGATAACCACTTTTTCTTCCATATTTTGATAAATTTTTAAGAGTATAATGTTCCTCACCGTCTTCATCGTTTCTTATCGCCATTTACAGACACACTCATTGATTTTGCTAACTGTGTCAGTAATTAAAAATTAATCTCCGCCCATAATAATTTTTATATCCGTAGATACATATTTCGGCAGCAAAGCTGCCATCTTCAGTGCACACACTACCAAGTTAAAAGCACTTCATGAAATCTAACCACCATAATTAAATGAATAAAAATAAAAACAGAAAGAAAATAATGTGTAATTATCTAAAATTAGACCGTTAAAAACAGCCTACACATAAGAACAAATCAAATAATACGGAAATAAGTATTGGTCCATTCTCCTACTCAATTTTTGTTTCAGTAGAATGGAGCCATACTTATTTCCGTATTATTTGACTTGCTCTTATTTGTTGTTTTTGACGGTCTAGTTTTAGATAATTACATATTTTTTTTATAATTATCAGTATGATTAGGTGGTTGTTAGATTTCATGAAGTGCTTTTAATTTGGTAGTGTGTGTACTGAATATGGTAGCTTAGCTGCTGAAATACAATATCTACGGATATAAAAATTATTATGGGCGGAGACTAATTTTTAATTATTTCTTAATAAATCGCAGTCTCCTTTACCATTTTTTAGTTTTTTAATTGTGTTAATGACAAACCATTTTCACTGCGCTGTATTTTATGTACAATAATCTACTGATTCTGTAACGTCATATTTACATCTGTAGAAGAAAATTGCATAACAATTATAGAAAATTCTGGAAGATAAAGGACATCGCATAAGAAAGAAACGCAAAGTTTATAACCAAATCAGTACAAACCTGACTTCTGAACCATTTTTAGTTTTACTCATATTTTAAGTAAATATAAACTAAGGGCTAAAATAAATTGAAATCATTAAAAATTTATATGCGAATTTGCTGCTGTTGAGAGTTGGTACTTTGTTGTATATTTAATTCAGCATGTCATATTTCCATACTGACGTTAAATTACTTATTTTACGCTCGAGGACGGTGTTGGATTACAAATATATATTTTAAAAAATGTAATCTTGGAAGAGCAAACTTCATCAAATACATTTCAAATTTTTTATTTAAAAAAATCCTTTTTATATAAAAAAAAGATGACAGAATTCTGCCTCGTATTTCTATATTCTTTACCTACACATTTACAACAGTATTTTTTGAATTTACTCGGTACACTTTTTATGATTCGTTCGAAAAGATTTAAAAAAACGTTAAATAATATGTTAGACTATGAATGTTTAAATGTGATAAAAGCTATTTTAACAATAGAAGAGCAAATGTGATATTTAGAACATGTTTTTAGTTATCAATTGATTATTCATAGACCCTGTACTTTAATAAAATTTGAGTCATTTTCATAAATCAACACATAAATACAAATCATGAATTACTACTTTATTTTATTGTAAAAATAATTTTTTTAATGAAAATATTTTATTTGAGTCACTCATAAAAATTTGGAAAGATAATGAGTAAGAACATTATACCGTATATTTGCAGAACGATAGCCAGTCGATAACTCGGTTAATAATAGAGATATTTGAATAAATATTACTTTATATTGATTAGGGAATGTATTTTATAAGGTAATGTGTACTGTCTTTATTATAGAACTCTGCTTTTTGGAATAGAATAGGTATAATGATATTCAAAACATTTTTTACACAACAACTTTATATACAAAATATGAAACTTACTCATTTAGGGGTGCAATCTTGAAGTAATTACCTAACTTCTGTTTATTTCACTTAGTTAATAACTTAATTTTTAATAGTTTTACTTAATTACTAAGGTTAGACAACATTTCATTGTAAATCATAATTTATTATGGAATAGAAGCAAATTTACAGAGTGACATATGTACTATATTTATAAAATCTGCTTCAGAAAGGAAATACAAGGTCAGGGAAGTTAACGCGAAATTTTTTCACACAAGAGGTATTGATTGTAGTTTCCTCTGATCATTTATTTCTCGTGCTTAGCAGAAGTAATATTCTATGACACAGGTTTCTTGTTACAAAAATGAAACTGTAGGTAGTAAATTAATAATAAATAAATTTCTGTAAGCTCAGACAAATGTTGTTTTCCACGGCCTACTCTCATTAAAAATTTACTTAGACGTATAGTGCCTACAGCATGGAACCATCATTATTTTGTTTCAAATATTTATGATAGTTATATTCAGCCAAAATGGCACAAAATCTAAAACTAAATATTTGAATGTGAAAATTAAAAAAAAATATATTGTAAAATCACTTTTTGTGTGAACATCGTAATAGAAAATATTAATTACATCAGTTCCTTGCCACTTACCTATCATCAATGCAAATTAACCGCGAGATGCAGATTGCAGAAATTCATTTTTACCCCTGCAAGTGAAACTTACTTCTCTTTCTCATTGCGGTGGATAAAAAAGATTAGTAAATTAAAAGAAGGCGCTTGCATCAGATTTGTTGCACTGAGTACGTTTTTATTGAAACATGAATAATTCCTCTAACAAGGTTTGTGTTTAAACATTTTTAATGCAATGTGACGAGAATGAAAAATTCTGATTGATGCAAACGTGATGCGTTAATTTTTCTCGATTTATTTTGCGTGTAAATTCGAGACAAAAAAGCGAGGAATGTTCAGCAAATATACTTTTGCAAAAAAAAGCTGGTAAACCGGTTATGTTCCGAGGTCATAGTTCTTCTGTGGAGCTAAAAATAGACAGTGATAGGAATCGAGCAATTATGAATGATCCGGCGCTACGATGAGATAATGAACCACACATGGTTTTCGATTTATATTATTTTTTTCTTATTGGAAAACTCTACATCCGCAATTCGATTGGATTATAAAGTGCAGTACTAACCATCGATCCTGTGACGTAATAAAAGCAAACGCATGCGGAATGAACTTGCAAAATGGATGCCGGTAGGGTGTTAGGTTAGGTTGGGTAACATCATCCCCTAGTTAACAATCTAACTACGTTGATGATTAAGATAGGTCAAAAAAAAAACTATACCTCTTCACGACGTTTTAACCATCTTCCGCAGGGACTTTCCTCCAAAATTTCGCTTTCATCTTCGGAATCCTCGCCACTTTCCCTTGGCGATTTATGTTCCTGTTCGTTCATATGATTTCCGGACATTACAGATGTTATAATTGATACGATTCAGAATCCCTAAACCGCACAAAATGTGCGTTTATAAACACACAACTTGCCACTTCACAAACGTATTCCATCAGAAATTAATTAATTCATTATATTCGTCAACATCCACCAAAGATCGCCTCACTGTTTTTATTTACATACAACAAACGTGCAAATTTGCTAAAAACCGCGTATTTAATTAAGTGACATTATACACTGCAACGTGAGTATTATAATGTAAAATGCACCATCACAGAAGGCAGTTTAATGGCACTAAACGATTCACAAAGAACTCGTAGAATGTTATCGAACCGGATTTACAATGCGCGACTGTTTCAATGTCCGTAAATAAATGAAATCGCCTCTCATCTGCACACGAACTTAAAAACGCCGTAACTCACAATAAGAACTCCAGCGGATATATATACTACAGCAAAAACCATCCGAATGAATACGAACCTTGTTTCCCTTGTTTGAGCGTGCGCTCAGCCGCTGCGCTGTCATTTTCACTGTCAAACCGAAACAAATATATAAGCCAGGGTCGCCAATACAACAAACTCAAAATACTTAAACTACTCAAATCCCTACAATTTTACAAAATGTGCACATCTACAGTTGAAATAGTCTCAAGAATTACAGTCTGCTCTATATTTTGAAAAATACGGCGAAAGTTTTCTATATCAGCCATCATTAGAGATCAATATAATACGATATTGCAGTCCGTCCAGACATCTAAACGTACAAGTTATCAACTATCCATAGTGTGAACGGTTAAGTGTTCTTCCCGATTACAACTTACTAGAAGTTCGTAAACAATTCAATAGATGACGCGTCGAGAGACAAATATTCTTTAAAAATATTTAAAGTCACTTAGGCCCGGTTTATTCACCTTCAATTAACTTTATCTTTTGATTTATTGTAATAGTAACAATTGTACAAATAATTGTGACCATGGGAATAAACTGAAGGTTAAGGTTACTTGAAAGTGAATAAACAAGGCCTAAATGCAAAAAGTACCGCAATTCATTAAGCCACTGGCCTAGTTTACACAAGTATTTGGTCCAGTCTAGTCTGATCCTACTGTACTAAAGGGATGGGGATAGTACTATTTTGGTTTGGTACTCTGTTTTGAAATGTACCGAATTAAGGACATACCTGCTTAACCGGGGTTGTTTACACCGTTCGTACTAAATATTTAGTTCTGATATGGTGCTTGGTTTGCGTACAAAATGACCGATGTAAACAGGGCCACTAGGTCTGTTCGAAGAGCAATTCTGATTAGCCTGGAACCGTTGGAAATATGCACCAATTAATGTTTTAATATAACGCAACTGTCGAAACTGATCATTACCTCTATAAGCGACTGGTTCTGATGGTTCTAAATTAGTTTCAAACTGCTTTACGAACAAACCTAATTATTATAAGACAATTTTTTTAATCTGTCAATTAGACAGAACCTGTGATGACGTTTAAAATTGTGTTTCCAAGGTTTCGTGCGTTTATTTTGACCCAAAATGGCGTTGTTCTGAAATTTCTTTCTAGAAAAGATTTTGTATTGATTACCTGCAATAGTTTACGACGAAATGTAAATAAATAATGAAGCTATGAGCACTCATAATAGAGCAGTTTTTTTTTTTTTTCATTAAAAAAATATAACTTTGGTATGGCTCTCAATTATTGAACACTATATCAGCGCCTCAAAGGTTGACTGTGTTAAGTCGCAAAAACCAAATTTTTAATGAGAGGAACTTTTCTAATATTTTATAAGTTAAATTAGTACTACTGTCCAGAAACAAACGATTTTGGCAAGGGCACTTTTATGTTTTTTCCATAGGTGCATTATTCATCTTTCAAATCATTATATCTAGGAAACAGCACTTTGATGTAACTCTTGTGTAGTTTTTCAAAGAAATGTGACTTAACGCAGTCTACCTCTGAGGCGCTGATATAGCCAAAAGTAATTTTATAAAATAGAGCTGCCCGAGTTACATCTTAGCTCATTTGAATTTTTTATGCTACAGACGGTAGAGAAGACAGCGGCACTCGGTGGACAGCCTTTATATAAATTAAGAAGAAAAAGTATATGAGATAAAAAATAAAATATGAGACGATATTATATAACTATTAATTTAAATTTAACTAATTTATAATTGTTTGTATTATTTTTCAAAAACTAAAGTAGATTTTTTTAACGTTTTTTCCATAATCTCAGATATCAATTCTTTTATTGGTTTCTTTTTGTCGGTTTATTTCACAGTCACACTGTATACACACTTTTTTAAAAGTGTGTAAAATAACAAAAATATGAGTCGTCTTTTTAGTCGTGCGTACAGGTTGGGTCAAATTCGACACATTTAATGGGAAATTCCTATTTTTAGACGAGTTAGATAAAAACTGACCTCGGTCCCTGGAGTTCGATTTTTAAGACAAAATTAATGGTGAAGACCGCGTTTCGATATCTTGTACCGTTTAGGAGCTACAGGGCGTTTTTCAAAATTCTACGATTTTTAAAAACCTTCATAACTTTTTTGTTTATGAAAATTTTTGATTTCTGTAAAGACTTCTTTAAGGCACTTTTTCATGCAGAATTCAATTTTACATTAAGCAGAAAAAAAACTTAAATTAAGCCCACTGGAATCACTAGAAATTCGTAACGACGAATAATTTCGAATTTTTTTTTCAATCTATACTATGATTTCCATTTAAAATCTCATATTTACGTTATAACTCAAAAATAGGAGTTTACATGGAAAATTTAGTTCAACTGCTTAATTAGGAACATAATTCTGCACAATTTTTGTCTTTGCAACTTTTCCTTAAAATCAAAAATGATCGAGTTATATGCATTTAACGCAATTATAAAAAATAAGTTTTTTTTAGAAATATCTAGCCAGCCATGAACTTTAAAAACTAAAATCTTTCCCCATTTAACCGTCTCTCTAGGTCTGCTAGTGTCCGAGATCCCCATGCTAAACATCGAAAAAATTCATCCTGTTTCAAAGTCGCTAACTTTCATAATTTTGGAGCTGCAGAATCGACCAAATTAGATCAAAACGCTTGGCTAGACAGATGAATTATCAAACAGGTCCGATCAGATGGATAGAAGCGTTGAATGCAAGCTAGGAGGAATCCTTGGATATTTCGAGGAGGTAAATGCATGGGTATAGGGGGACAGTACGGATGGTTCCATCTAAATATATTGAAACAAAATGCGTGGATTGTCGTCAGGTTTATATCTACCCTCAAACCTCTGGCCTGTACTGCTACCTTAACTTTCTGATTGAGTGGTAGGGGAATTGAAAATGACATCTCTTAAAAGATTCTTTAAAAATAAAAATCGACGTTCCAAGCATTTTACTCAGCCATATTATAGAATTTATCAGTTACTTTAGGGAAAAACTACATATTTCCATAACATCACTTTAGTTTTTCTTTTTATTGATGTAAAAATATTTGTAAAATAAAATAGACTACTTACAAAAAGGAGATTTATACGTCTGTCTTTTGAAAACGCACCACCCATAACTATTTTATTAATCACCTGATTTTAGTAATTCAAATAATTTATCTTTTTAAGTAAAATGAAGTGGGGGGATTGAATACACTTATGGGCTGTATTCACCAAGGCGAGAGACATTTTCAGCAATATTTATTAAAATTAGGTAACTTTTATGTTTTTTATACTGTTTTCTTTTACTATGTAATAAAAGTTTCCAATTCTTTGCATTCCACCACACCCTTTATTTCTTTTTAAAAAGTGCAATTATTCTCCAGCATTATTCTACAAAATCCAGTTGAAATAGACCGTTGAATTCAGAAAAAAAAATGTCTACAAACTGAGTGAAAAAAATATATTGCTGTTTAAAAAAGAAAGTTGACTATCGCTCGACAAGTCGTTAAAAAAAAAACAAAAAGAATACTCTTTTATAGTAATTATAAACCGGTCTTATGTGATTTTTGAATTACTGAAATTGGACTATTAATAAGTTGTAGCGTAATGCATTTTTTATGTGAACGACGGTATAATAAACCAAGCGAATTTTTTTTGATGCCCATTTCTGTCTAAGAATTCATTGACAAACTTTAATATACAATAAAAAGGTTTATTTCTCAAATAATTTAACATTGGCAAAACCAATCCATACAATTTTTAAGTAGCAACCGTTTGAATTAAACATAACATTTTACAAAATATGACCATGTATGAAACAAATGCATTTTTATGCTAAAACTATAAAAAATAAAACATTAAAAATTTAAATGATATGGATTTGACCTTGAATTATTAATACTGTCTTCATTTTTAGGAATATGTAAAGTAACACAACAATGTTCCCAATAATCCTGAGAACTTTTATCACCGAAAGACCATTTATCGGTAGAAATATCGTAACATTCTACTGCAGCGGTGTCTTTGAAAAAAATGCCATCTGAATGGAATCCTCCGATTATGTATATTTTGCTACCATCAGCAACGACACCTGCATGATATTTTGGAGTAGGAACTTGAGTGACTACTTCCCAAGTATCAGTTAACGGATTGTAGGAATCTATTGTAATACCTTGTGTTCGAACTCTGTTCATTTCTGGGGGATTATCTCTCCAACCCCCACAAACATACAGCTTATGACCATAAGACACCATGAAATGATCTGCTCGAGGTGTTAACATAGGAGCACATGTCATCCAAGTTTGTGAATCAACATCATAACAGTACAACGTAGCCACTACATTTCCCCTGTAAATGCCACCACTAATATAAATTTTTTCTCTTCCATTTACACAAAGTGTTGCACCAGCATGCTGCGTACGATATTCTGGTAATGGCTGGATTAATTGCCAGGAATCTTCAGCAGAATTGTAGCATTCACAGGTGTTAGTACTTTCAAATCCATCGAATATTTCTACTTCAGTGGCTCCCCCAACTGCATATAATTTATCCCCACTTACATTCAATGTAAACCGACATCTCTCAACATTTAACGGAGCTATTTTAGTCCATTGATCTATTCTGGGATTATATTTGAAGCCAAAGGGATGTATCACTTCCTGCAGTGATTGATTAAAACAACCCCCAACTACATACAAATTATTTTTTAACACGGCAGTTCCAAAATTACACTGGTCCACATGAGGGATCACAGTAAGATGTTTCCATTTTTGTTCGCTTGTAAGACAATAAGTAATTTCATTTGTTATTCCGCATTTACCAAATCCCCCAACTTTAACAAGGGCTAATTCCATCCCTCTGGAATTAAATGAAGTGAAACAAAGATTCAGATCCAAAGAATTTTCGGGTTGTCTTGCTTCTTCTATGATAATCTTATATAAAGGATGACCTAGTTTGTTAATTTTTAAATGATTGAATACTTGATCTAGAATGCAGTCTAGAGATTTTAGAGTCATCTGTTTATAATGTATGTGCTTCAGTATCCTTTGGGCAGATGGTAAACGGCTCGTAACTCTAAAAATAACGGTGAAATAAATAACAATTGAATATAATATGCTTTAACCTCTTACTCATTCTCCTTTCCATGTAAGGACCACAACAAAATGAAGCGCAACATTTCGTTTTCTGTACAATCAACGGGTAAATTAAATTTTAAAATATTTTCTATGTGATCTGGTGTAAATCGATAAAAATTACTAGTACTTGCTATTTCTGAGAAATGCTCACATATAAATTTATAAACAGTTTTTCTCAAGCCTGTTAAATAATAATTTTCAGCAATAGTCACAATATCAACACAATTTTCTATATCTAAATGTGTTGCTAAATAACATGAACACTTGGGAATTACAGGTAACATTTGTAAGTAAGTTGCAGCTGCTAATACATCTTGTACATTACTTGCAGATAATTCCAATTGTGATGTATATATATAATTGATAATTAGTTCAAATCCAGTGTGTGAAATGCCGTACAATGTTACAGATCTTTTGCCTGATTCAGCCATTGTATCATTGAACATTGCCTTAAAGTAATCACTGCATGCCGACAAGACAGCTTTATGAGCATTGTATTCACATCCATTTACAATGAGTGTGATATCTATGAGTTCTCCATTTTGTCTCAATTTATTCAGACCATCCAAAAGATGAGTTGCTTGGTGTGCACTTGTAGGTGTTTCTGTTAAGCATATTTCCTTAATTTTTGGCATAATTATGGCTAGGCCTTTCTACTCTGTTAAATACCTGAAAGCAAAACAATATTCTATTTAATTAGATACTAAAATTTCCATAATTTATAAATTTTTTACAGTGTAATATATATATATATATATAACGTATGTACAGTTGAAAAAAAACTCGCTGCGATCCATGGAAAATTAACGTGTGTCTTAACTTGATTGTTAGATAAATGTAATGAAATAAATGCAAACCCAGTCATGTTACAGAACGTCATGAACGGTTTAAAATGTAGAGTTTTAAAATGTATTGAACAAGGTGGAGGGCATTTTCAACCCTTTTTATAAATTAAAAATAAAATTTTAATTAGTAACATTGCATTTTTTCAATGATATAAAATTAAGGTTATCTTCTGACAGTTGTAAATAAAATAAGAGTACTAAGACATACCTTCATTGTCATTTCAAAGCATGCTAGAGTTTTTTTTTTCAACTGTACATACGTTATATATATATATATATATTATAATGAAAAAAATTAGGTATTTAGTACTAGCTTAAATGTTTAAAACATTATTATTTCATTATGGCTGGGTTGCACGAAAGATTTAAGCCAGGATTAAATTTAAGCCTAAGTTCGAATGTGACACATAATATACTGTACGTCAAAATGTTATACAGGGTTTTCCGTGAGGAACCTTCAATATAGTTACTTCTCAACCATTACCTCAGTGGCGGCTCTTCAAGATATGCAAAGGGTGGGCAACATTTGAAAAATTAAATTAAAAAAATATTTCAAAATTATTTTAAAAAATATATTGCATTGATACATTTTAACAGAGTGGATACTGAATGTATATTCTGACCAAAGGAATTAATTAAATGCAATGCAACAATGAAAAAATGTGTTTACTTCATATTAAGTGAAACATTTAAAGAAAAATTACATTAACTAAATAAAATTTTTAAAAATACTATCAACAACTTTGATACATGCGTCAACTCCTCTGTGGATTACACATGTAGCTTCTCGTGAAAGTGCTCAGTGATTTTTTTCACACAAGTAATAATTCATTCGAGGAGTCCCTCTTGTGTTCACTGTCACCTGTCATTGCATCAACTAATGATTTTAACTAACCCTAAAGACAGTAATCAAGAGGGTTTAGATCTGGCGACCTTGGTGGGCAATTTTGAAAATCATCTTGAACATAATCTCCAAATATTGGAGACGCATTTATCAGAGTTTATTTAGTTAATTTGAATTGTCTTTAAAAGTTTTACTTTATAATAGGAAATCGAGGGCTAAACTGCTGCCTCAAATCTTATATACTACTTCTACTTTTTTGCATAATAATTTCTGGGCATTACCCAATAATTCCTAGATAGATTTGAAAGAATTTGGATTTTTTTGAAGATCTTTATTTCCTTGGACTACCTACAGAATTTCCTGTAGTGCCTACATGATTCCTCATATTTCCTTGGTGTTTCTATATTACTTAAGTATTTTTTATTACTTCATCTAAGTAATACCTACCCATTATTAACCTAGTAATACCCAGTAATTCCTAGAATGTGTACATTCCTTAACACTTTACCCCTCGTAGGAAATAAACATGTTTTTCCACTGTTGCATTGCTTTTAATTAATTCACAGGGTTGAAATATACTTTTATTAATACCTAAGTAATGGTTGAGAATTGACCATATGTTCGTAAGACCCTTTTTGTTTATTTTCATTCCCTAAATACATTCTCCAAATATTGAAGCTTTCTCACAGAACACCCTATATATCCTGAAAAATCAAATATTAAGTTATAAATTGTATATTATTTTTCCTTTTTTACTGTTTCATAAATATTTGCTGATTTTATACTACATAGTTTTAAAAAATAAAACAATTTTTGGAAAAAGAAATGATTTACATTTTCTTAAAAATAAGTAGGTAAAGCGTGGTGAAGCATGAAACTTAAAATGTAGCACATTTAGGCATCTATGTAAAATTTAAAACTGACCTCTTGTAATTCGAATCAACTCACTAACTTGCAGCCTATCATGGAAACAACTGGAAAAAACACCATCCACTGATTTAAATAGTTATTTCAAATAATGAAATCTTAAACATAACTGTAGTTTACTGTCAGGTGTTTTTTAATTGCATAATCTTAAGGTGTGTTATAAGTAACTGTATTGATAAATTAATTAAAACATTACATTAAAAACCAACATTCCTTTTTAATATTACATATGTGATAGGTTTAAGAAGTGCACTTATAGATATACATTTAGATACTCACTATTTATTTAAACAATAAAGAATATACGTTACTTAATATTGCATTTTTCTGAGATAATTACTATGTAACTTGCAAGCATCTTCATAATGAACATGTAATATGTAGGTGGTTGGGTGAAAGTAGATTTTAAATTAGCAAGCATGAGAATTAAGAAACAATAATAGGTATCTTCAAGAGACAATAATTTTATAAAGCTATTTTAAAATTAAACAGGAATCAAAGACAAGAATTCAAAGAAAAAAAATGTGAAAGGTTTAACATTGAAAAGTTAATGATACAGAGCGCAAACAAACTCTCCGACCTATATTTATCTAAATTTAAACTTATTAATTCCGAATATGAAAATTACTTACTTCTTCCATAGGTACCAATTTCAGTGATTATACTGATTATTTATTGCACTTCATTAATTAATTACAAGATTCAAGTAAACCGCTCACATGTAAAAATACCGAAGTCAAACAATTTGACATCAAGACTCACAAATCGAAAACAAAAGCACCATGCAATTGAAGTTGCAGCTGTTGGTCCAGTCTGCCAACATAAATTTATGGTCGTTTATGGAGAACGCTCACAAAAGTTCCTGTACTATAGTCTATTTTCAAATTAGGAGGAATAATTTGAATTTTGCTCACCAAAAACTGACAAAGTTATTGGGTGTTTAACAGCCGGTTTTACACAAGCCTTCAATTTAAACAGAGAAATTAACATTTCTCATAATTCATGTGACAATTTCAGTTAGTTTTAAACATGTACGCAAATCTGTTGATAGAATTGGTTATTTGAAGAATTTGTAAACCTTCCAAGCAAGCCAAATTAATTTCTGTTTTAGTATTACAATCTACCTACGACAGGCCAACTGTTACTCCTCCTAGTTTAAAAATAGACCCTAGTAGATAAAGCAAGGAGCGACTTAAACCAAACTGTATTCCATCGTTTGGGCATGTCCATAACCCACTAAATATAAATTCGTTATTGTAAATAAAGAGGATATTAGCAAATGTATAATAAAGCAGCAAGTGAAATAAATATTAAATTCATACAGTATTATTCAAAAGAACCACCATCACTTGGATGATGTTTAAAATCATTCATTCGTTTTTAAAAATGTAAAGAAAATTTTCTTTCTTTACTTAGATATAGACCTCGAAAGAAACGAATTTGATGTCGATTTTATATTAATCAGAGAATGTAATTTTATATTTTTATTAATGAGAGACGTAGATACACCCATGTAAAATTTTCCTTGTTATTAAACATAATTAATATTAAGTAATAAAGCAGGAAAAATCTTTGGAAATATCATTATTATTTTAAATGTAAGGTCGGCTACGGTGAAACATAAATTTGGTGTCACTATATGGTTACCATGGACTGACAAGTGAATTTAAATGAGCGTTTGCTTCTTTTAATTTCGGATTTTTTTAAACTCTGCAAGTTTACCGTGTTTTCTGGCCAGCACATCTCATCAAATTTTTATTTAAGAAACTTAAGCATAGCTAAATAAAATAAGATATTAAGAAGTGGCAGTTATTATTATTGTATCAAATTTGATTTCCAGACAATTCAGTGCATATTGAGTTGTCGACAAAAATAAGGCTACCTACGATCTATGGCTTCAAATTAGTAAGTGCATCTACAAAGTGCAGCGTTGCGTATTAACGTTCTCTATCACCACCTAAGCGGTTGTGCAATTCTTTTGAATCATTGTATACCAATTTTATACCAATTTTAAAAGTTGCCAGTGATTATATCTTAAAAACTCAAAAAGTTATTAATAATCACTCAAAACCGTTTAGATGGCTTGATGGGTGAATTATAATAATATGGAGAACAATACCCCCCGAGCTATCCCTCGGCTTCAACTTCCCCAAATTTGAAATTTCAAATGACATACGCCTATACTTGAGATACGTCAATGAAAAGGTTTTGAAAAAGCTTTCCAAGCTTTAACTAAAAGAATTTTAAAAGTACAAAAATTTTAAATTCTTAATTTTGATTAATTTTGTATGTATGATTCTCTACATTATTCTAGTTCCCCCATCAAGCCCATCTAAATGGTTTTAAGTTATTATATATACCGTAAATGTACCAGTTGCTGACAGTGGCCCAATAGCTGACAGTATTTTTTTATTTATGAGAAAAATAAAATAATTACTACTTATATGAAATTAAGTCTACTTAAATCTAGGAACATTTTTATTATTTGGTGTCACCATTTTCGCGGTAAAGTTGACGCAGGTTTGGCGGGAATGCCGCAAAAGATCGTGTCAACTGTTCTATCAGTGTTACGCCAAAAATCTTATCAGGTAAGCTAAAAACATGAATGACTTAATTAAGCTATATAATTTTTCTATTTAAAGTTTTAAATGTTTTATCAGTTGTAATGTTTTTAAATTACCTTAAATTTTACTGAAAATAACAGCTAAACATTTAAATTATTTACTTTTCTTAAAAAAATTAAGTATCAAGCTTTGGTGCAATAAAATTCTACGTAACGTGAACCTGATGCTCAAATGTCAGGCACTAAGACTTACTTTAAAAAATATAGAGTGATTTTTTTTTTACACATCTGTATGGATAATTCGCGATTTTTATTAAAACGAATTATCTCCCTCACAGTATTAGATGAACCAATGCCTGACAAGCCTTTAATGGTTCTAAAGTTAAATTTTACTTATTTTTTCTATTCTATCAGGTACTGGGACATCAGCTTCAGGTTCTTGTAATGAGTATGCAGAATAAATGTCAAAATAATCTTAAGAAATCTTTACTGATGGTAGTTGTTGACACCTAGTTTTTTTTCGAATAAAATGGAAAATAAAAATATACTAAAGTATTCAGAATTGGACATGTATCAAGCAATGGAAGCAGTTAAATTTGGGATGCTAGTTTCAACTGCTTCCAAAACTTACAAGGTGCCAAGAACAAGCTTTGATGTGTTATAATTTTCACATATTTCTTTAAAATATATATTTTTATACTTACCAATAGCATTTATTTTAAACCTTTTTTCTACAGCGTAGATATTTAGTACTTAGATAAAAATTTCTTACCAAATATTTTCTTTGTCAACTACTGGGACATAAAATATCCATTACTGGATCAAGATCTGTCAGCTTCTGGTACATCTGTACTTTTTTCATTTAAAATTGAATTTAAATTTTATCAATATTTATATTAGCTGATTAAAAAGTTTATTGTAATTATCTTTTCATAAAGATTTAATGTAACCAAGAAATAGCTTAAAAGTTTTTTAAATAATACACTGATAAAATAAATTATCTGACATACCACTTTAAGACCTCAGCTACTGGTACATTTACGGTAGCCGGTGGCAACTTTTAAAATTGTCAACCTGTAGTTATATTATATTATATATTATTAATTAATATTCATACAGATATTGTCATAAAAATCTGAAGCAATGCATATAATGATCGTATTATCGTTGCCAGGAAAGATGAGCTTTGCGTCATGAAATTTACGTGTCCGACGTTAGTCAACACGCCGAAGTCAAATTAACACTTGCATTCTTACGAAATGTATTTCCGGTTTATGACAATTAAAAAAATAAACGTCAAAATGACAAGCAACTTGACAGATCAATTAAGATTAAGGTTATGTACGCAAGTAAGTTCCACAAGCTCTAGCATGGCTGGCTACCGTGTTGTATGTCAACACTTTTCTGGGGGTTACTGAGTTTTATTAAACGTCCTAATTGTCTTAAAAAGACGGTTAGAGATTAATAAACGTACGAAATAAAAAATAAAAACTCCAAACACAACTAGAAATTAGCACAGTGACACTTAAAACTTACGACAGAAAACTAATGTAAACAAAGTGCACCGTGAGTCAAATCAACAACATCGTAATGGAACAAAATTGTCTAAGAAAGATGTACATATGACTAGCTCTCTCTATGATATAAGTTCTGCTCTTTTTATTTTCTAGTGGATAGGTCTTGAACTTAGAAGAAGTATAATGTGTATTTCTATCTTTGTTTTACATGTGTGACATAGAATACGGTGAATATCATATATTTGTCTGTGATATTGTCGGTAACCAATGACGCAGGGCTCATCTTTCCTGGCGACGATAATATTACACTTGACAAATTTGATCACAATATTGTTAGAAAGTGAGAGAGATAAGTTACGACAGTGAATGTCGTTTGGTTGAATTAGCACTTCTCATTCACTTCGTAACAAATTTGTTACAAGAAAGGTACCAATCTAAATAAAATATAATAAAAAGATATTATTTTATTTAGGGAGAAAGATAATACGTATAATATAAAATTTAATACAACTATTATAAAAATGTATATCTATCTTTTAACATTTTTAAGATTGCAAGTCTACAAATACAGTGCCTTTCATAAAGTTCATAATTTATAGAAATTTACTATTTCTGTAGAAGAATAAAATTTACATTTAAAGAATTGGTATTTTTGTAAAAACATATGTATTGTTTTATTTTCGAAGGAACCGGAAACACTAGATGTTTATTTATTAAAAGCGCAATGTAAGAAAAACGATATTTTTAAAGCAGAATTTGTAATTTCTCTACAGAGCATCATATTTAAGGAAATATATTGACGTTGGTGTTGATTTTCTCAATAATGAAACTATATTTCTCTTTCTCAAGGATTTACGATAATGTCTAAATCTTAAAGCTATTAAAGAAAAAATTCAAAAAAAAAAGACATTTTCGGTATTCAGATGGTGTTATGGATAAGGTTATTGATTATACTTAATATTGTCTGACTGCATTTGTTCTACAAAAATAAGATAAGAGCTATGTTATGATAATATTATGTTTTTGTTGCATGTCGGTTTTGATTGCAGTGAATTCCTCGAGCATCCTTTGTACAGCTGTTTCGGCCCTATTTTAGCAGAAGCGTAGCTCGAGAATTCCGCTGCAAACCAAACCGACCTGTCTTAATTATTCGCATTTCCTCGTACAATATTAGGTAAAAGCGATCGCAGGATATTGCGATCTAACCTTTTCGATAATATTATAATTATTTTTAAGATTTTTATTAGAACTGAATTGTGTAGAATACACTTTTTAATATACAGTAGGCATTTACAAAAATTCACCCGGTGGATACATCGTACTCTATTTTTCTCACTCTTACGTGCATTAATGGCCATTTGCACCAAACACTTAAGCTGAGATTAAATTTTGGTGGTGTTTGTAAATCATATTCTAAGTGATGCTTGAGTTAAGTTGAGCTTAAATTGTTTGTGCAAATGGCCATAAGTCTCTAAATGTTCTCTCTCATATTTCTAACAAGTCTATGAACCGGGTGAATTTTCGTAAACACCTATAGTCTATTTTTAAACTAGGGGGAGTAATTTGAATTTTGCCCGCCAAAAACTGATAAAGTTATTGGGTGTTTGATAGCCGGTTTTACACAAGCCTTCAATTTAAATGGAAAAATTAACATTTTTCATAATTCTTGTGACAATTTCAGTTAGTTTGAAACTTGTAAGCCAATCTATTGATAAAATTGGTTATTTGAAGAATTTGTAAACCTCCTAACCAAGCCAAATTAATTCTGATGTAGTACTACAATGTCAATCTACCTACGACAGGCCGACAATTGTTACTCCTCCTAGTTTAAAAATAGACTATAGTGTTGTAACATACTTATGGTCTATTTTTAAATTAGGAGGTGTAACAGTTGCCAGCCTGTTGTAGGTAGATTGTCACTGCAATACTAACTCAGAAATTAATTTGGCTTCTTTAGGAGGTTTGCAAATTCTTCAAATAACAAGTTTTAGTAACAGATTTGCTTGCAAGTTTAAAACTGATTGATATTCTCACATGGGCTATGAAATATATTTTAAGTTTAAATTGGAGGCTTGTGTAAAACCGGCTGTCAGACAGCCAATAATTTTGCGAGTTTTTGGTGGGCAAAATTCAAATTACTTCTCCTAGTTTGAAAATAGAATATAGCACAGGAACTCTTGTGAGTGTTCTCTATAAACGATCATAAATTTATGTTTTCAGACTGGACCAACAGCTAGAACTTCATATAGACTCTAATTACAAATATCTAGATACCGTATCTAGACACTTTCTAATTAAATTTTATTTAGGGGCTTTTAAAGCCTTAAGACTTAAATTTGATAATAACTTTTGTACAAAAAGTTTAGCACAAAATTTAGCATCATGTCATAGAATTCTGAACTAAATTTGTTATGAAATAATTTGATACCGGCATTTTTAAAACGTGTTCTATAAAATTCTAAATTGGAAACTAAATTATGTGCCAGATTTATTACCAAGTTTAGCATTGTTTCAGAGGGTAATCCTAAATTTGAAACCAAAAGTGCCTAACAAGATATTATTATGCTTTCGACCACATAAACAGATAACATAACGCAGTATATGTTTTAGTTCATTAAGTTTATTTAAATATTCTTTTTCTGTGTAGAAATCTCTGCAGCATTAATTAGATGTAGGCAATTACAGAAATTTAGTTAAACTTTAGCAACCCAGGTTAAGTTTAAAACAGATGTGTATTCCCCAACATTCTGAACTTCGCCTTGTTGTACATATTTCTTTATTTGAAATTCTTTTTGTTTGCATTATACAAATAAAGACTATTATTATTATTATTATAAAGCATAGCAGAACTGTCAACGCACTACGCGTGCGCTTACGCTTTGTAGCCTTTTCGATTAGCTTGCGCAGGTTGCACTCAGTGAATTTGTATCTTCTTTTAATCTCATATAATAACACGAGATGGAGATACTCTGAGTGTGCACTAGTGCGCTCAATCGAAAACGCTATTAATTTATAATATGAATTAATCATCATGTCAGATGATCACAAAAATTTGATTATAACAAAGAAATTTGTTTCCAATTGTGTACTAAATTTATTGTCGTGTCAGACCGTCTTTACTATAGTAATTTTAAAAACAAATGTTATTAAGGCATTAAACTGTAGAGTAAAATTATCTTTCTTATTAAAGTTTAATTTAGTTTTAGAATACAATCTAGCAAAGATATAACAATATAAATAACGTAGAAAACGGTGTAATTTTTAACGTAGTTAAAGTAAAGTAAAGTTTATTATATTTCAAAACAAACTGTACAATAATTAAACTTAGACTAAAGTACAGGTTTGAAAACGTCAGTTCAGTGTTCAGCAGTACAGAAATAGCAAAAGAATTTTTAAGCATTGTAATAATCCGATATCGTATAAGGCTCAATATTTATTAACAGGTTGAAAATGTTTCGTTTAAATTCCGTAGGATATTTTATAGTTCTAATATTTCTGGGCAGTTTATTGTATAGCTTCATACAACTATAGAGGGCACTATTCTCGAATTTTGTTAAGATATGTGGAGGATATAAAAAGCAGTCGATGTTACGTGTATTATATTTGTTAATATTTTTATTTTCAAAATTCGTGAATAATTGCCTGTTTTTCTGCAAAAAGATTAAACATTTGTAGATATATATGCCATGAACAGTTAGCATGCGATTTTGTTTGAAAATTCCCCTACAAGACTCACGACATGACAATTTATTTATAATCCGTATAGCTTTTTTTTGTACAATAAATATTTCATTTATATTGGCGCATCTACCCCAAAAAATTATTCCATACTGAAGGTGTGAATAGAAATTAGCAAAGTAAGTAGTTCTTAAAGTTTCAGAATTGACATGGTGGCTTAGAGTCCTTAAGGCAAAACAGACCGTGCTGAGTTTGTTGCTAACCAGTCAATATGGTCGATCCATGTTAGTCTATGATCCAGATGTATACCCAGGTAACGGACACTGTTCACGAGAGTTTCTTGCTTATTGTTTATAGTTATTGAGGATGGTGTTTCACAAAAATTTATGGTTTTGAACAGTACGCACTTGTTGAATTCTTGGCTTCCGGTTGGAACCGCGTGTCTCGGATTTCTCTACTGCCGACGTTTCGTTCTTCGTTGCAGAAGAACTTCCTCAGGGCTGCTGCTGGTGGTGATGCTGCTGCTGTTGGTCTTGTTGCTGCTTCGCGTTAGTCTCAACGACTAACGCGAAGCAGCAACAAGACCAACAGCAGCAGCATCACCACCAGCAGCAGCCCTGAGGAAGTTCTTCTGCAACGAAGAACGAAACGTCGGCAGTAGAGAAATCCGAGACACGCGGTTCCAACCGGAAGCCAAGAATTCAACAATGGACGACGGCCGCGGAAGCCTTCAAGTTAAATTTAGTACGCACTTGGTTTTTGTTTCATTTAACACGAGATTGTTTTGAGAAAACCATTTTTCCAAGTTGTGCAGGCAATGTTGGCCGTGTTTTGGAATATCAACGAACGTGTTCCCCTTTATTAAGACACAGGTGTCGTCTGCGTAATTAAAAACAGTACAGTTGTCGTTTTGTGTTCTCTCTGGCAAATCATTCATGTATAATACGAATAACAGTGGTCCTAGGACGCTTCCCTGAGGTACTCCTCTGGTAATTTAATTCGAACTTGATTGCGATGTTTCAGTTTTGGACTTAAGAACCACCAATTGATGCCTGCAGGTAAGATAAGATAGTATCCGGCCAGTCCACGGATACCATACTGATGTAATTTTGTAAGTAAGATGTTATGATCAAGCGTATCAAAAGCCTTACTTAGGTCTAAAAATAAACCGCAGGCAAGACTTCCTTCTTCCCAACTGTTAAAGATGTAATTTGTAAAGTCAAAGAGGGCAGTTTCGATGGTTTTCCCTTTTAAGAAACCGTGTTGCCTAGTGTTCCATAGATTGCACTTTGAAATAAAGTCGTATATCCTGATATACATGATTTGTTCGAAGACTTTCGCGAAAGAAGATAGCAAACTAATCGGTCTGTAATTCGCTAGTTCTGCAGGGTTTCCTTTTTTTAATATTGGTATGATGATTGAAGTTTTGAGACTAGTAGGAAAGATACCACCCAGCAAAGAGGCGTTTATTATGTTTGTTAGAGGTTTTATAATAACAAGAATAGATTTCTTCAACAAAAATAGTTTATTCAACATAATAGAGATATAGTATATAATAAAAACTACGAGTGGCTTTAAGGTAATATTTTATTTTATTTACCGAATCCTGGACAAAAGTTAGGACATGTAGACCCAGAAATCAAAACCACTTGGTTTTCAATTATTTCACTTTCAAATTTTTCTATATCTGTCATTTCAAAATGGAAATTAAATGTCAAAGAAATTAAAAGCTTTCAGTCGCGAAGTACCAATTCATCGCAAAGTTGAAGAACTGTTCCATTGTTGTGGTATTATTCCGACATGATCTTATGAAATTTTTCTATCTTTTAAAATAACTGCACTTTACTCTTAAGCTGTCTTCATTCTTCGGTATTCACCATGTATACCGTAAAAGATAAATTTCACCTGGAATTTCCCAATTTGATTTGAAGGAATGCAGAAGCGTTGTGCTTCAATAAAATTTTATAATAATCGATAAAAAATAAAAATTTCATTTGTTGTAACTTTTTTGAAAGACACTGTATATTATAGTAGTTTTGTTCCAACACAGTTGCGGACTAGATTGAAACTGTCAAATATATTCGCCAGTCGAATTAATCACCGTTTTTAAGAGCTGTTAAACTGTATAAATTTTCAATTATTAATCTTTTAAATTTATTAGTTTTATAATGTAAGATAGATGTCTTTTCAAAATTTAAAGTTTTGTAATTTGTCTATAGTACGATCACTGTGATTTATATTATAAATTAATGACATTAATTTTGATAAATCGTCTATCTTATATTATGAAAATAATCAATTTAAAAGATTAATAACTGAAAATTTACACATAAAAACAAATTTAAACAATATTAACACACAAGCTGATTTCCAAAATATCAAACACTATATTAAATTTTTTATTTAAAGAAATCGGTCTCAATAGCTTTAATAGTTTCACTTATGAATAACTTGTTTCTAGCTTGTTTATTTACATAATATGGAGAAGCAAATAAATTGTTTACTGTCAATTTTTTTACAAGACACTAATTTTTTTAAAAGTTATAGGAACTATGCACATCTTTGCGTTCAGCGCCGTCTGGCGTGATGATTTGTGAATTAGTGTTATGAAAACATTTCTTGAGGCTCATGGCATTTAACTATTATCACTTTTATGACAATTTATGACTAGAGTACATAATATTTGACCTTCTTGGTATTGAAGTTCATTACAACATTCAAGTTAAAATGTACACTAATTATTTGAAACAGCTCGTATTTTCGTATTACTAATGCAATATGGTCATTTATGGCGCTGTCATCGCATGTGCATGATCCCTCTAATTTTATAAATTTATACACTGAGGAAACAACAAAACCGTTCTGAAACGTATGTATATTATATTTATCAATAAAGGACTTGGACTTGAAGAAATCTTTAGAAAAAAATAAATCAAGCTACTTAAATATTTTAACAATTTTCGAATTTTAGAACATTTGGAATAACACGATTGAACACTTGACCAAAAATCGGAACGTACCCACGATGTTTTGTTGTTCAATGGTTCGGTTAGTTTCGGTTATTTTCAAATATTATCCGCATGCGCAAATAACAACGTGTTGATGAAGATTGTAGTAAAACAAATGCTAGTTTTTTTAGGTTTGGAAAACTGTGTTGGAGTAAAACATGTCTTCTAAAATACCTGTGAAGAAAAGTATTGCACCACCATCAATACCCGCCTTAAAGCGAAACAATTCCCAGACATCGATACCAGTTTTAAGACGTAGCAATTCGCAAAGTTCAATACATCCGAGGCAGTCTCGAAGTTCTGTGAGGTAAGTATGAAACCTATACAGGTATTATTTTTCGAAAATCCGTTATAATGTACTTTAGGGGCCCAAGTCAAGGACGGGTGCGTACGAGAAGCTTGGCAGTCAAATCCCCGTTGGTCTGCTCAAATTTACAAGTTGTTAATTATGGCTCAGGATTAATTCGTGCTCGCAGTACTTCAAATATGAGATTTGTAAGTATTTAGGTAATTGTTAAAATAATAGCAAATTTTGTAACATAGCAAATTATATTTTGTGCTTTCAAAATAAATCGAGCTAAGCATATTAAGTAGTAATGAATTATCTCAAATGGACACTGAGAAATGGCACAAATGCTCAACGTTTCACTATTGCTTGAGCTTTATCAGGACGAAGCTATCAAGCGTTAGTGAAATGTTGAGCATTTGTGCTATTTTTCAGTGTATGTTTGAGATAAGTCATTACACAATTTCATCGGACAAGAATCTACCTTAATCATATTAAGAAGGTATACCTGGTTATTATAACTATAGGATTCCTGTAAAGATTTTGTATAGCGTAAAAGATCATTTACATGCTTCTTCTTTTACGTCATTTTACCTGCGCAAACTTAAAACTTAATGTGTAAATGCTAAAATTGTGCATAAGACTATATCATTAACATGTAAGAAGTCTGAAAACATTACGTAAACGTAGTTAAAGGAAAGAGTGTGTAAATGGCCCTTAGAAATACAGAAAGAATCAATTACGTTAAAGTATGTAAAACAATCTCTACATTCAATTTTAAAATATCTTTAATAAATTGAAAATCCTAGTGTCTTTAATAAATTGCAACCTAAGGACCATGAGGTTCTAAGTAACATTTCAAGATATTGAAACATGCAATTATAATTAGAATCTAATTAGCAATACAATACCTTGATATACAGTGTCTTTTCAAAAGTGCAAGAAATGGAATCTTTCTTTATTATCGATTTTTATTAAATTTTATTAATGCAGAACGCTTCTGTATTCATTCAAATCAAATCAGGAAATGCCAGGTTAGTATGGGTATCGAAAGTGAAAATGGCTAAGAGTAAAGTGCCCTTGTACAAGATTACTACATTAGCAAATACCATTGGGATTCAAGTAATCACCAAGATAATATGAATAGAAAAGTCAAATAGTTTTTTCTCTTCTCAATTATTTGATTCTGAGTAATTAACGTATGTACAGTTGAAAAAAAAACTTGCAGCATTCGTGTATCTTAACTTGATTGTTAGATAAATGTAATGAAATAAATGCAAACACAGTCATGTTACAGAACGTCATGAATGGCTTAAAACGTAGAGTTTTAAAATGTATTGAACAGGGTGGAGGGCATTTTCAACCCTTTTTATAAATTAAAAATAAAATTTTAATTAGTAACATTGCATTTTTTCAATGATATAAAATTGAGGTTATCTTCTGACAGTTGTAAATAAAATAAGAGTACTAAGACATACCTTCATTGTCATTTCATAGCATGCTAGAGTTTTTTTTCAACTGTACATACGTTATTTCCATATGCTCCAAAAATTTGTTTTCTTGTTGCACTCATTATTCATCCCTTGAAAAATTATACACATTTTAAATGATATAGCTTGTAATTATTGGTAGTACTTTTTACAGCTTTATTTAAATGCCACTTAGTACAAATGTCTTATAATTTTTCAATGGATAAATGATCAATGCAGCAAGAAAACACAAAAAAATTCCAAAAATAATTGGATGAGACAGTCTTGTTTTATATCGTTTTGAATTTGCTTGAAAAAAACTACTTCAAAAAAACTTTTGATAGCTGTATCAAAATAATCTAAATAAAAAAATTGATATTGGTTCGTAATAAACGGTGATTTATTTATTTTTGAGTTAGGAGGCCTGTAATTTTGTACTTGATCAAAACTTCTCATTCTAAACAACATTTTCTTATGATGTTTCCTTGTATCTTAAAATATGGAGACTTTACTCTTAGGCCAGCTTCATTTCTAAGGGTCCATAAAGTTCATCTGACATTTCACAATTTGATTTAAAGTTTAATAAAATTCGATAAAAAAAAGCCCATTTGTTGCACACTTTTTGAAAGACACTATATGTCAATTGCAGTAAATTGGAACTAAAAGTTATAAATTATTAGTTAGATTTTTATCAAACAAAATTAAAGTGACAGTTCTGTAATAGACAAGTACTGCTCTATTAATAGTAACTAAAATCACAACCAAAAGTAATTTTGATAGGAAATATTTTATTTAAACCAAGTTACACAGTCTTCATGAATATCAAGAGGGTGCTGAGCCTGAGCACATAAATTTATTCTACAGTGTGTACACACTATTACTAGTACTACTACTACTACTAGTATTACTACCTTTTCCGTTAAAAATTGGTAATACTCGCAATATTACCAGTAATTTTACCCATATTAAAATAGAGTACCCTATAAAATGAATTTATAAAAATTGATGTGGGTACATAATAATTAATAATGTAGTTTTTAATGTCTTTACAGACATTTTCATATGATTTGATGTTTTAATACATTTTAGCAAATGTTTAGTTGTGTGGATGCGTTTTTCACTTCAGTAATATTAAAATCGATTGGTAACATGATGTAATATTTCTGACATTATACATATGATAACATAACTGGTAATATTGCTAAAAACTGTATTTGGTAACTTTACGTAATATAACTTGTTTCCAACAATATTATTTTTCTAGTCCTAGATCCTAGATCTAGATTTGAGTTGTCTTGATATGTCGTTTATCACTTTAATCCTATTGTTTTCTTCTACTACTGTAGGGCTTCTCAAACTTTTCTACTTGGTGATCCCTTTAACCCAAGCAATATTTTCGCGGTTCTGTCCATAGAGGTATAATTTTACTGTATATTAAAGACAAAGCCAAAAATATTCATATTAATGAGCAGATATGCTTGTTTTGTTAAAAATTTTCTAACTTACAAATGTAGCCACACGACCCCATATAGCGTCGCGGTCCACACTTTGAGAAGTCCTATACTAATGACCAGGGCTAGGATAAATTTATTTTAACGCCACGCTCCGCCTATTATCCAGATGCGGCTCGTTGTATTAGCGCCTTAAGCTTTGGTCTGTTAGAACCTTGCGCGAGGCATAACTTACGCGTTTTCGTAAGTATATTGGCTGGGCAGTTTTTATTTAAAAATCTGCTTACGCCCTCCAGAACTAGTTTAACGTCAGAAAATTTAGAAAAAAATGTTAGTCATTCAAGCAAATAAATCTATTACTCATCCTATGTTATAATCAGGGCAAGGATAAATTTATTTTAACGCCACGCTCCGCCTACTATCCAGATGCGGCTCGTTGTATTAGCGCCTTAAGCTTCGGTCTGTTAGAACCGTGCGCGACGCATAACTTACGCGTTTTTCTAAGTATATTGGCTGGGCAGTTTTCATTTAAAAATCTGCTTACGCCCTCCAGAACTAGTTTAACGCCAGAAAATTTAGAAAAAATGTTAGTCATTCAAGCAAATAAATCTATTACTCATCCTACGTTATAATTTATATTAATTGGTATTTTGTAGAACTCAATTTTATGAGCAAAATTTACAAACTTTCTTAAAATGTTCACACAAATTTCATAACAATAATTTCCATTTTCTTTAGAAAGAACCCCAATAGTAAATATCAAATAAAATTAACGCGCACGGCTCTGATTTTGTTTTAATTAAAATAGTCGTTGAATTCGTCCTCCACGCCCGTAAGTGCGCCGACGAAATATTCTACGCTGCGGATATCAACGGTCAAGAGGGGGAGTATCTTGGTCGACTAGTGTTTTAGTTTGTAACACCGTCAACTGAAGTGGTCCGAACATATGCGAGTGCGAGAGCATTGGAACTACGAATGAGTGACGTTCCGCCTCTTTCATAAAAAATAACTCCATCCGGGCCCTGGTTATAATTTATATTAATTTTATTTTGCAGAACTCAATTTTATGAGAAAAATTTACAAACTTTTATAAAATGTTCACACAGATTTCATAACAATAATTTCCATTTTCTTTAGAAAGAACTCAAACAGTAAATATCAAATAAAATTAACGCGCACGGCTCTGATTTTGTTTTCATAAAAATAGTCGTTTAATTCGTCCTCCACGCCCGTAAGTGCGCCGACGAAATATTCTACGCTGCGGATATCAACGGTCAAGAGGGGGAGTATCTTGGTCGACTAGTGTTTTAGTTTGTAACACCGTCAACTGAAGTGGTCCGAACATATGCGAGTGCGAGAGCATTGGAACTACGAATGAGTGACGTTCCGCCTCTTTCATAAAAAATAACTCCATCCGGGCCCTGGTTATAATTTATATTAATTTTATTTTGCAGAACTCAATTTTATGAGAAAAATTTACAAACTTTTATAAAATGTTCACACAGATTTCATAACAATAATTTCCATTTTCTTTAGAAAGAACTCAAACAGTAAATATCAAATAAAATTAACGCGCACGGCTCTGATTTTGTTTTCATAAAAATAGTCGTTTAATTCGTCCTCCACGCCCGTAAGTGCGCCGACGAAATATTCTACGCTGCGGATATCAACGTCAAGAGAGGGAGTATCTTGGTCCACTGGCGTTTTAGTTTGTAACACCGTCAACTGAAGTGGTCCGAACTTATGCGAGTGCGAAAGCATTGGAACTACGAATGAGTGACGTTCCGCTTCTTTCATAAAAAATAACTCCATCCGGGCCCTGCTAATGACTATACCAGATCTTTTAGGAACTGTGCTCTCATTATATCTCATTATCACTTTTATTAAACTGGTGCAGTACTTATGAATTTATTCCAGCGCATCCAACATACCATGAAATATACGTAGGGGTCATCTGCGTGATTTCCTTGATACACACTGCATGACAGTTGGTCAAATATATTTTCTCCACGTTTGATGGTGTAAAATAAAATAATATTTGATTTGTTATTGTTAACACAGACATTTTTAAACTTTATCTACGACCACTACTGTAAATGACGATTACGTACAACTCATAAACTAACAATAAGTAAGAGTGTTTACAAGCGTCGTGCGTAAAGTAACAAAATCGCATAGCGAGGACATTTGCACCTATATAGCACCTACGTAGCCACATAACATTAAATTGCCTGTAGTCGAAATTGCAACTGTCAGTACTTATTATTTTGAACTTCAATAATAAAGTAATTTTGATCTCTTTAGTACTAATTAAATGTGGTCATGGATAAAGTGTAGTACACAACTCGAGCTGTAAAGCAATTACGCGCTTGTGAAATTACTTGCACTTGGTGCTGCGCAGCTCGTGCGCAACTTTTCCACGCATGGGTAATTCACCTACACTACCAATAAACAATTTTCATTAATTTGACGACTTGTTGATGCAGTTTTGATGAATTTTTTCATTGGTCATGTTCAGTGCTAAGTTGTAGCGCTTTGCATTTGTTAAGCTGGTTTTCTGTTGCAGAAGTTTTAAATTGTGATGCGTTAATACATTTCTATACGTGGGGGATATCTCAAAGTAAATTTTTGATAAAGATATGCTATAGAAGACAAAATGTTTGTCTCAGATTACTACAGCAATTTATTTATTTACTTGACAATTTATGAATTACTGTAACGTTTTCCTATTTATTAAATTATAATTTATTATTTACATTCAAATGTTGTCTAATTCTTGAGTAGTTAAGTAAAATCGAAGTTTAATTTGCCATATTTTACACCTTGCCGTGTCACTACCGTTAAAAACTGCTTCCATGGTCACCTTTATCAAACATTTATTTGCACGTCAGATATTGGGATATTGAGATTTGAGAATACGAATATGCAAAAACTTGGCTTTAATGAATATTTTAAATGAAATTCTTCAATAATTCGTTCGAATATGTATTGAACAATATTAATATTATTTTTAACGATTTAAGATAGATACTATAGGAATGAAGTATTCAAGAGCATAGTTCAAAATATTCACTTAGAGCTTTTTACTGTATGTATAGTGGCTTTGAAGAATAATCTGAAAAATTTTAAAAATTGTGCAAGGGCTAAAAAAATAGCTCTAATTTTGATACTAAATAATCCATTTAATAAATTATTTTTAGGGACCTATAGTTGTTTTTGAATATGTTTAGTATTTTAAAAATTTTAATTACCACTGAAAACTTTTTTCAATCGTTCATACTTTCTACCATTACACTATAAATTTAAAAGTTTTTTTTTTATATTATTGAAAAACAAAATCATTTAGTTTTTATTAAATATTTTGTTATGTTGGCTGGTAATCTAAGTTATTTTAAATTTTAGAACACGCCACAGCAGGAAAAGCGAGGTAATAGTACATTTTAAATAAACTTGAGTAACAGACTTCAATTATTTTTATTTACAGATATCAGTCCTTACAATTTACAATGTAGACGTAAGTTTCAATATATGTAACATATTATTTACTGACATTTTATTTCTGGTTTTAAATTTTCAGTGCAATCAGCGAGTTCGTGTAGTTCAGGAACAAAAGACTTACGACCTGTAAATGATAAAGACTGGCAGCGCTTACAACTTACTAGGGTAGTTTAAATGAATTTGTTTTCGTTATTTACATAATATTTTCTAGGTGAAATCTTTCTTATGTGAACTGGATCCTTGCTCTCCTAATATAAAACCATTGTCCATCTCAATATTCATCACCGTTATGAATATGCTATTGAAAGAGTTTGACAGTAGAATTACAATCACCACAGAAAACTATAAAGATGAAGTAATAAAATACCTTAAAGTCTTTACTTATCCTGGTGTAATCAAGCCATCGCTAATTAAAAACATCAGTGCTCCCCATGAGTTCCCTAAAGTTCTAGCAGTATTTTCTTGGCTGATTGATCGCATTGAACTTATAAGAAATTCGGACAAAATTATACGCCCCGCTAAAGTAATGCCAGAGAACGTTGACTTGTATCACATGCTGTTGTCCTACAACATACAAAAATTTAAATTATGGAATCAAAATAATGAGTCTGGGGCAGATCAACAATTACGTGATGAATTATGTAAGTCAGATATCTTTGTTTAAAGATACTTTATATTAGTTTCGTTCCATTCATCAGGATTTCAACTTCTGGACCGTTCAAAATCAGTATTGAGCTTGAGCGGTGCATAAAATTGGATATATATTTTATATTGTGCACGCTTTGAACAGTTTAGAACTTGAAATTTTGTCAAATGGAACAGGCCTCTTATCTATCTGTTTTATAGATGCCTATTATAATGTTCAATCTCTCAACATTGAAGAAAAACGAACAGAACTGGAAATGTTAAATACAAAAGCTGTTTACCTTGAAGAAATAAGACTTAATTTAAATTCAAAAAAGGAGGAGGTATTTTCACTTATCACATGTAACTTTATTATCTGCCTCAATTTTTCTGTCAGGCAGAACAACTTCAAAAAGGCAACGAAAAAACAAAGGCCTCACATCAGGAGTACCTAAAACAAAGAGAAATATTTGTGCAAACTAGTAATGAAGAGAAGGAAGAAAAATTAAAACGCATTGAATGTGTGAAAACTTTGATTCAAATGGAAGAAGATAAGAAAAAAGACATTCAAAACATTTTAGACGCACAGAAGTATGATCATGTTGAAAAAGATAACTTAAATAAAAAAATACAAGAATTGAACCATACGGTAAAGTTGTATCAAGATCGAATAGATGCACAAGAAAAGTCTGCTTCTAATTATGATGAGATTATATTAGCAAGCAAACTAAAGGTAATTTAAATTACCCATTGAATATTATAGCTAAAGTAGACAATCTTAAATATAAACATGTATATTTATTACATTTTATTATATCAATCTTACAATGATTAATAATATCATGTTTACACCAAAACTTACTTGAAATGTATTAAATATAACCCTGTATTTCAAAAATTACAGCTAGAAGAGAAAATACACAAATACAACAATGATATATCAAAATTGAGTCTATTAAACCACAACCTCAACAAACTGAAAATTCCAGAAACTGATTTTATGGAAACTAATTTTCTTGTTGCAAGTATTAAAAAAAAAGTGTTTGAAAGATATAACTTCAATGTGATATATTTATAGGTATTGAATAAAACCATTGAAAAGAAAAACAAGTGGATGGAAAAATTCGAGGCAGAATTTAAGGAAAAACAGAAAGAGTACATGAAAATATCCACTGCAAATAAGGAGGTCTGCAGTACAAGTTATTATAAATTAATTTTAATGTGTTCTATCACCATTTCAGGCAGCTTCTGATATTGATGATGTAACAAGTCAATTAAATAAAAAGAACATGAAGATTGAAGACCTTAAAAAGCAATTGGACAAATTAAATTGTACCAAGAAACATGTAAGTTTTTGATTGAAGCGATGTTTTTTACTTTTTGGGAACATTGAATTGCAGGAAATGAATAAAGAACAAATACATTTGAACGAATTGAATAAAGATTTTGCAAATCAAAAGGCCGAAGCAGAAAAGAAAAATGAAGAATATAAAAAGAGAGTGCAGGATGCTGAAGTACGGTAAGTTTTTTAAGTTTTTTTTATGATTAACTTTGTTTAATTTTTGTCCGTTGATAGGCTTGCAGAACATAAAGACAGTGTGAAAAGACACTGTGAATTGTCAAAAGAATTTTTTAAAAATATCACCAATTCACTTTTTCAAACTATTGCTAAAAGAAATGTAAGTAATTTCATTTGTAGTATTTATTTTAGTTTGAATAATTGTTTTTTTAGGAACAAAGACAAGCTATTACCAATGCTCTTATTGAAGCGAGCTCGAGCAGTGTTATTTCTGAAGCAACGGCAGCTTGCTTAGGTATTGAGTTGCCTTCAGAAGATGAATCAGCAGAAAAAGAAAATAGAAATATATAAACATGTAGTTTTTCTTGAATACAAGTGATTTTCTTTAAACTTTATCATATATCGGAGATTGTACACCACAAGATCAATGAGAGTTTATAAATAGTGAAGGCTGTTTATTTTTGCTACAGAGTTGGTGGTACTAATTAAAAATTTGTCACTTGTTCAAATTTTTTAATTTGCCAACCAGCTTATTATTACAGTCTACACAAATAAAAACTCCTTGATATTTTTTTCATATTTGTGGTTGTATCTATATTTAATGTTTCTTGTTAAAATTTATTTTTCAACATGTTAATTAGGATTTTTGGTAAATATTAATTTCCTTTTTTTACTTGTTTCTTTTAATAATGACTTCTTATTCATATTTATATGATAAGCAGATACTAACAAGTATTTTTTCTTTTGGGTAACACTTCTCGTACCTCTGGGCCTTGACTGCTTTGGTCATATTGCCAACCCTACTAGAATTTAGTCGAACCTGGAGGAATTCCACTCCCAGTAGGGATTTTTAACGTGTCAAACATTGTATTGGCAAGGAATCTAATTTTATTTCCTACCTGAGAAGGAGGCACGTTTTTGGTTTTTCATCTACAATTTAAAACACCAGTTGATGGGTTGGGATTGTAAACCCATGAAATTCGGGTTCGGAAACAAATATGTAAACCTTTGGATCACCCAGGTGGCTTAAAGTGTTGTTTTTATTTCACTATTTATTATAATAATGTATGATTCAATAGTTTTCATCAATCAGGCGGCTATGGAAAAACAACCTAACTTAGAACAAACGTATTTGGATTAGAGCGCTGTTTTGCTAAATAAAAGCAAGAATAAGCCTTATGTTTAATTTCTAAAAGTATAAAATAAAAGTATTAAAAAAATTTCGGAAAAAGTAAATTTAATTTCGGAAAAAGTAAATTCAATTTCGGAGACAACAAATTCTCCATTTTATAGGATTCTGTATAGGTATTGCCATCTCAGCGTTAACGTTTGAATGTTATTATGTTAACACAGTGGCCCACCGAAAATTTCCAATGCAGTTTTTGGCTAAAGAGCCAAAAACCATTTTCACTTTCCTAACAATCCTCGAACAGGTCAATTTTGGATTTCAAGGTGATATCTTTACTAATTTCAAAGAAGATGTAATTATATATACATGATTACTTATAGAATGAATAACTTGGATGAATAATAACCATGTAAATAATCCAGAAAAATCAAGTTATTTGTCAAATAAAGTTAATGGGAACTAATTTGACAAATAACTTGATTTTTGTGGATCAACTTATTTGTCAAATAAAGTTAATGAGAACTGGAAAGTATGCCACTATAATAAACAATTATTGATAAGAAGAAAACTAAAAGAAATAGATGTAGGGAATGCTAATATCAATTGATATAGAATTTGATTCTATATCTCGTGATGTAAAAATACAGGGTGTCACTGAATGACTTGGCCAAACTTTAGCGTCTTGTTGTACCCTTCAAATTAATGATAAAATTCTTATAAACACTGTCCGGAAATGATTCTTTAAAAAATTATGGTCACTTGAAATTTAAAAAATGGTAAACTGTGAAAATGTTTTTCAAATATTTTTCAATAGCAGTATGCCTCGAATATTTGATAGAATAATAAGTGACATTATTAAGCGACATTACCTTCAGTATATTTGCAATTATTTTCTAAAATTTTTCACTTTCAAATAATCATGAATTTTTAAAGAATCATTTCCGAACAATGTAAGAATTTTTATCATTAACTTGAGGAGCAAAATACGTCGTTAAAGTTTGGCCAAGTCATTCAGTGACATTCTATATAGAGGGTGTTTCATTTACGAAAATTGAGTTTTGGGCAGTTAAATATAATGAGACTCGACACCATATTGTGACCAGTCTGTTTTTAAGAGCATTTAGAATATGATTTAAATCTGAAAATTATTACTTTTCTCTAGGGCAGTGTATTAATTTTCAGAATTTGTATGTTTCCTTCTCCGAAATCTTTTAATGGGCTATTCAACTTGAGGTATATAATGGTTCCACTAAGTTATTTTCTTAAAAAAAAATTTTGAAAATTTATTATATTATAAATTATTATATTATTATAAATTTTGAACTTATATTTCTGAGTATTGAGATAACACACACTTACGAAAATATAACAAAATATTCTTAGGACTTTGGACTGCATGAAAATATGAAAAAAGTTAAAATATCTTTTAGCATTATACAAGGCGAATAGTATTTGCGAAACACTCGATATCTCATTTTTTTTAAATCTTGTTTCAGAAATAAATAGTACTTAGCTTAGCTTTCTAGTGATGTCAAGTAATGTACCTTTATTTCTAATATTTGTTTTACTAGAAATATTATTTATAGTACCCTTAAACTTTCTGGTTTTTTACCTTTTATTTTGGGGTAGAATTAAATTTAAGCCTAAGTTAGAATGTGACTTCGGATGACGTTCAGCATAATGTGTGTTACGTTCTAACTTGAGTTTAAATTTAGCCCTTTGGCGTGAATCTTTTATACATCGCAGTTTAAGGCCGAGTTGCACTAACGGCATTGTTAACTAATCTTAAATTAAACAAGGACTTTCTTCGCTTTAATTCGAGATTAACTTTAATCAATCATTAATCAATGTCTTTAGTCCCGGTATTTCAGTTACAATTTAACTTAAATCCTTATTTAATTTATTCCCATAGGAATAATTATTTTTATAATTGTTACTATGGGAACAAACTAAAGATTAAAGTTAAACTGTGACTGAAATATCGGATCTTAGGTCCACTATTTCATTCGGAGTTTAACTGTAAACTTCGTTTTATTTCTACGGAAACAATTGTCTTTAAAATTATTATTATGGGAATAAAATGAAGGTTAAGCCTAAGTTAGAATGTGACTTTGGTGACGTTCAGCATAATGTGTGGTACATTCTAACTTGAGGTGCACTAACGGCATTGTTAACTAATCTTAAATTAAACAAGGACTTTCTTCGCGTTAATTCGAGATTAACTTTAATCAATCATTAATGAATGTCATTAGTCCCGGTATTTCAGTTACAATTTAACTTAAATCCGTAATTAATTTATTCCCATAGGAACAATTATTTTTATAATTGTTACTATGGGAACAAACTAAAGATTAAAGTTAAACTGTGACTGAAATACCGGATCTTAGGTCCATCATTCGGAGTTTAACTTTAAACTTCGTGTTATTTCTACGGAAACAATTATCTTTAAAATTATTATTATAGGAATAAAATGAAAGTTAAAGTTAATAGAGTATGACTTATACCATATACAATGTTGTGAAACTTCAAATGTCATATTATAAACGTCACTTAAATTTAAACTCAAGTTACAGTAATGTTCACTTATTACGAACTCGATTAAAACGAACTTTCAGTTAGAACTATATACTATTACTATGTATGAACTAAAGCATGATGACCATAATGACCTACCACTTATAACGAACCTCTTTTGGCAGTTCCTTGAGGTTCAATATAAATGGACATGACTGTAATTTGTTCGGTGCATATGGCCATTAGTATGCCATTAACGAAAAACGAGAGAAACGACGATTTTCCGATAAAATAATTCAATTTAATTCTATGAAAAACGAGAGAAACGACGATTCTCCGATAAAATAAATCAATTTAATTCTATGATGATGACAGTGATGAAAAAGATGAACGAAAAACAAAATCAATCAGATGATATTGACAATAAAACAAAAGTAAAAGAGGAAACTGTGAAAAGAGTTGATAAAATGCTAAAAAAATAATTAGGCAAAAACAAACAAAAGAAATGTGAAACAGAAAATATAAGGTGGTACAAAACAAAAGAAGATCGGTAACTGAGTGTAAAGGAATTCAAAACCCCACAAAAAATAAAAGCAAAAATTACATAAAACGCGTAACATTAATTCGTCAAAATAAAAATTAAAGAGAATTCAAAAAGGAACAACGAAAAGTAAAGAATGAGGTGGCTTTCCGGCTAGGGCTGCGAAAATTTATCGATATATCGATAACTATCGAATAACGATATTTCCATTTTCAGTTATCGATATTATCGATAACATCGATATTATCGAAAATACCGATAACATCGATATCAATGCATATTAGATAGAATAACCGTGGCATTGAAATGAATTCGTCCAATTCTCACTAAAACAGTCTGAAAACGAATTTTATTAAAGTACTAATAAAACGATTTATTATTACGGCAAATGATTGTCCTTATAGGACATAAATACAGGCTTACCTCTGGAGACTTTTTCTTCTGTTCTATCCGCAAGTACACATGCAGCCGTTATTTATACATATTTAGAAATTTTAGAATTATTTTACATTACACATTAAGAAAATTTTATATACTTTTCCATTTAAATTTATAAGTATATTATTAATAGGGCTGCGAAAATTTATCGATATTATCGATAATAACGATAACTATCGAATAACGATATTTCTATTTTTAGTTATCGATATATCGATAATACCGATAATATCGATATTTTTAAGTTATCGGTAACCGATATTGAAAATATGATATCGCGCACCCCTATTTCCGGCGCAAAGCTCTTGAAAATGAAAGATTGGTAAAAAGAAAAGTTGAAGTGTCAATAATAAAAATGACAAGAAGAGACTAAATGAAATACAATAATTATTAGTAAAACAAATCAAGAGTAATAATAGAAATAACTACGATTATAAATGGCAATTAAAATACCTTCATTAATGTGCTGCGCTTCTTCTGGCATTAATGCGATGCAATGCATTTTTTCCTCAAATGCTAATATATATTTCCACTGAACTCATCTTTTTTTATTTTTGCTATGGGCAATAAAACACTACATACCATTGCGACCGAAAGAATAGAAATACCTGTTTTTGTGCTTGTAATAATGGTTTTTCGAATCAAACGAAGACGAGTAAATTTCACATTGATAAGAGTTTCTTTCGAAATTGTAAACTGCTATACGTAAAATATGCATAATTCGATAAAATTTATTAATTTAAGTAAACATGTCGATCTCTGCCTTCGGAATGAAATGTCATCTTGATATTAAAACCGTATTTACAATGTCTAAAATTTATAAAAATTGGTCACTAGATTTATCTTGGTGTTTCCATTTTTTCGTTATTATAATATTTTCGGCAATATGAAAAATACGTGAAACGCATAACGGTGCAGTAGCATTGTATTGTGAAAACAAACAAGAAGTGGAACAGATCATAGCAAAAACACAACAAAAAGTCAACAACAAATTCAAAACGTTATTACTACGACCAAAAATCAAAATAGTTGGCATTGAAGAAGAATTGACAGCAGAACAATTAAGAGAATGTTTATTTAAACAGATCAAAAGTTTAGAAAACGAGGCATTTGTAGAGATAAAAACTATCAAAAAAATGAAAACAAAATATTTAGCGATCGTGGAATTCGACGTGAAAACCTTCAAGAAGATAATGGTGTAATATTTATCAGATTTTCGGCGTGTACTCTTTATGAACATCTAGATGTACTACGATGTTATAAATGTTGCGGCTTTTACCATTTAGCGAAAGATTGTAAGAAAAAACAAGCTTACTTAAAATGTGGAAGAAACGGACGTGAGGCACAAAATTGTGAAAATATCAATAAAATATGTGTAAAAGTAGATAAAAAAATCTCAGTCCTGTAATTTTAATCATTCAATCTTTGCCCAGCGTTGAAACGCAAATTAGAAATGGAACGTTTAAAAGTCCAATACCAAGATGATAACAAATAGCAATTAAACAAAAACAGAAGCATCAAGTCAATAATTTCGATTGCTGAAAGCAATAAAAATGCGATAACAAGGAAAAACAAATTTTCTTTATTAAATATTAACATACAATCTTTACAAAATAAAATTGACATCCTGAATTATTATCTTACCACGGCAAATATTGATATTTTATGTATTACAGAACATTGGCTGCGAGATAATATTACACACTGTATAAATATATCCGACTACTGTGTAACGCAACATTCTACAGGGAGAAATATTCCCATGGTGGAGTACTAATACTATCCAGAAATAATTTAGCAGTATCTGAAATAGCCGATATAAATACGGTTGCGGAAGAGAAAAACTTTGAAATTGTCGGAATTCACTAAACTAAACATTTAATTATTATTACATTATGCAGAGCACCAACAGGAGATCTGAATAATTTCCTTAGCAAAATTCAACAAGTATTGTCAAAGATATTAGCAGAATACAGCACATGTGATATGGTTATTTAGAAAAAAGGCAGCAAGCGGTGCAGTGGAATGGCCAAACATCAGCTACACAGACCAGTAATTTGGGAGTTCCACAAGGATCCATGCTTGGACCCACCTATTTCTCATCTATATAAATGACTTCCGTATAATATAAATGCTGAGAAGATTTGTCTATTCGCGGATGATACATCCATTTTAGTCAAAGCTAATTTAAGAATAGAATTACAAAAAAAATCAGAAAATGCTATGCTAAAAGCTATGGAATGGTTCAATAGCAATGGACTGCAATTAAATCAAAAGAAAACTCAAAAACTGGTATTAACTCTTCAAAATCCATCTGAAAAAAAATTCATAAAATTCTTAGGACTCTACTTTGATAGCACCTTAAGACAGAAATTAAAGAAAAGAACTTTGTACAATTTCAAAAGTGGATGAAAAACTTTCTAATAGAGAATGCGTTTTATAGTGTAGTTAATTTTTCAACTGTAAAATGTGAACTGTACCTATCTATATTAATTGTATTGAATTGACAAACTTGTAACGTATGTTGCAAATAAATTCAAATTCAAATTCAAATATCTGTTTAACAAAGATTACCAAATATGCCACAACTAAGATCAGATGGTAATAAAGATGAAATATTCATCGAAAAAGTCGTCGGAAAGGTTCTCACTGATTCCATTTTCTTTGATAAATTACTGAACAAAATCAGTGATCAACTGTGTAAAATCGTGGATCAGAAATTCAATGCATTAACGGAAAAGGTCGAATTGCTGGAAAACAAAATTCTTGAAAGTGCCGTTGAAGTCCAGGAAAACTATTCCCGGAGAAATAACATCCGAATTTTCAACGTGCCTGAAACATCTAATGAGGAACCCGAAAAAGTCATTATCGAGATTTTTCGAGAGAAGTTACTTTTGAGGTTAAGGAAAACGACATCGATTGTTGTCATCGACTGGGTCTAAGGAGGGTCTTCATCGCCCCATGATTATCAAGTTTTGCAGAAGATGCATATGAAACAATATATTTCACAATAAAAGGAAATTAAAGGGCACAAGAGTAGTTATCTGGGAAGATTTAACCCACCAACGCGCACATCTCCTGAAAGATCTTCAGAAAAAGTATGGTAGCAGTAAGATCTTTACTAGCAACAGTAATTTGTTTGTTAAAATCGATAACAAAATTCAAATTTCGTCACTGAACAGCTCTAAGTGTTTATTTAAGGTTTAGATTCGCAGTAGCTTACCTTGCTCTTCTTCTCTGGTCGCCGTAGCAAATAGTAAGACAATTTTTATCGCGTCCTTTTTAATTGTTTTGAATACTTGTTTTATTTCGTTCGAGTTTTTCTTTTTTTCTCATAATATTGATTTATTCACTTTGTGCTCACTTTACTAATCATTGCCAAAATGTACGTTTGCATGTAAAATATGAATAATCGCACATAACAACATCCGATCTTTAGTACCTAAGTTCAAAGAATTAGTAGAGTTTATTAGGTTCAATAACTGTCATTTTTTAACCCTTTCTGAAACATGGTTATCAAATTTAATTGCAAGCAATTTAGTACGTTTCGAAGGTTATAACTTTATTAGAAAAGATGGGTTTACACGTGGTAGAGGTGTAACTATGTATATACATAATCGTTTCAAATTTAAGGTATTAAGTTCTAATGACACCATTGAACAACTTTGGGTTGAGGTTCATGTACTCAATAAGAAGATAATAGTAGGTTCCCTTTATAGACATCCTCAGCAATGCTATAAATTATTTATTAGTGAATTTGAAACTTCTTTTGCAACTCATCAACGCAAATCGTTTGTGGTGGAGATTTAAATATCGATATCTTGAAGACAGATAATCTGGATTGCTTATATCTTCTTAATTAACTCAGTAGGTGTCAAGCAAATAATAAATAAGCCTACTCGAATCACCGAATCTTCTATGTCCCTTATTGACTTAATTGCTTGCACCGATGATGTGCCAATTTCCCAAAGCGGTATCACTAGTTGTCACTTCTCTGACCATGATGCAGTCTTCTGTTGCACAGTAACCTGCGAAAATCCATCAAAGGTTCGATATAGAACTTCTTGATGCTTCAGTAATATTAATTACGATTCTTTTACCTTTAATTTGCAACGTATTCCCTTTCGTTACATCTGTCACATAGATTCTGTTGAAGATAAGCTAGTTTTCTTTAATGAACAGATTCTAAACTTGTTTAACAAGCAAGCCTCAGTGCTTATTAAACGTTTTACGAAGTCTTATTTGCCCTGGTTAACTCCTAATATGCGATGACTTATGACTCTTCGAGACAGAGGATAATCTCGATGTAGACAGTCTAAACTGCAGCATCATTGGGTTTACTATAAGTCTCTATGTAATTTGACTAACTCCACCTTATCGAGAGAAAAGAAAGCGTATTTCCAGTATATTGAACGTAATAGGACCCCAAAAGATCTATGGAGACATTTAAATTTTCTTGATTTGCCAATGAAACATAACTATTTCTGCCCACCTCGCGGATGTGAACGGTATCAATGATTTCTTCATAAATAGTGTTCTTTCTTTTTCGAATATTGCCAACTTAGACCTGAGTCAGTATGTGCATCTCGTGCAAACAATAAGAATTTTAAATTTAATTTGGTGAATCCGACACGGGAGATGATCATATTAGTATTACAATGTTAAAGTTGTATTGTCCTCATATAGTTTCGTTTATTACGCATATAAATAATGAGTGCATCTGTATTAGTAATTTTCCGGATATATGGAAATATGGTCTTGTGTTACCTATTTCGAAAATCGCACAGCCACCCGAATATAAACACCTTCGTTCAATCAATATTCTGTCTATCTTATCTAAAGTTTTGGATAATATATCATATAATATCATTTATAAATATAATGAACAATGTTGGGCCGTTCACACTACCTTGAGGTACACCAGAAGTGATAATTAGTTCAGACTAGGGATGGGCGATACATGTTCATACAACATCGATGTTTTACCGTCAATGTTCGATGTATTTGTCATCGATGTTTACGATTTATTATCATCGATGTTACCAAGAAATCATCGAATATCGAATCACTTCTGAATTCTGACTTGATATTTCAGAATCTCTAGAAAAATTTCTAGTGTCGTCTAAACATATTTTTTTTTATTAAATGCTGATTTGATACATATGAGTTATATAATAACAAACAGATACTACATTACAGAAACCTAATTTAGATCAAGGAAGTAATACATTCCCCGATGTTTTTATTTAACATTTTTATAACACAGGGTTAATTGAGAATCGTAATGACGGGACGATTATAAAAATAACACGTATTTCGGACACAGTAAACCAAAAATGTTCAGTTTGTGTAATAATATAATGTTTTTTTCTTGGAACATAATGTAAATGGCGTTGATATATATAGAGTATATTGTTTTATTAGGATTAAAAGTGTCACTTTTTTGTCGAGCAAAATTGCAAAACATGAACTTCAATTGCAGTTTTTGGTATTAAAAGTCATTGTATTTAATACGGTTGCCGAAAAACTTAATACCACTCAATTAGGTAGTAAATAACGTTTTTGTTTTTCTTTAAATTAATAAAATATGACGTTGGTTCTTCATACATTTATATCTAAACATCGATGTTAGCAAATATCGATGTTTGGCGGTCGATATTTTTTTAACTGAACTTTCGATTTAATATCGATGTCTAACGTCGATATTTATTGATCGATGTCTCATCCCTAGTTCAGACGAATATATCTTATTTATTCTAACTCTTTGTTTCCTAACCTTAAGGTAGTCATTTATCCATTCCAGAACTCGGATATCACACCCCAAATTTTGTAATTTTCTTACAATAATATCATGGGGAGGGAATCAAAAGCTTTTATAAAATCAATAAAAATTGCATCTACCTGTCTTTTGTCATCAACTATTTCTGCCAATTCACCATGAAAATTTATCAATTAAGTAACACAGGAAAAATGTTTTCTAAAACCATGTTGATTTCTACTAATAATATTATGTTTATCACAGAAATATTGAAGGTAGTGCGTCAGAAATTTTTCTAAAATTTTGCATACTATATATGTTAAGCTAATTGGGCGATAATTATTGCAATTAGATTGAGCACCAGATTTATAAACAGGTAAACCTATTGATGTTTTCCAATCATTGGATAAAATATGGTTATTAATACTAATTTGAAACAAATGAGTTAAATATTTGGATACATAAAAATCTCGTGTAATATGAAACATGTCGGAAATGTCTAATGTTTGATTTTCATTAAAATTTAGAATTGTATCAATTTTTTCATTAAAAACACTGATAAGAAACATGTTTATTTCTTCAACTGTCTCTGTGGGGTTTTCCAAAATACGTTAATTTTTTTAATCAAAATTTGAGAGTTTGCAGATTTATTTAAGATATAATTGTTTTCCATTATCCTTATCCATTAAGTGTAATAAAGACTTTATTTGCATGTTGCTTAGCTTCATTAAATTCAGATAATAATTGATTATAATAATATTTATATATTTTTCTGAAACGAAAAGCTCGTCGTACTTTTTTCTACATGATTTGTGTAATAAACGGGATCTGTTGTAAATTTAATATTTTTACAGGGAACATATATTTAATTCTTAATTAATTTCACAAAAGATATCCATAATTGATTAATATCACCAGTGGAATTTACCCATATTGGAAAATTTATCTGAAGTTCATTGATAATTGTTGAATTCTTGGCTTCCGGTTGGAACCGCGTGTCTCGGATTTCTTTACTGCCGACGTTTCGTTCTTCGTTGCAGAAGAACTTCCTCAGGGCTGCTGCTGGTGGTGGTGCTGCTACTGCTGCTGCTGTTTGTCTTGTTGCTGCTTCGCGTTAGTCGTTGAGACTGAGTAGGTAAGTCCGTTGTCGTGGTATTTATAGGAGCCGGTGGGAGCAGCGGGGTGGAACGGTGGGCGGGGCGGAACGGTATGTCGGTGCGTGACGGATCGTTAATGAGATGTTTCCAAGTATTGTGAAGGTAGAAGCCATTGTCACGGTTTAGATTGTTGGGGTGTTTGAAAATTTCTATGGATTCACGGATTTTACGGTTAAAGAAATGAGATGAGCGGGCTAGGAGTTTTGTTTCAGAAAACTGGATTTGGTGGCCGGTTTCTAGTTTATGTTCAGCTAAGGCGGAACCAGTTGTTTGTAGTAGTCTGGTGCAGCGTTCATGTTCAGAAACACGAGTACTCACAGATCGTTTAGTTTCACCGATGTATACACGCCCACAGGAAGACGGAATACGATATACTCCTTCGGATTGTAAGGGAATGTGGTCTTTCGTGGAGGGTAGGTAGTTTGAGAGTTTTGTCATGGGTAAATAAATGGATTTGATGTTTTGTTGTTTGAGGATTTTGCCTATTCAGTCCGTTATGGTGTGGATGTAAGGTAGGTAAGCCGTAGCAACTGGCGGTGCATCAGGTTCAGGGCGCGGTGGAATGGGGGTTCGATGACGAGCAATGGATCTTTGGATGTCGTGTTTGTTATAATTGTTGTTGAGAAGGACTTTTGTTATATGGTTTAGTTCAGTTTGGAGTGAAGAGGACTCTGATAGGGTAAAGGCACGATCAACTAGTGAGTTGATGACCGATTGTTTTTGAGAAGGATGATGGTGGGAATGTGCGTTCAGATAGCGATCAGTATGAGTTGGTTTGCGATACACAGAATGTCCTAATCTACTGTCCGGGAGGCGACTTACTAGGATATCAAGGAAAGGTAAGTGACCGTCCTTTTCGTATTCCAAAGTGAAACGAATGTCCGGATGTTGGGAATTAAGGTGTTCAAAGAAGTTGTCCAAGGATTCCTTACCATGTGGCCAAATTGCAAAAATATCATCAACATATCTGAACCAACATTTGGGTTTGAGAGGGAAAGAAGTAAGGGCTTGTTGTTCGAAAGCCTCCATAAAGATGTTCGCTACTATTGGGGATAAAGGGGAACCCATGGCTGTTCCTGACACTTGTTCGTAATATTGATCTCAGAACATGAAATAAGTTGAGGTTAAGCAACATTCTATCAAAGGAATTAGGTCTTCGGGTTGGTTATAGGCTCCGAACAGTTGCTGGATAATAGTAACGGTGTCGGGTATTGGCACTTTGGTGAACAGGGATTCAACATCGAAGCTGACCAGAAGGTCCTGCGGGTCTAAGGATATATCGTGAATTTTTTGGACGAAATGTTGGGAATTGAGGATAAAGGTTTCACTATTACCTACAAATGGTTTGAGGGTGTGTGCTAGATATTTAGACAATAGACGACGGCCGCGGAAGCCTTCAAGTTAAATTCATTGATAATTGATAATTTTTTGTCCACATCAATCAATATGCAGCATATTAAGGTCTCCAATAATAGCAATTCTTTCAAATTTATCTTCTACATCATTTATAAAATTAACTAATTTGTCTACATAATTGTTATGGTTACTTGAACAGTAAACTGCTATTATCAATAATTTGACCATACATATTTGAGCAACTATAGCTAATCTTTCACATTCACCATCTCTCCAGGCTTCGTAACAGTAGAAATTTCCTTTTATCAAAATAAAAACACCACCACCAATTCTATTTAATCTGTCGTACCTAAAAACCAAATCAGATCCAAATATTTCACTAGATGAAATGTTCTCATTTAGCCAGGATTCGGTTCCCACGATCATATTAGGTTCGTGTTCTCAATTAACGAATTGAATTGTATTTTTCTATTTTGTATACATTTACATTTGGCATTGTCAACTTATCAATCGTTTTAGAATTAGTATATTTCTGTATAAATTTGTCATCTTTCACAATTTTTAATTGCTATATTTTATTTTCTACGTTCGGATCAATATTATAATTCGTTTTATTTTTGAAAATATTAATTATTCTTTGATAGCTAGGACAGTTATTATCCCAAACTGAATGGGTAGTAGCTAAATTTAATCTTAATTTATCATTAGCATCTTAACAAGACGGGCATTTCTGATAATTATTTTGACACGAAATGCTGTCGTGTTTACCACAGCATTTAGCACACCTAGATTTATTACTGCATTTTTTTTCCATTTTGATTAGCAATGTGACCTAGATATCTACAGTGGAAACATCTAACCTTGTCGATGCTCCATCCAACAAAAATAAATTCCTTAGACAATAAAGTATTAAATATTTTTGGTCGTGCTTGCTTATTTGATTTTTATAAGCTTTCGACCTGTAAATAATTTTTAAATGTTGATATTCTGTATTTAAATTCAATTTATTTTGTCTTATAATTTTTTCTAAAAGTTCTCGTTATCCTTCTTTGCATCTTCAACCGATATGACAACTACTTTAATTTTCGGATCTAACTTATTTGGTATGGAGATTTTAGAATCATTCCCAAGTTTCTCAGTAATTACTTTCTGTATTTTAGATGTTTCAGATTTTTTAACTTGTAAAAGAATCCCTCCTTTTCTAGTGCTTTTTCCAATAGATACACTAGCTTGCATTTGAACAACGTTAATTTTATTTTTTAAGGCCTCTGTAATAGGCTCTTGCTGTGCTTTATCTTTATCCTTGGGTTCAACTATAATTATATTCCTGTTTAATACATCCGCATATGTATCTTGTCGTTTACTTGTTCCACTAATATTATTAGAACTTGATTCATGTGTATTAAGTTGTGATTTTAAATATTTAATTTCATCTTTTAGATGTTTATTCTCCAATAGAACGTTATCTAATTTAAATGGCTTAATATGTATCGTTGAAGAATATTGCAGTGTCTCGTTCTATATCACAAAATTTTATTATCAAAACCACTGCCTCATTTATATAAATAAATAAAATCAAGTTTCAATGTGACATCCATAACATTACGACTAGATTTAGAGGTCTAATTTCTCCGACTCCCTATAAGACATCATTGTTTGAGCGTTCTTTCAGTTTTCAAATCTATCATCTGTATAATCCTTTAAATGAATCACTGAAATCTCTTTGTCTAAATTTCTATATGAACTACATAAGATTTTATTTTTGAAACCTTTCCAAACTCGAAAACCATATACATCCAAAGGTTGGATCATCCCTGTAGTTTTTTTTTGGTATTGTAAATATTTGAATATCTTTATATTCATTTGGCGGTACTTTTTGCTGTAAAGTAGCGGGACAATGACCTGTCCACGAATCTAATAGTAAAATACTTCGCTGACCTTTGTTTGGTATAAACACATTGTGAATAATTCGTTAGTTAACTTTCCAAACGATGATGCTTAGCCACTACATTTGTTGAATGAAATAAAGATTCTTGAACGCGGGGTCCAAATCTTCCTCCTGTTTCTTTAAAGACGATCTATAAAGGAGACATAAGTTTACTTGCAGCAGAAATCATTGGAAGAATTGTATAACTGTGAGTGGTTGATTGTACAGATTGCACTACTGCTTCGACGGTTTTAAAACCTTCGGGAGCTAAGGTGCGAGTTGAAAGTAATTCTAACTGTAATCCACTTTCATCTGCATTATATATATTCTCTACACTATAAGTTTCTATACGTTGTTGTATTTCATTTACAAAAGTGCCCGCAATTTCCTGTAGTCTTTCTGTATTGGTTCCGTATAATCTGCTGATAAATTTATTAATTTTTCGTGATACAATCCTATATGTACTTTTAAGATGCAATTTCTTTGATGCTTTAAAGTCTTTTAATTGAACATTGTCATTAGCTCCCAATTCCATTGCAATTGCGAATTTATTAAATACATAACCTGCTATTTTTAAAAGCTTTTCCAATAGTTGATTGAATCTTGTTTGTAATCAGACGTAATGGTTTCTATATTTTCTTCATCTGTACAGGTTGTTTGTTCTTCCTCTGTAAACTCTCTCTGATCTTCAAATGTAGGTGGTTCATTTTCATCAATATATTGTGATGTATGTGGACGATTCGTGTTTAAAAATTCTAAAGTAGTGTCGGTTTGCGCCTCAAAAGACGTATCTGCCATGCTTCTTCTGATTAATTCGAAAAAATATCGTGTAACTCCTGCTCCTGAGATGATAGTACCATTCTTTTATTTTCATTATTAGTAAAATTCTACGCCAACATCAACAAATGAATAATGTTAATTGGATTTATTACTACCATTTTGTACGATATGAAAACCCAATAGACTGAAAAACTACAAATTGCATAGATTTCCTTTTCGATCAATTTATATATAACGGCAAAGATTCGTCACATGATATCTTGAAGTATTAATAATTACGTACATGCACTTATATAAATATCTTTTATCAATTTCATTAATTAACACGCGTGTATAGATTGACAGTGAGTGTATTGATTAACTTATTGATAATTTTAATTACAAAAAATAAGACAAATCACGTGCAAAATGAATGAAACCTGATACTGCACAAATGACTTCAAGATACTATCATTACTTAAATCATTTTCTTGTTAATGAAATAATTTCAATGTCAATATTTTGGTGTTAATTTTTAATTAAAACCTTATCAAACTAGACAATCGTGAAAAATATGAAGCCGCACAGGAAGGTTCCGATCCAAGAACTAAAAATCGAAGAAAGTATGAGACGTGTTTTCATACCCTAAAAATCTCTTCCGAGTTTTAAAAAAATTTAAGTGCACTTCACCCGAAGTGGACTACTCTCCCAGAGCAATTAATTTTTTTTTTTACTTCAGATTGGGGTGGTAGGGGGTAAATTTTGATTTTCAAACTATAAGGGGTGGCAATTTAAACATATGTGATAGAGCATTGAAAGACAAATATTTTGCCATATAATTTTAATTTTTGTCTTTGCTGGTTACCGAGTTATTCGCAGAAAACCGAAAATCGTAAAAATTTCGAAGGGTGCTTTTCCCCGCTTAAAGCGTTTTTGGGCAGATAAAAAAAATGGCTCCTTGCTTACCTGAAGGTGAACTACTAATCCACAAAGTTTCAATTTTTTTTGAATTTTCGGGTTGGGATACCTCCCTTGTTAGCGCATATATACTACATTGATCGATTTTAGTTGTGACAATATTTTTTTTATTATCGAATTTGCTTTTTAATTAAAAAAAAATTCATTGCCTGTCGCAGATTTGTAATTTAGGTATTTCTTTCTAATTTTAATTTATTCTGTTGTTATCATGGTTAGCTTGTAAAGCAGGTAGGATTTCCTTAGCCTGAAGTTCGCCCCGGGGTTCGATCATTCTACCTATTAGTCTCAATTAGTTGTCTCATTCTTTTGTTTTTTTTTCTTTTTCTTTTTAATTGTAATGGTAAGTTTAATCGAATAAAGACTATTCTCATTATACCAAATTTTGAATGCCTCTTGTCATATACCGAGGAAATCAAAATATTTGAAATCAACATAAGAGTAAAGTACCTTTAGTTTTTAAAATATGCGGTAATATTATTTGGAAAAGTTATTCACAATTATTATGAGTACATAAATATGCAATCATGGTTGCCTACGATGAAAGAGAAAAATCACATTTTTTTCTATTTTTCTGGCATCAACGTGTGTATCGTAGAATTTTGAATATGGAGAGCTGGACGTGGAGGTATGATATGAATATACTCAGGGATTTGCTTTTCGCTCATCTACCAACTATAAATTATGTTCAATAACATTGATGTAATAATTTAATTTTTTTGTGTTCAAAAATTTATTTTCATTCTAGACAACCAAGATTTCATATTTGAGATGTCAGAACAATTTTGAATAACTTTTCCAACTCATATTTTCGCGTATCTTGAAAAATAAAGATTCTTTACTCTTACGTCGATTTCTTCGGTATATGACAAGAGGTATTCAAATTTTGAGGTGTGCATTTTGAGTTTAGGAAGAAGCAGGAACTTTCACAAAGAATACATTTTTCTGAGAAATCAATAATAAAAAATATCCCATGTGTCAAACTTTCTGTCATTGTAGGTACTTTGTTAATTTTTAAAAAAATCTCTCCTGACGTTAATTAAAAACGTCGCTCAATTCTTTATCCACAGTTGAAGAACATGTCTTTTACTTACGAGGTACAGTCACAAATGCATACGAACATATTTTTTTCACTGTGCTTCCAATACTTATAAAGCTGCGTGTGCTGGAATACATTTTAAGTTGAACATGATTAAATATTAACCAGCGTCAATTATGGGTCATGTTCATTGACGAGGTTGTATCATTGGGAAAAACATTCTGGAACTCGCATATAAAAATTACAACAGTACAGAGCGGGAAGTCATCGCAAGAGATAAGTGAATTATCACTAAGAAACTAGAGGAGCCTCAAATTTTTATCGGATATGACCGCGCCCGCGGATTGATACCACCTCACGCGCAACTTCTAGCAAGCAGAACAGGAGGCGCGGAACACTGAATGTTTAGTTGATTGCATGAAACGCGCGGTGTTGGCAGGTGTTAACAACTTTTGTATTTCTTCAGTTTTGCGCTATTTTGCCAGATTAAATTCTGTCTAATGATGACAGAGACGGTGGTAACGGTTGAAAATGCTCCAAATAACAACGCCGCGAAACCCAGTGATAGCCGGAGTGGTTTGGGTGGAATTAAGATTAACATTGAATATTTTAAAACCGTCCCAGGAATAATTAAAATTGTTCAATTGGTGAGTTTCAATTTACTTTTTTTTTTTAATACATGCCGTCATTTAATCCTGAATTCTATTTTTTCTTATTTCTAGCGCGCGTAATTTTTAATAATACTGGTGATAAAAGTATATATTACGAATATTGGGTTAGTAAGATATTTTTAACGGTAGTTCCGTTACGTACGCAAACTTATACCATAACAAGTAGGTCTGCGTAGCCAAGACGAGGACGTGAAACTTTATACTGCCTCTTTTTGCGCTCGGACTAAAGAATTTTAAAACTTTATATTTGGATCGACTAGTTTTCATCTTAAATTTTATTATATATATTAATTCTTCTAGACAAACTAATTTAATGTCACAAATCTGAATACAACGCAAAAAAAAACATCTGAAGGAAATTCAAAAAAGCGAATAAAAAATATCTAAATTTTTATATTTAAATTTTTTGTTTGGCCAGTTTTGATATTAAAAAAACAAGTGAACATATCATTTAGTAAAAAAAATCAATATTAGTCCAAATTAGAACAAATCTGTATAAAATGTGAAAAAAAAGGTGCAAGAAAACTTATTTTTTAATTATTAAAAAAAGAAACGAATAAATAAAATATAGATACCAGGCTTGTACCATAAGTAATTTTGGTCTAAACAATTTAGTAATTTAATGATCCAAAATTTACTAAATTATTTTTATGTCTCGTTCAGAGATTGCAAGCTGGGTCTATATATAAAGCATTGATCTTTAGGAAAATAATTTAAGAAATCTTACAATCGCTTTAAAAATGCATTGAATGTGGCAGTAGTCAATTGTGACGATGCAAAATAACGTTAATTGTTTCGATAATAAGTCATAGCCTACTAAAACGTTGCAAAAATCTCTTTTTAAAAATGCAAAAAATATATAGGGTTTTCCATATAAGAATTCGGAAGTTTTGCTTATGTCTCTAAAATTAATCGCTTCAGAAAACTGTAATTAAGAGCAATGAATTCTATGCCAAAAAGTTTTTACAGAAATCAGAAATTTTCACAAACGAAAGATCCACGATGGTTTTTAGAAATTGCAGAATTTCGAAAAACACCTAGCTTCGAAACGGCACAAGGTATAAAATTCACATCAGTATGTAGCACTAACTGTTTATAGTGGTGTTTGGTTCAAAATACACATTGACGACCCCAAATGCGCACTGTTTGAAAAAAGTAACACACTTGGCAGTGAAATTTTACATACAGTGTTTTCCGAAAGTAACGGATAAATTCTATAAAATCGTTGAGAAAAATGTTCGGACACGTCGATTTTTATTTTTAAATCATCATTTAAAGATGTAATTTTCAACTCTCATCCCTCAACCTTTAAGCGCTAGCAACTCGAACTTTAAAAATTCAAACAGCAAAGCACTCTGTGATATCTCATTTAATAGCATTTTTATTGTAAGTAAAATAGATAAAACTTTTTCAAAATCGATTGATAAATAACTGAGATACTTATTCAACAAAAATGTATTGAAATGAAGTGCCATATTCGAGCTGACTGTAGCAATAAGTGGTAAAAACAATTGCAGTTGTTTGTAGTTAAATGTGAAATAGAATTTATTGACATTACGTAGTGGAGTGTGTGTTACTTGTTTGACGAATAGATCGCAAAAATGAGACTTGCTGAAACCGAAATAATCGAAATTTTAAGGAGAGAGAATTCGGATGCATTTTGTTCAATGAAACTCACTCAAACCATCCTCCAATACCGTAATCAACGGTAAGTTGAACTGAGAATAAATTTCGCGACTTTGGACATGTACAAGATGAACCTAAAGCCGGACGTCCAACGGCTTTCGATGAAGACAATCAATTGGATTCCATGTTTTAATGTTGCAGAAAAATCCATATTCAATCCTCGAAGGTGTTGCTTTGAAAAAAATGCGGTTTACTGACTTCTTCATAAGGAAAAATTTGATTCCTATAAAGTGCGCTTGGGCAAGAGCTGTCCGATGATGGTTGATCGACGAGCGCAATTTTGCGAGACAACTCTCTAAAGCAAATCCTACATTTATTAGAAATATTGTCTTTTTTGATGAGGAAACATTTTGCTTAAATAGTACCGCCAATAAGCAAAATTGTCCTTATTGAGGGGTTTGAAACTCCACATTAGATGATGGAGGCGAATATACAAAAAGTTAACGTATGAGGTGGGATAGTGGGTAATTGAATTATTGAACCATACTTTTTGTTGGAACGCTCGGTTGTGAACAGTATCTGGACCTCCAATTTATATAAATTCCAGCTTTAGCGATACTGTTTCCTGATGCAGAAGAACCTGATTTATCCGATCCCAGAAATTGGTTACAGCAAAATGGTACGCCTTCTCATTATGCACGTCCAGTACGGGAGTATTTCGACCAAATATTTCCTAATGATAATATATTTATTTAGCCAATAAATAAAAATAACCATACATAAATACACACAGTAAAGAATATATTTAAGATGTTTCTGGCGCGTCATTATAGTAACACAACATAAATCATATATAGAAATACCGAGTGATTTTTTAAATTTTTTAAATTTTTTATTAACTCTTGCCATGATATTTGGGCGGCATGTCTTAGTTTAAGTGAAAAGCACATCATTGCACTCCTTGATGCTGTTTTACAGCATTCTATGACAAGAATTGATAAAAAAATTTTAAGTTTTACAAAATAGCTGGTGATTCATAGATTTAACTGTGGGAGACAAATTATTACATAGTGAGAAATAATTATTATATAGTGAGTTGTTAATCTAGTGCGGATTATTCTGATCTCGTTGCCAAAACGTGTGGGGTAATTGTGACTGGAATTTACAGTATGGTATTTATCTTTGTTTTTATATGTCTAATTAAGCTATAGGGGTACAAGGCAGGCAAAGTCAGAATATCTGTCTCGATAAAAGAAAGTTTACAATGAACCCCCCTGATATAAGCTTTTTTCTTGTATTTTATAGTTCGAAGATATGATTATAGATTGAGTTTTAAATTCATTGAGCACTAAAGAATTTGACATGAACCAAATATTGGCTTTAGATTTAAAATGATACATTTTACTGTCAAGTTCTTGTAAGATGTTACTAAATGTTAGCAAGTTTGTATCATCTGCGTATAAAAATCCTTTATCCGGATATAAATAACTACTGAAGTCGTTTACGTATAGTAAAAACAGAAGAGGATCAAGTACGGGTCCTTGCGGAATTCCTTGCTTGATTCTACCAAGACTGGATAAATCATTATCTGTCCTATGTCCGCAACCATGTCGTCAACTGCATGAATTGTGGAACTATTAGGCCGAAATCCATACTGGGTGGTACTAAAAACATCATGCACTTCTAGAAATTTAGTTAAACGGTTATTGATTAAGATTTCTATTATTTTGCTTATAACTGGGATTATAGAAATTGGTCGGTAGTTTTTTTAATCTGCGATTTCCCTCTCTTAATAATGAGACTACCATTGATATGCATAAATCTTTGAGAAAACGCCATTTCTGAAACATAAATTAATAAAATATGATAAAATTGGCGAAATTAAATCTGCAATATTTTAAAAATATTTTACATTTAAGCCATAATAATCTTTTGCATTTGAGGGTTTTAGATTCAGTATGGTTGAATTCACTTCAAGTTCATCAGATGGTTGTTGAAAAAACGTACTATTTACAAAGTTTGTTGTGATTCAAGTAATTGCTACAATTGAATTGATTTTGAGGAATAGAATTTATGATTTTGTCAGCTGTATCTGTAAAATCATTGTTTAAAATATTAACATTGATAGGAACTTTTTGATCGTTTTTCGTATGATCGTGTTCCTGGTTTATTATTTGCCAACATGCTTTGTGCAAGTTGTTTGTATTTAATATGAACTGATGTTCTTTTGGCTAGTTTTAATTCTAAACTGTATTGTTTTTTAGATCATGTACTTAGCTTTACTAACCTCAGATTTATTGTGAAGGTAATTACTATGTAATTCATTTAATTCTAAACGTTTCATTTTTAAATCATTAATAGATGGCTAGGTTGACGGTGACATATAGGCTGACAATTTCTAAATTTAACCCCTTTGGATTATTTCCCCTTGGGTTATTTAAAAGCTAAAATTTATTTTAATAGACCTCCAAACACTGAGGTCTTAAAGCAGAGAATTGGACAAGAAATTCGCTCAATCACCCCTGAATTGGTAGACAATATTCTACAAACGTTTGTCTCTAGATTAGGACAATGCCTCGCCGTTAATGGACAGCAATTTGAATATTTAATTTAATATTGTTTCACTAAAAAAATAATAAGTTTGATGTTTGGTTTCGTTGGAATACATTTTTATTGAATATCTGTTATTTAATAACCGATTTTGAAAAAGTTTTATTTATTGTATTTAGCATAAAAATGTTTAATTAAGGTAGCTTCTTGCCCGGTGAAATTGTGTAATGAATTATCTCAAACGGACACTGAAAAATGGCACAAATGCTCAACGTTTCACTATCGCTTGATAGCTTCGTCACGAGTGAAAATTAAAAATGTCAAAATAAATAAACAAGTTGTCAAGTACTTTTTTACTTGACAACTTGTTTATTAATTTTGACATTTTTAATTTTAACTCACGACGAAGCTATCAAGCGATAGTGAAACGTTGAGCATTTGTGCTATTTTCCAGTGTCCGTTTGAGATAATTCATTACATGAAACTGTTATTAAAAGTGGTATCACAAGGAGTACTTTGCTATTTGAATTTTTAAAGTTGGGGTTAAAAAAGTGGGGTTGCTAGCAATTATGGGTTGAGGGGTGAGAAGGGTTGAAAATTACATCTTTTAATGATAGTTTAAAAATAAAAATCGACGTGTCCGAGCACTTTTTTGAAACATATTTTGTAACCACTTTATAGAATTTATCCGTTACTTTCGGGAAACACTGTGCATGTGTGTAAGTTTTGACACAGATTAAGTGTGAATTTTGACTCAATTTAAGTGTGAATTTTAACACAGGTTTCATTGTTATTACACTAGTTGGTTGTCGGATGAAAATTTTTATAGATATCTTTTCTCTTGTCAACGATGGAACCGTGTACGAATTTAAAGGAACGATTCCTATGACACGACCGACGTAGGTGGCTGTCGCAAGCGCCGAACCTACATATATGTTTCCGGTTCCCTTGAAGCGTAATTCGCAGTTATATTTCAATCATCCTGCATATGGGATCCAGTTCGATCCAGAATTACCTCTGCAATCCAAAATCGCAAAAATATACAGTGTGTCCTGTTTAAATTTTTTTATTTAAAACCACTTCCGGTAGTTTTAAGATAAAAAATATTGTTTCATATTGCCAAAGAAACTATTGGTAGGTAAAAAATAAAAATAAAAAAGTTCCAGAGGTGTGAATACTAAACTGAATTATCCTTATTATAAAATTTCAACAAGTATCATAATAAAATAATGTAAAAGGTTATGATATGCTGTAACCAGCATCAAATGGAAAAAGTTTTTAATTTGAATTAAAAAAAAAAACTTTATGGCAATAATTTGTGCTTGCCAGAAAACCTGTTTAACCCCTGTTAGATATACCGAATGAGTTTTACTTGACTAGATAATCGTGTTTTTCGAAATTTCCAAAATCCTAAAATTGTTATTTTTCGGAAATGGAAAAATGGAAAAATTTCCACGAGTTTTCTTTATCGTATGTTAGTTTTAGGTATATCTGATAGGAGCTCGGTTTTCAGACAAGCACTAATTATTGTCATGAAAATTATTTTTGAAAAATAAAAAATGAATTTTTTTCCCATTTGGTGTTGATTTTTTGGCGGTCACAGTTCAAAATTTATAGACTTATTATTGTCTTAGCAAATTCACATTCCATTTTTTCCCGAAAGTATCATGTCTTTCAATTATAAAATCTAGAACAATGTCTATCAGAATTATTTAACCATTATATTTCTTTAACCGCTCAGGGTTTAATGTTTCAATATCCTAAAAATAAATTGTAATTTAATAAATACTTATGTCTCAAATTGGTTGGCACACAATAGGTACAACAAATCAAATATTTTTGAAAATCAAAAAAAAATGATATTTTTAATAACCTACGACTCACCACCATTTGACGGCCGTAGAGTATATCAGAACAAATTAACCATACATCTTAATTGAGCGGTTAAGTCAGACATAAAATTGGATGAAATATGGGGTTTGATAAATAAAATGTAACAAATGTTGTTACGAAAAACTGTGCAATAAATGTTTCAAAACGCACGAATAATATTTTGAAGCAATTGCTTTGAGCTCTGAGTAAAAGTATTTGCTCCGATTGCAGCAAAAGGTTCATAATTATGAGTAAAGCTAATTCTGTGAATAAAACTGAACATTTACCAATATTTAAAGCATTTGCTTTAAAAAATGTGAAGGTACCTCAGTATTAAACTTCGGATTGTGTGGATCAAAAGGATTTCTAAATTATGGCATTATTAAATCAATCGAAGGCAACAGAACAATATAAAAAGATAATATTTATAGATTTTGAAGAGACAAATTTAACGGTGTCTCGCGCAAGTCTCTAACTCTAACTGTTGTCGAGATATCGAGAATTTTCGCGTAGAAAAATATTCAAAATATTGCACGTTTCTTAAAGCAATAACTCAAGAACGAATCGAGATATTCACGTCTGGTTTGCGTCATTTTATAGATTTTGAAGAGACAAATTTAACGGTGGCTGGCGCAAGTCTCTAACTCTAACCCTTCTCGAGATATCGAGAATTTTCACTTAGAAAACGTGATTTTCATAATTTTTCACTGTAGTAGGTAAAACATTACTTCCATTTATTGAAATTAATTTTTTAATTTGCCAGTTTTGTTGAGTTCTGTTATTCTCTTTTACTTTTATTTCCATATTGTTTATTTTTTAAAAATTTAATTAGATTCTTGTCCGATGAAAATTGTATAACAAATTCTTTTACCCGACACTTAAAATTCGCACAATCACTCAACGTTTCATTATCGGTTGATAGCTTCATCATTTTCACTTCTGACGAATCTATCAATCGATAGTGAAACATTGAGCGATTGTGCGAATTGTCAATTAAAACAATTTGTTATAAAATTAATTTTTTTTGTTCAATTGCTTCCCCTCTTAGAGTTTTTGAGTCTGCAATTCCTATTCATTGCGAATTTTTTTAAACCCCCTTAATTTTTACTTACTGATTTCTTGAAATTTTATATTTTTAAAATAATTTAACGAATTGTAATTGCTCTGGGTGATTATGTTCATTCACTAAAGATTAATCTAAATTACTTTTATACGTTTGATATCAGTAGTACAATGTAATGTTTACGTTTTAATTTCTTTACTCTACTAATTAAAAAGGTTTTCGGCCACCACTTTAAGCGCCGTATGTTTTTCATTGATAAACGAAAAAGAATGACTTTTTCTACTACAAGCATTTGCTTTTACTCTAAATTCGTACTTAAAATTAAGTTCGTTGAATCGTTCGTTAAGGAATATGTAATACACGCCGCAATATCATTATTAAATACGGAAGGTTATTATCATAGGTGTTTGAGAAATAAAAGAAGTTTGGTAAAGACAAGAAAATAACACTACAAGAAAAACAATTAACAACTATTGTAATTTTGTAGCTTGTTTTACGTTGTTGACCTAATCATTACATCAGCGTACACTCTCTGTATTAATAATTTTCCGTATTTAATAATGATATTGTAGCGTGTATTACATATTCAGTAACGAAGGATTCAACGAACGTCATTTTAAGTGCGAATTTTAATCCGTTTTATTTATGTACATAATTCAGATATCTTTTCCAAATGGACTTTTCCACGGACCCAACTTTCTCATGGATATTTATAATTTAGAGTCCGGCCATGCTTTAGTCGGTCTCTCAAATTTAATTTTAAAATCGATGGGACAGATCGTCAAGGCGAAACTGGACATCAAATCTATTTTCGGCATCAATAATTTATTACTACATAGCGAGCGATGCACATCAGTCTTGGTAAATAGAAACTGAAATATTTAAGTCTGCGATTTCTTGATGTGTATTTTGTGATTTATCGCTGCAAGCCAATTTGTAAATCAACCTTCCAGGAAATTATTTTGAACCGATGATTGCAGAATGTATTAGTACTTATTAAAGCATGCGAATTACGTAAAGACACATGTTGCGTTCGTTAGTTGATATTTAAAATGACCTTTTACCACGTAGTGATTCAAGTTTTGGATTAGTTAATATTAGACAGCGAATGTGGTTTAATAATTTTATTAATTTATAATTATTGATTTAATTAAAGAAAGTTGTAGTGGTAGGAGATATGAAAGTAATAGACACCTGTTCGAAAATTGCAATAAGTTTTAAATTTTCTTTCTTAAGAGAAATATAATTTTGGAATATGTTTTGCATTATTTTACTTTTATTTACAATGTAATTGTGTTTACTCGTTTAAAAGAAAATTAATTTAATTTATTTAATAAAAATAAATAAATAAAGACATTAATGCTACGAAATTGCAAATATTATTATTTAGACAACTGTTAGATCCACGTTCTGCTGGACGATTGACAGCTCTTTAACATACCTACACCATATTGCCAAAAGTTAATTTCAAAAAGTGTGCATTTTTCTCTTCAAATATTACATTTTGAGCTTGAGACAACAATACATATAGTGTGAATTTTGTTTCTTAAATGAATCTACAATTAAAAAGAAATATTTGAAAGTAACACTTTATAAATATCTTACTAAGAGCAATAATTTAAAGCTTCGGATCCGAGGGTTCCTTTAAAAAATAGTTTTATGCGAGAACCGCGTCGATAATAATTACACTACATACTTCCTGTCTCACTGAAACTTGAAAAACGGCAAAGGTAGTACAGATTAATTGTAAAATAAAATATATTTAACGAAACCGTTCTCACGTCTATTTCGTTGTTACATTCTAGACATAATGTTTATATCAAGTTGAAATGACACGTACGGGTATACATATATGTTCTTACCGCCTAAGATTAAAAAGCATTTCGAAAATTTTGAGAGAAAGTTATTGTTTGAGCCATACTAAATCGTACTGCTGTTTCTTTTCTTTATATCTAGTTCTGCTTCTACAATTTTTGGTATCCTGTTCTCTTTTTTGCCGCTCTCTTACCTTTTCCTTTCTTATTTTTTTGGTCTCTTTTTTTTCTTTTTTTTTGCTTTCCTCGCTTCATACAATTTTCCTTTGTATGTTAAGCTCTCACGTTACTTCTATTACTTTAATTTTTCTAAATGCTTGGTTTATTATTTTTTCTTGTTTTAATTAATCTCCGCCCACAATAATTTTTGTATCTGTAGATACGTATTTCGGCAGCTAAGCTGCCATCTTCAGTACACACACTACCAAGTTAAAACCACTTCATGAAATCTAACAACCAACTAATTATACTGATAATTATGATCCGTTCTCTTGAAAAAGTCCTTATTCTACCGAATAATTTTTTAAGTCAAAAATCGGCCGCAAGATGTGGTTTTTGTTAGGTTAAAAGTCAGCCTCAAAATGTCGCGACTTAAATTATATATAAGGGGTTGTTAGAGATAGTTAAACGCATTTGCATTGGTTATATGAGAGGAGAGGATTCTTCGAGCTAAATTTCCTGAAGTGTGGCGTGTGGGTGTGATCTGCTCTAATCTGTAGGTTTTTTTATTTATATATATATTATATTTTTTTAAGGGATAATTTAAAAATATTTAAGGTTGCATTACATAACACGAAATTAAATGCTTATAAAAGTTCTTTATTCTGTAGAATAAGAAAATTTTTCAAGAGAATGGACCAATACTTATTTTCGTATAATTTGATTTGCTCTTATTTGTAGGCTGTCTTATGAAGGCCTAATTTTAGATAATTACATATCATTTTCTTTCTGTTATTATTTTTACTCATTTAATTATATATTTTTTTGTAATTATGAGTATGATTAGGTGGTTGTTAGATTTCATGAAGTGGTTTTAACTTAGTAGTGTGTACTGAAGATGGCAGCTTAGCTTCCGAAATACGTATCTACGAATATAAAAATTATTGTGGGCGGAAATTAATTTTTAATTATTTCTTAAAACACAGTCTCCTCTACTATTTTTTTTTAGCTTCTTTTATTTTGGATTTACCTTAATTTTTCTTAAGAATCCTATTTCTTTTTTTCACTATCGTTTCACTATCGGAGGGACGAAGTATCAAACGATAGTGAAACGTAGAGCGATAGTGCCAATTTTAGTGTCCGTTTAAGATAATTTATTACACAATTACACACATTATTTTATTAATGTTGAAGGGCTTTCTCGCTAATCCATTTATGTAACGTTCTCTTCCGCGCTTTCGTAATTTAATTCTCTTTCTAGGTAAGTAAATTGTTACAGTACATATTTTAATTATCGTGTTTTACAATGAAGTACTTTTCTAGTATTCAAAAAGCAACCTTTTTCAAATATTTCCCTTTAGTGCGAACTGTATATTGTGTTATTTAAAAAAATATTCAATGCGTTATTTCTATCTGACTTTTCTTTTGCATTGTTGTACGGGATTTTTCTTTTTCTATAAAAGAGTCTTATTTCTATTTTTCAAGAAATGTGACTATTTCCAACTCTAAATGAAACATGTATGCACGTCTCTACTTGTTTTCATTACTTTTTCAATTATGCTGCTATAATGAATGTCCTTTTTGCATTTTTGAACTCTGAAACACTTCTATTTCTTTGTCCTTTCGTGAATATTGGTGATATTATATCTACGCTTTAATTCTCAATGTTCTTTTGCTTCATCTAAATATTAACATAAACTCTCACTGTTTACTTATTTGGTCTTTCTAATTTGAAGGAGATAAAATCAGATAAACAAATCCTTTATTCATTTTGATCGACCTTGTCCTTTAAGTAGCACCGTTTGTATATGATATGATCACGTTGTAACTTTTGATAAGAATTTAATATGACTCACATCATCCGCCGGTAGCTTTAAAATAAAAGCTGCTTTCTTTCGTTAACAAAATCGCTATCCAAAAGCAATATTACGCGTTTAGATTCAAAGTTGAATGTTCTCTTGCAAATGCATTAATCCCCACTCTTCGTAAAATTTCAATCCTGTTCGGTAATCCCCTTTCCCCTTTGAATCTTCCCATTTTTGTGAGTTGTTTGGACTTAAATTCATTAAAATCTGGGGTGTTCTCTTGCAATGATTCAGATTCAGAGAAGGCAACCATAAAATTGTTGCAATCACGTACAATTTTACGTCGACTTTTTGAAACACATAAAAGACATTAACTAATAATTAAAAGTGAAATTCGATATTTGTCAGCCTAAACACGAATTATGTAGCCTAGATACTTTATTTTCTTGGATGTTATTTGCGTTTCTTACAGGAAATAATTTGTTCCTGGCTCATTTCTTTCGAGCGTGTTGAAAAGTGACGCATTAATGTTACGACACACCAAAATATCTTTGTAAACAGAAAAGAAGTTGCTTCGGGCTCAAGTTTTTATTGTTGCATGAAAATTTGCAGAAAATAGTTTGCCTGTTGATTGGATTCGATATCTTTAAATACATCTGCAAATCTAGATTAGCAGAATTAGTCACAGATTATTTTAAATTAGTCACAGATTATTTTAAATTAGTCACATGTGATTCAGATGAGGTTAAATTTAAGATTGCAGTTTGTTCTGTTTGTGCTGAACATATTATTACGAGATCGAAAAAACATAATTTCATTTAATTAAATCGTAGGGATTTTGACTTGTTATTTAATCTTTGATTCAAATGCAGCTGGTTTTCCTCATGTTCACATCAGACGATATTTTCTGCATGAAATTGAATTAACGCGAGTGGCCTTTTTGAGTTGAAAGTATTGCCACAGTATTACAGGTTAGCTCAATCTTATTTTTTCTCTACAAGAAGCAAATCCTTGAAACAAATATGGTCACGGGAAGTAGTACATTATAAAAGAATGTTTGTTATGTTCTCACGTCAATCAATATTTTTGGTGTTGAAATTTGTATTAACTGGAATTTTTTTTACTACTAAGTTTTTAAAATATTTAATTGCTTTCTTTTTGAACTTTTGACAGGATTTTGTAATTATTAGTAGCATAAGTTTATAACAGATCATTATGGTTCCATTTTAATTCGCTAACGTATAAAAAATATCTACAAATATAAAGGAAATTTTAGGAATAACAATTTCATAAATTTTAAAGCCCATTAAAAAAATTATAATAATGATAAAACGTTATTCGTTCTCTAAAAAGGGAATGTAAAAGGTGTAGTAAATATTTTTATCTTATCTTTTCGGTGAAATGTTGATCCTTTGGTGGTCGTAAATTAGGCTGAATTATAAAAATATATTATACACATTTGAAACTATAATTTTAGAAAAATGCATTAGTCGATACAAACTTTATACTGATCTTTTAATAAAAAAAAGCTTTGTAAATATAAAATGTTATGTTTGAAAATAATTAAGTAATTTTCCTGGTTCAGGTACACATTTTTTTAAAATAAAAATAAAAACAGTAATGTACTTGTAATTCTGGAAACTTTCTATTAACACATTTGTATTCGAACTTGTACAACAGACATAATACAAAACACCTAAACCAAATCTAAAAGAAACCTTCTAAAAAACGGAACACATTTCCAGACAAGTAAAGAAAGAAATTAAAAACAAGGGAAAATAATACAAATTATAATTTTATTATTATTTTAATATCGAGGTGACATTTCATTGCGAAGACAGAGATCGACATGTTTACTAAATTAACAAATTTATTGGAATTATGCATATTTTGCGTATAGCATTTTACAATTTCGAAATATACACTTGTCAATATGAAATTTACTCGTATTTATTTGACTCGAAAAACCATAGTCACAAAGTACAAAAGCATTGTTTCCATTTTTTTTTGTCACAATACAGTATGAGCATAAATGATTGAGGACAAGTTGAATTTCCCGCGTCTCTATCTAGTGATTTTTACTCCTTGTGTTTGGCCGTCCTGAAAATAAATTAATTTTTGTTCAGTGTCGGATCTTTTCAGAGCCAACGTTTGCATACATATTGCAATTAAGTATTTGAAATGACCAAATTAATTCATAATTAATTACCAGACTATTTTATTGAGTAATAATCTTGTTATCCACATTGCATCCTAGTGCACGCCTATACATTTGTCCAACTTAAGAAAAATATTGAAAGGCGGAAAATTCAACTTGTCCTCAATCATTTATGCTCATACTGTAGTATGTTTCAATAAATGTAAATTTGAATGAAAATTAAAAATGAAATTTTTTTTGACATTTATTTTTTAAAATGTTAATTAAAAAACGAAAGAAACATACGTTTATACAGGCTGACCAAGAGAAACTCTAAAAATATGGGTCTAATAAAGGCCTGAACTTTAGGCCCATAGTTTTAGAGTTTCTCTTCATTGCCTTCTATCTTAGGCCTTTTCTCTCGAGTTGGTCACGTTTTTCTCTTTCAGATCTTGTATAACTTCATCTATTAACTTTCTTCTTGGACGCCGTTTCCTTTTATTTCTCTCACGTATCTTATAAGCTATTATTTCGACTGTCCACTCTTTTTCCATCTTCTCTAGATGTCCCAATCACTGTAGGTAATAGCTTGTTGCTGATTCGTTAAACAATTCATATAATTCTCGGTTTGTTCTTCTTTCCCAATCTTCCTCCATTTTCTCCCCTACCAAAATACTGCCTAATATCTTTTTTCCCATACTTTTAGTTAGTTTTGTTTTTCTTTCACTTCTCACTTCTGTAAAGTGCTGTTGGCTTTAGAACTGTCTTGTACAATATTATCTTTGTATATTTTGATATCTGATTTGATCTTAAAATTTTGTTTAGGATTCCTCTTCGCTAATTTCAAATTTATCTCCCTGGACTCTTTACATTTGTTATTTGTCAGAATTCCTAAGTACATATAATTTTCTACCAAATTTTAATCTCGAGAACATGGCCCAACGAAATTCAAATCTAGAAATCGATAAATTAATTAATGATGCAAAATAGTGACGGAAACTTGTCAGAAATTGAACAACAACATTTCGAGAAATTGTTAACAATTGCCAATTCGTTGGATGACGAAGCAATCACCATCGATATAAAGGTAAAATAATTCTCCATGTATGTTGATAGAGTTTGTTTAGTATTCGTTGAAAAATAAGATATTACAAATTACAAAATGAAATTATACACTGTATTATTAAAGGAAAAACTGAGAAAGTCTCCATTTCAAGAACCACATACTTCAAGGATAAGCATTTCAACAGCTGGTCAGAAAGGAAAAGAATACCTACATGCTCACCTACAGATATTTAAATTTCGTCGTCTTACGAGTATTTGCAGGAATTAGAAGTATTTTAACTTCTACGTTTTATGGTTTAGATTCTGTATGTGATTTTTTAACACATTTTGTAACAGGAATTCCAATGTTTATGATAATTATCATCTTCGTCTTATCTACATCATCACTGAAAAGTATATTTACACTCCTTACACTCCTGCTTAAAAGTAACTTGATTTTAACGCACTCATGCGCACTATACCGTAAATATTTGTAAAAAAAAAAGCTACGTCGATTTATTTGGCAAAGGCGTCATCTTTCACAAGTGCTTTCGGCTTTCATTGCGCAGTAATTTATCTTCGGCATAATTTTGTTGTAGAAAAATTATCGCACGGAATTCAGGCGCGGACCTTCACAATTTCGAATAATTTGAATTATTTATGCAGAGGAATTTGAAATGTGAAAAGTTAACAGGTCGACCTCTAGCCCGTACACTTGTCGGCGCGTAAATGAATTTCAAAGATAATTTGTTTTCAGCATTGATGACTCCTTCGTTTTTACGTTTCTCATTTAAGTATTACTCGTACGTATACGGTAATAATTTATTTAAAACTGCTCTGCGTCATCACAAGGTCGTGTCCAACCTGCGGAATAACTTGCATTTCCTTAGGAATGCTTTGTACCGAGATAACCAGGTAAAATTCCAATGTTAGGAACTGGTTATGGCACACTCATTAGTTATTCGGTACTAGAACGTTACATGTAAGTCACCGACTTAATTATTCAACCGGTTTGTGACTTCTATTTTAAGTCATGTGTTTGCGGTTGTTATGTATAGGTTGACTTTGTTGCCTTTCTATTCAGATGTAGGAACGTTTATTTCAACCATTTTTACTTTAGAAAAGTGCATAAGAAAATTTAAATTCAGATCATTCTTGAGTTTCAGTACGAAACTGACCTCTGGCTACTTGCATTTAATATATTGGTCATCGTTCTAAAGGTAATTAGAAAAAGTACGTACAATTATAATGGATTTTTCTTTAACTAATCCAGAATTGTTTTATATATATATATATATATATATATATATATAAATTATTGGTTAATTGGCAAAAGAAGTAAATCAGTTTTTTTTTTTATATATATCCTCTTAACTATATATTAAATTATAAATAGGAAGTGCCTCCGATATCGACGCCTCCACCGGTTTTCACAGAAGATAGTGATACTTAGTACTATCAGCACTTCAGATAGAATTTTAACTCAACTGTTAAGTCGTTTTCTAAAAGCTCATTTTCACGATGATTGATAGCTTCTGTCATGAAAGCAACTATCACAGTAACTATCATTGTGTGAATAAATTGACAATCGTCTTCACCATATTTTCATACTATCTCGTTTGACTAGATAGTTAATAATACTATTGTGATAGTGATTCTCTATATTTGAAGGTTTCACGATTTTTAAACTGACGCAACTGTCTATTTTCAAATTTTTAGGATATAAGAGATTTCTATGTTTGTGGGTTGAAAATTTTGAAGAATTTAAAAACAGGACAGAAGAGATTTTGCTACCATTCTCAGGGCTCGCTAATTATTTTAATAATTTCACCACCAACAATTTCTTTCCGTGTAGATGTTGGAGCTATAATATCCCCGAACGTGCCGTAAACACAAGAGACTATAAAATTGAAAACACGATATAAACTGAAAGTCGACCGCTGATGATGTCCGTATCGCGGATGAAACATGTGTTCGCTTTTATAATAATAAAAAAAAGTGTTCACATAGGCAGGCGTGGTGAGGGGAACTGATTTGTGTAGTTTACTTTTATTCCACATGAATAGCGTTGGTATCATTTGAGGTTCATTATATTTTTATGATTTTCAAAATTGAACACAGATGTTTGTAATTTGAATTTTTTTCTACTTTTCTACAATGAAGCATTGCACTTGTCATGCATTAACCTATTAGCGGTCAAAAATGTATACAGCAATATTCAATTCAAAGGCTTTTCAATAATTAAATGGCCGCATACTGACTTATATTTTGAGCGAAAAAAAATATACTCTATGTTTCGTTTTAATTTGAAAATTTACGCGCATATTTTGCATGATGTCTTAGCGCTCAGGGTGTATATCGATTTATGTATGCGTTGCTTAGTGAGGAACACAAACAAAAAAAGCACCATAGCATTGAAAGAGACCATAAAACAGGTAACAAAATTCAAATAACAGCAATAAGCCGACAGATAAAACCAAGAAAGAATCATTAAAGCAGAAAAATTAAATAGCGTTATAAAGATAACAATATTAATAAAAATCAAAGTGTTTACCTTGGCCACGACAGTATTTATTTATATTAATTCTTTTAGAAACTTCTAATTGTAAATTTATAACCTTATAGACTACAAGTTTTCTTTCAAAGTGTCCCAGAAATAAAAATCTAAGCTATCAAACTTGACGAAAAAGGAAACAGTAGAATAAATTATACTTCAGTATTCAATCTAAAAGTTACCATTAACTACAATCTGATCGCTCGAAAATCGCCAGAATAAACGGGGCATACTGACGCGTCAATTGCTTAGGAACAAAAATTGCCGTGCGATCAAAGTAACGCTTGTACTCTCATCACCACTTCACATATTTTGTAGCAATACTAAAGGAATTCGTCGCCCGATACGATTGCTGTCGGTCGAATCGCTTAAATATTGCCCGAATATCGATGTGACAATGGCCACCTTAAAGGAGATTATTGATGCGATGATGTTGAGGTGATCTAGTCACTGCAATCTGATCGCTCGAAAATTGCCTGAAAATCGCCAGAATAAAGCGGAGCCCCATTAATACTTAAGCGTTTACGATAAAAATTATGAGATCAAAATATCGCTTATAATCTCTATTGTCGAAATCATCAGAGTTGAGCCCTGCGTCATCAATCACCGAAGTTATAAGTAGACAACGGAATATATGCAAAATGTTAATCTTCGATTTTGATTGTTTTACAAAATCAATATATCATTTTATTGAATTTTGTAATTACAATTTAATTATTTTTAATTAAGTTAGTATTATTGAATTTAATAAACTAGTATATAGATTTCACAAATGTTAAAATTGAAATTAATATTTTGCATATATTCCGATACCTACAAATATTTCAATAATACTGTTCTTCTTCTGTTCTTCAATAATACTGCGACATTGAAGCAATCCCGTCGATCGATAGGGTTGCTGATGATCGGATTGCCGAAATATTGCCCTTAAGTCGCACATAGATGTTACGATATTCGAGATGCTGCAATTTCATCGCTGAATAAACGGGCCCTCATCAAATGCTTACGAAAAATATTGTCGGGCGATCAAATCGGCAATCTCATTACCGTTGCATATACTGTAGCGATATTGAAGTAATCCGGTCGCCCGGTGATCAGATTTTGGTTGATTATCGCCACGTCTGTGCGCCCCTTAAAATTAATGTTATTCATTGAAAGCAGTTAAGAGCTAAAGCAGATTTTATAATGAAACCATCCGATTAATGGCCTCACAGAAACCATAGAATCCATTTTTTTTTGCAAGTTAAAAACTTTTAATTATTTCAAATTTGGAATTACCAATAATTAAAACAGACGAGATTTGCTTAGGAGTTTAATTTTTTTTTAATACGACCGACCTATATAGGTTTTAAATTAATTATTATCATTTCTTTAAATAAATTTACCATTGAATTTCGGAATAAACAATTTATAACCGCATAAGTGTTAACGTAACATTTCCAGACCTAGGAAATTTAGGTTTAAAATTAATTATTTTTCTGCTTTTCGTTTACGTATTAAAATTATTTCTTTGTAACCACACATGGTAATTCTCAAAGCAGTAGCGTTAGATATTCACTGTTGAAATAAATAATGTGTAATAGTAAGATGACTCAAAATTTTCATGACATCAGACGTCCATTTACGCTAGCATTAGGTAATTTCATTAATTTAGCATTACCATATTAATTGCGTAAGTATTTTATCGGTGACTGGCTTGCCTCTTATCTGTTTCATTCCGTCACAGTCGCAATATAAAATACTCCTAATTAAAATTAGCTTTAAAAACTTATGCAAAATTTTGATCATTTTTATGTCGCATATTGGCTTGTAAAAACCATATGTGAATGCGTCCAGGTCGAGTTTTTAATTTATTTCCAGCGATTATTGTACTGTGACACTGCCTTTACCTTGGTGTGCATTGTCTACATGGCCTGACCACATTCTTAACGGTTGGTTATTTCTTTGACCATCCTAGGTAAGAAGATTTTATGGTTCTGTTACCGTTTGTGCTTCACGTGCGAAAATTAATTAGTATGTTACTCATTATCTATAGAATCGTCTGGAATTTATGCGTTCTCCGTATCATGTGTAACTGTAATTAATTGACTGGAAACTGCTTTTTTTAGTTTCTTTAGGAATGAGTTTACACCTGACTGACGTAGTTTTTCACTACCGGTTCGCTTTAATTGAAATTTGCAAATAAGAAAATTTTATGAGCATTGACGTAGATGCGGCAATGTGAAGGTTTTGTGCGGAGACGTATAAAAGGAAAGTTGTGAGCATGGTCTTTTTCTGTAAATTCTTGTTTAACATGCTTCTCAGTTTTGTTTGCACGGTGTTGGGCTTTCACGTAAGCGCGTTTGTGCATAATTTCTAGGTCGTAGAAATTCTTAGATGCAACTTATTTTGATAATAGTGATAAAATACCAATCTTACTTTTTACCAAATCTTAACTCTATAAAAGAGAAATAATTACTTACTTAATTCAATTTTTTTTAGAAATGATGCACTTAAATGCACCTTAAATACATAGATAAAGGACTAGAAGTATATTTTATTTGATCGTGGAATGAAATTATTCAAATAGATCTAAAAATCTCAAAAAATATCGACATATTTAACAAAAATGAAAGTATTTTATTAAACGAATAATTTAGGATAGAAAAATGTAGGGCATTCTGTTTAAGAAATTTGAGTTTTGTCATTTTGAATTTTTTTGTTTATTACCAGTGATCAGCCTGTAGCGATAAAAGTAGATTTAATAGTCGTTTATATCAACTCCATCTGTACCTAAAATATTTTTCTTTAGAGTTAACAATAAATAAAATAGTGGCTACAAATGGCAATTTTTAGGCAAAATGTAAAATATCTCAAGAACGGTTAGGTTTAGATATAAACAATTTCAAGTAAAAAAGTTGCACAACTGTTTTGATTCACTCTGCATAAATGAAAATAATTTTATATCGTAAACCTATAAAATTACAGAAAATGTTCTGAATTTTTTTTTGTATAGTAGTTATCGAGATCTTGTTCGAAAACACACTGTTGGGATAGCCTCTATAATGATTGTAAACTCAAAAAAGAATATCGCCTACTAAATTACATGATGATAAATGGGTAATGAGAGTATACAGGGTGTGGTGCCTAACCGAGTTTCTTCAATAACGCTGTTCCTGTTGAATACCTATATGAAAAAATAGTTTACAAATAAGTAATGTCTTCCTTTCAAGCTCCGCATAATTTAAAATTATTTTTAAATGTACAGAGTGTCTCAATTTCTCAGTACGATATGTAACTCCGTGGTTTTAAATGGGACGCTCTAAGTTTTATAGTGAATTTGAGTTTATCAAGTTATGTTATGGTAACTTTGATCTGGAGTCCTTGGACCTAAGTCCTATAGTTTTTAAGATATTAGACTTTATTTATGGATTTGGAAAAATATAGGTGTACATTTTATAATTATCATTTCATTAATGAAGAAAGTTAGAAAGAAATATTGTGATAATGTTACAAGCTCAATGGAAGTTATTTATCGCAATAACAAAATTTACACATCAAACAGAGATCCAGTAAAATTATGTCCATTTCATTCGTTACTTTAATCTATCATAAGCCTTAATAATGGAATTAAGTACCTAATCATGCATTTACACAACCAGGGCTTAATAGGATGACAATTTTGACAGTCTAATTTGAAGTCCAAATTATGTATATATCATTAGAATTGTCAGAGTTAAGTTCTTTATCACTCTCAGTTGCTCGAAATATTTTTAAAGTTTATTTATAATAAAATAAATAAATTTTAATTTATAATTTTCTTAGTTTCCGTTTGGGATATGTGTTATAGGTGAAGAAATTTGAATAGGTATTTATAATGAGCTGTAATGTATGCATCATACTTAGAATTAGAATTAGAATTATGAATTTGCTTGAGTTTAGGTGTGTCCCAATTACAACAACTATTTCACAAATAGTTCTTGTAATTGTTTAACTGAAATCTTTCCTAGAGATTTATCAAAGTTAATAATATGAGAAACATGAATATGTATCATTGTGTATAATTATGAAAGAATAACAAATAAATCATTATTATTATTTTTCTTGAAGGTTTATCCTGACTGGAAGATTTTAATTAAATTAAAAGAATTTCTTGATTCACCACCAAATTTTTTTTATTTTGCTTTACCTGCCTAGGTAGGTAAAATATTTATACTTGACTGTGACGAAGCCTACTTAGATCTATTCTGAAGTGATATTAATCAATTCTCATTAATATTATTATTTATCTGTAAATGATGATCAATTAATTGTTTTAGATTTGATTATTTTTCAATAATGCTGCTGAAATCTTTATATCTTTGATCAGTGAGTAATTATTTTTAATTTCTTTTATCTAATTTGTAAAAAGCATTGCTTGCATTATCGTTGAATTCCATTAAATGTCAAACAATTTGTTATTCAAATCAATTCAAAAAATAACATTTTTGCGTTCGTATTGCATCTTTTGGTTTCATCGAAAAACCAATGTCATTTATAACGTATTATATAAAATTTACGAAGATATAAAGCTGCAAGTTTTGAACACTTCGAATGAATGACTTTGGTGAATGTTAGTCGAAAAAATAAAAATAAATAACCAATTATCATGTATTCATTTAAAATCCTTTCATTTTCGTACAGTTCTTCTTAACAAAATCTATGTACAATAAGTGTGCATTAAAGTTATATTAATTGTTTATATAAGCAATCAGTTGCGATTACGTTAACGTCCGTTTCCTGCATATGTTTTTTTTATCAAGATAACCTTAAAGTTATACATATGTAAAATTGAATTTCACTTACTATTTCACATTATTTTTCCATCCTAATATTATAATGATTATTAAAGTTGAAAAGAATATCGTTGAAGTTGAACTGACTGAACCAATATGTGCACAATTTACCTCACTGTGCAACCGTGAAGGATAACGTCGTGATTTGCGAAACGCGTACATGTACATTATAGAAAATCATTCAATGGCTTATTGTTCTGCCATCCAGTCAGGATGATATGGAAAATATTGTTCACTAATGAAGATGATTGTTTCAAAATTATCCATTTGCTGTACTTTGGGAGGATTGAGAATATAGGGTCTAAGCGGGTCATTTATTAATTTTTGATGTATGTGCAGAAAATTTCATGTATGCAATTATTAACTAAAAATATGCTTAATATAAATAAGCAAATAAAAAAATCTCTAGCATTTAAAAGGAAAATTTATGCTTTCCATTTTCCCAACATAATGAAGATATGTTTATTTTGTGGGAAATTTAACTACGATATAATGTTTAACTATAAGATCCGATCTTTCCACTTCCTAATAAAATTCCCGATAACGCTACTTGATTCTGCAATTTTAGAAAAGCACATATATTCTTTGTACAACATAGAAGAAGTAGGTGTTCGTTAGCAAATTGTTCTTCCAATTGTGTGCGGTTCGTTATCATGGACATTAAAAATTCATCATACGTTTTGCCTTGACTGACACATTGAAAAATTGTTTTTGTTAATCCGGCAACGTAGTAAACCATTATGGTTCCTTCGGTATTTGATGTTAACTACTCAGAAGAAACCTGACGTTCAATGATTGTAGATGACGACTGCAATGCTGTGAAAGTGTTAGATGTAAGTCATGTCCCTTGGCAACTGACCGAAGGACTACCTTCTACAGTGACATTGAAAAGAAAATTCTTGTTTACTCTTGTTCGGTAATCAAATAAGAGTAAACAAAGTTTTTCTTTAGAAACTTTGAAATACTCGATGACATGCTTTAGTGTTAGGGCAAAGTTCTTTTTGATTATTTGCGGATTTGCGAAGCATTAACAATTTGACAAGTTGCATTGTTTATGAATTTCCTCTGAAGTCATTTTCTCACTCTTTCAGCCTTCCTTTTATAAATTAAATATTATAATTAACAATCAATATTTGTAAAATACACTACTTCAAGAAAATATAGGTCCATGTGGCTTTTTAGATATTTATGTCACAGCGATTACTTTAACTACTGTTTTTTAATAAAATTATTGAAAAACTAAAATATTTCAATACTTAAAAAAATAATTGAGATACATTGCATATAGAATATACCAAATAATTATAGATCCATAATATAAAATCAATACCCATAAACAATCTTAATAATATTTAATTTAAAAAACGAAAGAAAATGATGACTTTAGTAGTTTGTAATACCTCCATTACGATTTATCACTTCAAACAGTCTGTTTCCCGTAGATAATACAAGGCGACGCAACGTTGTCATTTCCAATTGATTCCAAGCAATTAAAATGGCATTTTTTAGCTCATTAATGTTCTGAAACTGACGATTATGGGTATAGACACACTTTACAAGATTCTAAAACGGAGATGCTAGGTTGTCGAAACCATTGCGTTGTCATGTGTTCCTCAAGGAATGGACATCCTTCTAAGAGTTCCTGATAATCTTCTGAATTCATTTTAGGGGTAACAAATGCTAAGCGAAGGTTTCCACACGTACTAAAAGCAGCCCATACCATCCAAAATTGCGTTTAGAAATCGCGCCAGTAAGAATTAAAACCGTCAGGACTGTTCACTTCTTTTCATCGGACCAAATGACCTTAAAAAGTACAAAGATGGTAAGAAACAAAATTTCATTTAGAGCTGGAGCACTTAACATTTTTTGGCGTTTATTTACGCCGCTTTTCTGCCGTTTATTTACGCCGCTTTTCTGCAGGACTTGACATGTGATACACTCAGGTGACACATTGAGTCCTAAATCCTTTCTTATTTCACTGTAAGAAAGAGTTGAATTCGATGCCTTTTGCAAAATTCGTCGCCTCTCTCGAATTTTGTGCCATATCTTTCCAGATTTTTAAGAAACAAGTTAATTACATTATGACTGCGATTATGTTTGTTGGCAATCCAACGGTTAGATTTACCGTTTTCGTGGTAGGCCAAAATTTGTCCTTGCTCCATCTTTGAAAGAGGACAACCGCGAGGCATTTTAAATCTAAGCTTCAGACGTTTACAAATTTGATAGCTGACAACAAATGTTAAACAAAAGCTGTCCTTTCCAAATTTCGTGTAAATCGAATAAAAAATAAAAACTCTAGAAGAGCGAGCACATGGCGCGGAACAGCCGGTATACATATTAGGCGGCGTCACTTTCGAATACGTCTACTAATGATGTAACTAATAATAGACACACACTTTTTGGCCCAAACATCCCACGATTCAAATCTCCTACATCACATCTATTAGACCGAACACATTGCAAACATGGGCAGTTTTGATAATAGATTGATTTTAGTTGGGAAAAGTTGATACCTCTGTAGCAGCAAGTTTAAGTAAGTTTAAAATACTGAGTTCTAAAACTTTTTGAATATTTAAACTACACCTCTGAGCCTGTACTCCTTTTATTTTTGGGTTAGAAAATATTAATGCACTAGTAATAATCAATTAGGATCTGATCTGATGTGACTGACTTCATATTTTCTAATATGCAGATATCTATAAAAGTACAAGATAAATAGTATAATTTATCAAGGAATAGACTTGTGCACTTTTTGTCGAGATTTTTGTACAACCATTTATGGAATTCTCTGAATAAGAGAATTTTTGTATACCGAAAATCAAACTACACAAGATTAGATTGAAAGAATGAAAAAATAAAGAGGTATTAACGCTTTAATTTTCGTAAATGATTTATTTACAGTTTTTATGAATAAATAAACTAAGAGATTTTTCTGTAAGTAACTAATGCTAATTTTTGATTGCGGTATTGTCTATTAGCGCCTCATACTTCTAGAGAAATCAGAAAATTTTCAGAAACAACAACTCCCTTAAGCAACGCTCCATTACGTGATATATTCTTAGAAATGTAATTAGAGAAGTTGTAGGTATAATGCATGCGTTTGTAAAAGTGTAAGTATGTCACTGAAGTAATCTAATGCTAACTTAACAAAATAATTGCGATAAACCATACCGCAGTGATTGTGTCATTTCCTGATCTCGTTTATTTACAAATCTGTGTTATTTGAAAGGCGAACTGGACGGGCTGAAATTTCTATCTGCTGCAGATTTTTGCTCAGCACGTGTTTGACACATATAAAAAAAGAATTTTATGTAGTGTCCCAGTTCTTGGCACCAACATTTGATTATTAAAATGTGAATCGATATATATTTATTTATGCTCACGCAAGCCGTACGTTGTAGTACTAAGTCAATGAATGAAGCGAAAGCGAATCATTTCTAGTAAGGCACCGATTTATTTTCGTCAAGGAGCTGTTAGTTTTTTGTATGAGTCACAGTAATGTTTCAATGCATTTTATGTATTATTTTTGGCGCCAAAATCGTAAAATTTCGACTCATCAAAACATGGTGCGGCGAACGTGTTTGTTTTAAATACGAACGCAATGGAATTTTTTGGAAAAATACAGTCGTTAGAATTATTAGAGCCTATATTGATTTATAAAATTTAATAATATATAGGGTGATTCATGACAGGATATTGTTGGCTTTGGTTTTCTAGTTTCTCATATCCTTTTTGTCCTAGTCTAATATGATAACTTTCCGCTATCGCTTTCTTCGTTTTCCTTTCTTTTCTTATAACTTGGTGTTTCCTCAGCTCTTCTTTCAGTGCGACCCACAGCCACTGCTGTTTTTTCTGCTTTTATTATCATGTCTGTTGCTGGCTTTTTATAAATTTTATAAATCTCTCTATCTGACCTTCTCTCTGTTTTTGTTACCCTTAATATTATTTTTGGCATTTTTTGATAGCAGGTTTTCCGAGTAGATGATTCAGAGCTCCGACGCTTTTATTAGTGCCGAATCTATTTCTTTTTATTCTTCACAATTCTTTTTATTCTGGCCCCCAGATAAACAAACTTTTTCATCTCTTCAAATTTCACTTTCTGTCCCCAAATATCCCGGTCGGTCCAGCCTTGTAATCTTTTCTCTATCATAGTATTATTGATAAATGTTTTCCATTTGAAAGTCGGCTGATCTCAACTAGTGATGGGCAGAATCGGATTATTTCAATAATCGAATTCTATCGATTAGATTATTCAAATAATCGAATCATAATTCGAATTATTTTTAATTCCATACAATGACAAGTCAAGCTATGCAAATCACATGTGCCTCCCGTCTCGACAGTAGAAAGCAGTGTTGCTAATCTTGGGAATTTCTATGTCTTAAAATTGCAATTTCTAAGAAAAAGGACATGAAAATCTTGATAAAAATTCATATAAATAGCTTCAAATTGTAATTTGAGGGAAAAACAAGCAAAAATAGGAACTTTTGTCCAAATGTTAGGGAAAAAAGACTGTCCATAGATGACAACACTGATAAAAAAAAGTCTCCACTTGACTCCGTTCAAGCGAACGGGTTGCTCAGAAAGAGGGAGGATCTTTGAAAAGACTCGTTCAGTCAGGGTTGCCAGATCTAAAGATTTTTCCCGAGTCTGATATATTAAGTGAAAAAGGGATTTTCGAAATTTTCTACAAATCTAGGGAAAAATTCAAATATTCTGAAAAAATATAGTAAATAACATATTTTTTGAACTAATTTCGGAATAATTTCGTATAAATTCCTCTTGAAAAACATGTTACAACATTAAAATATATACTAACCCAAGACAGAGTAATACTGGTTTAAATGGACATGTCACTATTTTTCTATCTATCGGAAAAGTGCCTTTTAATCGATATTCTAATATTTTTAAAACCGAAACCCGAACCTAATTTTTACTCGATTTCTGGGAATAACGATTATTTTAATTCGAATTACGAAACTTAATAATCCAATTGTACAGGTTATTTGAATAATTGGATGACAGGTTATTTTTAATTTGAATTATCCCATCACTAATCTCAACTTCTTTTTCTTTGGGGCGACCGCCCTGACGGTTTCTTTAGTCGTCTTCCATTATCCATTAGTGGCATGTGGCATGTGTCCGTACCACTGCGTATTTTCCCATGCCGATTTTTATTTCTACATATCTACATACTTTTCCAGTATTCTATGTTACAGAGCTTAAATACTTAAATTCGCTGCAGCTTCTACTTCGTTTACCTTCCACAATCAACCTGTATTATTTCTTATAGTACACATGTATATTTAGGCTGTTCAATTTGTACCGTTCACCATTGCTAACCTTTGTATTTTTAAAGATAGAAATTCGGTTAAATTAGCAAGGATTCTCCTAATTTTCTGAATATCTAATTAAATTGAATATCTAACTAAATATCTAATTAAAAAAAAAAGAACAAATGAACTGGTGGTTGTCAAAATTTTTGTAATTTATTCGGTAGAGATTTTCTTTCTCTTTATGGAGATACCAAAATTTCTTAAATTTGCTTACCAAATAACGAGATAATTCTAGTCGAGTATTAAAAAAATGTTATTGCAGAAATTCGAATACGAGTATTCAATAAATTTTACTTAAGAGTACGGTACTCGTAAGTATTGCATTAGTAAAAAGTATAAGAACTAGTACTACTCGGAAATCGAATACGAGTATCCTTAATCATTAGTAAAATTTGCATTTAATTTTTTCCTAATATTAATATTTTAATTATACAAATAAGTATCAATAAAATATGTTTCCATATAATCAGCTTTAATTTAATGAAACAAAAAATAAAAATATTTTTATTCTTGACAATCCTGACAACACATAAATTAAAACAAAACTCAATTTTTTCGCTTTTGTTATTATAGGTACTATGTTTGTAATTCTTTAAAAGTACTACTTTCTAGAAATTTCTGTCTGATAGTGCATGTCTCCTGGGACTACCTATTATTGTTACAAACGAAAACAATCGCTCGACCGGCCCCGACGATGACAAAGAAGTGTTATATTTTAAAAACATTTTCTTTAAAATTGAGTAATCATTCAGCATGTTCAATTTACTTCGCATGTCACTAATATGTCATAAATACTCCAAAATTTGCGGATTTCTTGACAGAAAATTAAATAAAAATTACAAAATGCGTTTTTGAAATAAATTCTACGGTTAGGACCATAGGGCATAGGATGCAACGCCGTTCTTAGTGTTTTATTAGTTTTTAATTACTATAGGTTTATATTTACTAATTTACTCGACAATCAGCGTCAGCTTTCAGCGATCAGCAAACGAAAATTACTTACAAATACTCAAAAAAGAGTACTTTTTGTACTCGAGTACAAAATCCGGGTAAAAGATTCGTGTATCTGCTGAGCACTGGATAATGTATGAACAGCAGTTTCGAATAAGTAGGCCATGTTCATGTAAAAAAATCAAGTTGCTTAAATAATTGAATTTCTAACTTCAAAAATAAAAAAGTTAATAATGGTGAACGTTTCAAATTGAACACCCGATATATACTGTTTTATTAAAATTTATGCTTAAATCCCACTTCTCTAATTCCTTATTTAAGCTCTTTAATGCATATATCATATAATTGTGAGCTTCAGCAAGGAGCGAAGATTTTCATCTTTTATTTTAATTCCTCATTTGCTACATTTTTCTTATCAATTTTGTAGGTCTGAAAGAGTACAGCCCTGTTTTAAAGTTTTGGTGATTTCTATACTGTTTCTCATTTTCGTTGTATTTTTATTCGCGCCTTTTTGTTTTTATACATTAATTTGGTTACATTTATGCATTTTTTTCTATGTTTTTCTTTTCCATTATTTCCAAAAGTCTTTTTCGCGGCACACTATCGAAAGCTTTTTTCTGATCAACAAAGGTCGTATGTGTTTCTAAACTCTGCCATGTTTGTATCTATTATTTGTCTTGTGCAATCAAGACGTCCTATTCTGAATTCGATATGCATCTTCCCAGATATATATTTAACTTATTCTTCTATTTTATTTATTATCAGGCTTCCTGGAATTCTTGCTATTATTACGCTTATTCCTGAGAATTATCACATACCTTTGTTTTCTCCATACGTTACGTTGCATTATTGTTTCTTTTAGTCATGTTCACAAATTCTATTAACTTCAAGGATACATCAAACTCTTCCGTAATTCGTCAATGTCAAATTTAAGATGGTTTCGAAAGAATTCTTAAAATAGGATAAACATCCTACGCTTTAGGACGATTGTAATAAATATATTTCCTTTTTTGATTAAAGTTAAATATCTTTTTTTTCGAAATGACAGCTCTCGTTTCAATCCTTTACCTTAGATATAGCAGCGTGTTTCGTGTATCGTGAGTAAAAGTTATTCGTGAAGAAGTTATGTGCAAGTGCAAATTGCTAGAGCACGTTTAAATTCCTTAAATATGTATGTCGGCGTAAGTATACATGTGATCTGTGTAATTGTACTTTCACTCAAAGCAGCACAGTATCATTTACACTTGCCCGCTAATACAATTTTATTGTTTTCTTTTGGCGCGAGGCCAGTCGAGATGCTCAAAATAGTTTCTGGGCGATTAAACTGGAAGGTGTCTCGTGAAATGGACAGTTCCTACTATATTTTATGTCTTTGATTTCCTTTGTCTTTACTCAAAGAGATGAATTAATCAAGAACTCAAAGTTATTGTTGGATTTTTAAATATTTTTATTTGAGAAATCTAGAGAAAAACTCCGTGGATGTATTATTATCGTTAAAAGGTCCTGCTAAAGTTTATTCAAAAGAAGTCCTATTGTTTTTTCAATTTAATTATTATGAGGGTGAGTAATTGCATTTATCTTAAGGTGGGCAGCATTGATTTAAATCCAGCTTCTTCTTCCTTCTTTGCCTCTACTTATTTTTCCGTTAGGGTTCTTAATAAATGTTTCCAATTGTGTTTTTGATATCTACATAAGAGCTAAAAAATTAACTCTTAATTGTACATTGATTCTTTCTAGTTTGACTTGAGCTAGAAAACATCTGTCAGGAAAACACAAGTGAGCCATCAAGAGATTCTGCCATTACATGAAACTTTCTGGTAAATCAGTAGCATTTTAACGTGTTTATTATGAATAAAAGTTTTCTGCTTGGAAAGAAGATATGGAAGAAATAACGTCACAAATGACAAAAACAAATTAAAATCTTTCTCTTTAGTCCAACGCATCACGGAAAGACATTCTAAAGTAGTAAAAAAAAGATGGCATGTAACAAGTTTCCCCATATGCCCTAAAATGTTAAAACACATTATTTTGAAAAGGTTTAATTAGGTATTTATGAAATGTGAATCTGAATCTGAAACCTGTAAATCATTTTTCATTTCTGTTCTTCTAAGGTAAGGAAACGTACTTATGTATGAGGCTTGTAGGTACTGTAATTGTTGCCCGTTGGTTTGTAAAACCAAACAAAATATTCTAGGGAGGCAATGTTCACTTAGTTATAGGCGAATTAAACTGTCACGTTGTTTAAAATTATTTTTAATATGGACAGCAAATTAAAATAAAAAGTGAAATTTTTTTCGAAAAAGAAGGTTGTTTAGCTTCAGACCAGACCAGGTCAGAACATCATGGAAGGCTTTTTAAAGTATATGATGATTCAACTGATTCGACAATTGATATCAGCAATGTGTGTGGATGGATAAACAAATTTAGGGCCGATGAAGCAGATATTTTTTATAAACGACGATCAGGAAGACCTATTACTATTTGAACAGAAGAAACAAAGTTCCGTATCGATCCAATGATTCGTAAAGATCGACGTGTGATGTTCAGAATATTGTTATTGCTTTGGGATGTGGACATAAATTTGTGGAGAAGATTATACAAGATCTAAGGTGTGTGTTAAATGGGTTCCACGTCAGTTAACCAACCAATGAACTTGCACTGATCTCATAGGAAACATGAAATAGATGATGGTCAGAACAAAGTGAAACATTTTAAGTAAAATCTAATGATATCATCGTAAGAAGCTCAAAAAGGTATCTATAGAATGTATAATTTTGTTGTGATCTCGACAATAGTAACTTCAGAAAAAAAGAAAATTACGTTTGTCGGTTTCTTGGAAATATTTCATATACTACAAATCGTATAAAAATTTTAAAAACGGATTATTGTTCGCTACCAAAATTTGCAATTTTGCTCTACTTTAACCGATTTCGAATCTCTTACCGTTTTCGAGATCCTAGTGGTAAGCTTCGAATTTGTAACAGCTTGAATACAAATCGCTTTAGAATTATAATAAAAATTAAGTTTGAGAGGGAGTCGATGGAATTTTTTTCCCTAAAAAGAGACGACGTGTAGAAAAGTTTGGGAATCTCTGCTTTAAAATATGTCTTTTCCAATAGTGAGCTTTACAGATTTGCTATCTCATTTATGCAATTTGACGCTTTAAATTAGAAGACAAATGAGGTACTAGTTTGAAAATGTACGTACAGAATATCGACGGTGAAATTAAAATATGTATAACCTTATCTTCACCCTACATTCCTCTCTTACTTATAAGATGTAATCTAACGGTAATTTTCGCAAATTTCATGTGCACTTTGAGATTAGAAAATGGATTCGTGATAAATATTCGGTTTTTGAAGTTGCAAAGATAAACGCCACATATAACCATTCGTAAATTAATTTTTAGAGCATCAATCTCGCTGCCTGTATGAAGAGCTCTTTCATCTGTGCTCAAAGTTCTTTTAAATTTTTGAAATGAAAATTATAACGTCAATATTAATGAAACGCTGAGCCCAAGTAAAAAAAAAAAACTTAATTCCTCAGAATATTCTGGCACTACCTCATTTTAGTGCATCCCTTTTTAGACTGGTTGAGTTAATAGGTGTTTATGTCATTTATTTATTGCGAGCATAATTAATGACATCATATAATTCCTCGGTGAATCGTCTTACTAAAAAGGGCAATTCGATCATGTGTTGCGGTGACCTGTGAGTAGGAACGCGGGTGGGTCTGTTATGACGTCATAGACACACACGCACGACCGTATACGAAAGCGTTTTTTTACATTATGTCACTGACAACCTCTTCTCTTCATCAACACACCACACATATACACCTACCCAACGTGTTAATCGCCAGCATCTAAAATTGGGTGGGCGTTCCGTAACAGGTCGGGTCCCGATACACTATGACGATTACTATGTTAAAAAGCTAAAAAATGTGAATGAATTTGAACGGCAGGTATCCGTCGTCATTCATTATAGATAGTAGTGCTGTAGTTTTACTTTCACTTCAAGAACGAGCTAGTGTAGGGAAGGGGTCAGTGGGGTCATTTAGCCTCCGCATTCCAACAGGCCCAAAATTAAAGGAGAAAATTTATATTTTTTCAAATGATTTACTTTATGGAATGAAATGTAATTAAAAGAGTATTGGGACAATGTGTAAAAAAGGTTATCCTGAATGGCATTTTCATATGGGAATTAAGGTTTATTACAGACAGTTGAAATGCCACTTAGGTCATACATAAAAAATTATAGGTTATTATATGTGTAGGTAGGTTCAGATGTTTCACATTTGAAATTTAATTTAAATTCAGAAAACGCGACATTCGATTGTCTTACCATTAAAAAAAGCCCAAAAAAAAATTCTTCTAAGGCATTTTTTCTGCTTCGGAAAAATAAGGTGAAAAGTGGAAGGAGATATTTCATTGTTGTTTCATCAGTCACTAGAATCTTCTCTTAATAATAGTTACAAATGAACAGCTTGCTAATATTTCCAAAACATTAGTATCTGTGTAAAAAAATCTCTGTTTTGAGTTATGTAAAAATAAAACGTATTTCCATGACTCTTTACGAAACACTTATTCATATTCCACGAATTTTGGGAATTACTGTATGTTAGATTTTCTTGGCAGGCCAACTATTTTAAATAAACAAACTATCTAAATAGTGCAAAGATATTTCTAAATAGCGTTATTATTTCCTTTTCAAAACGCATCATTCAAAACTGCACTGAAGGGATAATTATTCTCAAAAAACTTTTCCTTTTCTTTAAGTATATTTTCTTTATTTGTGAATATTTTCTTTTAGTTTTATATTTTCTTAAATTTGACACAATTACTCAAAATTTTCTATTTGTTTAATGTTGTTAACATTTAACGTCTGTCGTTACTTATTTTTGTAGATTATTTGAAAAATATGATTTTTACAAAAATACTGCGTCTCTAAGATATCGCGAATGTAATATAATATATATGTACATGATAAGCAATATACTGATACAAATTTTAAATTTTCGGATACTTTCTAGACGGTTTGTAGTATTAAAATAAAAAGTGTCCTTCACGTTCACTTCATTAAGAAAGTTTGTTAATGAAAGCTTTGTAGACTTCTGTTTTATATCACTTAAGATTATTTTCATCAAAGCAGGATACTCTCTTTTGGTAATATAAGCTAAGGAATGGAAATGTAATGGGTTTATTTTAATATATTTTTTAAAGGTACTTGAAATCAACATTGGATCATTCATCTTAGATATATTTGTTACAAGAAATGATCCATATTAAGGCCTGGTTTCTCAATCAAAAGTTAACTTTTACCTTCAGTTTATTGCCATAGTAACAATTATGAAAACAATTGTTACTATCGTAATAAACTGAAGGTAAAAGTTAACTTGTGATTGAAAAACTGACCCTAAGACGATACTGCCTGATTATGATGGAAGATTGATAAGAAATTACAACTTGGATGAAATATTACGTACTTTTACGGAACTTTATTTAGTAACTTCACAATTTCTTTAATATATTTCATCATGATCCACTACATTAATACCTACCTGATGACGCGTCTACATAGTTGTTTCAATTTGACTGACAAGCCCTTCACTTAGTGCCATCTCATTAGCCGTTTCGGTAAAGAATGTAATAGATATTGCAGATAGTGAAGTCCCTTACCTTTTAATAATTTCCTGTCCCATTTAGCGTTGGGCGTAAAAAAGAACCTATAGAGTTTTTTAAACTAAAATTTTTACTATATTTTTAGGTATTTACACGTGTAAATACAGAGTCTTAATCAACTTTCTTCACAATCTGTAAAAAGGTGAATCTGTGTCAAACCATTAAATTTTAATTATAATAATTAATGCAATCGGTTTTAAATTCGAAACGTAGCCTAATCATACGAGAGCGTAATTTCAATCCACCAAAGCGCTTGGTAATTAGACTTTAAATCAAGCAAGGGATTCCGGCAACCGTTAGCTGAAGAGCGGGCACTCAAGTTAAATTTGGTGAAACCGTTACAGACGTAATTTTGTAAATCATCGCGCGTGTATTATGACCTACAAAACTTTATTATTGCAACGACTTGGAGTGGCCTTAATCTCTGTGCTAATTTATAGTCGATGAGAAATACTTATACAGGCTGTTCAATTTGAATGGTTCTCCATTGCTAACTTTTCTTATTTTGAAAGATAGAAATGCGATTAAATTATCAAAGATTTTCTGATTTATTGCACATTCTGAATTTCTAATCAAAAAATAATTGCACTACTAGTTATCAAAGTATATATTTTTTTAAATTGTGTTGTAGTAATATTTGTAAACAATCATTCGGTAGACATTTTTTTTCTCTTTCTAGTCATACCAGAAATCATCAAATTTGTTCACAAAATTTAATAGTTTTGTTAAATTTTATATTTATATTTGAAAATATTATTTACTCGTGTTCAAAAGATTACGGATACCCAGCTTTTTACTCATTCGATTACATTTCAAAAAAAAAGTTTATAATGATTTTTTTAGCATGTTTTCGTTATGATACAACTCAAGAGAATAAACATTATAAATATAAATTGGTGGAATCGCAATTCACAGCTCAACTCTTCATTGGAATATGTTTGTTATTTCAAAGCCGTTATAAGGACTATGAGGGCAATATAGGATATTAAAATCGATAATTATATGCAAGAGTTAAAAAAGATAAATATTGTTAATTTAATAGTTTTATTTTTACCAATTTACTTTTGTGTTTTTTCGTGTTCTTACTGAGAAAGATGTAAATCACAACTACGTATTTTTTTTTACTGCTGTTGTTGAATTTTTAAACACAAGTGTAAGCATAAATTACGCTTAATTAAACATTTTCATTCCTCGCATTAAAATTTACTAAATATATTGTTTTGAAATAACAATTTAAGCAAAATATATCTTTTATTCGTAATATACCATAACAAAAAGAAATCAGAAACAATAGTGTAACATTATAAAGAACTTTACTTAATAGCCTCATACTCAAAATGAATTAGTGGAGGTGGGACAATCGGTATCGTCTAAATTTCTATTAAAACAAATATATATATATATATATATATAAACTTTAATTAAATTCTTAACAATTAGGTGTATCATTAAGAAACTTCCTTAGTGTGTTAAACGAAGACAGCGTTTTTAGAAAGTGTAAAATTCTTTTCATCCGCCACGCACTTAACAACAGTTAAAGTAGTACATACATCTCACGAATAACTGCAATTTTCCTTTTTCTGTTTCTTTCTGATAAAATCATCAAAAATGATCAAAAGATTAGACCAAGGTAAAGTGCCTTTTTATTAAGTTTTTATTAGACCTTCCTATTAACAAAATGAAATTTACTCGGAAAGAAATAATTAAATTTTAAATAATTATTGTAACCACCAACTTATTGATAATAAATTCCACTTAAAAAAAATCTAAAACGTTGTCTTTGTATACTATTAAAATATTTTAATTAGTGTACGAGTACATTCGCACTTGGACTCGTATAAGTACTTTTGAATTTAAATTTTGTCCTCCTTTTGAATTTTCCTGAGTTTCAATTAACCGATTCCGTTTCTTGTGTGTTGGAATTCCCAGGACACGTAAGCTTTAACTTTTATTACTTCAGTATAATTAAAACTTTAAATTAACTATTAATTCACTAAATTTCAATAAGAAAACCACTAACATTTTGCAGTTTCCATCTATTTTGTAATATAACCTCAACTAGAAATATTTGAATGTTAAATACGATTCGAGTCTTTATCGGTTTTTTGCTATTAGTCAAAGAATTGGTCATATTCCTGCTTTATTCTATAATCTCTTCTAAATACAATCCTTACATTGTAATCGTTCAATGTTGCTTTGCAATCATTTGTAAACGCAAGAAATTGATAATATTTAATACGACAGTAAACTAAACTTCCATTTCGAATGACGTTCGTAAATACCATTAAGTTATGCTCTTTAGTCACAATAGAAAAATTCAGGCATGATTAATTCCATATTTGATAAAAGAAATTTCGATAATTAATAATAATAATAATGCGTTTATTGGTTCGACAAGTAAAAAACAAATTTGGGTAACATACAAACTAAATAATAGTATACATAAAAACTATTAACAAAGTCGAACCAAAAGGTACGCCATCCAGTAAGCTCATGAGGAGCACACCTGGCGTACCTTTAACAAAATAAAAATAATAATACAAAAACAATAATTATTGTACAGGAAGCATGGGAGAGGCACAGGGAAAAAAATAAAGAAGAAGAAGGGAAAAGAAGAAAATAACGTGAAGAGAGACAAGAAGGGCGAATGATAGAAGTAAATTAGAGAGAAGGAAGAGAGACGTAAATGAAAAGGAGCTAACAAAAGGAATAAGATAACTAAAGGAAAGTAAAAAAAAAACAGCAGTTTTCGGCATATGTTTGAGCTGGTATTGTTGCTAATTGTTTGATCGGTCCTTACATTTTACCGCAGCATTTGAATGCCATAAATTACTTAGAATTTTTAAATAATAATCTTGAGCTACTATTAGATGATGTGTCCTTAACTGTACGACGCGATATGTGGTATTTACACGATGGAGCACCCTCTCATGCAGCTCGTGTTGTGAGAGAGTGGTTAAACAATAATTACAATAATAGGTAGATTGGACGCTATGGTCCAGTACTTTGGCCCTCGCGGTCGCCAGTGCATACTGTACAGAAGATGCATGTACGCATCGAACATGCTGCTGAAGTGATTCGAAATGCACTTGATGTTTTCGAACGTGTGAGGGAGAACTTGAGAAAACGGGTTATTGCTTGCATTGATAATAATGGTCTTCAGTTTGAGCATCTGCTTTGATAGGTAAAACAGGAATTTTTCAATTATTTATTACAATTATTTATTTCATAGTCCGCCAATTTAAAGCATAAAACACTCAGCATTACGAACGTAACGCAGGTGTTTCATGCTTTAAATTGTTACGGGGCTAATGTCTTTTGTTGAAACTGATTTTAGTCGGATCTGATTTAAATGTCCGAGCGGAGTGACGTTCGCAGGTCATCGTCTTCGTGCTAATAAATTAATAAATGCTCGGATGAAACTTTAACCTTAATTTACTCAAAGCTTTGATTTTGAACATAACACCTTCATCCACTCGCGTTTTCAATTGTTCCGTGCTCATTAAGATGCGTATCGTTCTCTCCACTTAAGCCTGTATGAATATGCTTACTTGTGTGTGGCATTTAATAAGAAACAAATTTTACTATTATTTTAAATTATAACAGACAAATTGGTAATTCAAGACGCGTTTCCAACTCCTTATCCTGACTTTCTAACGTACTTGATTACCGGTTGTAAATCAACAACGTAACCATTAATACGAATAATTTGTAATTTTGAATAAGACAAGTGTTTTTAATTAATTTCATAGTTTATTCGAACTAGTATCGCATTGTCTTGACAACCGCTGGCTAACAACGTCATGGAATTCCATCAATTATATATCACGGTCAAGTATGTGAATATGTCAGCTGCGAATTCGGCGTTTTATCTATGCACACTTGTGTAAATACTTTTTGAGTAAATTTTGAATAAATAATTATAAAATTGAAGGAATTATCTATGATATTACTGACTGAGAAAATGGCGGTGATTACAGGTTCAATTAATTAGATTTGAAAATTGAACTTTTTCCGAAACATGTCATCTAACCAACATCTGTTACATGATTATTAAAGAATTAATAGATTTGGAAACCTAAACTCTATTCTTTCTTATAGTGACTTAAGGCATAAATCTCAACAGTTTTAATAATTATAAACTGTTCCACGGAATTTATTTAAAATTTTTTTCTGTAATCTGTGACTTGATGCATTTTCTTTTTGATGGAAACATTCTCAGTCACCTGTATATTGTAGCGTAGTAATTTGATCAAATATCTTTTTCTAAAAATAATTATCGAATAGAACGAATACTATAATATAAATAATAGAGGTTTAGAAGTAAGCAAAACTTGATGCACGTGATTTATGTTAGGTAATGACTTTGAAACCAACAAAGATTCTTCTACCGTCAACCTTATTCACTACCAAATATTTAAAAATAAGTTTTCTGTAGTCTCTGCCCACAACTTTAGTTTACTTACACTTTTCAAATATTTAATCACAATTTAATTCTGTCTTTGATACTTAGATTATTTAGTTCTTCCAAGTTATTGACAGAACGAGTCCACCAAATAAAAAAATCTATTTATGTATGTCTAATATTATTTTAACGATTCCTGCCGTCTTCACAACGAATTTGATCAGATTAAATTTGGAACAGGTTAGTAGCGAAACAAACGCTGTGGGTTGTTATTTTTGTCTGATTCTGTAAGAAGTTAAATCAAACAATTTGTTCAAAAAACACTCCTGTTATGCAATAGTCATCGTTTGCCAAGACATTAATTTTCATGTCAAAACTAAACTATATTTATTTTATACAATGTTAACCAGAGTTTACAGATTACATTGCTCAGAAAAAAAATGAATGAGGTGTTGTTCATTGGCTGAAATAGTTTTTAAATTATATAACTAGCGCAGATAAAGCAGACGTTTTTATTTTTTTATGTATTATAGTATAAAGTTTCTTAAAGACATAAAAATGACTTTGCTCTGTGGTGTTTCTGTTAAATCATCATTTTATTCTTTGTTATGTAAGAATGAGTTATGGTATTTCTTTCAGGGAAAAATCATAACAACACTTACAACGAATTAATTGGTTTTGAATCCACAGTGTTTTCTATACACTTGTTATTGTTGATTTAATTTGTATGTCTAGGGAAGATTTTCTTATACGCATTAAAATGGTAATATAGTGCCATTTTAAATTTAAGTTTCCTATAAATGCTTCATTTACCAGTTGCTTTTTTTGAAAAATGATATTTTACGCAATTTTGTCTTAGCAAAAAGGACATTGATTTACACATTTACCGACTCCGTAAGGCAGAAGAAATAAGATGTAATTCAGATTTGTATTAAATAACAGCACGATTTGTACTAACTTTCTGATAGTATAAATTACGTTTTATTCAGTTTTCTGTTTTCATTTACTAAATTAATTATATATTAAAATTGTAGAGTAATTTTAATTAATAGAAAGGCAGTTTCTATAACGCAGAATAGAATTATTACCCTTTAGTAAAATTAATTAAATACTACAATCTATTTCACTCTTTAATTCACATGATTGGATATATCATCTTATTCCAAGACATTCGGTATAGTAAAATGACCGCATACATATTTCTCTAAACCCATTTCTTAATTTATCAGTAGAAATACTTAACAATTACGTAACACGATTCTAAACATGAGTACAATTTTGTGACAGTTTTTTTTTTTATAAAGGAAGGACATTACAGGAATAGATCTAAAGTAGAATATCTAAGTAAATATATTGTCGTATGGTCATTTTAGGTGTAGATCTATAATCATTATTTATTAGAACAATAGATAAACCTTTATTATCAACTTAAATAACAAAAAAAAAACAAAGTTTTCTCCAGTTAAGAACATCTTAGGTTAACATATACCTTAAGTGTTAAATTCACCATCAAAAATTGCTATGCCAATTAAGAGATGATAAAGTTATGGCTGCTTTGAAAGAGTTGAAGATCGACGTCATATATGTATGTACATAATTTCACTGGATGGATTTTTTTGCTATTTCTTTAATAGTAAGAAAGTTGTTTAAACAGGTATCCAGAAACTTCATATAATGATATATTTTTAACAATTTGTTTATGCAAGTTATTAAATAAGTTTATTCATTAATTACTTTATAAAAAAATAGTTTACTTACAAATTAGACAAAAAAATTAGAGGAAATACGAATATTTATCGATTACATAAATAACTACATATTAATATTTGGTAAATTCTGATTTATTATTTAATAAATGATTTTCATATTTTGGGTTTTTAAGTTGGCATAGATGAAATATTTAATTCAATTATTATATGAAGTCTACTTACTTAGGTAAATAATAGAAAATTAATTAACAATGAATGATTTTTGTTCTTGTTTACTATTTCAATAGATTTCATTAGTGTTCATTCTAGAAGTAACTAACTTATTTTGTCTGTTTTTAATTGAAGGCATGGTGTTTTGTAAACTTCTAATTCGAATTTATTTATTTGAATAATTTAAGGATGTACAGGGTGGATCGCTTTTAGGCATCTCTGTAGCTGTGAAAAAAACTAGTGACCAAATCTCGATCTCTTTTTTAGAGATAAAGCCAATAATGTAAACAAAAATTGGCTATCTTCTTTTATTTTCGAGTTATAAGCAAAAATTGTCATTTTCGAGTTTTCGTCAATTGCGCATATCTAATTTAATTTTGCAGATATTTAAAAACCGTCTGAACATTATTTGGACACTTTTTTAATACAATTCAGTGGTGGTTTTTGGATATTTAGTTAAATTCTCAAGTTATAACATAAAATTATATTTTTTTATGGAAATCATTGCCATTGTCATTTAAATGGAAATTAAATATCATCATTATATACTTTGTTGTGTGTATTGTTCTTAGTAGACCGTGTTGACATTTTTTAATTTTTAATTTAGTGTCTCTTCTCGTTACTTTCCAAAATGCCGTTTGAAAATTTTAAAACCGCGAGCCAACAGCGCTTTCTTTTTATTCCTCTTTAAGGTGCTTTTAAGTATTATTATTTGAAAATGTTGATCCTCAGAGCAATTAATTATTAATTAATGTGTGTAAGTAATTCGTTATCTTTCAGAATAAAATACATTTCGGCTGAACAAAAATATTCAATTATTTATATTAGATTTTGTAAATTGAATTACTAGAATATAATAGAGAATATGTATTTTTTTTTACTTATTACATAAATCAATCATACAAACAATTACATGTTTAAAAATATTAGTTTCAGATTTTTTATTGCGCTTTAAATGACGTCACATGATATGATAAGAGAGTGCATGATACGGACACCTGTCAGAGTCCAGATTATTTGTTAGTAGTACTTTGGTGGCTTTTATAATGGAATCCACTAGAAACTTCGTGCATAAATATTGTATTATGCCAATACTACTGTAATCGCCCCGAATAAACTCATTTTTAATATACCCAGTCAGACGAATGGTTTGCAAAGTATTTGTCACAAACCAAAATTATCAATTGACGTCACAAACAATAGCATTACATTTATGTCCTGATTATTCAAAAATTTCAATAGAAAAATCCTTTATTAAAAAAAAATAAACTATATGAAATAAAATTACCGCCACTAAGTTCTAGTCACAGTAGAAGATAAGACAATTTGACGAACCCGGGTCCTGCTTTAAGATCGGGGAATTCGAAAACGTGTTGTTTGCTAAGTGCAAAACAGGCCATAACAGCTAAGAAAATGAAAAATTATCAGTATTAATTAGCCTTAAATATAAGTAAGAATGAGACGGTTAGCTTAATAGTTTTATTTAAAAATGTTTGTGATTTCCTTCATCATCGTAGTTGTTGATGAAATGATGCCCCGCTTTCTGTACCTAAAGTATTACCCATCTCACTCTCACACTGACTCTTGCGTTCGCCTGCCGGCGTCAGAGCACCTCTTATATCTACCAAGGTGGTTCTAGTATTTGCAGCATATAAAAAGTATTTTAGATACATCTCGTTTACATGCAAATGACCTATTAAATTATTTTGCATTAAATTGCGTCTTTTATCTACGGAATTTTTTCATTCACGGAGCAAATTGAATCGTTTACAAGTTTATTGCTTTATCGTATAAAGTCCATTTTTAAACTAGGAGGAGTAACAGTTGTCGGCCTGTCGTAGGTTGATTGACACTGTAACACTAAATCAGAAATTAATTTGGCTTGCTTAGGAGGTTTACAAATTTTTCAAGTAACCAATTTTATCAACTGATTTAAAACTAACTGAAATTGTCACGTGAATTATGAAAAATGTTAATTTTTCCCCTTAAATTCTAGGCTTGTGTAAAACCGGCTGTCAAACTGCCAATAACTTTGCGAGTTTTTGGCGGGCAAAATTCAAATTACTCCTCCTTGTTTAAAAATAGACAAGGTTAACTTTAATTTTGAAACTCTGGAATACGGTCTCTTAAATTGGCAACAAAAAAGATCATGATATTCCCTAAGTGGAAATAAAAACACAATTGTAAAACGAAGTTTTAGCTTATAGCTATTTATCTGCTTCCAAATTTAAATGTGCCCAATATTTAAGTTTGTAAAACTTAAACTATGACTATAATTTAATTTTGTTTTCACATGCATAAATATTACAGATGTATTCACGCAAACTTAAACAAAATAAATATCAACAGGCAAATTCACCCTTGGTCAGCAAATTACGTATGTTCTAGTCAGGGTCGTGTTATCCATAGAGAATTTTAGGCACAGTGTCTAGGCTACGAGAATTTTCGAGGGAAAAAATATTAGAATTAGGAAGGAAAAAATATGTTATTCATACAAAATAAATGCCGTGGCCCGGGCGGGAGGGAGGGGTAGGAGTCTGGTGTCTAGGGCCTACGACTGCCTTAATGCGGCCCTGATCTAGTAAGTTTACATATTTTGTTTTGGCTACACTAAATTAAATTCAAATTCGTTGTCACCTGTTATGATTAATTAATTAATATTAATGCATCTATCAAAATAAAATACAACACAGTTCCAACAACCAATCATCAAGTTATTCATCTTTTTCTTCTAGAATTGATATACTCGGATAAAATTCAGTGTATAAATACAATATTTTGGTAAAATTATGACCAAAAATCCATTTTTTTTTAAATTTTTACTTAATCTTTTAAATTTAAGATACTATTTTAAATCTTTCAAAAACCAATATCATCTGGTTCTTTCACCTGTATTTACTAAGACAAGTACCACTAATACGAAAATATTGTTTTAGATAGAACGCTTTTTTACAAAATATAGAAATTTTGCTTCGTTACATTGCGTTTTAAACAATTAAATAAAAATTGTTTCCGTTTATTTTTTGCATAGCAGAAAGACAAGATCTAAATATGCTTTTTCTTATGCAAAAATGTTCTTTACGGCACATTAAATGCATACTGTTGGTCTGTTAAAAAAACATTTCAAATTTTAAGCGAAAATTCGTAAAATAGTTTACAAGTAACAAGTGTACAAAAAGTTTCCCATCAAGTGTGTTGTTCATTTTTTCGCATGTTCACGTATGCTTCTTACTTGATCAGTAAACGCCAAATTGACATTTAACCTTGACATAACGCCAACAGAAAATCACAACAAATAATTACGATTTATTATGTATTTAAAACCAAACAAAATAAAACATTGAAACGTGAATTCACAACAGATGTTGAAAAAGGCCTCCGTCGTCTTCGAGGCATTTTCTAACTCTTCTGCGACATTCATTAATAACATTTTGCAACTCGTCATTATGCAGTTGATTAATAAATGGATGCAAAATCTCTTTTCGATATCTAAGTGCTATTAGTATGCCATTAAAAAATATTGGACCTATCATTCTTCTCCGACTTGAATCTATCCAAACACCAATTTTTTGTGGATGGAGTGGGGCTTCAATCAAAATATGAGGGTTTTCTGTACTTCAGATCCTCATATTTTGGAAGTTAATGTATCCTGTCAAACGGAACTAGGCCTCATTCGAAACGAAAGTTTGTCCAACAAATCGTCATTGTCAATATTCTTTAAAAACGAATGACAGTATCTTCGCCTTGGTTCAAAATCTACTGGAAGCAGTTCATGCACGGCAGTCAAACGATAAGGGAGCATTTGCAAGTATTTTCTTAGAATAGTTCTGCAGGTCCCACAGAAAGATCAACTTATTGTGCTGGTGATGGATGGAAATGCGAGGAGCATCAGTCATAATTTGTGTCACATTTTCAACTACCTCATCAGTTCTTACTTTATGCCTACCCGATACCTGTTTTATAGCCACACCGCCAGTTTCTCTGAATAGTCTTAGAGTACTGAAGTTGATTAACAAATTAGTTAAAAAATTTCCCGAAATTCTGCAATACAATCAGGAACAGAATAGGTCCATTCGCCATTGATTTTTTGGGCGTTTCGAAAGTAGGATTCATAAAAGATTTTTCTTCCATTTTTTTAAGTTATGTTTGTTTACTTGTTGTGTTTAGGGTACGGACCAAGCAAGGAACATACGTGAACATGCGAAAAAATGAAAGCAATACACATGGGAAAACCTTTTTGTACACATGTTACAAGGTGCAAGTCAACTAAGTAGGCAGAATATGATAAACCTCGTTGGCAAGTCTACATAAAATGAAAACTTTTTGAGTACATACTAGGTAATGTTAAAAGAAAATAAACTTATTTACGTGCACAATAAAATTGAAGTGGTCTTTTTACAATAAAATGGGAAAGATGCGATTATTTATTGTTCTGTTGTTAAAGAAAACAATGACTTTTTTATGACAGCACAAAAACAATGCTTCTTAACTAAAATATACTTTGTATTGCGTAAAAAATTAGGAAGCGCACCATCATCGAATCGACACAAATGGTTCAAGTCCGTGACCTAACAGAGTTTCGTTCGCTTGGTGAGTAGGTACCTACTTGATTGTATGCCATAAGTGAAATGAATGAAAATGGGTGGCCAGGTAGAAAAACTGTGTTAGAGGTAATTGACCCTGCCTTACTAATGCAGCAGGTGAGGTACTGCAACGTTCGCCGTTACGCCGTTACGCCAGACAGTACTCGGAAGTTACCATTGTTGGTAATGAAGGGAAATATCGTACCGTAACTAGTACACCTATCAATGCATACGTTGCGTTACAGCCATTTCCTATTGAACGTTTAATTATGCAGTTTCTTGCATTTACCAGTTATGCATACGGTAATATATTTACTGTTTAATCAGAAAAAGCGTTATAATAAATTTAGGTCCATCAAATTTGATTATAATGCATCAAGTTACTAATTTCAATTCTGACACAGTACCAGCCAGATCAAAAATGATCGCAATTCTATGCACGAACTTATAACCTTGGAAGTTTCGATTAATTGCATACGATTGAAATTGCAAATGGAAAGCATGATTAAATTCACAAATGTTGACATTTTGGTTTAGATATTACACGTGCTAAAAATTGAAGCACTTAAATACTTTTCTGAATGAATAATAATAACACAGGGGAACATTGATTCTGCGGCATGGGATTTATTAGTCAAACTTAGGTAATTATGGTCTACTAAATACGAAAATAATAACATCTTTGTTAAATTGACTCCACTTCTTGAGATAAAAGCAATCCATTGATACTTGAAATAAGTAAAGAAAAAAGTCCAATATATTTAAAAGCTTTTATTCAAATGATTCTTGACAACTGATACAAAGCTTGTCCATGCTTCCAGTTCAACCAGAGTCATGTGATTTATGAAATCATCGTTGCTCATAAGAGTACGGATTTGTGGTCCATCAAAGATGCCTGCTTTTAATATTTTTGTCCTGAGGGCAGGAAATGATTGACAAATATATTTGAAGCAATCACCATTCGTATCTAAAGCTTTCACGAACTATTTCATAAGTCCAAGTTTAATATGTAGAAAGAAAGATTTTTTTCTCGACTTATCGATGGTTCATGAATGATGTTAGATTTTCCTACGCTTATATTTATTCTCGACGCCAATCTTTCCTATCCCAGTGTTCATTTTTTGCACGACTGCCTCATAGACAAAGAACACAGGGATATTTAGTGTATCCACTTTGCATACCTAATAAAAACTTTACCATTTTTAAATCTACGCACACTGACCACTGATGTTGGACAAACGAAATTTTCTCTAAAACAAGTTTGATATTTTGATATTCTTCCTGAAGTTTAGTTGAATGACCTTTCGGGATCGAAGCTAATTTATTTCCATTATGCAGTAACACACATTTCATACTTATTTTGGGGTATCTATGAAGAGTCGCTAATCTTTTGGTTTATATAATGGAAGGCCCATTAAATTTAAAAGCCCAGAAATATCGTTACAATATACTGTATCTCAGCGAAATATGAAAGTAGTATTGTGCAACGTAGTGGAGAATTTAACGAGTGATTTAACATATACCATACTTTTAATTGCACTGTTTATCACGAGAACTAGAGTCAATTTAAACAAACTAATTGTATGATGAGTACTTCACAATCATAATGTATCGAAATTGACTGCACAAACTCAAGCCGCAGAAAAAAAATTTTTTCTTGTTGCCCTGTGTAATTTTATATCCGGAAATAAAATTATTGTGGGCGGAGATTATATTTTAATTATGAAGCACAAAAGACCAAGTGGGGTCACTCAGTGACACCACAAAGTTTTAGTAAATAAATCGACATCATATTATTACAGATATAAAAAAAATATTTATTATAATAAGAAAGTGTTAATGCATCATCAAACATATACAATAAATTGCAAACAGAAATTAACTGTTTACATATATAAAATTAGTTGAAAATTAATTAAAATTGTGTAATTGGCAATATAGAAAGTGTTAGGAAAGAGTTTATTTCGGCCTTATTGGGCCTCATCAGAACTCTGTACCTTAAAAAAATTTGGTTTATTGAAAAATTTAGAAAAACTTACCCCTTTTTTGATTTTATAAAATTAGTTATTTTTTTCATTGCATGAAGTATATATCTTTGATTTCACCAGTGTAATGTGATTCTTGCAAATAAACTTACGACATTTATCACATTTATTCATTGCTTTCTTATCTAAATTTCTGGGACATATGACACAACGACGTCGTGACATTTTGCACGTTTTCATTTGGCCTGTTCAATTCTTGTTCATTTTCAAGTGACTTCAGTGCTCAAAATCATTGTCATGGCGTTTTTTATGTATTTAGGTAAACGTCCTTGAGACCGTTGAGCGATTAGAGGTTTTACTAATGCCATTCCTAAATCGCCTTTTGAATGTTTTACTTTTCTCGTAATCTTGGTATTTGTTCGTGAAGAGAATAAATGCATCGATGGATACCAAATCTATGATGTGGAAGAACAAAACTAATGGCCAATGCTTAGTATTTCAAGAGTATGTATATTCTCCCAGTTTGCGTTCCAAAGAATCTACGGCTCCTTTGCATTTATTATAGTCAAGTATAACTTGTGGTTTGAAATCGTTAGTTTCATCGGATATATATAAGTCAAAATGTTGCGTAAATAGGAAGACTAGAGTTCTATTTTTTTTTGGGGGGACAGGAAGTCATCCTGTAAAATCACAGCGTCCGTTGAATGTTGTGCACGATTTCTATTAGGTCGGAATTCTGAAGGAAGTTCCTTTCGATTTTGACGCATTGTTCCGGTCAAAGTTTTTCCTTGTTTCAATAATTCTTCTCCAAGATATAGGAATGTAAACAAGTTATCAGTAGTAACTCCATAACCGGAAGACAAACCTTCCACCGCTCTTTTAGTCTGTTCTTTTTTTGGTGAATTGTTTATCATTCCTGTGTAGATTTGCATATTACAACAATATGAATTTTTACATCACATATTGTCCATATTTTTATTTCATATTTGGCTGGTTTGGATTTCATGTACACTCTGAATGGACATCTGCCACGGAATTGAACAAGCTATTCGTCAACACAAACGTTTCCACTAGTAATGTAGTTGAAACAAACATATTCCATATAATCTGAAGAGCTGCTAATTTACATTTTTCTCGCCTTTCTAATCGCGTATCTAGATTGTCAAATCTAATAAATCTAAGTAATTCTTTCATTCTGCTTCTTGACATCGTTGCAGCAAAAATCATACATTGTAATGTAGCATTTCGATGACTCCATAATTCCAGAATGGGTTCCTGACACGCTTTGAGAGATCTAGCAATAATCAGCAGACATAGAAATGCTTTCATTTCGATGCGACTTATATTTTCCCATTCATCTCCTTTCAACGCAACATATCTGCGATTAGTTTCTTGAATTATCAGATCTAAAATATCATCACTTAGGAATAATTCGAATGCTTCCGTGGGTGTTATAGTTTTCACTATAATTTGTAAGTTCAGTTTTAATGCAAAAATCTTTTCTCGTTTGTTTTTCCGTTGTGGCGTATCATTAATTTTTTTAAAAGGTAACTCTAATTTTTTCACATAGATTTTGAACGTCCCTTATTGTCAGTCAAATGGTGATATTAGAAAATTAGTACCTTACACTCCAAGTTTTTTGAAAAATATATACGTTACAGTTCAAAAATATAATTTTATTTTATTTTAATGATAATCTTGAAATTGAAAACAAAGACAAATAAAAATTAACGAAATCATTCAAACTGTTCCCCACAAACAAATTGTTTGGATTTTCATTGTAGTGTAACATAAATTCTCCACAAAACTCCAGGGCTGTGCGATAATGAAATTTTACTATCGAATAGTAACGATAGTTTTTAATCATCGATATATCGACATTTATCGATGTACAGATAACCACGTCTACCGTGGTTTGAAGGTCCTTTTATTTTTCGTTATCACTTTTTCCAAAAAATATCAATATATGTATAAAATTAATCAATATATCGATAAATATCGAATAATTTATCGATATTTTGTTACAATTTAATTTTTCATGAACAAATTTCACACAAACTTAATAATTTCATATTAGTTTATCCTATATACAGCCGGTGGCATTTAACCGGGTTTCTTCAATAACGCTATTTCTGTTGAATATATGAGAAAATGTTTTATACAAAAGTATCATTCTTTTAAACTCTGTATAATTTAAAATTATTTTGAAATATACAGGGGGTCTCAATTTTACTGTACAATGTATAACTTCGTTATTTTAAATAGAATGCCCTATATTTTATAACGAATTCGAGTTTATCAGATTATTTTAGAGTAAGTTTGATAAGGGGTTTCACTACCTAAATCCTATGATTTTTAAATTATTAGGCTTTATTTATGGTTTTTGGAAAATACAGATGCTAATATGAATACAAGAATCGTTTCTTCACCGAGCTCGCTTGTGTGTCGCTAATGATGGACGCCACTTCGAACAATTGTTGCAAATATTTGTGAATGCCCCGATAGTGAACGTTTGTTTGAATGTGATCCTCCATACAGTTGATATTTGGTGAGTGAGTGTGAAAATAAATAACAGATGTAATACTTTACGTCTTTGCTGTTATCTAAAGCTAAGCGTTCACAGGCTCAGATCGTACTCATTGCGAGAATCGCATTATTTGAGATGCATGCTTTAACAGAGACGTAAAACATTATTGATACTACCAGCATTTTATCATAGGTTACAGGAGTACGAACCCAGAATCTTTTCATTTGATTCACTTAACATTTTACAGATAACTTTTTAAATAACTTATTTAATTTATTGACATTTGTTATTACTAAAATGGTTTAAAATATTGTTGAAAACCTTGAAAAATATGATTAAGGGATATTAATCTGAAATACTCCTTCTGGGTTTGTAAAACAAAGTTAGTTACTAAAATCCTAAGTTGGCCAAATGATTCTGGGCTCGTAAGTCGTATAATCGTAATTGACGTCAGCCGCACGCATTGCGAGAATTGTAGAAATTGCCCTCTCGAGGATGCTAGTCGCATTTTCAGGAATGCGATCGCCGTGAGGCGACGTAGTTAACGCAGCGTCAAATAAAACTACAGAAAAGAACTTTTTCTTCTGCTTATACGATGCGAGCCTGTGAACGCTTGTCTTAATACTACACTTAACAATAATTCTTGACCAAAATATTCCTGTAAAATTACTTAACTTGGGACGATTTTGACATACTTTGCGCTGTAATATCTGAACGCTTTGACGAATGGCAATATATTTTTTTTTTAATAGTAGGTTATACTCCGTACATTCGAATTTGATACGAGAGAACTTTAAAATTACCCTCAAAATCTCCTATTTTTTTTTTTACTCGCTGTCCCAAGTTAGGGATTGTGGTCCCAATCAAGAGACAGGCCTAAAAGTAATAGAAAACGTAATGTAATTTTGCTTTGAGACGTTAAGGACCCTTGTCCTAACTCAGAACTACCCCAAAAAAAATATAGTTCGAAACTTTTATGAATGATGTAAGTATGGCAAGTAAATATATAAAATTTTAGTATATTTTCATAACGTTTAGTAAATCGTGATAACACTGATAACTTAAGAGATTTTTATTGCAAAAATACAAAATACATTAATTCTATTATAACATTTTTTAAATATTTGGGCTTAAGGCCAACTTAAATGGGCTCTAAAGTCAACGAAAACGTAAAAAATAATTCTATTTTAATAAATTATTATAAACTGCCTGAGGAAATTTATATCTGCCTCTGAAGATTTTTGGATTGTCTAGCACCTTAGATACTTGGGTATTTTCGACTTCATCAGTATCTTCAATGTTGGGAAACACAAAAGAAGATGTAGTCGAATTATATCGAAGAAAATTCACTCTGTAAATGTTTTCGTGGACCTCTAATATTTTTCCAACAAACTCCTTCGTCGTTTCCTTTTTGGTATCCTTATTATAAATATATTTAACTACAATAAATGATCCTTCAGTAGGACTTAACTCTAAGCTTCCATCAGTCTCAACAGTTTCAATCAGTCTCATCTCATTAATATCTTCAGAATCAATTTGCCCTGGGTCAGAACTTGAACTGCTGCCATCTTCCGCGTTATTCTCCTCTTCAATAATTTCATTATTACTTTCATTTTCAGCATTGAAATCTTCTGCAGTCACTCCTTTTCCTGGAGGAACGTCAAGTCTTTTCTTTCTTTTAATTCTTTGACCTTCATCAGATGGCAATCGATAGTTTTTAAGATGGTCAATAAATGAGGCTGACAAGCATTCATTTGCGTTGGATGCATCATTCTCATCAAGACCATCTGGAATCCTTTTTAAAACAGCATTCCTATCGAGGGGAACAAGCCCACAAGCCCGAAATCCTGAACAAATAGTTTTCTCAGAAGATTTCTCTAAGGACAACACTGTGTTCCTCAATAAAAGTGGAAAAGTGTCTTTAGGAAGAACGCCTTTGTGTTTTAGCTTCCATTTCAATAGTTCGTCTTTCCAAGCTCTCTTCAATGGCCTAAAAAAGGCAACATCCAATGGTTGCAACAAATGTGTTGCATTTGGTGGCAACAAAACAAAGTCAATTCCATTTTTCTCACATGCTTGGATAATCTCTAGAGAAATGTGACTAGCTAGGTTGTCCCCTAATAGAATTTTTTTACCGTCTCCAACATGTTTAAAATATGGCAGAGCGACTTTAAAAAACCAATCACTAAATAATGTGTTGTCAAACCATCCAGACCTGCTTCGATTATAGACAGTGTGAGGTAAACCATTCACACACCAAGTGTCATGCAAATGAATTGCTTTATAGACAACATATACTGGTAAAAGGGAGCCATTCCCACTTATGGCAAACATGACTGAAGTGCTGGATTTTGAGGTGTCTATAATTCTGTCTGCATGTTTACTACCCCTTCGAACTATTACTTTTGTGGAGCCAGGGTCATCAGTAAAATTGGTCTCATCGTAATTTACGATTCTGTCGGGTGACACTCCCTCTAACGTTTCTTGTAATTGATCAAAATAATCATTAATAACGTCCTTTGATACCATAGCCCTGTTTCTTTTAATATTTTGTGCAAGTCTTACGGACAACTTCTCACGGTGTCTTTTCAAAAAGCCTTTTGCCCATTTTCGTCCCGGCATATTATTTGTAAACCTGACTTCCCTTTTTCCTCTTCTATCAATAAATGCCTTTGCAATCATACGGATATCAAAGTTAGTTAGTGGAAAACCCCATTTAGACGCTGTAATAATTCCGTCTACAAACAATTTTTCTTCAGCTGCATTAAAAACATCAGGTCTTCCAGGTTTTCGTCCGTTTTTGCCATTAAACTTTCTTTGAAGTGTTGATTTTGAGACACCATATTTAATTTCAGCATCCCTGTATGATATGTTTGTATTTGCCAAGGCCTGTAGAGCACGTTCAAGGTTTGTATTATTGTAATTCTGATACTTTTTTTTCGGTTTAACTGCTTGTTTTACTTTCACCATTTTGTAATAATTATTTGAGGTTATGTCCCAAGTTAGGCTGCAAAAAGACAACTTTTTTTAAACTCCCGAATAAAACAGATCGAGATAGAGTTTTTCTCATTGTTTTAGCGGAAGTAATATCTATACACAATAACTTACAATCAAAAAAATTGTTGTTCGGGTTAGCTTTCATTAACCGCCTCGGTGGTAGAAAGTTTAACGGTTATCTGGCATAACGAATTTTTAGGATGACAGTTCGTGTATACAGAGTCCTTTATGTTGCAAAAATATCCCATAAATTTATGACGCTATTAAATAAATCGCTTCTTTATCGACAAGATGAAATAACATTAGTTGTCCTATTCCAATCCAGAGGGCTGCAATAAATTTTTATTTTGGAAAAGCGCGGTCTGTCTCATGATGGGGAGCGTGTCTCAAATTAGGTGACTTTACGGTCCTTGCGGGGCGCCGCCTTACACATGGTTTGTTTCTTAATCACTTCGTATCATATTTTGTCAACATAATGTTCTCGCCGTCATCCCCTTCTGAAGATAGCTTGTCTTCAATGTCTAATAATTCTTCATTAGCAATATCATCCAAAAATTCGTTTGTCAACTTTTCTAATTCATTTTGAGACAAATATTTTGTCGCCATTATATTATAGATATGATTGAAAGTAACAATTTCCATGCCAGTAATATATACCCAAACAAGCAAACATGTTGCAACAAGATATGCAGATTCCAATACCCACAACGTGTAAAACAAGAATGAAAACATGTTCGAGCATGCTTGAATGCAAATATCTACCTCATGTAAAAAATAAGCACAATATGTTCGAGAACAGCACGCATAAATGCAAGTTTCGACAAACGGCGAGCATATGTGAAAGAATAATTCTATTTTAAAATTGGAAAACCTTGATAGGACACTGACGACACGTGGGATAACAGTGTGACCCTAATCCAGAAAAAAATATATTTTTCAAATCATTACATTGATTTAAAAAATAAATAAATTTACTATACTTTGAGTAATGTCAAGAAACTCAGCTAAAAAAATATGAAGTTCTAGATTAAAAACTTAGAAAATATAATAATAATATAAGTAATGGGGTCACAAAATGATCCAACCTGGTTAAGAAAGAAAGAAAGAAAGGTTAAGAAAAAGAGACATTTAACTTTATTGGACCTTTTTAAGTGATAAATAAAGAAATTTAATAATTAAGTCACCTAAAGAGAACGATGTACTCCGGCGAAACAAACGGAAAACCATTTCCAAATAAAAAAAAAATTATTAGAAAGCTTGTTTCACGACCTTTCCATTGATGCATCTCGAGTACAGGGGTGTCATTTGAAATTTCAAATTTGGGGTAGCTGGAGCCGACGGGGTAGGTCGGGAGGTATCGTTATCTATATTATACAAGTTCCCTCATGAAGCTACCTAAACGGTTTTGAGTGATTATTAATTTTTTTTTCCTTTTTAAGATATAGCCGATGGCAAATTTTATAATTGTCACACTGTACATTATTTTGTATTGTAGAACTGTGAATTTCATTCTCAACAACTTTTTTCATCATACTTTATGCGAATAAATAACTTGTGAAAGCTTTCGGATTGTGTTCGGGACGATATTTAACGATCCCTTCCTTTCAGAGTCTGGTAACATTTACTTTACTTAGAATTAAACTTTCTCGAAGCGAACGTCTGTTTTATATACACATACATACATGCTATCACATCGGACGTAACCTTTTTGTAATCAGTAGTAGTAATCTCCAAATTTCGTTTCTTGCTGCACCACATATGAATATAACAATAAAAAGTCAAGGTCCTTACTTTGTGGAAAATATTGAATTAAAATAATCAATAGAATGTTTATTTTACTGCGCAGCTTTCGCTACGCAAACAACGTGTAAAATAATTTTATTGATTAATTAAAATTATTTTCATTTTTCTTGTATGCGAAATCATTTAACATTCTATACAATAAATAATTCTCTACGTATAGTTTTTTCAGTAATTTATTAAAATTTTACAGTTTATGTTTATGGTAATTTTTCTCTGAGTAACCGCCTAAAATACAAAATTTTTGCTCTTAATTCACTTTACATTAACGTTTTCTTTAATGAACATGATCTATTTATAAACAAATTTTTATTGTAGTTTGTATTATAATCAATGAAAACAAGTTATATCTGATTTAAGTATATTCAATCCATTTCTTGTTTTAGTTTATCAAGCACAGCACAGTTTAAGTCGGTGTCTATTAATTAGTTAGTCAGTAAATATGTTTTATCAAAGACGAAGACATTTTTACGAGCGACGTGGCAAATGTTGAAGAGTAATTAGAAATAATTTAAAAATCAAAAACTAGTGACCTTTTTATTTACATCACTTAGGAACTGGGAAATTTTATGTCGTAACACCTTTTCTGATGTATTTTTCGAGGTTAAAAGTCTGTGGCAAACATTTGATCATATTATAATTTTTTTTAAATATGCTTCATAGATAACAAGCGATTCAAAAAAAACTTTCATCGAAGTATGCCACCAAAAAATTACGTACGTCTGAATATAAAGTTTCAATATTGGAAGTATACCAAATCTTTAAACCCGTTACGTGTTAAATAAATCCACAAACGATCAATTTTTTCACTGTTTTTCAAATATATTTCATACATAAAGCATGTTTGGTGATCATGAAAGCCATCAGTGCCGGCTCAACACGGTAAGCAAACGATGCGTCGCATCGGGGCGCCTCGCGTGAAGGGCGCTCAAAATCAAAATGAATTAACAGGTACTTATTATAATTTAAAAAAATGCAAGTAATAAATACTTCCTATTATAATATTTTATTGGCGCATTTTAGATTTCAGAATAGAATTTTAGTACAGAACTTTTATTGGTACGTTTGCCAGATGTGGTAGATATTTATTTGCGGACCAGGCAGAGAAGCCGGACCATTCTAGAAATTCTTTCTTTAGTGCTGATTTTTGGTATACTGAAACCACCGCGGAAACTGTATTGAAATAAAATATTATTTTTCTCGACGAAAGTTTTGTAAAGCAGTTCTCACTGCTTTTAGGCATGATTGATTATAGAAATTCTTAGTAAATTTTATATTGCTACCCTATAAATAACATCGTTTTCTTACTGGGAGAAATGCATTAGCAAACTCAAACAAGTAGCCCCTGTACAGTTCACAATTTCTAAATTTTCAATTTTTAGAATTGTTAATCTCAGTTAGACTTTTTTCCTACACAGTTCTAAATCAGTTTGGAACTGTACTGCTCATGCGTTGGCGTACTAAGTTTATTAATTTAATTAATTTAAAGTAATTTTAATTAATTAAAAAGCTTAATGAATTCAGTGGCGTAGCTTTCATGACTTTTCAATAAATCTCAATAGTTTTCCCTCCACCAAGTTCAGGGCGTTTGAAGGACTAATCAAAGATGCGAAAGAGGAAACTTTTCTTTTGTCTCGCCCAACCCTTTTAAATATATTTTCAAAATTGCAGTTTTTTTTACGTTTCCATAGTCAAGACCTGTGACTAACAAAAACAATTGAAACAGTCAACAAATTATTCCCAAAACATTAAAAAAGGCAAACTCAACCTTTGAGTATTCGAATTTTGTAAATTTGAGCGGCGTTTATGAGGCCCTTTTAAGGGAGGAGGGGCGGGAACTTCGAGTAGTAGGCAATTTATTTTCCATATAGTGTGTGAAATTGTCAAAATACTTAGTTTTTTGAATTGTTTATATTTTAAAGACTTTTGAGTGTTCCAACTTTAGAAGGTCCTATCTCTTTAAGGGGGGATTTGAAATGTGTAATTTATTTTTCATAACGAAAGGCTGCAATATAAATTAAAAAAGGTGAAAGTACTCAATTTTTAAAGTAATAAAATTTTTAAAAAGTTGAGTTTTACGACTTTTAGAAGCTCTTGCCTTTTTAGGGGGAGGGGGTTGGAAAATTGGAGTAGGCAATTTATATTTACATTACCGGCGTCCACTAGCCTGTAATGTAAGTTGATAAAAAGTAGTTAAAACACTCAATTTTTGAGTTATTTGAATTTTAAAAATTGAGTGGAATACCTTTGGAAGGTAGGGCTTTTTAAGGGGGAATTTGCAATGTGAAATTTGTTTTCCATGTTGAAAGTCTGTAATATAAGCTAAAAAATTAGTATAAAAAAATTCAAAATGCTCAATTTTTGGAAATATTAAAAATGTTAAATTTTGAGTGATATGATTTAGGAGGCCGTGCCTCTTCAAGGGGGGATTTCGAATAAGTCCCTGATGTAAGCCAACGAGAAAATATAAAAAACATTTTCAACCAAATACTCAATTTTTGAATTATTCAAATTTTAAACATTTGAGTGACGACTTTGAGGCCTTACCTCTCTAAGGGAGGGCGGGGGTAAAAATTTCGAGTAGATAATTGTTTTTCCATAGTTGAATTTCTATAATGTAAGCTAATAAAAGATGCTATAAAAATGGTCAAAACTCTCAGTTTTTTGAACCAGTTATTTGAATTTTAAAGATTTGAGTGTTCCAACTTTAGAAGGAGATACCTCCTTAAGGGAGGATTTAAACAATGTATTCCCATTTATAGCGAACAGCGGTAATGTAAACTAAAAAAAATATATCAAAATACTCAATTTTTGAAGTGTTAAAACTGAAAAAAAAATTGAGTGATACGACTTTAGAAGGGCCTCCCTTTTAAGAGAGGGAGGGGAGTTTCGAGTAAGCAATTTATATTTATATTACAAGCGTCAACTAGCCTGCAATGTAAGCTAATAAAAAAGTAGTTAAAACATTCAATTTTTGGGTAATTTGAGTTAGAACACCTACCTTCTTAAGTGAGAATTTGAAATGTGCAATTTATATTCTATAATGAAGGTCTGTAATATAATACAAGCTAAAAAATTATTATAAAAAATGTCCAAATATTCCATTTTTGGGAAACATTAACGTTTCAAAAATTTGAGTGATACAACTTTAGGAGGCCGCACCTCTTCAAGCGATTTATATTCCTTAAAAAAAATGTTAAAACATTTAATTTTTGAGTTATTTAAATTTTAGAGATTTGAGTGTTCCAACTTTAGGAGGCCCTACTTCCTTAAGGAGCAATTTAAATATGCAATTTGATTCCTTAATGAAAGTCTGTAATGTAAGCTACAGCTCATGCGCTCCTACTAATAATAAAAATGCTGTGTATTTAGCAAGAGCGCATGAGCAGTACAGTTCCAAACTGATTTAGAACTGTGTGGGAACAAACCCCCTTTGTTCCTACACAGTTCTAATGTAGGTGTAATTTGTAGTCCGAAGGCTCTACAAAGCACGGAGGGGAAAAATGATTATTCCCAAGGTGTATGTATGCACGCCCCAACGATTTTAATTGAAAAATGTTGAAAGTTTTTAAATTATTTTTAACTGTCAACATGACATTCTTACTTTACGAACACAAAAGTCATATCAGTTCTGATGGATAAAACTTATAGGTTGACTTGGCTATGCATTTTCGCACGAATTTAAAGCTTTTCATTTAGTTTTTAGTGCCGGCGTTTCCGGATTATTGAACTGTAGATAAACAGTATATTTTTTTCAAGAATTGGTCCGTCAAATTAATAATTCTACATCAAAAGTTCCCAAATCTTTTTACGAGCAACGATCCCTTGCAAGTTCGATCGACAACTTTGCAAACTTAATTATTAATAATTCTAAAACGTTATATGTATATTACACTTATATGAACCATAAATGGATCTAAAGGGCTCATATTATAATTTGTTGGCTGCACAAAGACTTCTTAACAAAAGTTAAAAAAAATGAATTTAGTTAAGGAAAATGTATTAAAAAATTAATTAATGGAAGTAATTACTATAAAGATCTTATTCAATGAAGTCTTAATCGGCCACTCAGAATATATCTATCGACCTCTACAGATTCATTACAGGTTCATCAACTCACAAGGGATCGATGTTACCCCCCCCCCCTCCCTGTTGGAAAACCCTGTCCACGTCATAGTGCTAATTTTTAAATAGTGCCAATGCTTCAGCACCAAAAACAAAAATAAGTTTCCAAATTGGTTCTTTTGGATTAAATTTTACCTAAAAGAGAGCTTCATCTATATCTTCATCAATAGTATCAACACTCAAATTGGTAATACTTGAATGAACTAAAGAGATATGATGTACAATTACTTCTGCTTGGCAAAATAATAGAAGATAAGAAAATATTTAAAAAATAACTAAAATAAAAGCAAAACTAGCTAAATGGAGAGAACGCAAAAGTCAATGTGCGAGAGAGAAAGCACAAAGCGTGGCGAGATTTCATTAAAAGCAAGAGAGACAGCGCAGAACGGACCGAGAATTTAAAGACTCGCATTGCCACCGGTATGAAGTTAGCAATAACTTTCAGCAATAAAAAAAAATCTAAAATGATACCAACTAAGTTTGAGATTTAATTGTGACCAAAAAAAAAAATATGTCCCCTTTTGTTTTTACACCATCGAAAGCCCGTAATTAATAGATTATTTTCGTCTAAAAATTTTTGATTTTAATTTAAGACAACGCTGTTATTTTTGAAGAAGTTGAGAACGCCTTGCACAGCATTACTTAATAGGTCAATTCCTAATCAATTTCCAAAAAATTTTATTAAATTAAATTAAATTAAGTTAAATTATTGACTATTACTTAGTTATTAGATTGTTACTCTAACGTATAAATACGGAAACTGTTTTGGTATTATTTTAGATTTTTTTTATTGCTGAAAGTTATTGCTAACTTCATACTGGTGCATTGTCTTGCATTCGAACGCTACCGAACTCAGCGCGTAACCGGGTTCGTCGAAATACCTGTTTTAACATCTACCACGATCCACAAACCAAAAGTTAATCAAGGGATGGCGTTGTCACACATCATTACTACGTCCAAAAAAATTTAAAGCGCAAACATCTATGAAGAAACTTATGGCAACTGTATTCCGTATACGTCAGGGTGTTATTTATTCAACAAAAATAACTGGGCACCACCATAAACGTCTGACATTAAAAAAGTGTAAGGAAGCCACAAAAAGAAAAGATCAAACAAAAATTTGCATAAAACTGCGTTAGTCACAGTTGAGACAAGCCAGAAACTCGGATGGCCAGTTATGTCCCATCCACGATTTAGCTCCGTCGGATTTCCACTTATTCGTCTCATTGAAAAAAATGTTTAAAACGAATCAGGTTTTACTAATTAGAAGACAAAACTGACTGTAAAACAGTGATGAAAAATTTACGGATAAATCTTTTTTTTTTAATTAATTTAAAAAAATACTAACACTCTAATGATATCTTTGTGTTCTAATAGACACGCTGTTAAACAAACCTGGAGCACACCGTGTATTGGAAATCAGTTTACGATTCCTGGGAATGCATAAATTTGTACATACAATTATTTTATGCATTATGCATTTTTTAGGAAATTGTTATGGCATTTTATTTTAATTTTTATACGAGTAGGTTAGTTACACAAACTACTTTCATATGCGATCCCTTTTAAGATTCATAAATGATGCATGAATTTCTTAAATTAATTCAATAAATTACGAAATCACCCGCAATAATTAGGCTAATAATTTTCAAGCAGAGACTTGCACTGAGAGGGAAAAAATTACTTTTACTTGCGGCTCATACAACTAGCTCAGAAGACAACTACCGGACTGATGTTTGTATTTATTTATTATTACGATTCGACCTTAACGTTGAAGTAAACATATTTAATCACCGTTGCAAAGTTAGAAACAAGAACATGCATTTTTATTTTTCTTTTTCTTAAGAGCTGGTTGTCCACATTTTTGAATGTTTAATGTACTCCTGTTACTTTTATCACATCACATTCAAATATTTTTTAATTAACAATAAATGATGTGTAGCATGCCATAATCTTTAGTTACCTTATATAAACATGATGATTTAAGGAAACCCGTAATGACGTAATATTGATATGTACTTACTGCAAAAAATAAATTTTTGTACAAACGTACAAATTCGTTTTTTAAAAGCAAAGACGAAAACTGTTTCTTTTTATCATCAGTCAGAACTAAAAAGGACTATATTTATACTATAACTATGGTTAGTGATATCGCGTGCTTAATTTTCAGAAGTTTTCAATTGACAATTTTAATTTTATCTGTAAATGTTGACTTTGGAAACTAACGGTGAATATTATTTTTTCAGATATTGGGTATTCTTTGCATGTCCCTAGCTTCCCCTGCGATTTTGGGAGGAACGCACTGGTTTCTCTTCGTAGCCACCACCAGCTTCATCGCAACTTTGATATGGGTCTTCATATATTTTCTAGGCATTAGGGAAGCTTTGAATTTACCCATTGATTGGTTACTTACGGTATGTACTATTAATTTGAATTACTATTATATTACTTGTTGAATCCCGTACGATAAATTCACTAGAGTCCAAATTTTCCATTTTTTTCCAAATTTAGTTCTTTCTTTTCCTAAAATTTACATCTAAGAGAAAATTGTCACCTAATTGCATATACTTAAATTTATTTCTAAAATTTGGCAAAACATTCAAATGTACAAACGACTTGAAGAAACTTCTCTGCTGGTTCAGTAAGTTTCTAGTATATACAGTTTTAGAAAGATATCTTTTACTTATCTATGCTTAATATAAAATATGAATAAAGTTTGCACGATGTCAATATAAAGCAGGAAGTATAGTGTAGTTAAGAAATATTGGCCCTGTTCATGGAAATTTCATTTATAATGATACATATTATCGTTAAAATATTTTGCTTTTCTCCTGTATAGTACAACGAAAAAAAGTTGTGTATCAATTTTTTAAACGTTAACCGTTAATTAATTTTTAATATTGAATAATTATTTCAATTCAATTATTGAAAATTATAAAAATATCATAATTTTTATTACGTTAATATAATTATTTATTGAATTAATTCTAGTAATTGTAATTTAATCAATTAACTCCTTGTTTCGCCTTTTTTGGGGAAGTAATTATGTCAACTTGAAAATAAATTTTCTGTTTATAATTCCTTTCTGTTTTGATTTAGGAACTCCTCAACACTTCGATTGCAACAGTGTTGTACACCATCGCATTCATAGTTCAAATCGCAATTTGGTCACCGCCATATCAATATTTTAGAGGTGTCAATTTAGCAGCTGGGGTAAGTGAAACTAGCTTTCTTACAATAAAAAAACTATTATAGCTCACAGAAAATTTAATAAAAATATGCTTCCAGGTTTTTGGATTATTCAATACCCTTGCTTATGGATTCGGCGCATACTTACTGTACAAAGACCATAAGAGCAGTAGAACAACAAACTGAAAACTTTCTATTCATAAGTACTACTCCACAACGATTTTATTTCTTTTGATGTCATCGTCATTCAGTGAAGTGCCTCAGTAAAATTTTCATCTTTTTAGGATGTCCTCTCTCACCAACCTTCACGTGTATGTACAGCCCAGCAATCGTCACGAAATAAATTTTCTCACATGTATTATAAACTTATGTTTTTTTTTTTTTGTATTATTTATATGTAAAAGAATGAAGTTAACATAGTTGTACGTAATGCTAGTTCTTGTTTATTAAGTCGTTCTTGTTATGGATGTTATTTAAAGTTCGTATTAATTAAGTTTTCAAATTTTATCACAAATAACGTACCTAATAACATATAGATAGATTTAAAAATATAAAATAAATATTTGTTTTTATAATATTGGTGGTTTAGATTTGACTTGTTTTTTTTAACATGTTCACAGTACAAAAATCGCTTATCACTTACAAATTAACTTTCAGTAAATTATTTACCAACACAAAATCGTACAATAATACAAATGTTAATCAATCATAATAATTTAAATTTAAAAACAATAAATGGAATTGATTAAATTTTGTGCGCTAGGTGTAACACTTAATATATTAAAGTTGCTTTTTTTTTAAGGTACGTGCACGTATTTTGCTGGAAGTCAAAAAATGACTAATGTAAAATTCTGACATTTTAACGTCAGTCCCATCTTATACTTCTTATACTCTATGATGGCAGGAAAAAGGTAAAATAATAACATTAAAACAAATACTTATTTGTGACTTTTTAATACTGAGGCCCGATTTTTTCACCTCCAGTTATCTTTATGTGACGGTTTATTCCCACAGTAACAATTGTGATCACACTCGTTACTATGGGAGTTAATCGCCAGATAAAAGTTAATTGGAGATGAAAAAACTGAACCTAAGTCATAATACTAAAAATCATCAATTGTCTTCGGCGTGAGTTTTCAAAAATATAACCATCAAATTAAAATGGAACATATCCACTTGAGGGTACCAACAAAAATGTCAACCTAACATGGCCTACTATGAATCTAAAAAGATCGTGAACGGATATTATGTGTCGACAATTTTAGTTTTTGAATTTAACAAGTGTGCATAGTCCAAAAGAGAATTATAAAAATTGTCATGTTTTTGCTTTTCAAGTAAGACATTTATCACGAAAATATAAGAATGCATTACAATTTAAATCATAACAACTACGTTCACTAAAAAGTCTATTCAGAATTGACTTACTGAAAAAAATTAGTGAAGAAAAGTAGTGCGTTAAAGAGCTTTGTAAATAAGTTGCTTTGATGTTATTGGTTCTGATTATACAAGTGATTCTCGAATAGATCGACAAAAAAAATTGTTCTCAGAACATTGGATAAACGTTAAAAAAATTCAATACAACAAAATTATTCTGATTTAGTTACCTTTGCATTACTCTTTGAAAATAAGGAAGGCAGTAGCCTAATATCAAAATGTACATCAAAATTAAAATTATGATTACTGTGAAGCGATGATATGAATGCAAAGTTAAGATTGAATTGAAAAGAAAATCACAGCAAGTGTTGGAAAGCGGCCACCATTTAGCTGCATACATATAACTACAGATGTTTTCACAGTACACAGAATCTACATTTACAAATGCCTAACATATTTGTTCAAAAGAGACATTTATTTGTAACCTTTGAAAACAAAAATGTCAATAGAAATGATAATTGTGTAATAATGTGATATTCCCACCTCACAGACTAACTAAATTTGCCCATTGTATGAAATTATTCAATTATTTACCGCTAAGTTACAAGTTAATATTTAATTTAAATAATCTAAATGTCAAGAATAAAATATTTAACTTGTTAATAGAAATTGAACCTTATTTGGGCTGTCTGCTAAACCAATGCGATGCATATGTTTGTTTAGTTTCCAATGTCCTGAGATTATTCCTACGAGTAGACGTAGTCTTCTTCAAGATCGTGGCATACAGAATCATGCCAGTTTGAGCGAGGCGGCCGTTTATAGCTTTTTCGCTTGATGAGACTTGTCTGTCGATATCTCGGTCCTGGGATCTTTGTTTCAGGAAGGCATTAAACAGACTTGACGATGGTGCTATGGCCGGTTCGGGGCTCCAAAAGGGGTGCCGCGAGCCCTGTCTAGTCAATTCGTGTGCCTGCTCGTTGCCAAATGTTCCATATCCTTTAACCCAAATGAGTTACAGGGTGTTGTATTTGGCTACCTTTTGTAGTGTGCCGTAACATTGGAGTATTCTGCTTAGAAAACAGTTGTCAGTTGGCTAAGTGCTATGCTCATGTGAAGGTCCAGGTCGTCGGTGAAAATTCCTGCGCCTGATTCTTCCAAAGTCTTAGATCCATCAGTGAAGATGGATATATCGGGTTTGGGTGCTTCTTCAGCGTTCAAGAGAACGTTGAAGTGCTTCTCGAATATATATGTAGGTGCGAGGGAGTCGATCACCTGCTCAAAAGGAGGAGTTTCTTATAGAGCGTCCTCCAGGATGAGGTGGTGTATATATCCTAGACCTTTATTATTCCACACCTTTTTTGCCCGCAGCCTAAGGGCCGATCCCAGTGCCATCTCCTCCACATGTGCCCATGTTCAGTGGAGGGAGGCCAAGGATGGCCTCTAAGGCGGCGGTAGGGGTGGATTTCACCGCACCGGTAGCACTCATGCATGCCAGCCTCTGTACGTGCAATGCTGTTGTCGTTAGTCAGGCTCTGGGCCACCAGACCAATGCTCCATAGCAAAGCATGGGCCTAATTACGGCAGTGTACACTCATAGGGCGGCTTTTGGGTCCCCAAATTCCGCCCATTGCAAGGCGACATTGCCAAAAAGCAACGCACGCCTTTGCTACTTTTACATTAACATGTTTGCTCCAATCAGTTTCCGGTCAAAAATGACTCTCAGATATTTGACTTCATCTGAAAAGATTAGTTCAGTTTGGGAGTTTTCTCTTTTTTTGTGAACAGAATGTTCATTATACTTTGACACTATGCATGGCCTCCTTGTTTGCGATGACTGTTTCGGCTCTTCTGCTGCCAAAAGAGCTGTACATATAGAGGATGCTCGAAGAATCTACTGCAATCAAAACAGATTTGCAACAAAATTTGTAAAAATTATTATTATTGAAAATGTGATGCAATATATCCGGTAATATCTCGTTGCATTTTAATGCGATCCTTGTCATCAGTTCTTGCAAATTATTATTTTTTTCTTGTAGACCTCATTTTTAAGAAAGTCAAATATGAAGTTTACGGGATGAGATCTGATGCAAGTTCCCCTGCTTACAACTCGGCCAGGGAAAAACTTTTCAAGTTCAAAATTTTCTTGAATAGAATGAGCCCTTGCACCATCTACCTCTATATTTCTATGACAGGAGCCTCAAGAAAATTGTGGGAATTGACTGACCATGTTCGTAATTTTACATAACCACATAAATGAAACTAAGCCTCATCCGTGAAAAAACTTAGATCTTTTTTTGGAGAAAGTTGCTATACTGCATTTGACTGTTGTGATCTCTGGACAACTAGATGGGAATCATTTTGTTCCCCTTTGTACAATTAAATAAAACGTTACCCAAAATGCACGTTACCACCATGTATAAAACGAAAACCAAAAGTTGATATCTTTAAAAGCGTGCAATAAACGTTTGTGGTGTTACGCAGAGAATCAGATTCATTCTGTCGTAAAGCTTAAACTTTGTACAAATTTGTTTCTCAATGAAGTTTTTCAATCGATCTTTGATAACTTAAATCAACTTATTCATAAGATCATCTAAGTTATCTAACAGCTTTCTGTATATTCTTCAAAATGTTATTCATAAAGTTCGAAAGTATTTCAAATCAGGTGTTGGCCACTTACAATACTATTAAGTTTTGGTGTTAAAAATTTTCTTTATTTTATCAAGTATTCATGAGAATAATGAGAACATTTTAATCTTGTTCTTTACTTCATAGATACTAATTGACTATTATTTACTCTAGTATTAGTAATAAATTATTAAAAATTTAAATTCAGTATCATTAATATCATCAGTATAATCCATTCACGATCTTTTGATGTTCAAGAGGGGCATGTTTTTTTTTGTTAAGTTGAAGTCAAAATCTAACGTGAAAAAAATTATGACAATGCCATGTCAGATGTACTACTTGTGCTGCCAATACGTATCTAACGTGGACTGGAAATTGTTTACAGACGTTCGCGATACATTGGAATTTAAAAGAGGGAGAACAACTTTATTAAAAATTATGAAATCGATGGGTTACAAACATAAAATGGTTAATGGACGCAAAATTGTTGTGTTCAAAAATACGTCGTTGCATCAAAAAATTCTTTATTGAGCAGATTCTTACAGTTTCAAAATTCTATAGTGAAAATATAATATTCACGTTTCATTCATGAAACTTGGATATATCAAAATGAGTTTGCAATTCGTTGATGGATACACGAAACAGACTCAAAAAGTAACTCGACCAAAATTAAAAGTGAAATGAAACGTTTTACAATTTTGTATGCGGGATGTAGGCTTTTTGGAAGGGTGTGACTTGTTATTCCGCTCAATGAACAATGATAGGGACTATCATAAAATTATGAACGAGGAAATTAATTATTCATAGTTGGGTGGTTAATCAGCTTATTCCTACCTTAGTTAAGTTTCAACGTAAATGTGTAATGGTTATGGACAATGCATCGTGTCATTCGGTGCAGTTGGACAAATCATCCACATTTTTCTGTAAAAAAGGCAAATGCAGGAATGGTTGCTTAAACACGATGTCGAAATTAATCAACATTTAACCAAAAAGGAATTATGGGAATTAATGAAGTCTCTTAGAACAGACGTAATGAAACGGTCGCGAATTTTATTGAAAAACAAATGCGCGTTGTTTATTCGATGGCGTATTAATAAAGAGAAATTTACGAGGCGCAGCTTGTCACAGGAAGACGACTCGGGTCAAATTTATGGTTTTTTTTGAACATCTAGTTCGTGAATTGCACTGGAAGTAGTTACCATAAATTAGCTGTGTTAAAGTTGTCGAGTACGCTATTGAAAATTTTGAAGATACTTGTCGCTAGAATTGCCTTTCTGTCATATTATAAATCAGGGCCGTTTTGTTGTCTTGGGCGCGTTAGAGTCTGAGAAAGGAATTTCACGCAACATTTAAGTTATTGGAAATTGGAAAAGTATTAGGTTTCGTTTTAGTTGAAAGAGGTTGCTTTAAAAACCAGCGACTGGCCTTTGTTTTTCAAAAGTCGGGAGGTCATAAATATGTCAATAGACACTTGTAGGACGTTGTTTCGAGAAATTTCAAAAAGCGGAAAAACATGTGCAGCGCCCGACAATCTGTCAGGCGAATTGGGGGGTCGAATTACTAGGAAAGAGCTGAACGAGAAAAGAAGCGTGTGTTTCTTTCCGAAATAAAAGCGCTTATTGGCCGACGGTTTCTTTAGTTACTTCAGGGGATGGGGGAGGAGTCAAAATTTGTCACTAGTGGAAAGTCAAAAGTAAAAACGAAGACCAGTTGGCTTACGCCGTCCGAACGACAAGCTGCATTTTTAATTGAACTCGAGTAGTTTATTTTTGAGTGCCTTGCAATTTACTTTATCTAGCTGCATAATTAGAATTCGATCACATTATTTCGGGGCGTTAAAATTATAGTGAATACAAAAGGGCCATCAAATAAATAACCGCGAGGCGATCGCGAGCGCGAATTAAACGATAAGTGCGTGTGTGGATTAGTGAATTGTGCGCCGCGGAACGAAATAGGTATAATTGCATTAATTTTTTCTATTTCTTTTCACATACTTGGTGGCATAAATTTGCGTAAGAATTATTTTAATTGGTTTATCAATCAGTAGCGTGGAATTTCTGTAAAGTTCCATCTTTGCATTGCTCAGGCAATCTAATAGTTATTTTTGGTACCTGCGTTTGCTTTTGAACCAAGTTAAACTCAATAAATTCAATATTTTGCGCGGTCTGTGAGTTAATCAACCAGAGTAAATTAACTACACCTAGAATCTTTTGTTCGGTTTCAAATACAGTGTATTCCTTTTTTCTTCAATTTAGTTCTACCTTTTTGCGATATCCTCGGCAATTCGGAGACACGCGATCGGTGTTATTCTGGATTGTACTGGGTTATCTGCAACTAAAGTCTCTGGTCAGGCAAGTTATATCCGCCAAAACGCACAGTGCGACCAGCACAGTCTAGCTCCGAAATCTAGGCCAATTTAATACTCTTTACGAATTCCGTAGAATTACGAGGCCAACAATTTAAACTACTTATCAATAGACATCTTCGTCACAGAACTTTCTCACACCCTGCGTGGGTGTGCTGGAGTGTTGACTTTGGTGTAAGATTTGCAGGTTAATTGAGGGCAATTGGTCGAGCGACTGAAAGTACCAAAACCACACAACGTGGAGTGTCTAAAACAGTCATTAGAGTCCTTGCGCAAACAATTAGTTAGATAATAGGATTAGGCGGCAAGAATACAAACGAAGTAGAGGGATCTGCATACAGGACCTCGAACGACTCTGGAGCATGTAGTTGACGAAAGATCCTACGCACAGTTGTCTAATTAATTAGGTTAATGAGCTAGAGATAGGGCTATCCTTCCCGTGAAAAACTAACGGCTGTTGCTGTTGATTACCCTGCAAATTGATCGCTGGAGCGGCCTTTTGTACCACATACCTCTCCGAACATCTGATTGATCAGTTAAAGTTCCAGTAACAAAGTACACTGTATATACACTGTTACACAGTGAGTGCGCTGGTTGATTATTCATAGCGTTTTCGAGTACTAGCCAAAAGTGGCGAACACGAGTACCCAGACCCAACTATTTTGACTAAACAAAGAGATTAATTGTTGATCTAATTTAAATTACAACGTTGACACAGCCTAATTGCGTGTACAACAAGCCACCAATTGTGGGAATCGAAATAAATTAGATCGCGACGATATTCGGCGTTAAATACGTTAAGCAAAGTTTATTGTACTTCTTTGGAATTTTGTATTAATTTATTGCGAAAGATATCCATTGTTTCAATCTACGGTTTTACGCTCAAGTCCCTAGGTCGTTAAGATCTCGTGACAGGAGTTTCCGTTTTTCTTTTTTTTTTTTTGACAATAAATAATTAATTAATTAAACCTGGCATTTTATTAATTCGTAAGTAGCACCTTGCACCTCTCGATTACACCGCCACACCAAAAATTAGAACACAACTACGACAACGTAGGGCCCGGGTTTTTTTTTTAATTAGACGATCCAGAATATCGGCAATTAAAGTTTTAAATTACGGGAGTTCCAAAAAGGGGTCGGCCGTAGAAGAATAGCCTTGTCGCCACTAAACCATAACTGTACCAGGTAGCTTAGACCAGTGCATGTCGTAAAATCGCATTGTAGCGACCCTTTTTGCGGAGGCCAAACCGAGGCATTTATTGCTTCCTAGAATTTAGTCCAATCCTTCGGTCCATTTAATAAATTAATTTGTCAATAAATTTTAGTTTGTTTTTGTTTGGACCGTGTTTATTAGATTATTTAGTTGTCCGTAAAGTCAACAACAAGGTGGCACGTCCGGGCGTGTTACAGTAACAACAAAGCGATATGCGACTGACGAAATTTTGAAGGAGCACGGTTATGTTCTTCGATTGCTGCACGCAGCGAGTGAAGCGGTGTTAAATTTACTGCCTTCAAAATCAAGAAAAGTCTACGCTAAGCGTAAATGTTATTTTATAGTGAAAACTCCCTATGGAGTGTTATCTTCCGACTAAAATGAAGTAATGAAAATATAAACCATATGACCGGCCAAAGCGTTCATTTTGTGAAAGTAAAAAGGCTTAACCTTCGGACGACCAGGTAAAATATGAAGCATAAAAATCCAGGTAGGTTACTCAGTGACCCCACAAAGTATTAGTAAATAAATCGACATATATATTAAATAATAAATTAAGGTAGATTCTTGTCCGGTGAAATTGTGTAAGGAATTATCTTAAACGGACACTGGAAATGGCACAAATGCTCAACGTTTCACTATCGCTTGATAGCTTCGTCAGGAGTGAGTGAAAATAAATAAACAAGTTGACAAGTAAAAAAGTAAATAAAGTTGTTAAGGGAAACTACTATTGTAAAATGATCATTTTTTTTTAATATAATATTAAAATTGACAGATTTATATCCTACTTAACGAATCTAGAAAATTACAAAATATGTCATTTAAGTTAACAAAATCAGTACGTTTATTAACAGAGTTCGATGAGATTTTAATTTTACACATTTCCATAAAACGTCTTTTAAAAATATTAGACTCAAAATATAAAATATTAGTATTTTCAAAATCAAAATTATGGTTATTTTCTAATGAATGTTCTACAAGTATTGAATGATTATTTTTTTTGTATATGATATTTATGTTGGTCTAATCGTCTTTTTTGGCTTGTTTCTCCTGTATGACATGAATTATAATTTAAACATTTAATTTTATAAACCACGTTAGGTTGTTTTAATTTTGGTGTTTTGATTTTTAAATTTAAGAATATATTACTTAAATTATTTACAGATTTGCTAGCTAAAATTAAGTTATGTTTTTTGAAAATGTGTTTGAAAGTGTTATGTAGCGATTCAATAAAAGGTAATGATATGTATTTTTTGCTGGATGTTTGTTTTATATTATTGTAGATATTTGAATTTTGTAGATAATTAACACGATTCAATGAGATTAATTGGATAAGAGTTTTGAACGAGAGTTTTCTTAATTATATTTAAATTGTCATAAATGAAAAGTTTATCTGAAAGTAAAACAGCTCGATCTGTTAAGGAAATAATTATTGCAATTTTATAATTTTTGGATGTGTACTAGTGAAAATTAATGTATCTACCTGACCACGTAAGTTTATGTAACCAATTAGTTATTCATTTGTCATTGTATCTGATAATATTTACACCGAGGAAACTTAGTGTTGCTAATATCTTTTTCTAGCGAAAATTGCAATCTATTTTGGAAAAACTTAAATTTACTTAAAACAAAATCTACTTTATCTGATGATAAAATCAATAAAATATCTACGTAACGAAATTATAAAGTTAGATTGAAATGTAAAGAGATGTTTCAAAAATGATAATACGAGATACACTATACAACATGTATTCAAAAAGTATGTTGAATAATTAAAATGTACAACGTTATCATTTTATATACTCTTACAGAAATACATATTACGATCTCATTACTAAATGCGGAACTTAAACACAGCCACATATTACTGAGAAACACTAGCTTAAAACGGTCGCAAATTTGATTTTGAAAACAAATCGCGTTTATTTGTTTGATTGCTTGATAACAAAGAAGAGAAATTATACAACACGGAGAATGCCACCGGAAACGACTTGGTTTCCAAATTTATGGTCTTTTAGAACACCGAGTTCGTAAAGGGCACTTGAAGCATAGTTGCTGTCATATTATAAATCAGAGCTGCTTTCAAGGGTTGTCTTTGTACGCTTTAGAGTTTTTGAAAGCATTTGTCACGCAAGCACTCGTGTTATTGTAAAATTTAAAAAAGGATCATATGGGATTGCACTAAAAAAGAATTTGGCTTTTGTTTTGAAATTGTTCAACGAAGCTCGAGAAGTAATAAATATATCAGTGGATACTTCTTTAGCGTCGCGCTATTTTGAAAAATTTAGAAAGTTAGAACATGTGCGGACCACCGGCTAACCCAGTGTCTGTCACGAAAATTGGAGACCATAATTCACCAGGAATGCACTAGGAACGAGAGAGAAGCGTGACAGTTTCTGGAAAAAAAGAGCGATTATTGGTCAAGGTTGGTTTTTAAGTTTGCTTCGGGGGATGGGGAGGAGTCTAATTTGTTACTCGCGAAAAAAAAAAAAACTGGGACAGAAAGCTTCTGATCGTTCGAACGGAAAGTTGCATTTTAATTTAACTCGAGTTTTTTTTTGAGTGTTTTGCAATTGGTTTCATCCAGCTTTCATAATTAGAATTAAATCATATTATTTCGGGGCGGTCAAAATATAATGTTAAGAGAAGGGCAATCAAATAAATAAACGTGAACCGCGTCACGAATTCAACGCCGCGAAAAGGATTATATAAAACAAGTGCGCGAGTGCTTGTGAGGTGCGCATCGCGGAACGCGGATAGATATAATTTCATGAATTTATATTTCTTTTCACATACTTGTGGTGCGATTGTGGTCTTTCATGTAAAATGTACAGAATCTAAGTTTACATCCGTCTGTAAGGCGAAAAGATAAATTCTGTAAGCAAACGGTATTGTGGTTGTGACTATTTAAAAGTGTGAGTTAAATTATATCTCCCCTCCAGTAAACGCTGACAGAGCTAACTTCACGGTTGTTTATAGAGGTTAGGTATCGCAGAAAGATTATTTTTATTTCAAAATGAATGTTTGTTACGTTGTCACAAACGTTTATTTCATGTATTTTTATTTTAAGATAAGCCGACAATTCAAATCATTTTCATTTATTTTTATTGTAGATATTTGCGTTTTAGAAACTAAATCTGGAAACTCCTTGCCTCAATCTTTCTCAGAAGTCCGATTGAGTTTTACGGTGCAATTATTCCCTTAGTTATTTATTTAAATTACTTAAATGCAAATGCACATGATTTTGAAGTGGTTATAGGCACTTCATGTATAACTATTTCTTTTGATAATCGGTAGAATTTTTTGAAACTATTTCGAACGAATTTTCTTCATCTCTTAAATGTCTCCTAATTATTCTCAAGTTATTTCTGAAATATTTTTCATACATAGAAAAACTGAAACGATATTGTATGTTAGAAAATATACCTATTGTAATCTTCTTCTCCGATTAAATAAGCAATTATGGGTATCAAATCCATATTACCAAACGCGTTGTCAAATTATGGAAAAGGTGTGCAACGAAAACAATTAACAACAACAAACAACTTAACCTAAAATTTAACGTTACCGGGACATAGGCGGCGCTTTAACATTACATCTTTAAATAGGAAACATTTAAGAGATAAATTTTGACCGTAATTGCATTTTACTTTAAATACTGTAACAGTTCTCTTTACAGGCCTTAAATATTTAAATTCAATGACCACAATCGCGCCATTGGTGGTATAAATTTGTTTAAGAATTATTTTAATTGGCTCATCAATCTGACTCGAAAAATCTGTAAAGTTCAATCTTTGCATTGCTTAGGCAATGTTTTTTGTTTATTTTGTGCTTTGAATCAAAGTTAAATCTCAATAAATTCAGTAGTTTGCGCGATCTGTGATTTAATCAACCAGAGTAAATTAACTACACCTAAAATCTATTGGTCGATTTCAAATACAGTGTATTTTTTTGTAACTTAGTTCTATCCTCGGGCAATTCGGAGACACGCTATCGGTGTTGTTTCGAATTGTTCAGGGAAATCTGCAGCTCAACCCACTGGACAGGCAAAGTTATATCTGCCGACGAACACAATGCGGTCAGCACAGTCTCACTCAGAAATCAAGGCAAATTTAATACTCGTTACGAATTCCATAAAATTACGAGGCCAACAATTTGAACTACCTATAAATAGACATCTTCTTAGCCGAACTTCTCTCACACCCTGTGTGTGTGTACTAAAGTGTTATCTTTGCTGAAAGATTTGCAGTTTAATTGAAAGCAATTTGTCGAGCTACTGAAAGTGTCATAACCGCAAAAGCAGAGTGCCGAAAAACAGTCAATTGGGTCCTTTCGCAACAAGTTAGTTCGATAATAGGTTTAGCCGACGAAAAACGACGCAGAGGGATCTGAAAAAAGAGGTGCATTGTACCACTCTCTGGACCCTGGAGAATGTAGTTGATACGATCCTACTCATAGGAGTCTAATTAATTAGGTTAGCTTAGAGTTAGCTCTCCCATCACCTCCGGAAGGAGTCCGTGAGAAACTAGCGGCAGTTGCTGTTAATTATCGTGCAAATTGATCGCCGGAACGGCCTTTTGTATCACATACATCTCCGAACATCGGATTGATCAATTAATAACTCCCATTAATGAAGTACACATTTATTGCGTGTGCAACAGGCCACCAACTGCGTGAATTGAGATATATTGGATCGCGACGTGGAATACGTTAAGCGAATTTTACTTCTTTGGAAAACGTATATTTTATTGTGAAATATATATTGTTTCAAACGAGGTTTTTACCCTCATTTTACCAGATCTCGAAGTGGCTGGTAGAAAGAGTTTTCACCTTTTTTTTACAATAAAATATTTAATAAAATTTCAAATCTCGCATTTTTATTGATACGTATTTAGTTCCTTTAATCTCTCAAATTTATTCACCGTCTCAACAAAATTAGAATCCAATTACAACAATGCAGGGTCCAGTTTAATTAGACGATCACGAACAATAGATATTAAAAGGCTAAGGTACGAGGAGGTTTTAATTGTGGAGATTCCAAAAGGGTCGAACGGTAGTATTTGTCGTAGAGGATTGTTCTTGGCGCCAGTTGTAAATGTAACTGTAGCAGGTAGTCGATAGCTAAGGTCATAGACGTTTAGGAATTACATGTTGTTAACAATAGCATTGTCGACTTTTTTGTGGATTCCTCCGAAGTGAACCTTTGGGGTAATTACGCGTTTATTTTTCATTGAGGTAGTCAATAACTTCTTCGGTCCAATAAATTAATTTGTCAATAATTTTAGTTTGTTTTTGTTTGAACCGTGTTTATTAATTATTTAGTTGTCCGTAAAGTCAACAAACAAGGTGGCACGACCAGGCGCGTCACAAGCTTAAATCGTGTTTTGCATAATATTGGCTTTAAATTTAAAAAAGATAACAATCGAATAACTTTAATGAAAAAACAAGTGTTGCTGATATAAGATTCAAATTTTAAGAGGTTATCTGGAAAATTTAAATTCACCACTACAACGTCAAATAGTTTTTTTTAGATGAAACTTGTTGTTCATGCTGGCTCTAAATCAGGTTTTGTGGAAAACGCATCATTATTATTTGCATCAAAATCACAAAAAGAGAACTATCATGGAGAAATGAATGGGGAAACATTTACAAAGTGATTGAGTACGCATTTAATAAATAATTTGGAGGAACCATCATTAATCATTATGGATAATGCTCCATACCAATCAACATTAAGCGAGAAGATGCCATCTTCAACTTGGACGAAGTCTAATATTGCAGCTTGATAAAGTAAAAATAATATTCCTTTCGAACCCAGCCTTCATAAAGTTGAATTTCTCACACTAGCTAAATTATACAAAAAATAAACGTTATGTGGTTGATGAGTTACTAAGGAGTTACGGACACGAAGTTCTACGGTTGCCACCATACCACTGTGAATTTAATGCTATTGAGATGATATGGGCTCATGCTAAAACGTATTATAAACACATTGGCAGATATGGATATGGTGATGATAAGGTCATTGCAATGTGGACGGAAGCACTACAACAATGTACTTCAAGTATTTGGGAAAACTGTGTACTACATACTGAAGAACTTATTAAAAAGTGCTACGAATGAGAGAAGGTTTTAGATGTAACGGTGGACGAACTTGTAATTGCTGTAAATAATTTGAGTGACTCTAGTTCGGACGAGAGTGATTAACTTATTCATAATGTATACTCGCTGGCCACGGTAGTAAATAAGTCATTTTGTTTCTTAATTGTCAATTTGGCAGTTGTAAAGACATATTTTTTGATGCAAATATACACAGACGTAGCAGTTCTTCACTTAAAAATTGAAATGTAATAAAGTGTAATGGTCTTTGAAAATAAATAGAACGTCATGCGCCAACAGAATGTGATAAACGTAACCTTACTTTCAAACGTCAATGTAAATGTGTAGCTGCTGATTTGACTAGTATTTTTAATCTTAAACCATACGCCTTCTTTCCAGGATTGGATTGTATCTTTGATTTCCCTACTCTAATGTGGTTCGTGCAGATAAACGTAAGACGTTTATCACATTTATTTATTTTTATTTAATATTTATAGTCTTTTTATCAAAATTTTGGTATCTATGAAAAAAAGGACCTCGTTTTGTAACATTTTCCACGTTTTTATTTGGCCTGTTCAAATCTTGTTCATTTTCAGTGACTTCAGTGCCCAAAATCATTGTCATGGGCGTTTTTTGTGTATTTATGTAAACGTTCTTGAGGTCGTTGAGCGATTAGAGGTTTTACTAATGCCATTCCCAAATCCTCAAGGAATAATCGCTTTTTGAATGTTTTACATTTCTCGTAATCTTAGTATTTGCTCGTGAAGAGAATAAATGCATTGTTGGTTGCCAAATCTATAATGTGGAAGAACAAAACTAATGGCCAACGCTTAGAACATGTATATTCTCCCACTTTGCGTTCCAAAGAATCTACGGCTCCTTTGCATTTCTTATAGTCAAATATAACTTGTGGTTTGAAATCGTTAGTTTCATCGAATATATTTAAGTCAAAATGTTGCGTAGGTAGCAAGACCACACTTGTATTCTTTTTCACATAGGAAATCATCATAGCATGTTTTGCACGATTTCTATAAGATCGGAATTCTGAAGGAAGTTCCTTCCGATTTTGACGCATTGTTCCGGTCAAAGTTTTGCCTCGTTTCAATAATTCTTTTGCAAGAAGTAGGATTGTAAAAAAGTTATCATTAGTAACTCCATAACCGGAAGACAAACCTTCCACCAAATCTAAAACAACTCTTTTACTTTGTTCTTTTTCTGGTGTATTGTTTATCACTCCTGAGTAGATATGTATATTCCAACAATACGAATTTTCTACATCACCAATGTCCATATTTTTATTGCATATCCGGCTGGTTTGGACTTCATGTACACTCCCAATGGACATCTGCCACGGAATGGAACAAGCTGTTCGTCAACACAAACGTGTCCACTAGGATTGTAAACTTTTTTACGGTTCAAAACGAACATATTCCATATATCCTCTAAAGCTGCTAATTTACATTTTTCATCTCCTTTCAATGATTAGTTTTTTGTATTATCAGATCTAAAATATTATCACTTAGGAATAATTCGAAGGCTTCTGTGGGTAGTGTAATGTTTTCATTATAATTTGTAAGTCCAGGTTTCTTGACCAAAGTATTCCTTGTGGGGCGCCGCCTTACAGATGGTTTGTTTCTTGACCACCTAGTACCATCTTTGGTCAATATGATGTTCGTGCCCTCATCAACTTCTGAAGATAATCACTATCAGCATTCTCAGATAATTCTCCAACAGTGTCGTCAACATTTTCACTTTCATTATTTTCAAATACCTTGTTTTCGAGACAAATATTTTCTTGTCATCATGTTACAGATGATTGAAACCAACAATTTCCCTGCCAGTAATAAAACCCAAATATGCAAACATGTTGCAACAAGATATATAGATTTTAATATCCGCAATGTGTAAAACAAGAATGAAAACATGTTCGAGCATGCTTGAATGCAAATTACGAATATCTACCACGTGTAAAAAATAAGCACATGTTCGAACACGCATAAATGCAAGTTTCGACAAATTTCGAGCATATGTAAAAGAGTAATTGCATTCTAAAATTAGAAAACGATGATAGGACACTGATGACCACGTGGGATTACAAAGTGACCCCAATCTAATTTTTTTCAAATCAGGACAAAGGACATTGATTTAAAAAAACGTGTACAAAGTTTTTCCAACTAGTGTATTGTTCTCATTTTTTGCATGTTCACGTGTGTTGAAAAATTGAAAATAACGTTGAACGTGAATTCACAATAGATATTATGTTATGTTTGTTTACTTGTCTGTTTAGGGTACGGATCAAGTAAGGAACATACGTAAGCATGCAAAAAAATTAGAGCAACACATTAGATGGGAAAACTTTTCGTACACATGTTAAATTTACTATACTTCGAGTAATGTCAAGAAATTCAGCTAAAAAGATTAAGTTCTAAGATTAGAAATGTAACAATAATATAAGTAATGGGGTCACAAAATGACCCCATTGACTTGTCATCCGAAGGTTAAGCTCCGGCAATTGGCAAATATAAAATAAAAATTAAATTAGAGGAACATTGCTTGTCTTATGGTTAGATCTGAATTGTAAAAATGAGAAAAAATTTCATCAAAATAAATAAGTTTGATAATTAGTCAGTTTTTTGTTTCTCCTGTAGAATAAGATGAATGACGCTTACGTCCTTTTGTCGTACAACCGTTAATGTGAAGAAGAGACTGAATTACAGCTAATCTTTATGCTAAACACAGATACCCCGCACTTAATACTTAGCTCGATAAAAAAATTTCCACGTAAAACTACGTTTCCGAAGAGCTAATTGTTCTAAGTAACCGATTCGAAGCGAATCGACACGCTTCGCGATTTTGTGTGAAGCAGAAGAGTGGTGAAAATACCATCACCTAAATAAGCGCCCATCCCACTTTTGAAGCGAAGGCGAAGCTTGGAAAATAGGGCGCGGTGGGAGTAACAACTGTTAGTACATTTTCAGTAGTGCTTGTAAGCGTTCGTTATAATAAACAAAGTTTTGCTTGGCGAGACAGGTGAGTTTCGTATTTCATGTCGAACCTTGTAGATAACGCTGAAATTCGTTCGCTCCAAAATTAAAAAAAAAAGAAAATGCGCGCTTCGCTATTGATTTCTCATTTGCAAAGCCTTCCAGACCTCACGTTTTCTTTTATTCACTCATTCGCAAATGTGACGAGTATAAGTTAAATTATTTATGAGTAATGCAAGTATGTGGCGAGTTTGTTGTTGTTTCGCAATAGATTGCACTTTTTTTATTTACCTGTAATCGAAAGAGATAAGATAGGTCGTTGTATTTTGTATATTTACAGAGCCTTACAACGAAGATGTCTCATACCGTGACCGTCACAAGAACGACCACGACAACCACCACATCTGCGATAATTCTCAATACCGGATATTTTAAAACATGGCCAGGAATATTAAAATTTCTGGAATTGGTGAGTGTAACACGTTTACGCGATATGCAGTAGATTAAATTTAGAATCTGACTTGAATGACGTCAGCTTTCTGTTTATAAATCTTATTTGTTGATGAGTGTACAAAAGTAATTATTGCTCTTGGAGTGATACTATAGGATATGGCACATCCTTTTTTTCGTTTATTATCACATATGCGTGGTCGATGATGTCACCGCGGTTCTCAAAGGCTTATTCATAATTATATGGCCGTCAAAGAACAAAAATTTACGTGATGGCATTGTGCGTGAAATGTTTTAAACTTCGTTCTTGTTGCATTGACCTAATTCGACGAGCATGCGCTTTCATTTTTTCTGAAGCAGCGAGTGTTTTACTAAATATTTAAATGATGCGTTAAAAGATGTTATTAATAAAATGGTGTTAATTTCACTACCTGTGAAAATATTTACTGTCGTGTTGTTTCTAACAATTCATACTGAATATTACTTGCAGATGTTTTTGAAAAGACCTCGCCCGCGTTTGTTTAAAAATAGACTTGTAGTAATTTACTATTAATACAAACACCATTGTAAGTGTAATTGACCGTTTACACTTTGTATAGCTCTTCAATCTTATCTTAATTTTTAGAGTTCTCAAAAGTTCATTTCAGTTCTAAGTTAAAAATTATGTAAGACCAGGCTACGTATTAGTTAACGAACGTGAAAATTACTTAAGTAGTGAGTCAATGTCAACATTTAAATTGAAGATCGTTCATTGTGTCTTCCTTTAAAATTCTAAAAAAAATCGTGCTTGTTATCTTTAGTTTTATTATTTCTACCACTTTTGCGAAATTACAGAGGTTGCCCATAAATATTGTAAAATTGCCAAATGACACAATTTCATCTGAAAATAATAAAATTTTAAAAATACCTGAATATTTTCGATAGGTACCGGATGCAACATTTATTTTTTCGAATATTTTTCTGTATTAACATTATGTTCCAAATTTGATATTGATTTTGTCACTTCCTTGAGTTTTCAAACATTTATTTTGAAATTAAGATTTAAATATACGATATGTCTTTTTTGACCCAGTTGCGGCTCATAAATATTGTAAAGTTGCCAAGTGACACAGTTTCATCTTAATCCTAGTGATAAATTTATGCCGATTTTCACATGATGGGGTCATATGTGTCCAGATTTGATTATATATACAGTGTGTACCAAAAAGTTTTATACAAATGGAGAAAAAGTTTATCTTACATTTCACAAAAAAAATATTCTTGATGAAAAGCTCTGCATGACGTGGAGATCCATAACCAGGTACAAAATTTTTAAAAAATAATGATTTGGACGGAGAGCAAAATACATTCAAACAGTAGTGGAGAGCAAAATGTTCAATGAAATTGTGATTAAATAGCAAAAAAATTATGCACACTTGTAGATTATTGATATTCTCAGATAAAAATTAAAAGACAATAAACACTTCAGCAATTGTTAGTTAATTTATTTTTATAAAACATTGATAACCTTCTTTATCAATTTATCAACAAGAATGGGAATATTCATAATCTACAAGCGTGCATAATTTTTTGCTTTTTAATCACAATTTCAATAAACTTTTCGCTCTCCACTACAGTTTGAATGTATTTTGCTCTCCGTCCAAATCATTATTTTTTATTTTCCCTGCATTCCAGCCAATTTTTTTAAAATTTTGTACCTGATTATGGATCTCCAAGTCATGCAGAGCTTTTTATCAAGAATATTTTTTTTTGTGAAATGTAAGATAAACTTTTTTCCAGATGTATAAAACTTTTTGGTACACACTGTATTTTAATCAAGTTAAGATCTTTTTAATAATAATCATTAAATAAAAGGGTTTATTATATACTAAGGCCTTGTTTATTTACTTTCAAGTAACTTTAACCTTCAGTTTATTCCCATAGTAATAATTATTTGCACAATTATTACTAAGGCAATAAATCGAATGATAAAGTTAATTGAAAATGAATAAACCGGCCCTAAGAATAGTAAAAGAGACAATAGTTATAGAAATAATTAAAAAAAAATTTTTAACGTAACGTATCATAATATCTTCAAAATCATACAGTAATGGCTTATTTTACAGATTAGCAACCCATTACTACATAGCAACTTATTAACTACTATTTTTTTTTAATTTTTAGTACCCATCAATTATGACAGTTATCAGTGTGGCAGAGATTTATGTCACTTCTTTTGTTTAGAAAGTGTTTTCTCTAAACTCATATGGCCTTTTAAATTATTTACTCGCTGCGCTCACTCGTATTCAAGCAACACAAACTCGTTTAGTAAACCTTCACTTTTCTAAACTCGTTGCGTAATATGCAATTCCACAATTATTTTAGATCCGTACGCTGTCATTTTCAGTACACATGCACACACTCACTTGGAACTAAAGGTGGTAATCATTACTTAGGTTTTTATCATACAAAAATAAAACAAAGGGTCTGTAATAGACACTAAGTAGTTTTATTTATTTCTCTTAGGGACAAATTAAACAAAAGTCATAATTTGGTAACACAAGTGCGGAAGAGGGTATCTGATATCGTTTGGGTTCGTTTCCCTTTTGTTCGTGTGTAGAGTACTTATCATAGTCAGTTTACTCTCTACAATTTTTCCGCCGTCTGTACGGACAAAAATCAATAGTGACATTACGGTTTGTGTTGTAAATAGATTCAGTTAGCTTCAAAATACATCTCGTTGGAATTGAGTCTTTTGATGTTCATTTTCATTTTGTTCTGTACAAATGTATGGGATAGCGCAACACATATAGTGTGACTTGGTATCACAAATCAGCATTATTTTCAACCCATATTTTTCGATTTACTTGGGAGGTACATTTGCCTAACAAGTACAAATTTATTGTGAGATCTTTCTTCGCGCACGAATCGTAACCAGTTCAATAGAAATTTGAAACAGTTTTTACTTATTGTGCACCTGCATATAGCAACGCCAAATTTCCAAAGAAAGATGCGCCTTTTTCAAAACGCCAGCAAAATATAGTAAACCAAAAAGTGCTGAAAGTTCTGCTTTACCTATCTATCGTGAAGATAGCTTTGGTTTCTAATTTGACAAGATGCGCCTTTTTCAAAACACCAGCAAAATATAGTAAACCAAAAAGTGCTGAGAGTTCTGCTTTACCTATCTATCGTGAAGATAGCTTTGGTTTCTAATTTGACAAGTTCTTATGGCTTTTACTTTTGACCGAGCAAACCATAAATAACCATTACGACACAAACACTCTCACTGATGTTCATAGAACTGACGTTTTCGATCTTGACTGAAGTATTTGAGTTTTCTACAGTTTCGTTTTTTTCATAAGCTAGTACTGTACAATCTATTTCATCTTCTACCTCGTCATCAATAACAAATTCGTTATCTTTCTCACTTACGTCTTCATCCTCATTTTCGCAGTCAGTCTCACTTCCATTCTTCCATTAAGTGTTTTGCAATCTCTTCAACTTGTTTTTCAATTAGTTGTCGTTTACTGCATGCCATCCTATTAAACTTTTAAAATTTAGATGAGCAGACTTATTAGGAAAATTGTGTGACGATATGGATATTGTAGGACGATAAGAACATTGTGGCCTCTCAGATGACTCAATGTTTTTTTGACAATTAACTATTGTATTTCGCGCAATGAAACAATCTACCACAAGTAGATAATACTAAATACTGAAACTATATGGAATATTTCACCTTCTTAACGACGCTTGATCAGCTGCCTTAATAAAGACCTTCGGGTCAACCGCGACTCCACAGTGTGATTCTAGGGTTAAATTTTAAAATTTGTCTATCTACATATATAAGGCGTTAATTGAAAAGCTTCCTTTATGTTGATTACGTAGACCCGATCCAAATCTGATGTGTTTTTCGAAAGAATACAGGTATTAATATTATTTTGGGAGAATTCTATGACAAGACCTTGTTTCATGGTTAAAACAGCATCCGGTTTCTTCATTTCCTTGCCAGTGTTTTGTCCCTCTTGTAAGGAACTCTGCTGCTACCTGTTGCTATTGCTGCTGGCATGCGATAGATGTAGTTCTTTTGTTCTTTCTAGTCTTAGTTTGGCTTTGTTTGCCGCTTACTCGATTGTCGGTCTGCTGCCTGGGTTGGCAGTTCTTTTGTTTTGTTGGGTGTTAATATAATATTAAGTGATGTGTCGATTCGAGACCACCGTTGAGGATCTGGAGCGAACCCCAACGGTGGAGCCTGGTGATCCCAATACGTGTGGCTCGTCTGTCGTCCCCGGGTCGAATGATTGGTACTTGGGGTGGGAGTGTAAGCCAATCAGACTGTATAACATCGGGTAAAGTTGACAACCACTTGTCATGGTTGAGATTGTTGAAGTGTTGCATAATTTGGACCGGTTCATGAATTTTGCGGCTCATGAAGTGAGATGAACGGATTAGAAGTTTACCGAAAAACAGTATTTGGTGCCCAATCTCTATTTTATGTTTAGCTAACGCTGATTCTGTGATTTGTCACAACTTCGTAAAGCGTTCGTGTTCGATAAGTGATGCGGTAGACTTTTTCAGCTGTAAAAGGACGTAGTCTTTGGCAGAAGGCAGTCAATCGTAAATTTTAGTTTTTGATAGGAAAACTAATTTGATATTATGCTGCCTCAGAATTTTGTTCGATGCGGTGCGTCATATTATGAACGTACGGAACCACTGAAGCGACTGGATTGTCATTTAAAGATTGTTGTTTGTTTGATTGTGGCTATTCAATTTCTGATATTGATGCTAGAAGTTGTAATTGTTTTATAACACCTTGGTCATGTTGTTTAATTCTGTTTGTAAACAATATAGTTCGAGAGAGATTTTTACTCTAGGACCAAATAATTTATGACTGTTTCTGGACCAGGTGATGATGAAATAAGGCATTAAGATAAGGGTACTATGATTTGGCTTACGAGACTTGGAGTGTTTCAGCTAGAGATTCTTTACCAAGAGATCAACTGACGAAGACGTCATCGACATATCGAATCTGACACTTCGATTTCAGGTCACAGCAGTTCAGAATCTGTCGAAGGCTTCCATGAGAATATTTATTACAATATTGTAGCTGCTTCTAAGGTTTGTTTGTGGAATTTATTCCTCCGAAAGATGAGATGACGGCGTAAAAACAAGGATTCTACATCAAAGCTTACCACTCTGTCTTTGGGATCAATACATGACTCCCGGAGTTTGTTGATACAGTGTGTTGAATTGAGATTCACTATGATTGCGATAGGTTCGAGCGTTTTTGCCAATTATCTAACAAGTTTATAACGAGAAGGATCGAAGGCACTGACCGTTGGCCGGAGAGAAGCGTGAGGTTTGTGTATTTTTGGAAGACCGTACAATCTGTCAGTAATCTTGTTGACTGGAAGTTTTCGAAGCTTGCGATCTCTTCGCAGTATGAGAATTTTATTTTCGAAAAGTGGATACGGCATGGATTTGTTTACTATCATATGAGAGTCCAATTTCTGATGCCTGTTAAGAGCCAGTTTGTAACGAGTTTATCGAATTAGAGCTTCGGTTATCAACGATCGGATTTTTGAGGCTTGTTAATGGGTAATTCTGTTATGAAATTCGCAATCAGTTGAGAATAGGCTGTTAGATAATTCAATATGAAGTTGTAGGTCTCATGAGATTTTTTCGTTGGGTGAGTTAAATACCTTAACGTAACAGGGAGTAAAATGTTGAATGGTCACTGAATCTGATTTCGTAATTTAGTTTGAAGATTTCCTTTGTCATAGCCCATGATTGTCCTTGGTTCCAGGATTGAAACCGTATCCAGTTTCTTCGTTTTCTTGTCAACATTTTATCCTGATTGTAAGACTTGGCAAATCTATAAAATTGTTAATTGTTTAAAACTTTATTTGTACAAAATTTAATTTCCATTTGATTCAGGTAGTATATAAAGATTTTCACTCGTGCTAAACATATGTCAACAAACAAGAATGACTACTTTTATTTCTTGAGTAGTGTACCTTCACAATGCAATAACTGATTTATTTATTTTTTATTTTATTTATGTCCGTTTCCTTGTTTTAATAATGTTCTATTATTATTTATTATCCCGGATACTCATTTATAAGTACGTGTTATCTTTTCAATATGAGCATTTCTAACAATGTTTTTATTCGTATGAATCATTATTATGATTGAATTAAAGTTTCAGCATTAAGCAGCTATTTGAACCTTCTAAAAGCTGATAGTGGAGGAGACTAGCGACTTGAACATGACAACATGAAATGTTTTACATGCTAACTTAACTATTAGTAGAGCGCGGCGTAAAATGGCAATATCGCTCCAATGAATGAAACATGTTTGATATACGTAAGAAAAGGAGGGAGGGAGCATTTTACCACGCTTTAACTATTGGTGAATAATTTCTGGGGCAATCAACCAGCTGTGATAAGCAGACAGTAAGTTTTATTACATTTGAATTTCAAATGTTAACAAGATGGAATAATTAAATTCCATTCAATATATTCGTAGTAATGTGTAAATGAAATTGTCGTTTTTAATATTGAGAAAAATGAACTTGAATTCATACACATTAAATACAAAAAACGTCACAATCTTTCAACCTTTTTTTATTTTATATTCCTAATGCAATAGCAGCAAGAATATGTACCTCTTAATTATTTTTTTACAATCACATCGGCATCCGATTCAATGTTTACTGATTACGTAACTACTGAAGTGAGAAATTTTAATGAGCTGTTGCATTACTAATTCCAAGGCTAATTTCTCAGATGCGTCATGCTCTAAGCAATGCCGAAATTCATTTTAGTAGCATTGAAAAATTCTAGGATAATTAATCAATACAACCTGGTTTGTTTTTATTATTAGTGTTGGCTGTATTGTTTTTCATATACACAGTTTTCGTACAGTTGCGCAATTTAAAAAAGCATAGAATCAAAACATCTCGATGTGAACTTGGTTTTGTTTGAAGTTATTTTCGTTTTAAGTCAAACTAATTGTGAAGTGACAGACTGATATTAATATGCAGCATTTAAAAAATGCAAATAATTACCTACAATAATAGAAAAAGGGTGGTCTGTAAAAAGATTATTTGAAAGATTTAGGATTAATAGAAGCACCCTACAGTTTTTTTGTCGACTCCTAAAAATGAAAGTGACATGATTTAATTGTTAGGTTTATGTCAATCCGATATATATCGATTTACACTACTCTAATATTGTAAGATTTATTGCCATTTTTAAATTCTGCAACTGTACGTGGCACACTTAGGCCCGGTTTTTCCATCACAGTTTAAACCCAAACTCAAGTTTAAACTGCAGTTTATGTTTGCTTTGAGTTTTTCAATGTCTGGTTAACGCATAAACTAAAGTTTAAGTTTAAACGGTAGGACATCCACAGTTTAAGCGGTAGTTGCAAATAAACTAACCTAAAAAAACGTGCAGAATTACAGATTTTTAAATTAAATTATATAAACAGAGTATGCCCTAATGGCAGACATTATAGAATTACTTAGCGATGACGAAGACTCCTTAAACCATATATACCGACCGAGAACGTAAAATTAGGAGCCCGTTTGTTCTGTACGGATGAATCTTAGACAAAGCAAAAGTATTTAATGTTATAATCATTATTTAAGTAATATAAACATATAAAAACTGCCTTTACCTGCTTTATAAAGTTTTCGTTACTTGATGCCATAATACAAACAAGTCACCTTGCCCTTTATGAAACATATATACAAAAATCTCCCCGCTTCCATAGATGCCACATATACAACCCTTACGACATTTTACTACAGAAATGTTTTTCTTTCGACTCTATTAATTATTCGTATTCGTTATATCGATAATATTTAGGGATTTTATATATGTATCTACACGAAAATTAAGATAACTTCTTTCAAAAGTAGGATTTATTTTATTAGAAGAATCCGACAACACTGGCAATCACATGGTGAATCCCACAATCGTGATTGTATTACTGCCAACCCTAAGAAAAAATTGACTTTGTACGGTTTAGTTAAACTGAACTAAAACTTCAATTGAAAAACACACAAATTTAAACTGCAGTTTAAACTTCAGTTTTTCGTTTAACTAAACTGTGGTTTAAATTAATATTGAAAAACTGGGCCTAAGTGTGCGTTCCAAATTCGCAGCGAGTCGAATATGCTGTTGCCCACAAACTAGAGAAACAAATTAAAATATTTAGATGCCAAATTTGAACAAAAACTTCAGAAATGTGTATTTGTGGCCGATAAATTGTGCAAACTTCATACCTGATCATTCGTAGAGCATCTAGGTAAAGGTACATGACACATAAAGTACCATTGCTATCATAAAAAAATTAGGACAAGACTTTACAACTACTGTTGATCATAAATTTAAAAGAAATTGTCACTGACAGTCATGCCTAAAGTAAATGTTGTTTTGATAATTGTTTGCATAGAAGAGGGTGTCACACTTAGACAAATTGCTAAGAATTTCGGCATTAGCACACACACTTAGGCCCAGTTTTTCCATCACAGTTTAAACTCAAACTCAAGTTTAAACTGCAGTTTATGTTTGCTTTGAGTTTTTCAATGTCTGGTTAAACATAAACTAAAGTTTAAGTTTAAACGGTAGGACATCCACAGTTTAAGCGGTAGTTGCAAATAAACTAACCTAAAAAAACGTGCAGAATTACAGATTTTTAAATTAAATTGTATAAACAGAGTATGCCCTAATGGCAGATATTATAGAATTACTTAGCGATGACGAAAACTCATTAAATCATATATACCGATCGAGAACGTAAAATTAGGAGCCCGTTTGTTCTGTGCGGATGAATTTTAGACAAAGCAGAATTATTTAATGTTATAATCATTATTTAAGTAATATAAACATATAAAAACTGCCTTTACCTGCTTTATAAAGTTTTCGTTACTTGATGCCATAATACAAACAAGTCACCTTGCACTTTATGAAACATATATACAAAAATCTCCCGCTTCCATAGATGCCACATATACAACCCTTACAACATTTTACTACAGAAATGTTTTTATTTCGACTCCATTAATTATTCGTATTCGTTATATCGATAATATTTACGGATTTTATATATGTACCTACACGAAAATTAAGATAATTTCCTTCAAAAGTAGAATTTATTTTATTAGAAGAATCCGACAACACTGGCAATCACATGGTGAATCCCACAATCGTTATTGTATTACTGCCAACCCTAAGAAAAAATTGACTTTGTACGGTTTAGTTAAACTGAACTAAAACTTCAATTGAAAAACACACAAATTTAAACTGCAGTTTAAACTTCAGTTTTTCGTTTAACTAAACTGTGGTTTAAACTAATATTGAAAAACTGGGCCTTACTGACTCAACTACTTGATTTAAAAGCTGTCCTAGTTTTTTTTATGGTATCAATAGTATGCGTATTAAACCAAATAGGCTGTTCCTTATTTTATAAATTACCGCGATAAATGCAAATACTTATACCGAGAATTAGAAGAATGTACGTTTATGATTGATAGTTGGTGTAAAATTAAACAAAATTACGACGAATCTAGATTTCAGACGTGTTTAAAAGTTTTGATGACATTTTAAATAAAAATGAAAAATAAAAAAAAAGTTTTAGCTGATATGATGAATCTGCTGGTGCACGTTACAACAATATCCCCCACGAGGGTCCAAGTTAACGCCAGCCGACGTCTCCTACACTTTGCCAAGTTAAGATCGAAGTACTGCGAAACTATATCTGCCAAAATATCGCCATCTCAAAATCATAGTCCAAAGCTAACTCTTATTAAACGTCTAATACATTTTATTAAGAACACTTTTTTTTTCATTTATCATTCAGCATTCACTGGGAGACTGAAACTGCAACTCTCTGCCCAAAACGTATCCCCAAATCATATTACCAACAATTTCCTAATTACACCGAGTGATTTTTAACATTTTTTTATCAATTCTTGCTATGGGATTTGGACGGCATGTCTTAGCTTTACTGTAAAACAGCATCAAGGAGTGCGATGACGTACTTTTCACTTTAACTAAGACATGTCGTCCAGATTTCATGGCAAGTGTTGACAAAAATTTAGAAAATTACACTCGGTACTACGTCATAAGCAATTAAATAATAAATTCTTACCTGAAATTAAAACAGACATAGTTTCGTACTAATTTTCGCCTAAGATACAAATACAAAGTAGATGTTAAAAATTATTTGGTCTTGTATGCAATGCCTTTTCCAAAACCAAATCTCTTTATATTATTTTTGTTATGTGATGATATGTTTTTTAATAGGTAACATTAAAGTTAATTTAATTAATTTTTAAGGAGCCGCTTGATTTTCAACTAACTAAAATATACAGAGTGACTGTTATTTAACCCGACAAAATGGAACCACTAAAAGAAACGATGTCCCAAAGAAAGGAAAAAATGTTAAAAAGATTCTTCTAAATAGTTATAATTAATTAAAAAATTACCCCAAAATCAAGCTGCGACACTGCATACGAAATACGACGCCACGTTTTATAAATGCAGCAGTATAGTAGGACTGTAAAAACTTTTTACTGACTACCTGCTTGACACAATGCGACTGACCTTGACACATCTCAATTCGTTTTATTACACGTTCAACAGCTAGGAACGGAAGTCTGAGCTGTTTCTTTTATGCGACGTAATTATTACCCATTTCAAAAATAAATGGAATTATGTATGAAAGGAGGGTAACAAATTCGCAAATATTTGTGTAAATAATTCCAAACCATTTATTTGTATAATTAGTATTTAACCAATCTAAAAAGCATTCGCACTGATCGATGCGTTACGGAACAAGAAACTTGATGAAGTACAGCTGCGAATGAATGTCACAGATAACGAGAAAATGTATCAAAAATTCTGTAGAACAGTTTGTAAATAATTATAAATGTTAATTAATTATAAAAATTAATTAATTATAAACATTAATTAATAATAAACATTAATTAATAATAAACATTAATTAATAATAAACATTAATTAATAATAAACATTAATTAATTATAAATAATTATAAATTATAAATATTAATTAATTATAAATTTATCCAGAAAAAGTAGATACGTTTAGATTAAAGTACCAAATTCACAGCGTACGTGTGTCATAAATGTTTTATGATATGCGCTCACAATATGCTTGTAAAACTTGACCTTGCTTAATAGACGTATTAAGATGCGTACACATAGCATGCCTTCGAATGTGCTGCGAGACTTTAATGGATTTGTGTTAATGTAACGGAATTGTGAGACGTTGGGTCATGTCATGTCGAAGACGCTCCGGAACGTCTTAGCCTAAACCGGAGGATTCCAGAAAGACTACGGAGATATAAAGCTCGCCTCGTCGATGGGAGGATTGTCACGTTTACCGCGACCGAAGCTAAAGTGCTCGTGTAAATAAATACATTGCCAGCGATATAAATTAATTAAGCATATAAATTAATTGTACCTCCATTTAAGTGTGAGTATTTGTTTATTAACATTTCAGTATTTAATATTTTTATGTAACTCGTTTTACTTAAAACAGACTATTTTTAATTTATACTTTTATTAAAAACGTTACATTAATCATTTTATTGCAAGTCGGTTTTGATGCAGTGGACTTCTCAAGCATCCTCTGTACAGCTTTACGGCCCTATTTGGGACCTCGTCAGCAGAAGCGTAACTTGAAAATTCCTCTACAAACCAAACCGTCCTATCATAGTTATTTGCAACATCGTGCGATCGCTTTTCAACCTAACACGCATTAGGATTGACAAATTGCAGCCAGTTTGCTACTTAATAAGTCATCCCAGACAAGGCGGTCATGCGTGCTTTCAAAGCATAATAAGTTTTAAAAATTTTGTTCCAAGTCGGTTTTGATAGCATAGTTAACGGCTGGGAAAAGAAGAACAAAAAGAAACTAAATCAACTATGGCTAATGCTATCTCGTCAAAGCCGGTGTTCAAAATGAAGGCCCTTATTATCGACACACGCTGTAGCCCTCTTATATTCTCTCGCATGAAAACATGCAGACTATTTCGAATCACAGCAACCGTATCGAAATTTTTGTGTCTTAACTCTTGCTGAGTATTTGCTGGAGTGGAATATATCAGCTGCTTCATCGACCCCCAAAAAATATCGCAAAGATTTAAATCTGAAGGTCGCGGAGCCAATGCACAGGCCCGTAACATCCAATCCATTTATTGGCGTAATTAGTATTTAACCAATCTATCACGACACGTGCTGCATGAGAAGGTGCGCCATCGTGATAAACTTTATTTACAATACAATTTAAATTGAAAGAAAGAAATATACTATGAATTTTTAACACGGCGATTTAAATTGTGTTTTGTTTTAGTGATTTACTTGTTTTCCTGTCAGAGTAGGTGTGATCCTTTGCATGGAATAGTCTGCTTTACTGATTTGCATGTATTTGTCAAGTAAATATTCAAGTTTCGTATTGCGTTCGTGTTTCACGGTATCGGTCGACCTAAAAACGGAGTTGACGTGAAATTCCACTTAAAGGTCAAGTTCACGATGCCACGCCGCCGCATCATAAAACAATAAAAAAATTATGAGGGTACTTATTTCATTCATGTGCTCCTCTATATTTCAATCTGGGGCGCATCGTCGTTTTGGGGTTAATGTTTATTAATTATTTCTTGAAAACTAAATAAAAAAGATTTTTTTAAACATTTTTCCCATACTCTCGGACATCGCTTTTTTTAGTGGTCTCATTATTCGTTTAATTTATATTACCTTTTGTATCGAAAAGTAAAAAGTTACTTGTAAAGAATAAAAACTTTAAAACAAATCGCATAAATTAGAGGTTAAGGAAATTCAAATTGTACTAAAAGTATTATTCTTAAGTAAACTAAAAGATAATAGTAATATTGTACATAGTTTTACGTGTATTTGAGAAAGTATTAACGAGGATTAGAAAGTTTCCAAAAAGTTTATACGAATATTTGAACCAAATTGTAAAAATTTACTCTTGTTGAAAAATTTGAAATGAATTTGTATCAGATTTAGGATTTTATTTTATTTACTTAAATAATGCTTGTTTTAGGTCTTAGGAATCGTCAATGTTGGTTTGGTAGCGTATTACCATAGAAGGACCACGTATGCAACATATACCACAGAGCTTTTGCTCTTTTTACTGATAGCAACTGCGTTTATGATTGGCACATTTCTGCTGCTATTATCGTGTTTGGTTTCAATAGCCACAGCATCTATTCTACCCAAAACTATACATGTAAGTACCTTAGGATAGTGATCTAGTAGAATAGCTTGGAAGTACATATCCAAAAAGTGTACGAAACGACACACATAAAATATCAAAACAGTAATCTACTTGCGACAATTGAAAACCCTGTTACTAAATAGGCAAATCAATAAATAAACTATATTTATATAACTAGATTGTTATTATCAATATCATACTGGTTTTCTGAATACGCTCGTTACGGATTTTTTGTTTAATTAACAAATAAAATGATGTAGATCAATACATTTTACATATGATAGAAATAGAATTTAGTGAGCTATTCAAATGTGTCTAAAAGCAAGGCTCCCATTTACATTTTTTAAGAAAATTTAACTTTAAAGTTTTAATTGTTTCTGTGTAAACGCACATGAAAAATGTTACTAGGTTATTCCACACGATAGTTATAATTAGTATGCGCAGTAAAAATAATCTTTTTAACAGCTAATTATGAATACAAAACTTCTACATTTCAGCTCTTTCATCCATTGAATAGTGAATTGTTCATTCCATTAAAAAAAAAAAGTATAAATTTGATGAATAATTAACTTATGTAATATGCTGTAAATATGAAAATAATTTCCTGATATAGACCTCATTATAAGTGATAACTTTTGTTTAACTTATGTATATATTATATACTCACTTGACTTGTCTTATATCATTATGTGTGATGTACAAGACGAATAAAATTATTATTATTATTATTATTATTAGATATTTTCTTTAATAATTAATAGTTAAGGAGTTATTGAAGAAACATGTACCGATAATACACTCTGTGTATTACATAACGTTTTACATCTTTTCTCTTTGTAACAGTTATACGTAAGCATTCTTTTAGTTACCCAGTCATCCTGATTTCAGACTAAATACTTAGTCATATAAAATCAGAAAGTAAACATTCACATTTACACTAGTCTCGATCTAAACGTTTGTCTACAGTTTGCATGAACGTCCGTTTTAAAAAACGCCCAGCAATAAATTGTCCGTCTCAAGGAAAAAAAAAATGCTGACTTGGCTAAGATCCAACAGACGTCTTACTAGGAAACTTTCGTTGTTATTTTTATATAAACAATGGAAATCGAATAATCAGACGTTCAAATTGAACTTAATTCAAAATTATTCTTCATCAAGTATAATATATTTTTTATGGTTTCCGTATCATATGTACACATAAATAGCTTTATTTGAGTTGTGGTCGAACAGGAAGCCGCAATCTTATCAAAAACATAGTTCTTAGTAATTCCGAAATGTTACATAAAATTGAATAAATATTTGACGATATAATTACATATGTAATAAATGTTTTTACAACAAGAGAGTTGGTTATCTCAATAAACTGATTAATAAATGTACCGTTATCATAGATAATCCTTACATCTAGAGGGAGTTTACATATTTCTACGAAACTTGGCACATGTTTAGTGCACACAAGTAGCAAAAATAGTTTATCATCTGTACCGGTTTATTGAGATATTAATTTGCTTTTGTTCTCTTGATGTGACTTTCTTGACTTTATTTTTTTTTCTGAACTCATTTAGGTAAATGCTTTTATCGCAGAATATTAAAAAAAGATTTCTCTGGGAAATTTGCCGAAAAAATTGATTGTAACGTCAATAGGGTTATCAGAAGTTATCGCAAAAGGTTAGAGGGAGATAACCAACAGCATCATTGCGATATAGGTATCCAAAGAATTCTATTATCCCTTACCTAAATTAAAAAAAGATTTGCTAGGTGTTTTTCTTCGGACGATTACCTGAAAGAAGCGGTGGAAGAGTTTTTTTGAAGACTTCCGAAAGGATCTTTTTTTGAAAGTTGTAATCCAATTGGAAAAACATTGGAATAAGTATGTGACCGCAGGTGGATCATATATTGAAAAACATTATAATTTTTTTTTCTAACTCTTTTTCTTCATAGCTAGGTAGATAATTTAAAAGTCTCCCTACGTACTTTCCGGTATACTATGAATTCTTTATAACAGAATATCGCTTAGTCTTTGTCCTCACATTGCTCGAAGAACAATGGATAACTTAAAATGTCCAAGAAATCCTGACCCTGGACATTGAATAAATACTTATGATGGGTTAAAGAATTAATCATTTATCTCACCATTCTCAGACTTTCACACTTGTTTCTGGGTGAAATCTGTTGTTCTGTTGCACCATCCATCCGCAAACCCCTATAGATATAATTAATATAATTATAATTGCCGTTAAATGAATTACATTTTAAAGAAATTCAAATACCTATGCCAAATTTCGTTGCAATAGTATGTCTATTTCTTCTTGATACTGTATTTCCTATAATAAACATAAGTATGAAACGATTTAACTTTTGTCTTCTTTCCAGGAAGTTATTTACCATGGATTTGCCTTCATCATGACCTTAATCGTTAGTTTGGTACTGATTGCAGAAGTCAGCCGTTACAAAGATAGTCGTTATAGCTATGACCACGAACCATTCTTCGCAGCCGCAGTGAGTATATTTTTCTTTAGTTTTAAATAGTAAAAATAAAAAAAATAATCGAATAAATTTATAATTGAAGCCCTTTCTTATTCTCTAGACTAAACGCCTTTTAAGATATTTTGGAATTCGCAGTTTTTTATAAGAAAATGTCAGTTACAAGTTATTAAGTATTTGGAAAATAGTAATAAAAAATTGTTACATGAATTTTCAACGTCTGCCTCTTTTAATTTGAGTTGAAAAAAGAAATTTAGAAAAGTTATAAATCAGGTAAAGTTTAAAAATTCAAGCGATACAGCTAAGTGAAATACAAATGAAGAAAGAGAACTGAACTATATTTTCTCTTATGGCGACTGGTTTAGTTAAATATGTGACTACATTTTACAATGTCACGCATGAGGACTTCATTAAAGAAATAATTAAAATTTGATTAATTTTTTAACTATACACTTACAAATTAATTTCTAAAATAAGAACGGAAGTAAGTGAACCAATAAAAGAAGAGGAAAAAAGAATCACTGTTACAAAGCATATTATACCGGGTGTTTTAGAGTATCCGTGTTTTTCTTGAGAATGCGAAGCAATCGGAATTATTTTGTAGTATTTTGTTAATGCTTTTTAACCATGCAAGGACAAACCAGCGAAAAATAAATATTTAATCTTTTTTTCTTTTACAGGCGATTGGACTAGTTCTAGCAGCACTGTACTTATTAAGTACGATATTTGCCTGGAGAAGTTACAAGGGCTTGTAAAAAAATGGAAGAAGAGATTTTCGATGTTTTACTTATTTAAGGAATTTTAATTTGTTTTTATTAAAAAAGAAATCTGATTTACTAATCGCGAGAAACCGTCTTGTTTTTAATTATTATAATAGTGTACTAGGTGCTTAAAGTGGCTAAATTGATGTTGTCCGTAAATAATGTGTCCGTCCGTTTACGTAAGCGGATTTTTATTAAAAAAAAGGATGATCTTGAAAAATCAGTAAAGTCAAATAAAAATGCGCTTCCTTGAATGGGCTTAATCGTCGGTATACTCCAGTGCCTTTAATATTTGCCTCTTAACGCATAGCGGTCCAGTTATATTTATTTTTATATTTATGCCGTTTTAATACGTGTTGTAATTTGATATTTTTTTGTACATATTTCCAATAAATCTCATTCAAGAACACTACTTATTTACATTCGGTTATATATTCAGTTATTAGAACGACAAAATTTCAAGAATGAAAAACTTCCAAGCTAGTTTTTCAGAAATTTCATCAATTTATCTTTTTCTAAATCACTACAAACATTTCTACCCCCAAATATTCTAGTTATATCGTGTGTTAAAAAGTAATCACAGAGTTGGCCATAAAACCCAAGTCACAAACCACAGCAAGTTTCAAAAATAACAACCACAATCCTGCAAAATAAACTTATGACAACAGCAATGATGACAGTTAATGAATTAAAGCTAGCTATAGATATTACTTATGTTTTCAATGTAATTACATTCTGAACACAGGGCATAGTTTAACTTTAATATACAGGATATTTCTTGATATAGCAACAAAATTTTATAACTTGCGAACTTGAAAACATGAAAAACAAATATATCTAGACTTAGCAGGCAGGCTCTTTGCAGAGTACTTTTCTTCCATTCTTTGCTGTCACTCTTGCCCTCCAATTTCTTATTCCTTCTTCTTCTAGATGGGTAATTACTACCTAAAACTACTTATTTCTGACCTTATTTTCTTACTTCCAATGGATGCAAGGTCAATACTATTTTTATTGTTCGTATGTCTTCCCCTCTCTATCTCAGTTATACAATACAATTTTTAGCAAATTCGATCCCTCTGTTTTTATGATATAGGTAGACATTCAAACTTAGGGATTAGAAAACTTGACCTTCCCAAGAATTCAAACCAACGCTCTTGTGTTAATGACTGCAGTTCAATGATTCTCATAGATCGTATGGTTGCGATGAAGAAGGTATAATTTCAAAATCTTTAATTATAATGAAAACAGCAGGTAGAATTTTTTCTGTAAAATATTCTGTATTAAGAGGACTATGAATTGCGTATCAACTAATTAAAAGCCACCAGTACAAAAAGATTCAAAACACGCCTTTCTTATAACTGACATAAGTGTCATTTAGTCCAGTAAGATTCAATAGTTGAAAGACTGGGATAACATCATCCACAATCGTTTTATGTAAGTTCATACACATTCATAGCATCTAACAGTGGCAACGTCGCAAAACTAACAGGTGATGCATAATATTAAGCGCCTATTCTTATATTCTGAAATACACGAAGAAAAGTTTGCTGGTTATATGCCCGCAAAATCAGAAGTGCAAGATTTGAGTAAAAATCATTCTTATATCGAAAAATAAATTATGAAATATGTCAGCAGTAAAATAATTCTTAATTAAAAAATATTCATAACTAAAACACTTTCTAGTACGTTAAAATTTATCAAAATTTTTAAAATGGTTTTAAAGTTAAACATTTCTTTTTGTGAAAATTAGCTGTAAAAAAATAAACTGTAATACATAAATGGTTTATTAACAATAGTACGTAGAAATACTTTCAAATTTAAAATATATTTTTGCTTTAGGAAAACATTTTCATTATCTTATTTTGATAAAAAGACAAATAGATTTTGTAAATAATTTAAATGGCTTAAAAATTAGACATAACATCTTTACACTCATTTAATATACAAATAGGAAATAAATTGTGCATAATTTTCTAAATTTTATTAGTAATATTGTTACAACAAAAATAAAATTATCTTGTAAAAGATTTCTAAAAGAAAATTGAAACTTATTTCTCAATGAAAGCATGTTACAATGCGCTTGGTTCATTGCATTTAAAAAATAATTCTTACTATCAAGAATACAATATTTTGACCTAGAAACGAATTTTAGTCAAGTTTATGGGAGAAAATTATATTTAAAGTTATTCCAGTTTAAAATTGCTTAATATTTAAAAAATTGAGTGTCGCGCAAACAGGATATTTAACTTATAGGATTGCTCGATCGCTGACGCATAATGAAAGCAACGGACTGTATAAAATGAAACTAAGAAAGGCGTACACTTTAGAGTATTTTTTTGTAATTAAATATTTTATTTTTTAAATTAAAATAATTGTTTACATTTCATTAAAAATTTTTACACGTTACATTTAAATGATGTTCATTGCTGACATCACGGCATATAGGAACATGCGAACAGGGAATAAGCAATCTTATAGGGTAGCGACGTCACTCCAACTCTCTCAAAGCAAACTTAGCTTTATCAATTTTATTCAGAATACTCACACTTGAATTTCGATATACATATTTTCAAGTTATTGAAAAAAATATTAATATCGAATGAGTCAATTGTTAAAAATAATAAAATATAAATTTGTAAACGGTTTCTGTGATTTTTATAAAAGATAAGTACTTTTAAAAAATGAATCAAAATATGCGCAGAATAACATAAAATACAAAAAATAGGATTATATCTTCCGCGTTCGGCTTCTAGTTTACTTTGACATCCTAAACAAGCTGTAAACATACAGGGAAAATATACGGAAAAATTGAAATGATATTTTAAAAATTTAAGTACAACGAAGAGTATAATTGTAATTTAAAAAGATATTACAAGAAAGTATTAGCTTCCATTTTATTTAATATGTATTGCTTCGCCTGAAAGGTGCTTGTGATAGTTAATCAAAAAACGATAGATTACAAGCTACAACCGAACAAGGAACAACAAATAAATATGTGACGCGCCGACGTGCAACCTTATTTGTTGACTTTTACGGACAACTAAATAACTAATAAAACAGTCCAAACAGAAAACAAATTAATCTTATTGACAAATTAACTGACTGGACCGAAAAATTTATTGACTGAACTCAAAGGAATAAAAGCGTATTCTCTCACTTCCGAGAACTCCGAAAAAGTCACTAATGTTATTGACTCAATAACACATGCACTAATAGGATCGTTAGACTCTGGCTAAAGGCAAGTTATGCCGGCCCTAAGCAATTACTCTACAATGCTACCTGCGGCGACTTTACGGAATTCCCTGTCATAAACTTCCCAATGCTTATTGCTCGTGGTCGTCTATTTAAAAAACTGGCTCTACGTTGTTGTAACTGGATTCTGATTTTGATGAGATGGTGAATAAATTTGAGAGATCGAAGGAACTAAATACGTATAAATAAAAATGCGGGACGTTAAATTTAATTAATTATTTATTGCAAAAAAAAGGTAAAAAACTCCTACCAGCCACTGAGGGATCTGATAAAATGAGCGTAAAAACTCTTGTATTTTTAAACTAATACAGAGCACAACAAAAAATACGGTTATCAAGAAGTACAGTACAATTCGCTTAACGGATTTCACGTCGAATATCATAGCGATCTAACTTACTTCAATTCATACAGCTGATGGCTAGTTGCACGCAAATAGTGGCTGTGGCAACTTTGTGACTTAATTAGATTAACAAGTGATTGTTGTTCAAGATAGCTTCGTCTTGGTATTAGTGTTTACCACCTTAGATCGTACTCTAAGACTCGCTATGGATAAAATCAACCAACGCACAGTGCGGCAGTGTACTTTATTAATGGAAATTATTAATTGATTAATCAGGTGTTCGGAGAAGTATGTGATACAAAAGGCGCCCTCGACGATCAATCTGCAAGATAATTAACAGCAACTGCCGACAGTTTTTCATGGACTCCTGTCGGAGGTGATGGGAAACCCTGTCTCTAGATAACCTAATTAATTGAGGTCTTTGGGTAGGATCTTTCCTCTACTACGTCCAAATGCCTTAGAGAGTGGTACAATGTAAGCCTTTTTTCAGATCCCTCTACGTTGTTTTTCGTCGGCTAAATCTATTATCGAATTAATTTGTTTGCGCAAAGGACCCAAATGGCACTCCGCTTTTGTGGTTATGGCACTTTCAGTCTCTCGACAAATTGCTTTCAATTAACCTGCAAACCTTTCGGCAAAGACAACACTTCAGTCCACACACAGGGTGTGAGAGAAGTTCTGTTAAGAAGGTAGCTATTTATAGATAGTTCAAATTGTTTGGCCTCGTAATTTTACGAAATTCGTAACGAGCAGTAAATTTGCCTTAATTTCTGGATTTAGATTGTGCTGGTCACACTTGTTTCGTCGGCAGATATAACTTTGCCTAAGATAAGTGGTTTGAGCTGTAGTTTTCCCTGAACAAATCGAAATAACACCGATAGCGTGTTTCTAAATTGCCAGAGAATATCGTAGAACTATTTTACCAAAAAATACACTGTATTTGAATTTGCCCAATAGATTTTAAGGGTAGTTAATTTATTCTGGTTGATTAAATCACACCATGTGCAAACTATTGAACTTATTGAGTTTTAACTTGCAAATGCAAGTATTAAAAATAAACTAAAAATTGCCTAATATTAAACTTTACAGATTTTCTAGTCACAGATTGGTAAGCCAATTAAAATATCTCTTAAACGATTGATACCACCAAGTATGTGAAAAGAAATATAATTTAATGAAAATTTACCTATTCGCGTTCCGAGATGAGCGCATCACATACACGCACTTGTTTTTTTAGATATACTCGCGGCGCGAAGCGGAAGTATTCTAGTTTTTGTTTGTTTACTTGCCCTCTCCTTAACACACTGTATTTTTGACGGTACCGAAATAATATGATTTAAATATAATTGTGAAAAAATGTGAGAACTATTGCAAACCACACTCGAGTTAAATTAAAATTCAACTGTTCGTTCGAACGATTAGAATCTTTCTGTCCCCGTTTTTGCTTTTCCCTTCGCAAGTAACCCAATTAAACTCCTCCCTATGCCCCCGAAGCAAATTTCAAAAATCCCCCTGACCAATCACCGCTGTTCGTCCAGAAAAAAATCACGCCTCTCCAGCATTTCCTGCACCATACTTGTAAATTATGGAACCCCAATTAGCTTAACAGATATTTGACTACGGATGGTCTTGCATAAGTTGAAAGTTTCCAACTTCTTCAATACACGGCTCTATACAAGTGTTTATTGACAAACAATAGCCAAATCGCAATTCTTTTCTACTGGTGATATAAAGTGATCCTTTTTCTAAAATTCACATATCTCGAGCCCTTGAGTGTGACAAATTCATATAAAGACTTTAAATAGTACAAATAAAAATTCCAAACGGTCTGATTTATTATCGACAGCAACAATTCTACAAGTGCACTTTCAAATCTTTATAACTTTGTTGCATGCCTGTTTTGATTGCAGTGGATTTCTCGAGTATAGCTATTTCGGCCTTATTTGGGGCCTCGTCATTAGAAGCATAGTTCGAGAATTCCACTGCAAACCAAACCGATCTGTCTGTCTGTTATTCGCCATTGCGATGGAATAGTAATGAAAAGTTTAAATTACGATATCCTGCGACCGCTTTTTGACCGAATATTAGGAATGACAAATTGTAGCCAGTTTGCTACTTAATAAGTTATCCCATACAAGGCGGCTAAAGCATAATGAAAGTTTTAAAGTTTTAAAACGTTTTTCTTTAATTATGAACCCCTCTGTTGAAAATATGTTCTATTAGTTTTATCTTTTCTTAAATTTGACACAATTACTCCAATTTTTCTTTTTTTTAAATTGTTAACATTCACTTTTTTTGTTAAATTCTTTGAAAAATGGCTTAATTGATAACATTACATATACAGGATGGCCCAACGAAAACGAACAGACTGAATATCTATACCCAACTGTCATATGTCATCCCCCGCCCTTCTAACTCTCTAACTAATAGAATTTCAATAGAGAATGTATTATCATTGAAAAGGTAATTTATAGAGAATTCAGTAATGTGATTATGAATACGAGAAAATTTGATTTTAGCGTCCTCTTTCATCAAAAAATATTGTTACATAATCCAAAGTGTGACAACTCATGAAAGATAATGCGCGAATTGACATTACGTAAAGATATTGAAACTGACTGAAATAACTAAAAATAAGGTTCGTAACCTACAAATTTGATAATAATAATAATAATATAATTTACCTTAGGGTAAATGCTTGAAGTGTTATTTTAATCAGTTTTCAATATCTTTACGTAATGTCCACCGGTTATTAAAATTTTCTTGATTATGTTTGAATTATGCGGCAGAGCCTTGAACCCGAAGGATGTGGGTTGGAATCTAACCTATCTTTTGTAAATAGATATGCTTTTTAACAATTTAAATAAATTTCTTTGAAATATTGATCTTTAAAGCACATTTAAATTTTGCATAAAACAGTGCCTTAAGAAAGTACAAATAACAAAAACGTATTGATTGCAATAAAGAAGTTATTATAAATAAATGAAATTTGAAAATTTTTATTTTTTTGTTATAACACTTGAACTACATGGAATTTTGTTAAATTCAAAATATTTTATAACCACTCTAATGCTTAGGAATAATTCATTCTATTTAACCGAATTCGTATCGCTTATAATAAGCGAGGTCCCCATGCAGGAAAAGTTATCTGTATTGATAGAAATTTCAAAAACTCCGAAAACTTTCTAGACGGACCATAATATTTGAATTAGAAGAGCCAAGAGCCTTTTTGAATTGATGATCTAAAACAACACAGAGACTGGGTTGTAGAAATGATTTAAGCCAGGATTAAATTTAAGCCTAAGTTGGAATGTATCACCATTATGACGTAGTACCTACATCAAGTTGTGTGTCATATTTCTAGCTTAGGCGTAATTTAATCCTGGCTTAAATATTTTCCGTGAGGAAATCTGGGATTTGTAATATGTTCTATTTGAATACAACGAATTAGTTATTGTTAAAAAAATTTATCAGTTAATTTATTTCTGTATTTCATTCATTCATGCATTGTTTTCACAAAGGCTCTTCACCACCAAAAAAGTCAAAACGCACATTTCTGGAAAAAACTGTGTTTTGACAACACTTTTCTGGGTTGATGAAGGAGTCTTACTTATTAAGTACATGCCGAGGAGGTCTAATATAGATGAGAGGTCCATGGAAATATAATTCAAAATTTAAAAACTGCTCTGAAAAAAAACGCCCACATTTTTATTCGCAAAAGAATTAGTTGTACAACTGCAATTGTCTGGTTCATCAGACAAACAAAGTCCAGCAGAAAATCAATGACTGAGTGTTCATAGATTTAATTAGTTATAATTCAAAAATCTTAAGAAGCTCCTCAAAGGAAAGCGTTTTGCATTTGATGAAGCATTTGAAGTAGCTGTTGAACAATTCAACAGCTACTTTAAATGATTCATCAGATGCAAAATGCTTTCCTTTGAACAATTTTAACAGCTTCTTTAAATGCTTCATCAGATGCAAAATGCTTTCCTTTGAGGTGGTATGAGCCCTTAACTATTTGTTACGCCCTCATAAATAACTTGCACGATTTATTTTTAAATTTCTGGATTAATTACGTGACACGCTTTCAAGCTTTAAAAGCATGTCTTCCTATTACTTCATTCACAGTTGTAACATTTTTAATTAGTGGATTAAAATAACACTACACTCGAACGTAAAACTTTTCTGTTCCAAGAATAGATTCGTCCACCCTCGCGATGCTATAGTCACAGTTTTGTTGGTGTAGCGAACGCACGTGCTTCCAAATTTAAATATTTAAATAAATTGCGCTTGATTTCGTATTACAACCTATTATTAATTAATAATATTTAAATTAAAAAATACGATGATACAAAATCGCGGGCCAACTGTGGTAAGAGTACATAATACTGGAGGATATGGCGGAAATGGGGTGACGTGTTGTTGCTTGCGTTGTTGCACGTGCTGCAACTTAAGTTTTTTGAAATCCGAGCCAGGCATATTGAAATTAACTGAAGCAGTAAGTGAAAATTAATATAGATAACAAAAATAAAACAAAAGGTATTAATTACTTTTATTAGAAAAAAAAAGAGATTCTTTTTCGAGATAAATAAATACTTTCTTAAGTGAGCTTACCTACGCCCGGAACTTGAGATAGTACTTAGCTTAATGCTTTTAACTCGCACTTATACTTTGAAATCCTTATGTTCTGAATAACAATAATAGGTAGGAACTTCTTAAGAATTGACTTTATTTTTTATTATAGCAACGTAAAAGTATTTTTGTCAGTTTTGAGCAATACACGGCTAACTCCAATCTGTTTGAAAAATTAAGTTAAAATTAATTAAAAATAAAACTACATCTTTAATTTTTAAATAAACTATATCATTAGAAAAAGTTTACGGAATAAATTCTGAATATCGTAAAATATATACAGGTTGTTCTATTTGAACAAGCGGTCGTCGAGGGGCTTGGATAAATGTCTTTCGTTATACGAACATCAAGTGTACGGTTACCTTCGGAATAAATGTTTGTGTATTTAATTAATTGTAACTTAAACAAAAAAAAAGTGATCGCAGGATGTCGCGATTCAAATTATTCATTATAATTTAAACCTTCTAAAATTCATCTATTGAAAACTTCTTTCACATTTAACCGACCTTGCATCGTATGCCCTAGATCTTTCTTTTTGCGAGGATACAATAATATGAGCATACAATAGAAAAAGCAATAAATTAGAATAAAATAAAAATCAAATAAATGAATTAGAATAAAATAAAAATAAAGTAAATAAATTAGAATAAAATAAAAATAAAATAAATAAATTAGAATAAAATAAAAATTAATATGAATATGAAAAGAATAGAACATGAATCCATTTTAGAAAATAATAATATGTCCTTCTGGAAAGAGATTTCATCGATAAAGAAAACCTATGTAAACAGGATTGGAAAGACTTTTTACGGGCATTTGAATTTTATTCCTAAATAAAATGTTGTTCATTCAAAATTGGCACATAAACTATTTGGTCAATTTAAATCAACAAAACAGTTTTGGAAGATAGGTTTTTGATTTAAGGATAATACATCTTCACGAACAAATTGTTTTGATAAAAAAAAGTTTGTTAACGAAAATGTAACTTTTTTTCGTTAGTTTTCGCTCATGTGTCGTACCGACACTGCTCATAAAGTAACAGGTACAGAACATTGAATCTTTTTTTTATTCGATGGGTTTTCGATGTAGATATTTTTACAGTAAAAGTGTTTTTTTTTTTCCGAATTAAGACCGAAAACTAACGAAAAAAGTTTAATTTTCGTTAATTTTTTAACAAAGTTTTTTTTTAATCAAAATAATTTGTTCGCGTAGAAGTATTATTCTTAAATCAAAAAGATATTAAATAGTTTTTGAAAACTGTTTTGTTGATTTCAATTGACCGAATAGTTTATGAACTATGTGCCAATTTTGAATGAGCATTTTCTTTGGGGAAAACATTCATATGCCCATTAAAAAAAACTAAGCCTTTCTGACTCTCAATATAGGATTTTTATGGATGAAATCTCGTCTGCTTTCTATTTTTTTTATTCGAACAATTCTTTTTGCAACACGTTGTATTACGTGATACAAAACTACTTAAAAAGGTAAATTTAAAAAATATAAATAAATAAAGGGACCGTTCGGAAAGTGGCACTTTTCTTTGTATCTCAATGTAATTTTTGCTTTAATGTATCTATAATAAAAGTATTAAGTAACATTTTTTATCAAGAAAATTACTTAAGTACTTATTTGGTAATACTATCCAATTTACTAATGCTATCCAATTCGCAAGAAAAGAACCCTCCGTCATCAAGAAAACGCGCGTGGCGTTATATTAGACATGAAAAGCATAACTCCAACCTTTTCTTCTTTACCGCTGACAAGGAAGCAATACAGAAATATGTGTCGGCTTTAACTTCGGTGATTGACGACGCAAGGTTCACCTTTCGTTAATTGGATAATATCAGGTGCTAAGGTAAAGCAGACTGGATACTATTTCTTTTTTTCGATTTTGGCATTTTTATGGGCCAGCGATCAGTACGGTATATTTTTGTTCCACGTTTTATATACTTTGTGTACAGCAGTATATAATTATTGCATAATTACTATGAATATATTCTAACTTCTATGTACTAAAAAATAATAAATTAATAAAATTACATTCTAAACCATTTTTATTTTATTGAATTGACTTGATGATATATTTTTGAATTTATTTCTTTTAGATACTTGGTTCGTTTTGCCAGAGCTTGGCATTAAACTTTGGAATGCAATATGCAGGCACAATGGGTCCGGCCTACCATAGTTTTCTCACAACGACTTCCTGGTGCTTAATGACTACTATACTATTATTATTTTGTTATTTGTTTTCAGAGAAATCTATAATTATGATTAGACAATCTCTTTTTGTAAGTATAGTTTTAATAATTTCCGTAGTAAATTATTATTATTATTCAATTGAATGTCTAATGTATAGATAGATGTCTCCATGTATTTAATTATGTTTTTTTTTTAGGAAACCGCATTCAATATCGTAGCAGCATTCAGTTATATAAGTTCATGCTCATACTTGGGATTTTCAGTAAATACAGTTTTGTATCCTTTGTATTTGATTACTCCGTTCTTTCAAGTATACCCTGCAATGACCGGAGCATATGTAAGTTTATTGTTGTAATAATCCAAATAAAATAATACAAATGAAAAAAATATATCTATAAAAGATATTCATATCGTTACAAATGAATGTACTTAAATTATATATAATAATTTTCCTTTGTTTCGTTTAAATACAGAATTTATTTTATTTTAGTAATTTTAACATGTAGCCGTTTTATCCGGTCAGCGTAATACTAAAATTAATAAATAAAATTGAAACATAAAAACTATTTCATTCAAATATTATTTGAATAAATATACAGATGGTAATTATCTACTGCCTGATTAAGGCACCTTTCACCTAATGTTATCTTCCGATTCAATCCCACAGTAACAATTGTACAAATCATTGTTCCTAAAGGAATAAACTAAAGATTAAAATTATTTGAATGTGAATAAATCAGGCCTTAGGCCCGGTCGTTTCATTTGCAATTAACTTTGTCTGACGATTAATTCACATAGTAACAATTGCGATTATAATTGTTATTATGTTTATTGTAGAATAACATAATTGTGATTACAATTGTTACTTTGGGAATAAACCCTTAGATAAAGTTAACTGGAGATGTAAAGACCCGACCTAAGTCTACTATATAAAAAAATTATACACTGTGGTGATAAAATAACGCACCAAGCGAAAAAAACACCCTTAGCATAACTTAAAACAACTTAATAACAGTGACCAACTCAAGTAAACACTGTTAATGACTCTTGCAATGGTTTCAAGTGGTTGGTGGAGGACATTTTCAGCATTTATTGTAATTTTATTAAGTTGTTTTGTTTGTTTGTTTGTTTTTGTAAGAGAGTATTATTTTAGGTTGAAATTTTATTAAGATTAAAAAATCACATTTCCATTTTTCAATAATTTTATTCTTCAAAATTTTCTTATGCAACATAGTGGTTCATTAACATTTTTTTACTCAGAAAAATGGATGCTTTCAAATGACATTTTCAAAAAGAAATAGGTTGGCATTAAAAAAATGTCGATGACATCATGGCGCAAAAGTGGTAACTGACATAAAATTAAAATTGGTTGTAAAAGGTGTCTTTTTAAAAATAAAAACGACCTGTCCGAGCACTTTTCGAAAAAGTCAATGCTAAGGGTGTTTTTTCGCTTGGTGCGTTACTTTCTCACGTTATAATAAGATTCTTAAAATTTAATAGAACCTTTTAGTTTTTAATTTAATTATTTATAAATTTAAAACGAATCCTTTATTTTACAGATTATGGGAACAATTGTTGGCCTCATTCACGGATACGATGCCTACAAAGCCTACCGATATTTCAAAGGCTATAGATAACTTACATATTAGTCTTTTGATACCTAAATCAATTTTTGAAATCGAATTTTAATTTAATTTATTCTATTGTTTCGTGAGATTGTTAACTAATAAATTAATAAAGAGATTTATACTTCTTGTGTATCATAATATTATTTTTTAATTGATTTGCATTACTAAAAAGCAAATATTTGGTAGCAATTTTCATTGTTTAGATTTCCTCAAGCATTTCTAAAAAATTTCTTTCTCTTAAACAAATTCCAAGAAGCGTTAATTTTCAAAAAAAAAAACAAGCATAATTAATTTACACATAGTAGAATAACACAAATTGGTATCGCACGTATCTTAATTTGTTCTCTAATGTCGTGGTGAACTTTTTACGGAAGGCTATCAAAAACGGCCAGAAAAAGCAGTAAGAAGAAGACACAAGTTCACCCTCATAAATTCTTCCAAGAATGGTTTTAAAAGGTGATCCTAGTCTTATAAAAAACAAAAGAAACAGTATCTGAAACGGGACTGGTACAACAGGAAATTAACAAATTATCTAACTACAAATGAGAAAGAAGATAAAGGATAATTTATGTTTCAATATATTCTTCATTTAAGGATACTTATTGGGTAATATGCTAATACTTCTAAAATTAGTATCTACTTCTTTTGGAAGCTCGGCAAAAAATTGTTTACATCATTTTTTATATTCTGATCTGAAGGAAATCGTCTCCTCGTAGGTTTTTTAGTTGTCGAAATAAGTAATAGTTGAGGGATATCAGGTCTGGACCACATGGAGGATCCTCCAGTTTAATAAAGCCAGTGGCATCAATGAACTCAATTTGGAATCGCAGTGCGGAGCTTATGAGGTCATTTTTGTTCAAAAGCATTTTTTTGAGTTTTAAAATATAGTTATTTTTCATAAATAAAATAATCAGGTCTTAAATTTTTCCTCGTTTTGCTCTTTAAACAGGTATTGATTAACATAAAATGCATTTCTGCATTTTCTTGCTTACTGGTTCCGTCTACAATATTATTTTCATTAGCTTCCTTTTAAAATTAAATAACGTATTAAAATTTCATGAAGTAGGAAAACTCCAAGTTAAATTGAAATTTGTTTTATTAGAAACATTAAAATATATAAAAGTTAATTTAATTTAGTTTTATGCTCAGAAATTTCAATTATCTGCCGTAATCTCACAGCGATTATAATCAAATCCGGCGGCAATATCAGCAAACAGACGAGTACTAACATTTCAATTACATTTAAGTACTTTACAAAATGTTCGGAATTTTAATGTATTTTTTTCCACTTGTACGTAATGATACGTGTAAATAATCCAATCACGCTTGAAAGGACTGGAGCCAACTGCGCAAATACCGAATATTATTTTTTCCATTCTCTGCTTTACATTTATCACTTCCTAACAAATACTTTTGGAAAATCTAAACGTAGTTATAGTTCTAGTATTCCGATTAGATCGAAAAAGCATATTATCTAAGCAGTGATAATATAGTGTCTAAGAATAGTACGAGATCGAAGGCAGATTTCTGTATTAAGTACATACGTGAAATGTATTTTAACTAATATCTATTCCTATGAGGACTTATGTAGGTTTTATAATCAGCGCAGTTTTTAAGCGCAACAATGTTATCTTTCTCGTTACATCCTGAACAACTGCGTGATTCCGCAAGAAATATTATCGTCATTAGGTTCTACGAATGTTGTCTTCGCCATTACATTAGTTGTGATTAAAGTTTATGTTGCAGCAAAGTAGCCAGTTGTTTAATTTATTTTTTTTGCCCAGATAAATTAACTAGAGCACGGTAAAACACTTCCCTTCCTCCTCTGTTTTGTGTACCTACCGCAGTAAGCATGTCTCACTAACTCACACATTGTTCAACATTTAACCCCGGGCTCTAATTATGAGTTTTCAAATATTCAAGTTAAATCTGAATTACCTAATTGTATACAGTGCGTAATCGATTAAATTTCCCTTACTATAACCACTATTAACGCGCGCTTAAGATAGCCCTTCTGTCGAATCAACAATAATAAAACCGCTCCCGGATTTTAACTCGCGTTTACTTTTTATATAAAACGTAGAAGCACTGGATGTAATTTAAATGAAAATAAATTTAAAAGAAAACTTCACTCAGCTGGGGAGCTGAGTGAAGTTTTCTATTACGTGCAATAAATGATAGAACAGTAAACCTAATGTAATACAATAAACGACGAGGCAGGTCAGTTTTAACCGGTGGTTTTAACTTTCGTACGAATAAATGCGGAGATTAGCAGTTAATGAAACATAAGCAATAAAAAAAAATAATAATAATAATAACGTCGATTTTCCCTACTTATTTATAAGATAAACACAGAGTTGTTATTTTTTAACTGTGTTTAATGTATTGTGCAAGTAAGGAACTAAAAGCTACAATTTTTTGTTATTTATTTATTGAACAAATACAGGAATACGTAATTTAATTTATGCTTAAACATTTTCAACGAAACAAGTATTGCAGAGATTTTTCGTATGTTCTGAACAAATATTTTTTTAAAAATTGAACATATTTGCTTTGAATGTCTATCCTTTGCCCGTGGACATATATGACACCGTTTGCGTTGTCCCACTGTTGGACCATCAACGTTTTCCGCAGGTACATTGAAATAATCCATCAGTTTTCTGCGAATTTTTCTAGGAATAATATTAGAGTTCATCCTTATGCGTTGATATGGTTCTGCAAGTTCTTTTGCAAGTGTTTTCAAAAAAGTTCTTCTATTGATAGTTTAATTGGGATTATTTGTTTCATGTATGACAAATGCATTTATTACACAGACGTTCATCAGATGAAAAATAGTGCTAAAGCCCATCGTTTTGTTCGTCTCCCAACATTATATGTAGCACATAGCTGATCATTTGTGTCAACTCCACCTTTAGATAAGTTGTAAAATGTTAAAATTGCTGGTTTCTTTTCTTGGCCAGATTCTTCATCAATGGAGTCATCATTATGCATTGTCGATAATAGTAACACTGCTTTTGATTTTTTCGGCACATGAGACATCAATGTTACAGATTTAGTAAAACCAAATAAAGTACTTTTTACAGGTCTCTCTTTTCGTGGAAGAAATTCCGGTGGAATCTCCTTTTTGTTTTTCCTCAGTGTCCCTACGAGGATCAAGTTATGTTTTTGTAGTAATTTTTCTGCTAACGGAACGCTGGTGTACCAATTGTCGCAAGTTATATTTCGTCCACTTTGGTTTATCAGTTCTATCATTCTCAATACAATATCTTGAGCAGAATTACTAACTTTGTGTTCGCCGTCTGGTTGCTGTCCTAAGTAAATCTCCATCTTCAAGTTGTAAAAATTACGAGCATCTACCAAAGCAAAAAGTTTTAAACCATATTTATTCGGTTTTGCTGGTAGATATTGTTTGAAACTGCAACGTCCACGAAAGGCTACCAATTGTTCATCAATTGTAACACACTCGCTTGGAATAAATACTTCGCTACATTTGTTCACTATATATTCAAAAAATATTCTAATTGGAGCTAATTTATCTTTTCTTGCTCGTTCAGTTCGTGTTGAAACATCATCGAACCTCAAACAACGGAGAATAAATAGAAACCTTTGATAACTCATTGTCATATGGAAATATTCACTTCCAATATCATCACTTGAAAACAAGTCTTTGAAATTCAAATGTGAAGCGCGCATAACTCCGGATAAAATAAGTAATCCTAAAAAAGCTCTTATTTCTGCAACAGACACTGGATGAGCATCGCGTTCCCTTCCAAAATTTTGTGGTACTTTAGAGTCAATATAAATGTTAGTGCATTAAACGAGCATTTCTATAAGTTCATTGTCAAAAAATAACAAAATTCCTTCTTTCACACCTTGAACACCTTTTGCACATCCTTTGCATCCAGGCAAATGAGTTATTATATTATGTTTGCGTTTCGTAGTTGGTGGAAAAGGTAAGGGATTCCATTTTGTTGATCTGTCACGGCCGAGATAATAATTGTCGTTGATTTCTACATTATGCAAATCACTGTCGCTTTCTTCCAATTCTGAATTACTGTTATAATCACTAACACTTTCATGATCCGTCCAGCCATCATCACTTTCTGATCTGATTTCGATGTCTTCTTCGTCATCTTCGTATAATAAACGTTGAATTTCAGCGAAAGATAACGGTCTTTTACTAGAACTTGCCATTCTAACAACTCAGAAAAAAGTAACTGAATTGTGAGACAAATGCACACATACGATTGATTGAAACTACCCGATTATTTAGAAATTTGGTAAAATACTGTAACAGTATAAAGCTCAGGGAAGAACCTATTCACGGGAAGCACACAATTTCCTCCAACAAGCCGAAAAATGTCGAGATTATCCGACTATAAAGTTTTGCTTTTACATAACGCAAATACTCGCATGGGGTCGGACAGGCCCCATAAAGTGTATATTTGGAAATAATAAACTAATGCGTCATTTTCCGTAAAAATTTCGGGAAATTATACTGATAGATGTCAAGTAAAAACTTTAATTTAGGAAAAACTAGACCGACTATTTCTAGAAACGTGTGATTCCAAAGTTATGTAAGTTTTAGAAACGCATGGGGTCTGAAAGACCCCACGCGAGTACTTAAGGGTTAATTAGTTAAGGAATTAAATGAAAGTAGTAATCATAAATCATACCTAACAATAAGTAAAAAATTAGATATATAATAATTAATTCAGTAGAGTTCACATTCTAAAATGGATATAACAGCGATGTTATTGTAGTTTCTGCGCTGCTTGCAGAGTGTTGATGCGAGTTTTAACAACACCGATTCTACAGGTTGAATTTTCCAACTAGGTGGATAGAAGTAAATTCGGACGAAGTCGTGTAGGAGTAGGGGGGTTCTTGCGCTAACGTGTATCAGTTGACGCCTTCAGTTCGAAGCGTGCAGAGTAGTTTTTGAGGTACATTTGGGAGCTCGTCAGCAGAAGCGTAGCATATTAAGTAGCAACCTAGCTGCAATTTGTCATTTTCTGTACAAAGTTGTATCAAAAAGTGATAGCAGGATGCCGCGATTCAAACTATTGATTATTATTACATCGCATTTGCGAATAACCTTAGAGAGGTCGGTTTGGTTGCAGTGGAAGTCTCGAGCTACGTTTCTGTTGACGAGGCCCCAAATAGGGCCGAGACAGCTGTACAGAAGATGCTCGAGGGATTCACTGCAATCAAAACCGATTTACAACAAAATTTTTTAACATTTTGTGTCTTGATATTTCTAATAAGTTTAATAAATTGTTTATGATCGTCGCGAATCATCCACAATCTATCCTTAATTAGTAATTTCAGTTTCTTATTTTTCTATTTAAATTTATTCGGTTTGGATGTTTCAATTACGATCGTCGCGAATCGTCCTTATATAACAACCGTTGAATTAATTTAAATATTCACAATAAACTTTATTCAATAGTTGTAAATACTTTGTCTACGATCGTCGCGTATCGTTTACAAAAGTGTTCGTTAACTGAATGAAATTTAAATTTATATGTTTATAGTTTTAAAAACAAAAATATTTGCTGCTTTTATTTAATTTTTAGTGTCTTGGAATTTTTAATAGGTTTAATAAATTGTTTATATAAGTAAATTATGTGAAATTTAGAAGATTAGTTAATGTACTCCTACCTCTAACTATACTCTATATACCTCTATACTGGTTATGGATAACATATTCTGTATGTGATTAAAAAAACTTGTTTGAAAGCATAATTTCGAAAATCTTAGGGAAATTCGAGATGGTCTGTAGTTTGAAACTAAATTCTTAGTTCCTGATTTATGGTTGGGGCATACACGTGCTTGTTTCCATATATCGGGAAATAAGCTTTTTGTTCTGATTAGGTTGAAAATATAGTGGAGAGATTTTATGAAACATGGCATACAATTTTTAATAAAGAACGAGGGCAGCAAATCAGGCCCTGCAGTAAAATTGGCTTTCAGTTTTCGTGCAGAATCTAATATTTCTGTATGATAGAACTCAGACAAATGAAAAGTTGGTACATCCATATAGTTGTTTGAAAGCGTATAAGTGTAATCGTTTAGTGATGTGTAAAGACTACCAAAATGGGAGGCAAAAGCATTTACAATATCTTGAGGATGTTAACTCATAACTTTATCATTGAAAATTCTAGTAGAGTTCCTTTTTTGATTAACATACCAGAAATGTTTGGGATTGGATTTTAATCCACATTCCGTTGAGTTGATGAAGTTTCTATAGCTTAGCTTCTGTTCTTATATATTGTAATGTTTTTTAGATTTATTTTGATTTGTTTTTAAATGAAACACTTGATGAAACTAATAACTAATTTATTTTCACAAGACTTAACACTAATTTATTTATAACGGACTAAGACTAATTTATTTTTACAAGCCGAGCGTTTAAACAGTAAGTAACTCTACGTTGAACTCCTAAGTCTCATCGTGTTCGTGTATTTATACTAGAGGGGCGGCTTCTCCAGCAACCCCCAACGTATTCTCGAATGCGACGGACTTCTCCCGTAGTCTGCAGAATCTTCGGGAGTCGGTCAGACTTCAAGGCGCTTGTCACGTCGGCCGTCGGCGGAGTGCATGACTCACTCTTAGTTCGTCACATTGCCCCCTTCTTAAAAAGGTTTCGTCTCGGAACGTTCCTTGTGATAGCCTTGAAAGAGGGTGTCGAAAACGACATGCTGGCCCCTTTCTGCAACTACCGGTTTGGAAGAAGTAGCAGTCCACAGTTTTCTCATTTCCAACAGCCGCCTGTGGGTGGTGACTACAGATCAGGACTTCAATCCCTGTTCCATTGAAGATAACTTCGATCATGCTTCGGACTACCCTCCAGTCCAGTCCGTCAAGTCCGCAGCCCAACTTGGGGATGGCTAATTTAGTCTCTTTGCCTTCTATCAGCTGCCTCTTCAGGCTACAAAGAGTTCTCCACATACTGTGATAGTCAGGTTTACCGCTTGATGTCTTCTTAGTGACTAAGTAGTACAAGCGTCGTCTCTGATCTGCGCTCGTGTCGATGATCCGCAGGCTCTTGCCTACCATGGGATGCTGTCTTCGGAGTACTTCGACTTGACCAAATTTCTTCCGGAAAACCTGGGCTACACCTTTGGACATTTTTAGGTCTTCTGCCACGCAGTGGGCCAGACTGTACTCTGGTGGCACTTGAAAAAGGTCTTGCTGTTTCTCCGTGGTTACTCCAAATCGTGCTTTACTTCCTGTGGCGTGATGAGACATAAAGGTTTCGAAGTTTATTTGGGAACCTTGCGTCCTTTGTACAGTTCCTTCATTCTCTTCTCCGTTGTAAGGAGCCATCCGGTTGAAGTGGATCACTTTGGGCTTGCCATTCGGAATCTTTTTGATGCGGTATATAACATCGTTGATCCGTTTTATCACTTTGTAAGGACCTTCCCAAGATGTCTGTAATTTTGGGGACAGACCTCGACGTCTCTGGGGATTATAAAGCCAGACCAGTGCTCCGGGTTGGTATCCCCCATTCTGAGCGTTGATGTCATAATGCTCCTTCATTCGGTCGCTGGCGGTCTGTATATTGTGACGCACTTGATTGTGAATGTTGTCCATTTTCCTGCGCAAACCGCTCACGTAGTCTTCGTCGGTAGGGACTTCGCCAGGCTTCACGCCGAATTTCAAGTCGCAGGGCAGTTTTGGCTCTCGCCCAAATACCACTTTCGCTGGGGTCTCTCCTGTGGTCTCATGAACGGACGAGCGGTATAAACAGGCGAATATACGTGTCCCAGTCTCTCTGTTGATCGGAGACGACCTTGGACAAATGTCGGTTGATGGTCCTGTTGAACCTTTCCACCATTCCGTCCGACTGTGGATGAAGCGCAGTGGTCCTAGTTTTCCGTACGCCGAGCAGAGTACACACATTCTTGAATAAGGTCGATTCAAAGTTCCTTCCTTGATCCGAATGCAGTTCCATGGGTGCACCATACAGACTGATCCATTCCTTGACAAGGATTTCGGCAATAGTGACCGCCTCTTGGTTAGGTAGGGCGTATGCTTCAACCCACTTGCTGAAATAGTCCATTACCATGACGATGTACTTATTTCCACTATTTGTTTCTGGAAATGGACCTGCTACATCGATGGCAACTCTCTCAAAAGGACTTCCCACGTTATACTGTTTCATGGGAGCCTTGCCTCGCCTGTGGGGACCGTTACTGGCTGCGCATACTACACATTTCCTGCACCAATTCTTTACGTCTTCTTTGCAATTCACCCAGTAGAATCGCTCGCGCACCTTCTCCATAGTCTTCTTAATTCCCAAATGTCCTCCCGAAGTACCATCGTGAAGTTCCCTCAGAACTTCTGGCACCCTATTCTTGGGAATTAGTAACTGTGTTTTCTGTTCCGTGCCTTCATGGTTCTCTATGCTTCGTTTGAGAAGACCATGATCCAGCACTATGGAGTCTCACTGCGCCCAGTATGATTTCGCGGATGGTGCACAGGGTGCTATCTCTTCCCAAGTAGGCCTTGTCTCCCTACTTTTCCATTCCAGCACCAACTTCAAGTCCGGGTCGTTCTCCTGGTCTCGTCGCAATGCTTCGCCTTGCCATTTGTCGTCAACAATGGCCGTCCTTGCAGTCATGGCTACTTTTTCCTCCAGACGACTACAGTGCTTACAGTCTTCAGCACAGGGCCTTCTGGACAAAGCATCGGCATTTCTATGGCTTGTTCCTGCCCGATGCTGGATTTCAAAATCGTATTCCTGAAGTCGTTCGATCCATCGTGCAACTTGTCCTTCAGGATTCTTGAATCGGAGGAGCCATTTTAAGGCGGCATGGTCCGTCCTCAGGAGGAAGTGTCTACCATATAAGTATTTGTAGAAATGTTCTATCGTCTTTACCACGGCTAACAATTCCCTTCTGGTGACGCAATACTTACGCTCCGGTTTTGACAGGACTTTGCTGAAATAACCGATCACCTTTTCTTGCCCATTTTGTATCTGGGAAAGTACGCCACCAATACCAAAGTTGCTAGCGTCTGTGTCCACGACGAACTTGCCTTCCGGGAGAGGGTAACTCAGAATAGGAGCACTTATCAAGTACCGCTTTAGGCGTTCAAAGCTAATTTGGCAATGCTGGTCCCATTCAAACGGGCGACCTTCTTCGGTGAGCTTTGTCAACGGCTTAGCGATGTCTGCAAATCCGGGAACATAGCGCCGATAGTAAGTACACAGGCCTAGGAAACTCCTTATGTGGTGTTTATTTTTGGGTGTTGGCCAGTCTCTCACCACTTGAATCTTCACTGGGTCCACGGCGATTCCATTTCCGTTAACAATGTGGCCCAGATAATTCACTTCCTTCTGGAACAGATGGCACTTCTTAGGGCTAAGCTTTAGCCCAGCTCCGCGAAGTCGCTGGAACACTCCTTCCAGATTCTTCAGGTGGTCGTCGAATGTTTTTCCCACCACAATTATGTCGTCCAGGTACACCATGCACGTTGTCCAGGACAGACCCTTCAAAACCCTCTCCATTAGCCTCTCGAATGTCGCTGGGGCATTACATAACCCGAACGGCATCACCGTGAATTGCCATAGTCCCATACCAATGGAAAACGCTGTCTTTTCTCGGTCTTCGGGCGCTAGCTCCACTTGCCAATATCCACTCTTTAAGTCCAAAGTCGAAAAGATCTTCGAACCGGCCAGAGTGTCCAAAGTATCGTCAATCCGTGGCAGAGGATAGCTGTCCTTCTTGGTGACATGGTTGAGTAACCGGTAGTCTACGCAGAACCTCGTGGACCCGTTCTTCTTCTTCACAAGCACTACTGGTGACGCCCAGGGGCTGCTTGAAGGTTCTATTACATTGTCTTTTTCCATATCGCGAATAATGCGTTCCGCTTCCTCACGTTTCGCCAAGGGCAACCTCCTTGGAGCTTGACGGACGGGTCTTTCTTCTCCGGTCTCTATCTTGTGTTTGACGACGTCGGTTCTTCCCCTAGGTCCGTTTTCTACTTCGAACACGTCCTGAAAGTGACCGATCAGGTCCCTTGCTTTTGTCTTCTGCTCTGGAGTCAACTCCTGGGCTGACGGCATGACCATTTCCAACAACTTCTTTGATACCTTCGTCTCTTGCACCTTTACTTCAAGTTGGCGGGAAATGGAGGACACCATGGCGCAGCTTCCCAAGATTGTCCCCTTCTTGATGTTGACTGGGAAACAGTTGACATTCATCAGGCGGACTGGTACTTCCTTTCTCGCCGTTAACAATGCTTTCCCATCGAGAACTCCTCTTCCAATCTTCAGATCGTCAGTATCGGGTTCTACCATAATAACTTGTCCATTTTGAAAAACGCCATTCAGATTGGCGTCGACGATGACCTCGGTCCTGCTGGGTAGCACAACGTCTTCGGCGAGGATAACTCGAGCGGCCATGTCTCCTCGTTGGTGTAGAATCAACTCCTCGTTATTGACAGCCAAGACACCACGCTTCAGATCCAATTGAAACCCGTGGGCACACATGACGTCCATTCCCAGAATCGCCTCGTCCTCTATTTCTGCTATCAGCGCACGGTGTTTAATGGGAGTCGATCCGATGGTAATAATCACCTCTACTTCACCATGGACAGTTGCTGATGTTCCAGTTGCTGTCCTCAATTTCCACTTAGTCGGCGTCGGTGCGTTTTGATGACTTGATGACGTCTGGCCTCAAGATAGTCTTCGTCGCACCCGTATCCAGCAACATAGTGTGAGGGATGTCATCAATGGTGGCTTGTAAAAATATCTTCGCGTTCGTTATCGGTGCAATGCATTTAACTCGTCCTCAATACACAAATAACTATTATAATCAAGGACGAAACAAATTTAGGCAACGCGCAGATGTATTCTTCCCAGAACGAGCACGTGCAATTCGAATCCAATGTCGGTCGTCTAGCAACATAGCGTCAAAAATGCCGTGTTAAGAAAGTACAAATTCATTGGCGCCTCCGCCACTCTCATTCTGCGCAGAAAACTTGATCTTTATAAATTATAAAAAACTTACTTAAAACAAAAAAAAAATCTTAATATATTCACCCCCAATAAAAATAATAAGGGTATTATTCCAAAAAAATTTAATCTATAAAGTGGATTGTAAAGATTGCAACAACAGTTTCATAGGCCAAACGAAAAATAGATTATACACAAATATAATTTTAACGTAGACAGTAAATTATGCAATAAAAATTGCTCACAACTCTGTGTTTGACAATGTAAATATAACGTACAAAGAGAAAAGAAACCTCTTAGAAATGACCTGTATCTATAATACAAAAATAAAAATATTGTGAATCATAGATCTGACTTTTACATCTAAAAACTGTAAACCTAGCCGTAACCTGTTGACCGTGTCTTACATTTTTGCTTATGTGCCCTTAGTCGTGCAAAGGATTTTTATTGTGGCCCTAAGCCGCGACCTCTGCTCTGCTTCTAACATCGAGGAGATGGCACTTTTCTTGTTTTCGGGTTTACTATAATGAGTTTTTCCGTGCTTACTCAGAAGAAACTACTAGAAGTTATTTTTTTTCCTTTTTCTAGATTTTTATTTTAACTTAAATTTAATCCTAATACTAACTATTCCTACTTGTTACATGTCTGAGTTGTTTCTATTATATGCTGGATTGCTGTCTTCCAAGGGGGAAGCGAGTGAATACCTTATTCTTGTGTTTTGTGTTTGGCTACTAACCCTTTAGTCAGGGTGGTTACTCTATATAACCAGTCAAGGGCTGCCTACTGCTCCTTTTGTGTGTTTTTATGTCTAATCGCTCACCATACCATAGGTATCCTCGTATCCTACGATAGACACCAAGATTATATTTATGTGTTCTTATATGGTTGATTCTGCAGTTCGTTGATGTCAGGTTTGCTATTTTATGCATAAGACCACTTGACTTTTGGCATGTAATCTTTAGATGCTCCTGGAAGTTTTGATTCTGATCCTTAATCAGAGATATTTGTTAATATTATTCCGCCTCATTCTGTTGCCTTCCAATTTGATTGTGGAATCTCTCCTTAGTAAGCCCTTCCTGACGGACCGTTGTACCGTTGTAATTTCCTTTTGCGCTAGTTATGAAGAACTGCCATGATGTTGTTCCCCTTAGCTTTCAGTTTGGATCTAGAATCTGCCTCCACTATTACCATCAGGTCATTGGCGTAAGCTATGCTATCCCTGATGTTGCGTCGTCTCCCGATCCAGGGTCTCCAGCAGGACATCCATTACGATATCTCAGAAGACTGGTCCACAAATCGATACGTGGGCAGCCTTTCATTGTTCCCACTGTAATTTTCTCTTCTAGGCATCGTATTATTACGTATCTATCCTGATGGTAATTCCACAGTAGGATGTATATTTGATGAACGCTTCAATTTTCTGGTGTGCCTCAAACAGGCTAGTCACTAAAGGATGTCAAAGGTGCCCGATAAGTCGGTAGATATCGTTAGGAAGTATTTACTGTCCGATTCGTTAATTACCTGTAAGGCCCTGTTGAAAACGTCCTTTTCGAAACTCAAATTGGTCAGAGTGCATATCTATTGTTTCTCAGTGTTCTGTTAATCTGTTGCATACCAATCTTTTCAGCACCTTTTCCATTGAGTTGAATAAACATATTGAACGATACGATTTTGGTTGAGAAGGATTTTATCTTCACTTTTGTATAACTATGATGATAATCTCTGCTTGTTTCCATATTGTTAGAAATTGTCTCGTGTTTAGGCATAGGTTGTTCAGCCGCACTAGTTTCTTTAGGAGATCCTGTAGCAAAGTCTGAAGGATATCCACTTGTATGGAATCTGGGCCTGGTGCCTTTTTCTGCTTCAGAGCAATAACCGCCTGTTTAACTTCCGCTTCAGTGAACACAGGCGCGTAGATGTTATTTACATATGTTTCAATCATATTTTCCCTTAAGTTATTCTGCCCTTGAGCCTCTTCCTTCATGCAATCCTCTGGCAGTAGCACTGTCATAAAGTCCCTCCAGTTTACTGTATCCGTCTTATTCAGTTTTTTCATCGTGCACAGTAATGTTGGGCATCTCACTCGCTGAGGCGAAATTTGTATGGCGTTCCCCACATGTCTGCTTGGAGACATTTCTCTACAAACTTTTCCCATCATGCAATTTGTGTAGTAAAAATCTTCTGCTGTACTCTGTTGTCTGAATCTCTGAAAGTTTATATGCTCTCTGCCGGGGAACTATTATTTTCTGGTATGTTTTCTTCCTCTGTTTGATTTGTCTTTTCAAGATGGTAAGTTTGTTTGTCCATGGACGGTTGTTAACTTGCAAATTTACCGTGTTCACCTTAGGCATTTCATGACCCATTGCCTCCTTGATGATCTGCATCAAAGATCTTGTTATTGTGTTTGCGTCATCCGTTTGGATTCGCTTCTACCTTCGGTACGCTTGCTTCAGGGGATCCCAGTCAGCTCTTCTAAGGTTGTACCTTTCCAATACAATACCTTCCATGTTTCGCCTGTTGCCTTTCTTTCGTGTTATCATGTGTACGAAATTGTGCTCACTCAGCGTCCTATGTTCATCAACTGTTCAACCCTCTATCACATTTGCTAAATTTTTATTTGCCAGCCTAATGTCTATGTTTGTTGCTACTCCTGCCCTATTACGGAATATTAGCGGCTGATACGATTTGTTGAGGACATGTATTTGCATCTCATCTATTATGTTTCTCACCTCTTTCGTCTGTTATACCATAGAGTGAATTTTGTATTCACAACTTCATAGATGTAAGGGTCAGTTTCATAATCGAATTTAAAGGAGACTTTAAATTTAAAGTCATGTTCAAATGTGAAGACACTTTTGTGTACACATCTGAATGTGACTTTAATTTTAAAGTGTCCTTTAAATTCGATTATGAAACTGGCTTTAAGTGTAATAAATTAAGTAATAGATATTATCAATTATCAAAATTAATTAATTGTAGGTTTAAGCGAGCCTCACACTTTGGTCGTCGCCATGGTAAATTCACGTAATTTGAGATCTTTATTATTTTGGCTATGTCGGCCAAGTCGCAAGTGTGGTGACTGCCTTTATGACATAGAAATTCCTCAGCAATGTTATAGCTTAAAAACGATGACGATGTTGTTATTATTAGTAATGGGTGTGTCGGGGTTTAATGATTTTAATGTCAAACGAATCTTGAATGAAAGAAAGTAATTATGTGATGTAAGTAACTGAAATATTATATGACGTACTGTTACTAAAACATTAATAACGTAAATTAATTTCCAATCAAACTTAATCGTCATGTAGTGACTATTTGTTTTATTCTTCAAGGAGGTAATATAATAAGAAACCGTAAAGCATTGAATTGATATGAAAAGAATTTGTTACAATCTCCTTCATTCGGCAAAATCTTTATCTGCATTTCCTGTAGTCAATATCTTATCGCATAATTACTTTCAAGTATTTATTTCCGACTTAACAAAAATGAACAAAGAATGTGATTACAAATTTTAACGTTACTATAATTGCAACGAAAAATAGTTTATTCAAAGCGTCTATTTAGTTGCAATCATAATTTTTATCAAATATAGGTAAGGTAAAGTTTAAGATATAGTAGTTTACTATATTTTTACGATGAATAACGAATAATAATGAGTTTACTATATTTTTGCAATTAATAACGAATAATAATGAGTTCACATAAACGGCATGAAAAATACATTAGAATATTCACATAATCAGATAAACTATAAGGTATATCAAAATATGGTTAAAAAAAACTTTTCGGTATAAATTTTAACAAATAAACTTAATTAAAAATTTATTCTTGTTTTTTTTTTTTCATTTCATACAAGTATTTGGTAATGTAGTGTGTATAAAGAATAATCCGTAATTAAGGCTGATTTTATATTTTTGAGATAGAATACTGTAACTTTATTTGACTATAACTTTTAATTCTAAACGACATTTTCCTATATCTTTTAAAATAAGAGCATTTTACTTTTAAGCCGTGTTTATTTTTCGGTGTCCAGGCTATATACTGTTAAAGATTTCACAAGGAATTTCCCAACTTTGTTTGAAGGAATTCAGAAGCTTATTGCATTAATAAAATTTAATAAAAAACGGTAATAAAGAAAAACCCATTAGTTGCACACTTTTCAAGATACTGTATGTGAGCATTATTAATACAAACGCTAAAATGCTTGATAACATAATATTATATCCCCTATATAACATACATAAATATCAGTCTAATGCACCCTTCAACTTTATTTCCACTTTTCATATCTAACTTCATAGCGTTGCTTATTTTTTGTTTGATATCATTATAGTTATTTATCTTATAAGTGGGATTACTAACATACGAATGCGGTGAGTTGTTCGATGAAGGCGTCAGCCCGAGTGGATAAGAGCATGAATATGTTAGTTAATATACCTGGTTATCTGGTTGTTATGTCTTCGAATATTAGACTGTTTTGATTTTAAATAAAAAATTATCATGTGTGTCGGAAAATTATTCTAACATATTAAGGGCTTGTACTTTGATCATCGATTAATTTTAACCTTTGGTTTATTTCCATGCCTATAATAATAATTGTAGAGACAATTGTTTCTAGGGGAATAAGCCCATGATTAAAGTACCGGTCCTTAATAATATAGTTTTCTTCAATTCTGGGCAGTCGTAGATAAAAAGTTGTATGTGTTCACAGTGATGAAGCGAAAACGTTTTCGGACAAAACTTTTCACTTTATTGTGAAATTTTTTGAGTAAAAACGTTTCGACTGGAACTTTATCAACGTGCTTTTTGTTTTGATGTATCAGTGTGTGCCTGGTCCTATTTAAAGCATTGAAAAAGACGATCTCTAACAAAATTAGTCAAAAACGTTAACGATAAATCAAAACAAAAAGCACGCTGAAACAGTTAAAACTCAAAATGTTTCACAATATAGTAAAATGTTTTCTCCCAAAAGTTTTTATTCCATCAGTGTGTACCCAGCCTAACGCCCTCGTCGATCAACTCACCGCATTCGTATGTTAATAATAGATACCCTTATTTTTAATATTATTATTATATAATTATTATCAATATGCATTGTAATATACCTACAATAATAATACTTAATTATCAGTGAAGTAGTAAGATAAAAAATACATAATATGTGTAAAATGCAGAACTCATAAATTATTCCAAAATAGAACCAACATAACATTAAATACAAAGTTAACCGAGTGTCTTAATGCATAGACAAAATATGAATATGCGAGCAGCACTGTATACCGGTTGTTTCATTGAAATTTGGAAAACGGTAGAGGTAGGACAAGCTATATTATAAAATGAAATCTAGAAAACGAAACGTTCGCTTGATTACTATGCCACATCAAACTTCGCTGTACTGGTGGACCAAATTTGACACTTTTAATGGATTTAGATAAAAATTGACCTTGGTGCCTGGAGCTTAATTTTTAAGACAAAATTAATGGTGAAGATCTTGTACCATTTTGGAGCTACAAGGTGTTTTTGGAAATTCTGCAATTTAAAAACCATCGTGGCTCTTTTTGTTTGTAAATATTTCTAATTTCTGTAAAATCTTTCGTAAGGCACTTGTTGGGATAGAATTCATTGGTCTTAATTATAATTTTCTGAAGCCATAATTTTCGAGATATAAGCAACTCGGGATTTTTATATGGAACATCCTGTATATTTTTACATTTTTAAAAAGAGCATAAAATTACCTTTACGAAAATAAAATATACATGATATATTAAACGAAGTATTTGCGAGATGTAAGCTTTTCAAATTTTTTTTTTTAGTAGGCTGACTTATTATTGAAACAATTGACGTTCTTTCGCATTGTCACAGTAGACTACTGTTAACTTTCAACGCATTTTTTAAAGCAATTGAGAAATTTGTAAAATTATTTTCCTAAAAATCAATGCAAAATATTCGAAAATTATGAGAAGTATGTTAAAATGTTTTATAGAAGTAGGTCAAATTTGATCCAACCTGTACATTCTAGATATAAGGTTCACATCAAAATCAAAGGTTTTAAGATAAGAGCGTGCAAAATATGTGCATACATTTTTGACTTAATTTTTACACATTTAGAATCTACAGATCATTGCGAGTCCAAATGTCATATGATAATTTTGGTTTCCATGATAACGAAAAATAAAGTTTTTTGTTTTTCAATTTAGTTAGCTATGAATCCTGTATTTTTGTTCTAATGCAATATTTTGATTTTTAACATTTTCCCGCCAATTCGAATTTTCAATAGGCCGTGAAACGGTCGCGAATTTGATTTTGAAAACAAATCGCGTTTGTTTGTTTGATTGCTCGATAACAAATAAGAGAAATTTTACAAGTCGGAGAATGCCATCGGAAACGACTCGGTTTCCAGATTTATGGTCTTTTAGAACACCGAGTTCGTAAAGGGCACTTGAAGCTTCGTTGCTGTCATATTATAAATCAGGGCTGCTTTCAAGATTTGTCTTTGTACGCTTTAGAGTCTTTGAAAGAATTTGTCACGCAAGCACTCGAATGATTGTAAAATTTAGAAAAGAATTTGGCTTTTGTTTGAAATCGTTCGACGAAGCTCGGGAAGTAATAAATATGTCAATCGACACATGTATAGCGTCGCAGTATTTTGAAAAATTCAGAAAGTTAGAACATGTGCAAGACCACCGGGGAACCCAGTGTCTGTCGCGCAAATTAGGGGTCGAAATTTATTGTAAATACAGGGAACGAGAGAGAAGCGTGAGTCCTTTTCTGAACTAAAAGCGTTTATTGGTCAACCGTTTTTTTTTTAAGTTTGCTTCGGGGTATGGGGAGGAGTCTAATTTGTCACTCGCGAAGGAAAGATCCAAACCTGAGGCAGAAATATTCTGATCGTCGAACGGAAAGTTGCATTTTAATTTAACTCGAGAAGCGTTTTTTTTCCGAGTGCTTTGCAATTGGTTTCATCTGGCTTTCATAATTAGAATTAAATCATATTATTTCAGGAAGTCAAATATATTGTTAAATAAATAAACGCGATTCGCGCCGCAAATTCACCATCCGCGAAGGGATTATATATAAAACAAGTGCGCGAGTGTTTGTGAAGTGCGCGTCGCGGGCCGCGGATAGATAATAATTGCATGAATTTTTATATTTGTTTTCACATACTTGGTGGTATAAATTTGTGTAAGAATTATTTTAATTGGCATCAATCTGTGACTCGAAAAATCTGTGAAGCTCAATTTTTGATTTATTTTTGGTATTGCGTTTGCTTTTGGAATCAAAGTTAAAACACAATAAATTCAGTAGTTTACGCGATCTGTGATTTAATCAACCAGAGTAAATTAACTACACCTAAAATCTATTGTTCGATTCCAAATACAGTGTATTTTTTTGCATTTTAGTTCTACCTTTTTTTGCGATATCCTCGGGCAATTCGGAGTCACGCTATCGGTGTTATTTCGATTTGTTCAGGGAAATCTGCAGCTCAACCCACCGGCCAGGCAAAGTTATATCCGCTGATATAAAAAATGCGGCCAGCACAGTCTAACTCAGAAATCAAGGTAAATTTAATACTCGTTACGAATTCCGTAGAATTACGAAGCCAACAATTTGAACTACCTATAAATAGACATCTTCTTAATAGAAATTCTCTCACACCCTGTATGTGTGTACTAAAGTGTTGTCTTTGCTGAAAGATTTGCAGGTTAATTGAAAGCAATTTGTCGAGAGACTGAAAATGCCATAACCGCAAAAGCGGAGTGCCGAAAAACAGTCAATTGGGTCCTTGCGCAAACAAATTAATTAGATAATAGGTTTAGCCGACGAAAAACGACGCAGAGGGATCTGAAAAAAGGGGTACATTGTACCACCCTCTGGACTCTGGAGAATGTAGTTGATGCGATCCTACTTACAGAAGTCTAATTAATTAGGTTAACGAGCTAGTTAACTAGCGGCAGTTGCAGTTAATTAACGTGCAAATTGATCGCCGGAGCGGCCTTTTGTATCACACACTTCTCCGAACATCGGATTGATCAATTAATAATCCCCATTAACAAAGTACACTGTAGACACATTGTCATACTGTGTGCTGGTTGATTATTCATGGCGTCTTCGAGTACTATCTTAGGTGGCCTTGAGGAGGTCTCAATCTCCCAGATCCCTTAGTGAATGGTAGAAGGAGTTTTTACCTTTTTTTACAATAAATAATTAATTAAATTTTAAGTCTCGCATTTTTATTGATACGTGTTTAGTTTCTTTAATCTCTCAAATTTATTCACCGTCTCACCAGAACTAGAATCCAGTTACGACAACGCAGGGTCCAGTTTTAATTAGACGATCACGAATAATAGGCATAAAAAGGGTTCAATTGCGTGAGTGTCTGAAAGGGGCGCCGCAGGTAGCTTGTAGGTCACTAAGGTATATTGCTTGGCGTCAGTCATAAAAGTAGGTAGCGTAGTCAGCGTCTAGATGGTTAGTAATTGCATGGGGCGCTTAACAATACCATTGGCGATCTTTTCGAGATTTTTACCAAGTCAACTTCGGTAAAGAGGTGTTTATTGCTTCATTGAATGCAGTCAAATTCTTCGATCCGTTTAATAAATTAATTTGTCAATAAATTTAGTTTGTTTTTGTTTGGACCGGGTTTATTGGTTATTTAGTTGTCCTTAAAGTCAACAAACAAGGTGGCACGTCTGGGCGCGTCACGCCGTAACTATTTTTTTTTTAATGGAAGCCAATGTGCTTCTTAACATAGTTCAATAGAATTTTTTTTCTGAGCACACTGATATCACTTGATTGTATTAGAATGGAAATACACTACTCATAGCATACTAAAAACAAAAAACTTAATTTTTCGTTGTGTTGGAAACCAAAATTGTCATATGATAATACATATTCGGACTCGAATGATGTGTAACTTTTACAGCTTGCAAAATTTCCTGCTCATATTCATGGGGCCTATCGCCATATTTTCATCTACGTTTTTTAAACGAACCATATTCACCCAAGTTTCTGTGCAGCAAAGAAAAATACCTCAAACTAGGTTGTTGCTGCTCTGGATAACGCTGCAAATATTTTGCCGCAGTCGTGTGGGCATTTCGATGCGAAGAGTAGTAAATTTGTATCATATCTTTTTGTTCTTCACTTGAAAAATGACAATACTTTTGTGTTAGGAAAGAGTTTATACATGTATTTCGGACTTATTGGGCTTCATCAGAACTCTGTACCTTAAAAAATTTTGGTTTATTAAAAAATTTAGAAAAACTTACCCCTTTTTTGAATTTCTAAGATCCCAAAACACAAGAACAGGAATTAATGATAAAGATATGAATTCTTTTGCAAATTATACAAGGAAGCGATTGCATTCTCTAGTAAAACCATTTATAATTTTGACAATACTTTTGTTCACAACAAAAAAACGTTTTGTTTTTCCAAAGCACTCTTGCCAAAAAATGAAAAATTGGATTTTTGGCAAAAATGTGATATTGGACCATCATGTGTGATACATCGTTGTAAAGAGAAAAGAAAACGTAATCTCAAAATGTTAAAATCCAAAATGGCGTCCATAAGAAAAAATGAAGTTGCCAGGTGTTTCTCCGTCATTTTGAAAATTATTGAAAAGAGGATGCCATATTCAAATTCTCTATAAAAAAGTGTCTGAATAATGTCTTGGTTAGAAATGTCTAGTAGTTTATCGTGAAAAACTTAAAAACGAAAATTAGAAATTTTCGTTTTTTTGCGATATTTTCAAAACTATTGAAGATATTTCAAATTTCTTTTCAGATTATTATTCAGCACGAAAATGCGCAACTTTGCCCTAATTTAGCCAACTTCGTATCTCTTAAGATCCCCTTAGTGGCACTCGAAAAATGTCCAGCCTGTATAAGTTATATCTGTATTTTCCGAGAAACATAAGTAAAGGCTAATATCTTAAAAACGATAGGGCTTAGGTACTGGAAGCCCTTATTAAACTTATTAAATTTGATAATCTAAATTTTTATTTATTTTTTAAAAGGCGAAATAAAAATTAATGCTTACCGAAGCACAAAAGAAAAATGTCTTAACTGGGCACAATCTAAAGTTACATGGACCAAATAAATGTGAACTCACATAATTTTTAGTGATGATGATGAATTACGATTTATTGTCTGTATTGGTGATTGTCGTAAGAGAGTGATCATGATCAGAACAAAATTCGGGGATTTCTGTAAAAATTGTTTTAACCGTAAAATCCCACAAAGGGTTACGATTTAGGGATGCATGTTTAACAACGGTTTAGGTGAACTGTAGTTTATTGATGGTATCATAACTCATAAAAATATCAAGACATTTTACATAGAAACCTTTTGCAGACTGCAACTTATAGGTGCACCAACACCAACCTGAATCACCCGGTCCAATGAGCTAAACTTTCTTTTAATAAATTCCAGATCTCTCCTCAGCATTAATCTTTTCTTTAGAATTTCCCAATAATTTCTTTATGGTATCATATGAAGAATAAACTATTTTTAAATTTTGTTTTTTGAGGATGAAATTTAGTGCAACTTAAAGGAATTTTAACATATTTCTCCGAAGTTGTTGCTGAAGCGAGAGTGATGCAGTTTTTAATTTTTTAAATTATATTATCGCCTATTTGAGAAGTGTACCGAATATGCAACGCAACATTTTTGATGTATTGAAACTCTTGACCCTGTGAGTGAAAGTGATAATAGGTTGTTTACTAGAAAATTGAGTACAACAAATTTGTTTTAAGTAATATTGAGATTTATTTATTACAAATCTATTTGTACCTACTTGTACCTTTGCGGTGTATGTCAAATTCTAATTTATTATTTCTGTTTCTGATCACAAGTATCCCAGAAGGAAATTAACACTGATTTCTTCCTTCTCGTATGTGAAATAATTATTGTTGAATATTGAATTAAAAAATTCCTTTAAAAATTCTTCTAAGTCACATTTTTTGGTAGCTATCAAAAACATCATCTACATAACGCAACCAAATTCTCGTGTAGGGTGTTCAATGAGAAACAAGTTTTATTATTATAGAAGACAAAATATTAACGCAAATCTATATTTAAACCAACCTAGACAAATATCTCTCACATAAAAACTAACCGTGCCACATGATATTGATAATGTTGACAATACATCAGATTACACTCACAAGTTTTCGTTGAACTTGTAATTAACACACTTGTTAGCTTTGTTTGCCTACTGATACTACATGAAAAAATCACGCTTCTCATTGACCTTTAGTAATCCATTCGATTTAATTACAATGATACTACTGATTTCTTGCATTGCTACAGGTATATGATTATATCAGTACAAAAAACTTACAAACATATTACGTTTTAAATAACTATCTCTGTATAGTATTACATGAATCCAGTAGTAGCTTGGATAAAGACACACAAAAATACTAGGAAACATTACTAAAAATATTTCAAGTAAGCAAACCATGTACTTTAATTTAATCTTAAATTTTAATACTTTTTAAGAACAAATGATAAATATCGTTAACATTCTTTATCCAAACATTAACTGAAGATATTATATGAACTTAAAATCTTGAAGAAGCACGCTATTATTTAAAGTGGATTTTATAATTTAAAGTCGCAATTTCTGTATTAAGCTGAAGTTTTTCAGTTTTCATTTCTTTAGCTTCGAAATATTGACAATAATGTCAGATCAAGACTGAATGAATGTGATTTTATAATAATTTTATTGGGTTCAAGAAAGTCTTTCTTATGCTTCGATATACCAACCAATAATCACAAATTCTTTTTTTTATTTCTAACAATAAATAGTTGCCTAGTTACCTCACTTCTCAAATTGTCAAATTTGACGTTATCTAACGTTAAAGTAATTTTTAAGATTTATAAATTTTTTCGAGTACTTTCTTAAGTGGCTACTTCGGAACATTTAAAAATAAATCTTATTTGAAAAATCCACCGCAAATCAGATGTACTACATAAATTTCAAGTTGAAATGATGTGTAAAACTATCACTAAACAAACAAAACACAATTTAGAATTGCTAAAAAAAAATATTTTTACAGTTTCATTAATTTACAACATAATATATAAGTTTTATAAAAGTAATTTTTTTAAGAATTCGAAATTCCTTAGGTAGATACCTTTGATTTGGGCTGTTATTGCTCTCACGGATTGTTTTTAGTCCAAAATAACGGAGCCCAAACAGGATGTATTATCGAAACATCTTGTAAATAATAGTCTCCTACGAATTGTTTGTATTTCTCGCTGTTCTAAACGTTCCATCATTGTCAAGATAAATCTATTACCGGATCATTGTTGATATTGAATTATTTCCTGGTAAAGTTTCATAATCGATGGATTACGAGTGGCTAAAGTGATACTATTTGCACTTTATCTTGCTTCTTATTATATTTGGTAGATGCAAATTTATTTTCAAGATCTACATAATAAATCTGATAAACTGTATTGGTCAACAAATAGACTGGACCACTTAAAAATTACATCAAAATTAGATTAAAAAAAAGGAAACAAAACGGAAATCACTGCAGCATAATGAAATTAATAAAATTATAAATACATCTTTATTTAATTTGAGAACCAATTTTGAATAAATGTTCCATATAATGCTGAATTGTGATTCAAGAGTTATACTTAATATGTAACGGCACTTCTAAAAACCAAGAATACAAACAGAAATAAATTAAAACTAATGCTGGGTAAAGGATTCTTCGAGAATTTATCAACTATGGCAACTTAGTTTACATATAATAGAATTATTTAAAGTAATATTAAAAGTATTGTATTATATTATTATACAGGCTGATTCTTGAATAAACCGCAAAAAAAACTCAATTAAATCATACGTTATGAGAAAACATTTTTTTGGGAAAATTTATAATTAATTAAAAATGACCCCAAAAAATGTTACGCCAATGTGTATTATTATGTTTATTACCGAGAGCAATAAAACTATAAAAGTTAACCGTGAAACTTATTTAGTAGAGGGAATGCTGCTGTAATAACCTACCTCAGACCTTTAAACTCATCCGAGCATTTATTAATTTATTAGCACGACAATGACCTATGAACGTCACTCCGCTGGGACATTTAAATCAGATGCGACTGAAATCAGTTTCAACAAAAGACAGTACCCCCGTAACAATTCAAAGCATTAAACACCCTGCATTACACTCGTAATGCTAGGTGTAAAAGGAGCCTCATCGGTGAACAATACAACGTTTAAAAATTCGTTGTTTTGGACAACTTTATTTAATATCCACTGACGAAACCTAACACGATGATTTACATCTCCCAGCTGTAATGTTTGTACTTTTTGTACATGGTATGGATACAGTCTCTGTTGACGGAGAATTCTCAAAGCCGACGATTGGGAAACTCCAGCCCTGTATGCCAGTCTTCTAGTATTGATGCTGGGTTCTTCCTCGACAATATTTAAAATATTTCACAATCTTGGTTTCCGGGTTGGGAACCGCGTCAATTCTTCGTCTTGCCGACGTTTCGTCCATCTCGCCGTGGACTTCTTCAGGGCTTCGTTGGAGGCTGTAGCTGTTGATGTAGTCGCTGCTGCTGCTGTGAAGACTCTAAAATATTTATCTCGGCATTCAATAGTCGTGGAGTTGTCTTTGGGCCACAACCATTTGCAGGACGAAAATGTCCATGATCACGCAAATGCTGCACCACCGAAACAAAAGTGCTCCTATGCGGCACGTGCAAAGGAAATTTTTCGATCCACAAATAACGAGCGCGACGTGCTTTTCCTAAATGCTTCGCCATAACACAAAACCATATCGGTTTTTTCTGATATCGAAAAGTGATTTATTTTGTGTTCTGCCAATGTACATTTCCATCTGATTGTAAGTAAGTAAACTTCACAAGAACAAGGCCACTAAACGATGCTTAGGGTGGAATTTTTATTGGGCATAGGTACCAGAAAATCACAAATTATAAACATCTGCGGCCATAATTTTAAAACCATCCGTTTGTTGTTGAACATTTATTAATCTTACTTATTCTTGCAAAAACTAACAGCCTATTTGAGACAAACAAATATTTTTTTTTTTCGGACACACACGGGCAAACTTAACGAGCAACAAAGTTTGTAGTGCTAGTGGGAATAAACTTGGTGATCAAATTCCAAACCTCTGTTATCCTCACTTTATAAAATTTGTACTAAATAAGTTACTACAGGTGATTCGAATTTGCAGGCCTTTATCAATACTGTCGTAAATAAAGCTCTTCTTTCAGCTGGTTACATTGAATTCCGTTGAAGGTCAAGTTCGCCCGATTTCTCGTCGCAACAGCCATAAAACGGTAAAACATTTATGACTGTATTTATTTTCATTCCTTTAGCTGCTGTTTCTTAACCAATGAAGTGTCGTGTATTTGGGTAAAATTTTTGATTAATTATTTTTCGAGAATTAAAGAACGCAATATTTTTTTTATTGGTCTATTGAAGAATCACTCTGTATAGAGTCCTTATGTTTTCTCTTAAAGTTAAACCCATGCACGTTATAATGCTTTCAAGTCATACCACAAGCCAGTTCATTCGATTTTTTTAGTGACCCACATAATTTGTTGAATAGTATATTAAGAACATATTCTTTAGTTACTATTATTGATCCTTCAAAATGTGTAGATCCCTTACTGCAACTAAACAGTTTTGAAGTAATAGAGAATATATAAACTTAAATTTAATTTGTCAGTTTCTCCTAGCTAAAAGTCAGTATTTGATCTTTTTCACAGATAAAGCAAAAAAGTCTACATGAATTCATTTAAATTCGAAACAACTACATGTATAAAAAGCGGTTTTTGTAAAACACTTATTTAATCTATATTATTTGTACTTGTGTGTATATTTAGCACAAAGTTGTGATAATTAAATTAATTGATAAAAATATGTATTCAGATACTCTGGATTCACTAAGATAAAGTGCAAGGTTCTTTCAAAATGTACTAAATGCTTCTCTCATATCTTTTAACTAAAATAAATTGTTAGACATTTCTTTCACAGATATAAAGTAGGGTAACTAAGTCAAGACTCCCAAAGAAATCAAAAAAACGTTACCTTTTTAGTTTATAAGTATTGTATGCCTTAGGATTTGTGAAACCTACAGGTCCATTATCTGTTACAAAAATTTGACATTTTTTATGATTTGTCACTCAAGATGAAAGCAATTGCCAGGAATACCTTTGAACATATTCAATTGAAAATTGAAAGAGAGGAAAAAATTCTGAAGTAATATGTATAAAATAGACACGAATAAGGCGGCATTTTATCTGTGGCCTTAGAAAGATAATGATAACATCAAAATGCTACCGCCACTTCAGAGTCATCAAATAATTTCAGTAACCAAGAGCCTACTGGTACTTGTGTTTTATGTTAATGTAATTATTTAATTTTGTTGCATTGTGCATAAACAGAGATAGTCGGGCAACTGACGTAAATTGAGTTTAATCGCGTCTCATGTTCATTAAATCATTGTAGACTCGGCAACAAAACATTAGTTAACAAAGAAGGAAATCTAACAAAAAAATGAAAAAGTAAACACTGAAATACATTGTACTTAAAACACTGTTCACAGATCACTTGATTAAATTTCTTATTCAATAAAACAAACACTTGTTAGTGTACCATATTTTAAAAAATTATGCATTAATTATAATTTTTAAAAAGCAATTTCGGACAATATAATATATTAGACTAGAATTTAAAGGTTTTAAAACACCCACGTAAACAAAGCCTCTTCGAGAATTTTCTCATATACGGAGTATTCGCACCCCTATAACTTTTTATTTCAATTTTTAGAAAAATGATATTTGCGTAAATAATGTAGATCTACCAACAGTTTATTGGACAATACGAAACAATATGTACCACTTTCGATTTAAGCGAAAGTGGTTTCAAGTTAAAAGCGAATTTAAATAGAACATTTTTGCAATTTCAGATTGTAGTGCATCGTAGTGACATAAAATATCCCAAATACAAAATGATTGAGGTTCAAGGGACAGCATGGGATTCTCGTTTATTATAAGAGATAGAGAATGGTTAAATGAAGGCAGAGTTGTCAAATTTCAAGATGATTAATTTATGTTAAGGAATATGAAATGTTTCGAACAGTTTCTTCGCAATCGGAGAAAAACTAAAAATTCCGACTTCTCGAAAATTGAATATTTCTGACTTTTTCCAAAATTTATGAAAACATTCCATTTTCACTTGATTGAATGCCGAACATACTTTATTTCTAAAGCAATTCGTTTTTATTTTTCCTCGAATTTCAATCACTCTGTATATGGAATATTTTACATAATTTTGATCTAGAATTATCTCTACAATAGAAAATTGCAATTACAGATTGTCCTTTTTAAATGTTTTAACTTAAAAAAAGGCTTACATATTGCTTCATGTTGTTAAATAAACTTTTGGTATGCCTGTATTAATTACAATAATTTCACTTTTCTAAAAGAAAAACTATAAAAGTTACAAAGGTGCAAAATTAAACTGAATCACCAGGTATCTTACTTTAAGATTACAATTGGTACTCGGAATTTCTGTTGTTTTAATTTTGTTTTCTCAATATTACAAATACATTGAATTAGAATCACTAAGATATTTTTATAATAATGACAATAATAATTTTATTCTGCCAAAATTACACAAGTTTACAACAGTGTTTGCAACCGTCACAATTAATATACCTAGAACGTAAACACATTCATATACAAAATATAATAATAATTTATTTGTCTATAATATGAAAAATTATAATTACAATTACAAATTATGAGATATGTCACGCAAAAATAGACGAATCAGAGAACTATTGAAGAAACGACATTAAAATAATAGGAATAAAATTAAATACATAACTACGTAATTAAGTTGAAATAATTTAAAATAATTGATCTATATAGACTAAGTAAAATAAAATTTATTAAAATAAAATAAATAGTATCACATTAAAAGTTGTACACTTGTATGTCTGACAACGAAATAAATCATCATAATGGCAATAAAGTTATGTCCATTCATTTTGGCGTTTGCTTAATCTTAGAAAACGCGATCTAATATCAGTTGTATTCCTGGTTTGAATTTGTCCTTGTTAGTCAACTCATTCATTATTTTTTTTTATCATAATTTACACATGAAAACACATGGCAAAGTTAAAATGCTTAAATTCCCTACTAATCTAATCGTTCTTCTTCATAAACCAAAAATTCTTTGAGGCGTTGCAAAGTGACCCCACACCAGTATATAATAGCTGATATGAGAAAGGCAAAAGGAAAACTAAACTGCTTTTAACGCTTGGCAAGATACGAAATGCTTTAAAGAAGAAATTAATAATATACCATAACAACTTTTTTTTTCGAGATGAAATCAATTTATATGTCCCAGTAAATATTAAGAATTTAAATGAATTAGCTTCGTTGACATCACCAGTTCTTCTCTTCCGAAAATAACTTTACAAATTTTATTTTTATTTAGACCATCTTTTAAGTTTTAGGAGGGTATTTGAAAACTCTCTAAAATCGTCTAAATTCTTATGTTTGTGGTATCATCAAGGTATTGTATGAGGTGAGTATAATTTAATGTTGATTGAAGATCATTAACGTATACTTGCTTATTGCTAGGGACCTAAAATTGACCCCCGAGGTACATTGTTGTAGAAAAATTGAGCTCTGTTTAAATAAGACCCACGACCTACTAGATTTTACAAGGCAAAGTTCTTAACCGGCCTGGGCAATATTTCATTTAACGCAAATTGTTGGTTTGCTGTTAGTTATCTAAATAAGAAAAACAATAAATAACGAAAGGAAAGGCACAAGGAAACTATATTGTCACGGTAACGGGGCCTCCATCATGCCACAGTATCGAGCCACGTCATCCGTGTAGGGACGTAGGTGGAGCTTGAAAACAATTGGATACAAAATATACCTCTTTATTATTTTTTCTTCATGACCAGAACCGGAGGATGCACCGGAGGCACCGCAGCCATTTAGACTTATTGTGCTCGCCCTGGTTCTCTTACCGCAACCATTCAGTGAGGCATGTCCCCTGCACCAGCTGGTACAGGTTTTTCATTGATTGCGTGTTGAAATTTTCGGGAACTATCCTGAAATGTTCGAATATACGCTATCTGCGATTTGCCAGCGCATTACATCTACACAAACTGTGCATTGCTGTTTCTGGTTTTCCATTGCAGAGTCTGCAGTTTAGATCCCCATTCAATTTACCGATCCTCCACAGATGTTCCTTAACAGTCAGGCGTCCTATTAGTAGCCCCGTGGTGATCTTCAGCTGCGCCCTGCTCAAAGCAAAAGTTCTGCAGCTCTCTTTTTGCAAGGGCCTTTAAGAAAGGTCTTGCTGTGACGATATCCTGGTCTGCTTAGCCAGTATCTGTTATGTTCGTCGCTTATCCAGTCACTAAAAAAGCCCCGAATAGCGTTCTTGATTATACTAGAACAGGTTCAGGGCCAAGATATGCCATATCCGCACCCAGCCTGGCTAGTTCAACGGCCCATTCGTGGCCGATAATACCCCGATGACCTAGCACCCACATCAGCTTGATGCAGTTGTATTCCGCCAGGTCATTGAGCTCACTTAAACATTCCCAAACCAGTTTGGAAGAGATCTTTGACCTTACCAAAGCCTTCAAAGCTGGCTATCGGTTAGGATAAAGATCCGCTTATTTGTGTAAGCCCTCCTTTTGTTTTCTCGCGAACATTGTAATATGGCGTATATTTCTGTTTGGAATACGGAGGCAAATTGGCCCAACGGCAAGCATACTTCTCCTTTGGTCTCTGCCCGTACATTCCAGATCCGGCACCAGCCTCAGTTCTGAGTCGTCCGTGTACCGGATCAGACTTCCAGGAGGAAAGTTCTGTTCAGGTTCCCGATGCTCAGCAGATTCATTAATTTCTATCTTAATGAGCAGGTTTATATTGCTTTTGGGGGACATATAGTTCATCCTCATAACGAGTAAAGGATCCCTTATGCCTCCAATGATACTTGTATGACCCGTACTTGTATTAAGTGGGAGACATGAAAGCTGCAATCTGTGAAGTCTTCGTCTTGCCTCTCCCATTATCACAATGTGTAAGGGAGGGAGGTCTAGAAGGGTTTCCATTGCAGCAGTGGGCGTTGTGCTCATCGCCCCCGTTATGCCTAGACAAACAAGTCTTTGCACCCTGCTCAGTCTAAGTTTGCTGGTTTCCTGCTTGACCTTGGGCCACCACATCGAAGCCGCATAGATTATTATGGGTCTGGCCATTCTGGTGAACAACCAATGGACCATACTTAAGCCTCACGTACTATCATAGGTTCGACTGACCTGTCTAAGTGTTGGTTCCAGGTAAGTTTGGAGTCAAAAATCACTCCAAGGTACTTTACCTCCCCTGCCAAGACTATCTCATTTATACGAAGACGCAGACCCTCTAGGTTTCGCCTAGTGGTGGTTTTTGATGACTGATCCTCAGGGCAACCTGCATTCGGTTATACGGGTATGACTATCGGCATACCCTAAGGGATCAAAGCCTTCACCGCTAAGTCGTCTCAGAAGCCCGTCCATGACGACGAGATTCCACAACAGGGGAGACAGTACACCCACCTGTGGACAGTGATGTATATACCTTACTTTGAGCATGCAGTCAATCCACCTGCACCAAATTTCTTCCACCCCTTAGAGCAGTGGTGATGGAGTCGAAGGATGTATTGTCAAAGGCCCTTTCGATGTCTAGAAAGGCAGCCAAGAGGACCTGTTTATTTTCTAGAGATTTCTCCACCTTCCAAGTGGAGTGCTGTCTCAGTAGATAGACCTGTTCAATAGGCAAACTGGTATTGGTGTAGGGGTCTAGCGACCAGAACACCATCCCTTATATGCCCACCGAGTATTTTCTCTTTCTCTGTCTTTAGTATAAAGGACATAAGACTAATGGGTCTAAAAGCTTTTGCTTAAGTGTAGTCCACCCGACCAGTTTTGAATACTACTCTGATCAATCTTCACACTCTTGGCAAATAGCCTAGAGCCAGACAGCCTCTTAGAATCATCCAGATTCTGGTGAGCAGAAGGCCCGAGCCCTTTTGCAGCATGGCAAGTATTACCCCGTCCGGACCCGGGGATTTGTAACTATCTTTATTGATCATTTGGTACTAGAAAACGTGATGACTTTACTGGCAGAACTCCATTCCTCCCTTGATGCTCTGAAAACAGAGGCATCCGGAACCTGGCTATTCCATTCAGCAGGCGCAACATCAATGGCAGTTGACCCAGGAAAATGAACCCGAAATATTTCAGTCATAGTTTCTTTTCCTGTTCTAGTGAATTCTCTGGTAGGTTTTACCACAGTATTTAGGTATCCTTGAGGGGACTTCAAGAGCATTTTATGCAGTCTGGAACATTCTGGAGTACTTTCAATTTCCTCACAGTGCCTCCTCCACGATGCCCCCTTGGACCTTCTCAGTGTGTTATTGTATTCAGTTAGGGATACTTTGTATTCATCCCACCTTCCTGATACTTTTGCCCTATTAAAAAGTTTTCTGACCTGTCGTCTCCTTTCCGTGAGGTCTTCGTTCCACCAGGAAACTTTCCTGTTGGTGTTCCTCACAGTCATGGGACAGTTATCATTGTAAGCGAACATGATTGCATCAGTTAACTGATCTACAGTCACGTCCAACTCAATATTATTGTTGACCGTAGTCATTGTTACCGCGAGATGATTATCTACGTGGATTACGGTAGGTTTGTTTCACACGGTTTAACCCAGTGATATCGAAACACATATATTTATGATCTGAGCAGCTCTCCTCGACAGATACATACCAATTTTTAATAAAGTTACTTATAAAGGAAGTACTTATTGTTAAATCTATTACTGCCTGCTTTTGTGCTGTTACAAAGGTAGGTTTATTGCCCATATTCAATATGTTCAGGTTGTTTGCCATAGTGAATTGTGGGATACTGTCACCTCTAGCATTGGTGTCCCGGCTTCCGCAGGCAAAGTTGTGAGTGTTTGCGTCACAGCCGATGATTAGTTGAGATCTGCCTATTCCACAACTTCTCACCAGCTTGCTCACTTCCTCAGGTGATGTTGCTCTGGTTGGTCGTATGGTAAATAGGCTGATCCGAAAACAATCTCCTTCAACCGTTCTCCCTTCAACGCCACTTTCACTGCCACCAAGTCCTTCGAACAGAAGTTTGTTAACGGCAGTGCTTTGATTATTTTCTTAAACAGGACCTGGGTCTGTCAGAAGTTCTGCTATATATTAACTCCCCTCCGACTATCTCAAGGCCCAACACCTTCCCCTTGCAAACCCAAGGTTCCTGAATCAGAGAGATATCGCGCCCCTCCATTAATTTATAGAGAGCTGCCGAAGCTCCTCTGCTGTGGTGGAGGTTCACTTGGACCACCCTCATCCTGAGAGTGAGTTCTTTGGATTACAGTCCGAGTTTTACTACCCCTGCAATCAACTCCTCTGACTGAGGTTCCTTAGAGACAAGTCTTGCAGGCAAGCCCGCACCCTGACTCCGAGTTGCCTCGTCAGAAATGTTAATGTTTTCCCCTACGGGATCCATTTCCAAATTTTTGCTCGCTTTCTCTATATATTCTCCACGAGTAGGTGGGAAATGTAGGTCATTATCGTCAGGAGTCCCAGGCTGGCGAGAAAGGCGTTTATACAACGGGGTAGGCCCGGTCTTTTGTCCAGTCACGCATCCCTTCGGCCCGATCAACCTTAGAATTCAGGATTTTTTTGTGAGGTTTTCTCCTCTTGGTTCAGATGGTTAAGCCCAGACCCCCAGCCTCCTCGTAAGCGAGGAGACCGATTTAACAGCGGAGTTTACACGGGAACCACCGCTGACATCGTAAATCCCAGTGCAGGCCCTACGCCACGATACTACAGCTGGGCTGGGAGGGTTGATCCTCGGAGTGAATTTCTTCTGGCCATTTTGCGATTTTTAAGTCACTCAGGCGCAGTCACATGTTCTCTTCCATCTTGGGGGTTTTATACTGCTCAGGTTACATAGTCATTGCACGTGATAGGCGAAAGATGGCCACCCATCCCACGGCATCTAACGAGCGGGCGTAATCCGACAAGTGGATAGCGCAGGAACGCCCGATCCGCTACCTGGGGACGCGCCCGATGTGTGCCCATCGTTTCGAGTACCCCCTTATTACTTTTCTAAAAGAATTTAATACTGGTGCGAGGAAATGCCAATCTGGGAAATTTAGCGTCGAGACACCGGTTGAAGGATGGCGCGACGCAGACAGGGTTGCTTCTTGAGGTTGATGCGATGGGTGAAGTTGGAGTTACTCGGTGTTGGCTCGTGGATCCTGCCGAGTCGGGAGATTTGAACAATTACGGGGCAATGCAGTCGTGTGGACCTCAACGGACGCCTCGGGGATTATGTAGATCCAGTACAACAAGGGAGGTGTTTGGCCACAGGGTAAAAAGTCGTCCAGAGAGCAGCAATACTGTGGCGATCTAGTCGGCTCCATTGAATGCATCGGCAGCAAGGGATGTCCTCCGAGATGTAAATGACGGTCTGCAGCAATGGCGTAACGACGTTAGTCGTTCGGTGAAGATGAGGGCAGCGACTCTCTTCTAGTGAATCGGATTACCGATTGATTTCCAACATCCAGCGCGGATTATTTACACCAATATTTTGCTTACATAAAAGCTAAAAGTACAACGATTACAGTGAATTGTCTACATTACGATTTCATAATTCAGGACATAAATCGTAACGTACTCGGACGATGTAAAGAATAATTACACACAATGCTTACGCGGTAGAAATACACTTCTGTGCTGGTGACCCAGTGAGTTGAAGCTAACGCTGAATTCGTAGTTTCGAAATGAGAATGCAATTAAATATTAATTTTTAAATTGTCCTATTAACTTGTTTCCGATTAAAAGTTAGACTAGATTATGATTATAATGATTCTATCGTGACAATATTTGAGCAAGAAAATACAAATGTACTTGTCATATACTGCGTGAGCCTGACATTAATTGAAATGACGCTATGAAATGACATTCCGGATATAATTCGCTTCCGAGTTTTTAGGTAAGTGGCGCCAGCGGAGAAACATTTCAACTAATGAATTGCATAGAGCGGATAAAGACACGCTTGTAAAATCCAGCAGGTCGGGATATAAGACCTGACTAATTCTATAGCTTTACTACCGATATGAAATGATTCAAATTTCTTAAGAATTAAATTATATTCAGTGCAATCGAAAGATTTCCGCGGATCGCAAAATATAGACAAAAAACATTCCCTTATTTTCAAAGCATTTCAAATAGAAAAAACAAGATCACATTTTTAGTTGAAAGATTTCTTCGGAAGGCATATGATTGAGAGGTTCAATAAAATCTAAAAGCTGCCTTTTGTTTTCAAGATACAGGATGTCAAAGTTTGAAATTTTTTTTTTAGAAAATTTGTTTCTCTTCAAAATCTCATAACAAAAAATCGCTACTTGGTCGACATGAGCTTTCAAAACAATAACATAACATAAATGGTACTTCGCTCTAAAGAAGGTGTTCGAATTGATGGCCTTACACTTTTCCAATTTTTTGTGTTAATGATTGACGTCATCATTGATGTATAACTGGATTATTACGAAATCTATCAACGTACTCCATAATTCTCTTCCATAATTGCTCTTCGCTATTTATTTATAGGGTATACACTAGCGATTTTTTGTTATGAGATATTGAAGAGAAATAAATTTTCTAAAAAAAATTTTCAAATTTTAACATCCTGTATCTTGAATACAAAAGGCAATTGGACATTAGTACATAAAGACCTTTTTTTATTATTTTATGGTCCTCTATCGCATGGAACATTGTAGTTTTTTCAATATTGCGTAGTTTGATTAATACATCTGCGAGTGTCAATGTTACTTCTGTATAAATGAACTCGTATTAGACAAAATATCTTTTATTACCCTTATCGTTGCTTTGAAAATGATTTCTAGATCGCGTAAGATCGATTTTATCCGGACTATAGATAAATTTTAGAAATTCATGATTATACCTGAGAATCAGTATCAGTTAAAAATAAATTATACAATACCTTTCATAGAATCCGTAACATATGGGAATTTACAATACATACATAATCCTAAAAGACAAAAATTTACATTTAATATGTTGTAAAGAATATTTTGCATAAAATGAGCATATTTACTGTTTTATTTTCGTACTAAACAATGAAGGAACTGGAACAAATTATGTTTATTTCTTAAAAGCGTAATGTAAGTATGTAAAACGTTTTTAAAGCAAAATTTCTAATTCCAGTAAAGAGCATCGTATTTAAGGCAAAGTTTTGATGTTGGTGATGCTTTTCTTAATAAATACAAATCAAACAAAGGACATTTTCGGCATATTTTTTGCAAAATATTATCTTCAGATACTGTACGTTCTCTAAGAAAGAGATCAGAGCTTTTCGAATTATTGCAATTTTTCGTTTTTGAGAATTCCCGAGATTTCCTGTCAAATTTTAAGAGATAAATAGATATGGTTGTGTTGTTTTTTGTTTCGATTGATGCACGAATTGATCTTAGTAAAATCTTTTCACAAAAATCAAAAATAAAGTAAATTCCCATATTTTACGAACTTTATGAATGGCACTGTACATCTGCACGGTCATTTAGAATTGTCTCGCGATATCTTCAGAGCGAATAGAACGTAAAAATAAGCTAACCTTTATTATTATATTTTTTCAAAAGCAAATAATAAGGGAATTATAAGCCCTGAAAGAGAGGTAGAAAATATTGTTTTCTTGGCAGTATCTTCTGAATTCTTTAAGTTATTAAATTAATATTTAAAATTTAGGTGTAAGGCACCTGCACTTTTACATCGTATTTGTTATATCCTCTCACCTTTTCAAAGAATAGTTTTAGGGGGCGACCTGTCAGTATTTTATCCCAATTTTTTTATTTTATACATATTTCGATAAACTGAACCGTTTGCGAGTAATTGAGGTTTAAAAGTTAGCAGCCCAACCCAACCCCATCAACCTACCCCTTAAAAGCTAGGAAGGATCCGACAAATACTTTGTAAATATTCAGTTAGGTGTCTTATATCTAAATTTTAAATATTTGTTTGATAATTGAAAGGTTTCCGAAGATGTTGTCAAAAGAACAATACTTTTCACCCCTCTTTCAGGAGATTATAACTCCGTTATTATTGACTTTAAAAATATATATGTATGAAAAGGTGACCTTCTATTCACTATAAATATATCGGTATATGATTCTGTAACACCGTGTATATACAAATAATCCATTGAAATCGCTTCTAATGCTATATATCCTTTAAATAAAACAAAAATTCCAAATCCTATATGACAGCGTTTACTCATAATCAATTCATTTAAACCACGTCTATCCGAATCGCGTTAAACACATTCCAAGATGGAAAAAAGGTATGATACCTTTCTGCGATATTTTTATTAAACATTTACCGTGCAAATCTAATAGCCAACAAACTACGACCTATTAATTTGCATATCGGACGAGTTATTCATAAATTAATTAAACTATTTTTATAATACTGAACGATTTGAATATTGGGATGACCCATCGACAATAAATCCAAATTTTGTAAGTACTTGGAAGGTGAAGAAGAAATGAAATTGCTATTATATTTACCTCAGATACATACATTTTAAGAGTCAAATCAAATTATTCAGAAGCGACTAAAACTAAGAAAAGAACAATATTGGGAATTACTATGTACAGTAACAATTATTTATATTCTATAATAAATTTTCTTTTCTCATTTCTAATTTATAGAACCAGATGGAATTTTGTTCTTGTGCAGAGAGTTTCTGCCTATTAAATACTGTAACCGAATTATAATAACATATATAGAGTATTCCGCAACACATTGGCAGCCCCACCATTTTTTAATGTTACGCCCTATACGGGCGATTCAAGATTCTGTATTTTTAAAATAACTTTCTTTAGTCTTTAAGAAAAGTACTTTGAATGTTAGGAACTACAATATTGAGAACTCCTGTGACCTTGATCTTTCATTGTTTCGAAGCGGCCACGCTTTCATTTTTCAAAGTAAATTGTGAATTTTTTATGAGGGATTTTAGACTAAATTTGTGTCTGTCTCTGTAGAACGTTTAGATAATAAAAATTTCTAGAAAAACGCACAAAACTTTTATACCGTGTTTGGATGATTCACGGTTTTGTATTTTTTAAATTGAGAACAAAAAGACTGCATTATTTTTACTTTTCATGCATATCATGTATGTAGAGAGAAAGTTTGTAATTGTGAAAAAATCCGATTTCGAGATTTTGCAGAAATATCCGTTCTTTACATAATTATAAAACTTTCTAATATACAAAAATGCCTATATATTTAAAATAAATTGTAACAAAACAATACTTGTAAAAATGGATCTTTTACCTTACAATTTTATTGCACTTCGAAATTACAACTTTAAATCACTCAATTACCTCTTTTTTTATGAAATAAATTGAATTTTTACACAGATTTGTGAAAAAATTAAAAATCAACAAAGTAGCTCTTTTGTTTCATGGCTAGCCAGATAATTACTGAATCTTCTCTAATATTTGGTTTATGCTGAAAGACTGCGGTTGGAAGATAAATGCCAATCAAAATAAGTTATATACCACTGTACTATTTACTATACACTGAGTGCACACCAATTTTGATGTGAAAATTAACAAGGATATTTAGTGTAAATAATTTATATAGTGTGTCCCCGGAATGAGTTCGCGATCCAAAAATTTTGGAATTCAGATTTTACGCCCTGCTGTTCAGGTCTGTTTGATGCGAAATGAATTTGTGCCAAATTTGAAGTCGACGGTCTTCTAAAGGGTGGAATCAATGCAAGAAAAAATAAATCTATGTAAGGTAAAGTGGTCTTCCTTTTAAATTTATGAGAAAATTTTAGTAAGATACAATATTTCCCTTTTAAACTTAGGGAGATATACCAATTTCCAATATCCTTGGAAGAACGGAAAATTACTAATTATATTTCAGAAAGTTAGAAAACGTTAACGCCCTCTATATATGGATAAAAAAAGAAAAGAGTTAAGTTAAGTTATAGATGGAGCATGATTCTGTTTGTTTTTTGATCAATGAAATACTCTACTGAAATATTTATCCGTGATTTTTCGTAATTCTGTTTTTCTTCCAAGGATGTTGGAATGTGGTATACCTCACTAATTTTAAATGAAAAACTTTTTATTTTACTAAAGTTTTCTCCTAAATTTAAAACGAAGATCACTTTGGCTTGCGCAGATTTATTTCTTCTTGCATTAGTTCCATACCCTTAAAGAATTTCGACATCAAATTTGGCACAAATTCATTTCGCGCCAAGTAGACCTGAACAGCAAAGCGTGAAATCTAAATTCCAAAATTTTTGCTTTATTATACGTAAAGCGAACTCAATCCGGGGGCACCCTATATACCTATGGTATTTGTAGAAACAAACATCAATCTTTGTCATGTGGAGTCTCCGAATTGGATACTGATAAAGACTTGAGTTTTGAGGCATTCAAGAAACAAATTACAAAAAGAGCGTTACGAGGATCACTGGCATATATGAAAACTGAGTATATTATTTTGTAATCATAAACTGTTAACTACTTGTGTACAATAAATAGAATTACAATCATTACACTATTAAAAAGATATGATTATTACTATTAAAACGAATATGAACTAACAACAAAAACAGAAATCAATTGATCTGCCTTCTTAACCTTGATTATGATTTTGAGTCATACAGGATCAGTAATCAATCCATTTATAATACGTGGATTTCCTTTTAAGAGTAATCTCGTTACTATTGCCTTTAACAAAATGTAAAAACTAATCGGATAAACCAGTTTGCTACTTGAACACTTCTGCTCATTAAGTTAAATTATTATTATTATTACTATTAAATTAATTTTTTATTCATTTTTCAGTATGATTCTTTTCATCAAAACAGACTAAATACACATAGGGTGTTCCAAGCGTTATAACGATATACCCTATCGGAAATAATAGAATTAATAATGTAAATTGCGTTACCGTATGATAAGAACTACCTAATCTAAATCCCAGTAAACACCCAGATAACGAATGGCTCGTTAAAGAATTACCAAAAAAAAAATATTAGTGACAATAATATACAATTCAATTCTTTACACGGGATATTTTCCATTGCAGGGAAAATAATTCTAATTCACAAAGCACGTAAACCCTTTCAACAATGTAAGCCATACAGATCAATTAGCTTGGTACTTAGTTTCAGTAAACTTCTAAATTTGTGTTTGTTTAATAGTTTATAATAATTTCTGTAGTTGTTATTAAATATTCTTCTATTCAACCAGACTGTTTCTAATTTAAACTTTTATTAATATTAGTATTTTGCATTCGTCTCTTTTATTCAGACTTATAATAACAAAATATGGTAAAAAGAAGCACAGGTTTATCGATTCTCGAAAATTTGGTACATCAAAAGAAAATCTACAATTTCCAATGATTTTTTTGCTATTCATTTACTACATGAACGAATAACAAAATTGTACAATTTTAGCATGGAAAAACGAAGAACTAGAAAACAAGGCATCAGTTTATTACGCTCGCATTTTGGGAGCTACTAAAGAATTTGCGCACACACTGTTACGTTATAAATTATAAATGTACAGTTATACAGTAGAAAGGGTAGTTAATGTTTCAAAACGGAAGGAAAAAGTATAAAATTTAAAAAATGTACGCCTAAATTTCGACAATTTGTCAATACTGTGCTTCTTCTGTTCGTTACCAAGCAATAATGACATTTTCTAATTTATAATGATTGCATTTATAACGTAAGAATGAGGTGGTGTAAATTCTCTATTGTGTAGGTTGTTGTTGATTTAGAAATATAAAACGAAATCTGTATTCGCTCACGTAACTATAATCCCCAGTATACTACATATTTCGAAACTTATTAGAAGAAGACTTTTGCACTCCAACCACATAACAAAACACAACACAAACAAAAGATTTTTTACGGAGATATGAAAACGTAAATATTTCGTTTACTTAATATTAATCCTTTGAACTAGGATTAAATTCAAAATGTTTCGATAAAAACAATTTATTTCAAGTATTTGGTTTCAACATCGTTGATTAATTTCCCATCGTTTAAAAGATTTTTAGGTATGTGAAACGAAACTTAATAACATATGAAGAGTATATGACATATGAAGAGAATTCTGCGTACGCACAAAATTTATATATAAATTTCATTATTTAGTATTAAGTACATTAAGACATAACGTTTCCTTTAAAGAAAATTTCGGTCAGTGGCGTAACTAGAAGTAGAGCAGCCGGATTGAAAACTTTTACCAGTGCCTTTTATTATTATGTATTGTAAAAGGCCGGTATTCTGGTCAGAAATTTGTTTACTTTAAAAAAGAAAAGAAAATGATAAACAAAACGTCGCAATGTGAACTAATTCGATTGACCTTCCGTTGACCTGAAAATACTTGCATCCGTTCTGAAACATGTCTGCGATAGTATATAGGCTTAATTCGACTTCAGATTTTGATCGTAATTAATCGGAGCTTTTCGGTTACAAAACTGTATAAAAATCGGGGAAGCCAACAGTTATAATCACACCAACATTACGAGTATTGTTGTTAACTTATCGACAAAATTTACTTGTAGATTTTGACCGTAATTAATCGGTGTTCTTTGGTTACAAAACTGAATAAGAATTGCAGAAACTGGGAGTTATCATCATACAGATGACACGAGTATCACTTCGGCATAATTGACATTCAAATAATGACAGTATGATCGTGTCAAAGTTCCAAGTTACCATTCCTCTCTATGTATCCAGTAGCAACATTTGGAGAGTAACTAATTGCCAAGTAGTTATTAGTAACTAACATCTACTCTAATTATCGTAGGGAATATCGTTTCTTCTCTTTATAAGATTATTTTGAATAATTTTTTTATTGCTTTGCATGGTATTATTTTGAATTAATCTTTAATTTCTTTTGAGCTTTATATTAAATTATATATTATATTAAATTAATTTCTCTTAATTTATCCGATTATTTAGAATACATGCAATTTTGAGTTGTTGTTTTCAACACTGCTTTGAATTAACTGAGATTTGGTTAACTCCTGATGTTGATGATTTTTTGATATCTGTCGAGGGATATAACAGTCAGATGCGATAGAAATGATGCAGACGGGGTGGAGGGTGGGGAATTTATGGATCAGTATTCGAGCAGCTAATAAGAATTTCGCATGCGGAGTCGTGTATAGGTCTCCCAACACGAATATAACGAATTTCTTGGATTGTTTTGAAGACATCCTAAGACATTTCCTTCAAAGACATAGTTTGTGTTGGCGATTTTAATATTAATCTCTTAGATTGCAACAGCTCTTAACTAACTTAATCGATTCTTTGGGACTTGCTCAGTTTATACCAGAACCTACTCATATTACTGATTTAAATTTCACATTTTTAGATCTCTTAATGGCGCCTTTTCAAGAAAGTCAAGTTGACACTGATAATTTACTCGACTTTTCTGACCATTTCCTGATTTATGGCAATTTCAAACTTAACACGTGCTCCCTCGGCTCCATTACTCGCACTTTCAGAAATTTCTGGGATTTTAATTATGATAATTTTCTCGCAGATTTGTATTCTATTCCTTGATATTATATTTTTGATCGGAATAATTTAAATGACATTTTGCTCTTCTTTAATATGAACATTTCATTTGTTTTTGACTCGCACGCTCCTTTTAAAACTAGTAATTTTCGAGAGGCTCCTGCAGCTTTGCTCATGGATAATATTAAGCTTTTAATGTCGCTTCGTGATAAGCAGAACCTGAAGAAGGTTAAGAGTTCGGGAAATAACGCTGACATGGGCTATTTTACAAACTCGGCCATACGCAGAGGAAAAAAAGTAATATCCAATATAGTCATCGTAACTATAATGCTAGTAAATTTTGGAAAGATTTAGATCTTGATGGTTTTCAAAAAAAGATTATTACTTTTTGGACCCTAGCATAGATTTAGTTAGATTTTACTCACTTAATGCTCTTACCGATTCCGATGGTCTGTTTACTTTTAGCGCAGTCACCAAAGACGAAGTACTCAATCACATTCGACAAGTAAAAAGTAAGTCATGCGGATCGGATAACATAAGCATTCAAATGTTGCTTATATTTTCTACCATATATTACTTATATCGAGAATTTTTGATTACTTTCGGGCAAGTACCCGGACTGCTGAAAGAATGCTATTGTTATACCTCTCCCCAAAATAAGTAAGCCTGAAGATTTTAAAGACCTTAGGCCCATCAGTCTATTACCCGTTCTGTCAAATATTGTAGAAAGATGTGTTGAAAACAAATTCGCTCACACTTGTCAGTGTTTTAGAAGGGGATTCAGCAGTGTCGCTGATATTGGATGGTATCTTTGCAGATATTGATGAGAATAAAATTGCTGTTTTGATACTACTCGATTTCTCGAGAGCACTTGATGTTATGAATCACGATCTTTTACTTTCTATTCTGCACTATATAGGGTTTCAGCAATGTTCCTTTGTCATTTTTCGCAAATTATCTGTCTAATAGAACGCAATCGGTTACCTTAAAAGGGAACAATTCCGAACCTTTTCATCTCAAGTTCGGTGTAGCTCAAGGAAGGATACTCGGTCCTTCGTTATACTGTATTTATAGAAGCTTCGTTTTTAATTATTTAGATTTTTGCAAATGTCATCTTTATGCTGACGATACGATCCAATCAACATTCATGATTGGCATAAACTATACACACCAGTTTACTTTGATCACGGTTTGACTGTCAATCCGAATAAATCTTGTGCTATAGTATTCGGCAGGAATAGAGCCAGAAATGCAGTTTTAAATTCGGTTAAGTTATACTGGAACAATCATTTCTTGACCATTACTGACTACGCCAAGAATTTAGATTTTTTTATAGACGTTAAACTCCGCTTCAAAAAACACGTCAGTAAGTCAGTACAAAATGCTTTTGGTAAACTAAAAATGTTATATGGAAGCAAAGAAATTCTTAACAAAGAAATGCGTAGAAAGCTCTGTGATTCACTGATACTCTCCCAATTCAACTATGGTGACGTAATTTATGGTCCATGTTTAGATTCCTGGTTACTTATAACTCAAGCCAGAAACAAACAACTTGGTCTTTTATGGTTTGACTAAAATTTGCTAAACAGAGTGTGAAGAAAGGAAAAAATAGTTTGTTCATTTTGTTCAAGTTTTGAATTGAAGTCAGAGATTTTGAATGTAGAAATCGAATCTCTGTCTCTGTCACTCTCATTGAAACTTCAAGTGGTAAAGGTTGTATTCCATGAGCATGTATTAAATTAAATTATTAAGTGTTGGACATTTAATACACTCCTGACGAAGCTATCAAGCGATAGTGAAACGTTGAGCGTTTGTGACATTTTTCAGTATCCGTTTGACACTACCTTAATTACTTTCTTTTATGATTGAACCCCCATCAGTTACAGTATTTTAAAAAGAATATATGTGTGCATAAAAAAAACCGCAACGCCACTATGTCCAGTCTAAATTCTGAGAATAATTAAATACACAACAGATGCTTATAAAACAAATATTTTAATATCTTAAATAAAATGGATGTCGTCCTCTTTTTAATATATTCTTTTGTATACACCATTCAAGTCTAAAGTTTCTCGAGGAGGCGCTAAGCAGGTTGTTACGTATTGCCTACTGCGGCTGCGACCGACTTAAAATCTTACAAAAGCTACAATTGACATTCGATTAATGACATAGTGTGGTCGTGCCAGAGTTCCAAGTTACTGTTCCCTTCTATGTATACAGTAGCAACCAATTGCCTATTAGTTCTTAGTAACTAACATCTGCTATTATTATTATACAGAATACCGTTTCTTCTCTTTATAAGATTATTTTTAATGTTTTTTTTTTCTATTGCTTTAAATGATATTATGTTGAATTAATCATTCATTTCCTTTGAATTTTACATTAAACAACGTATCTAAATGAATTTCTCTTAATTTATAAGGTTATTTAGAATACAAGCGATTTTAAGTTATTGTTTTATTAACACTGTTTTAATTTTAATTTGTTCAATTTGCAATTGTTTTTTTTTAATTTCAATACATATTTTTAAAGCCATTTCTATTTTTTATCCAACTAAATTCTCATAAAAAAAATAAATGCCAAAAGAGAAGAAGATTTCGATAATCCCGAAAAAGATAGGCGGCGGTGGCGGGCAAGGAAAAAATTGTATTCCATATAAGGGCGCTGGGAGCGATTCCTGGCTACTTATAACTCAAGCCAGAAATTTATTGTCACAATTTTATTGTGATATTGAAGAACTTATTTAGAGTTGTTACACATGCGACATTGACGATAACCACTTTATTTTCGATGCCAGAGACTAAATCAAAAGCAAGAATTCCTAGATTAGAATTTATAAATTAGTTATTCTCGTCATTGTTTATGATTTGTTTAAAAGCTTTGCTGTATACCTAGTACTTCAAGTCATCGAACGCACGATAAGATCCACTGCAAGAAAAACCGTAGGAATTTAACCGTATCTCGTTCCGATACAACATACGCCTTTGCATAACATATTGTTGTAAATCTGCACGCGGTAAATAACACCGTCAGAAATTATATCTCTTTCAAGCAAGAATGGTACCGATCGTACCAGTCGATTTCCCCTCTATTTTTATGACTCCCACCAAGAGATTGCTCATTGCTTCGTTAACATGTAGTTTCAATTAGCTTATCAAGAACAAGTTAGTCAACACGTTCGGCGGTGGAAAAGATCGATCAAGCGAAGAAGAATAAATAAAGGCGACAGGAAATTGTTAGTTAAAGGGAGAGTTCCAGAAGAGGAAAACTAAGTCGAAATATGGCCCATGCGGACACGAAAAGTGAAATTTCTTGGATAGATGGTAATTTTAATTTATTTTACTTTCTGCATTAAGAGTTTTACACAATAATTCATAAATATTTATTATTGTTCCACATAATTTACTGCATTGTTAGCTAATACTCGCTTTGTTATTATATCAGCGAAATTTTTTCTGTCGCCGCCGTCGCAAATCGACCTTCAGTGATTGTAAATCGTATTTTATTTGCTGTTAGGAATTTTAATTGTGTCTTAATGTCACGTTTGTTAATCATACCAAATTCAAATTTTCCATTACGTGGTGAAAAGTAATGCTATTACGTAAAATCTCTGGATTGTAGAAAGGAAATGATATCAAATTCCGAGAACATTTACTAGATTTTTTTATGACGCGGGTAGACCAGATTCACATAAAATAATAAACGGAATTTTATCACATAGGGACATGTGCAATGAACACATTTGGCTATCGTCCCGATAATTTACATTTCAATGGTTCTGTGGGGTTTCAAAAACGTCGATGCGTGAAAAAATTATCTAAATTTCAGCTTTAAACGAAAACATGATTTGCTTTCAGTATTGCAGAACGTATATTAAATTTGAAGAAATTATAAAATCAAGTTTTATAGATTTTGAAATTTTAAATATTTTCTTTCATGGAAACGAATTCAATAGAGAAGTGCAGAATCATTTTATTTTGATATTGTACTTTAACTGTTTCGTCAAATTAAAGGTGACGAGTTTGAAAAGAATAGTAAAAGGTAATATTTTTGAAAAATCAAAAGTTACAAAAAAATTTAAAAATACGTGATTCAGACTTTCTTTTATCAGTGTCCAAACATCGGGCTATAAACTTATGAAGATCAAGAGCAAAGTGGAAAAGAGATCACTATATAAATTAAATTAAAATTACTGAGCTTAAATTTCATTACATTAATTTTTGGTCATATTCATTTAAATGAAATAGTTATTATTTCTTTTTATTACTTAGAGGATCATAATAGTATAAAGATGTCGTGAGATCGGGGAGTACACAACATATTGACCATATTGACTAATATTCCTTCCTACTCTTCTTTTTTGCTTAAGAAAGTCTCGACACAGTTTAGACAGATTTCCTTACTGTAGAACAAAATTCCTATTCATTTCGCTCCTGTTGATGCAGCCTAATTCCGGAGAATTTTATTGTATCCTTCCTTTATTAATTTTAGTGCTAATTTTATGCAATGGATGCGCCTCTGAGGTATTTCCATATTTTGATATGGTACCTTCATTATGATTTGGTGTTAGTGTTGCACAACCCTCTCAGAACCGTTTCCATGCTGTCGTAGAAGAAATGCTTATCCAAAGCACTTTATTCCATTCATCAACTGTCCATTGTGAAAACAAGTCAGACATTGCCTTACTTAGAACTCCGAAGTAGTGATTCTCATAAGGCTAAATAGCCATGAAATCATGAAGCTCTTAAACGTCTCTTAATAGTGTCAACAGTTATATCACAAAGTAATCGCAGGATATCGCGATTCAAACTATTCAGATACATTAACGTTTTGTTTGATTAATCTGTGTGGTACTTTCAGCAGCCGTAAGTTACTGTAGTTACAAACATCAGAAAGTTCAGGTTTTGTTTTGATCGTAAAATTTTATGGACAGCAAGCACTATAGTATATATATTTGTCCTCTGGCTGTATATCGGTTGAGAAGAATTACTCAATTCAGATGTACGCAATAACATCGTAATAATATTTTTCCAGATAATACATAAATTTTATTAATCTGACTCCGTTGTAATCCTAAACACGTGCACTGTGTATGTACAGTGCACAAACGAGCACCTTCACCTTTCAGAGAATTAACTGATTGTTATTATTCCTTACTGTATCGTATTTTGTTATAAAATAAGACTTACAGACTCTAGTATAATAATGAATATAACGTTCTAAATATTAACTCGTGTCCAAACTTATACGCGGTAATGTTTATCAGAAAATCCATAAACATTCCAAAAAAAATGAAATTAAAGGAAATATACATACGCTATCTTTCAAATGTATTAGACCAACAAAATAATGCTAATTTAAGAATTTGAAGACTTACAAAAATGATCGGAAGACTTTCTCATATGAAAAGAAATTATTGTTTTCTGGAAATATTCGTCTGTCCAAGAATTCTCCAGTAAATTCAGTTCTTAAACGCTTATTATTAAACCTTATTTCGACATATTATTTAAGACATTATTAAATTAATTATAAGTGACACGATCACCAAGGATATTCACTTAGACACTAAATATATTTAAATACCGGGTGATTAGTTTGGTATTCGCACCTCTGTAACTTTTTAATTCTATTTTTAGAAAAATGACAATATAGACCACCAATGACTTCTTCGACAACATGAAATAATTTATACCACTTCTGGTTCGAGGAAAAACAAAAACGAATCGTTCTAGAAATAAAGTACGTTCGGCATTCAATCAAGCGAAACAGGTGATTCAGGAATGTTTTCACAAATTTAAAAAAAAGTCATAAATAAAGAAGTTAATAATCTATTCTATAACATAAAACAATATGGACCACATCCGGTTTAAGCGGAAATGGTTTTTAGTTAAAAATTTAAATAGGACACCCTCTATATTTTTGCAATTCTAGATTGTAGAGAATGATTGAAATTCGAGGAAAAACAAAAATGAATCTAGCGGAAACAGGTGATTCAAGAATGTTTTCAAATTTTGGAAAAAGTTATAAAAGTTATATTCAATTTTCTGCGATTGCGAAGAAACCATTCGAAATATTTCAAACTCTTTAACAGATTATTAATCAGCTTGCAATTTTGCAACTCTGCCTCCATTTAACCAATTCTCTGTATCTTATAATAAGCGAGATCCCCGTGCTTCCCCTCGAATTCCAGTCATCCTGTATATAGGATATTTTACATATTTACAAATGTCATTTTTCTAAAAATAGAAATAAAAAAGTTACAGTGGTGCGAATACCAAATGAATCACCTGGTATTTTAATTTCGTTATTTTATTGTAAAAAAATAAGAAGATAAGTTTCTAGTTCAAATAGATTTCAACTGTTTTGCGGACACACGGTACGTTACGTCCTTAATGAAATTGATTCAAGATGAATCACCAATTGAAAACATGTTTCGTTAAAACTAAATACATCAATAATATTTACCTGTCTTTATAAATCTTGTTTTCCTTGTTAAAAATATAATCTTGAAGGATTAACTTAAAGATTAATTGCAATTTAATACAATTTTTCTAACTTTGTGATACAATTGTTTGAGTGTGGTATAAATCTCTAAAAAAAAATACTTCTTTAGAAAAAGAAAATTGTATTTGTTATTGTTCTGTTAGTGCTAGCTAATTATTTGTAAAGAACTTTGGAGAACTGTAATTACAAATGGATACGTATTACCAAACATAAACAAACTACATATTTTTGGAATCAGGAAAAAATCTTTGTTAATTCAAGAAAACATTTATTGTGTATTCTATTTGAAATCACAAAGTTGATATTCATTCGTTAGGTTTTCAATCGCTTTCACCTTCTTTTTAGTAAATTCTGTCGATTCAAGTGAATCCCTAAAACTTTTGAATTTAACATTTTTTAATGTCTTATAATAAAATGCGTAGGTACCGTTCAAAATATAAACAAGAAATCTGTACATATATTGCATACAAACATTTTTTTTATTGATTACCTCCCAGAATGAGAGTGGTGAGGACGCCAATGAATTCGTCTTTCTCAACGCAGCATTTTTGGCGCTGTGTTGCTAGACGACCGACATTGGATGTTGAATTGCACGTATTCATTCTGGGTGGGATATATCTGCGCATCGTCTAAATTTATTTCCAAAGAATAAAACGATAATAATATGTTGGTTATTCGCAAATATATATCTGGAAATGTAAGTGTGTAACTTAACAATTGTAAAAAATTTGAAGATGTGATTTCTGAAATGATTTTAGATAAAAAAAGTCCCTGTAACATATGGCCTGAAATGTTTTGTTTTCGATATACAGAGTGGTAGTGTTATTTTTTATTTTTTTTTAAAATTTATTCACATTAAAAAATTCATCAAGTTAAAACTATTTGAATTAATTGAAATAGTCAATTTCATATTAATTCACTTTTGATAAAAAATAATTTTCGGCAAATTTTTTGTCTCAGTTCCATTCTTGCTAAATATATCATGAACGTTGCATACCCAAAGTTAACTTTAAAAAAATACTGATATTATTTCCACAGCTATATCCGCCAATGCTTCTGAAAAGATACCACACATATTCAATAATTACAATAATAACATACATACTATTTTAGAAATAGAAATAAAAAAGGCAGCCTTTTTTTTACTCTACTCTTCAGAAATCAATTTAAACATTATAGAACTGGAGTGGTATCAAAATCCCACTAATCCAATAAATATATTATTTTTCATTCTTATTACATTAATTTAACTTGATTAATTTAACTTTACATTTCCAAAACTAAAATTAACTTCGTTTTATGAAAAATAGAATTCAAAAAATATCACATCAAATTTATTGAAAAAAAATCTAGGAGTTCCGGTAAATTAGTTTGCAAGAAACGTAAATACACCATTTCGTCCAAGCGATTAGGTAAAACAAATAGACCGATTAAAGTGCCGTTCAACATACCTGCACACAGATTGACCGAGAAGCGTTGTTGAAAATTACGGCACCGCTTTGCATGAGGATTTTTTTTTGCCCACACTGCATCCCTTGTAAACACTGATTCGTCGTAACGCTGTGCATACAAACGTCTTGCAGCCAACGCATTTTGACCACATTCGCCGTAAATTAAAATCATGTCCACAAGAACAGTATTGGAAAATTCGGCCATGTTTTCAACGCGACAAAGTACAGCTGACAACTGACCCACTTAACAGCCGATGCTGACATCAACAAATTTCTCTGAGCACGTAATTACGCCATAAAAATAAACCAGGGACTATCAAACGGTTTCATCGTTCGCCAAAAACATTTTTTATCTCTAATATTTATTAATCAATTGTTATACAAAAACTGCTTCATTCTAGGACGTTTAATGTAAACTTTCACTGGTTTCATTTTTGTCTGAGGTTAAGAAACACCCAATATCCGAAAACGAAGCATTTTAAGCGAAATGTTGATACGAATTATTTCTCCTTAAAATCAGTTATTCAATTTTTTTACAATCATTAAATTATACCCTGTATAAGGATATTGCAGAGGAGCAAATATTGAAGCGTCATTTCTTTACCTTTCAATTTTTAAGTTCAATACATGACACTACTTTATATTGTTGCTTAATTTTATTTAAAAAAAATTAAAAGATATATGAATTGAATTCAATTATGGACAACGACCGCGGAAGTCTTGAAGTTAAATTAAAAGATGTATTAAATATTTAAAAATATTATTTACCGTCCATGTTGTTCTTGATCTTCGAGATAGCATATTTTGGTGTTTCATTTAAAGCAAATTTATATAGGAACATGCAACAAAATTTTCAATTTAAAAATAGATATCATAAATCAATATTTGTGGTAGATAATATCTAAAAGTATTTAAACGGAGGAAATCAATTTTAAAACATGTATAACCCATTAGGGTTTCTTTTTATTTCTTACATAATATAATAAAACTAATTTTAAATAAATACATTTCCATTTATTTTCTTTTAATGATAAATGCGCCTTATTGAAACTTGTCATTATTGTACCGCCTTAAAATAAATTTTTAAAGACATGCACGATGCAGAATTTTCAGAAATAATTTCGTTATCATTTTATTGCAGTAGGATCAGCACGTGTTTTGATGTGATAAGTTATCATTTATTAATTAATTCACTATAGAAAATTAAGTAAAAATTAGTTTCCTAAAATATTTTTATAATATATTAGTAACGTTAAAAATGAATTGATTATTTTTTAATTACTGTATTAAAATGAAGTACAAAACTACAGGCTGTATTGGTATATATTAAAAATTATTTAATTTTTCTTGTCGATGCACTTAAATATTCTTATCGATATTGTCTACATCATTTCTTTTTAGTTTCGATTTTATCAATTTCGTTAATAACTTATTTTTAGTTTGAATTACAGTTGATATAGTTATTTCGAATTTTAACGAGCACGTTTTTATGTTTGACGTCTAAATTATTCGCTAAAAAATATCCTCGTTAAATGAAATATTCAACAAACAATGTTTTAAAAGACTATTACGTTGCTTAATGAACAAAATCAACTCATCAACTATAATTGATTATTGTATTAGACACAAAGTGTAGAAGCTTCACAGTGAGTGCCATTTCACACCTTAACCTTGTCAATAAATTGAATTAGACTAAATATACAATGAGCGATTTATTTTGTCTAAATTCAAATTGAAGGTTGTTTATCAAATAAGTAATAATTTTGCCTCTCATGGTAAAAAAAATTCTCTAGATGATTCAACGACAGCCATCAGTATTAATCTGGACGAGATGACGATACAAGACGAGAGCAACATAAGCACAATAATTATCATCGTTCTTGCAGCGATCGTAACAATAACCATACTATTCGTAATCGCCGTCTTCATCGATTGCAGGCAACAGTAAGTTAGAAGCCATCAATGTAATCATTATTATATTAAGTGTTAAAATTTCGCTTAGGAAATTGACAAATGCTCGAATCAAAAAATCAAAGAAAATACTCCAGTCCATCATCCCCAAGTTAACGAAAACCGAAGATGAAGACGTCCTTGCCGAAAAAATGCAACACCCCGAATTAACTCGTGGAAGTAATGTGCCAGCTCTTACAGTATAATTAATTATTTAGTTTCTATTGAGTATTTATTATAATCTGTGTATTTATTAAAATTTTATGGAAAGTAAATTTTCCAATTAAAAAAAATATATTGCTATATAAACTAGTAGCTCTATCATGCAGCATTTGGAGGAGTTACAGTTTTTACTGTTTATAATTCTTTAAATTTTTATAATGAAACGTTCACGCACTTTTAATTAATTAAAAAAATATAATTTTTATTTTACTGTACTACAATTTTACAATCAACTATGAAAATATCTTGAAAAATGATTTTAAATAAATGAACTACAAATTAAATGCTGTAGCAAACAACAACTATGTATTCACTGTTTTTACAATTCCTTAAGAAGTTTATTATTATTTTTAAATCCTTACATAGGTTGAGCCACGCTTCATCTCATACGTCCCCAATCAATGGAGTTTCTAATATTTTCCATTGACTCTTGCTTATTGTGAAAAAATTATTCATGTGGATTCTCTAGGTAGCACCAAAAGTCTTAACAGATATTCGGACAGCTTCATGTCAGAAAAATGGGATGCCTGGCAAATTGCCCCGTCCTCGTATTCAAGAAAAGAATAATGCTCTTCCTCTTCAGTCAGTTTGGTCATGGACTTACAGTGCAATCACAAAATTTGTAAGCATACTACTTTTTCGTCGCCCACCTTATGCAATTGCAAGAAAAATTCTTGTAGCCGCACTTATACATACATAGTATATTTTTTTATATAACACATTCAATTTTCTTAAAACGGTTAAAATAAAAAGAACACTTATTAGTCAGTGAATGAAATGAAAGTTTACTTTGATTCGATATTTTGCTGCGTGAATCAACAACTTCTTCACAATAAAACGTTGAGTTTCAATAAATTGTCTAAAAAATAATAAAAGATACTATGGTTTAAGAAGTAATTAAAAATTAATCTTCGCCCACAATTATTTTTACATTCGTAGATACGTATTTCGACAGCTAAGTGTGTGTACTGAAGATAGCACTTAGCTGCCGAAATACGTATGTACAGATATAAAAATTATTGTATGGATATAAAAATTGTTGTGATTTAAGTGTAAATTTTCACTCCTGAAAATCGATACTGAATCGATACTGAAACATAGAGTGATAGCGCCAAGTGTCCGTGAAAATAATTTATTATACAATTTTCACCGCACAATAATCTACTTTAATATCTTCAAAGATTACTTGTAAAGCAACGAAACGTTGAATCAAAATAACTTTTTCTCGTGTGTCTATTTTTCTGTATGTCAAAACAGTGTTAATTATGAATTTAATTCCGCCATAGGACTTTACTCTTTACTCTATCTCAAATTCCAAGCTTTGGGTTTGGCTAGTATATTATTATCTGCTGCAACTGCGACCGACTTACTAATTGTTGTTTCTCCATCGCCATTCACTTAATAAACAGAGGAAACGAAAAAAAAAAACACTTCTAAAAACCCAGTATCCATTTGCACATTTTCGAAACATAAAAATTCAATCCTTCACATTTTTTTAAATAAAATTTTATAATGTATTAAATACCATAAACCATATTTTAATTTTTACATTCCTTAATGTTGAAATAATTGTGAACGTTTAAATCTCTCCAAAACCATTCTCAATTTTATATTTGTTAGAAATACTACCTTTATATGTATTGTAATAAAAGACTGATCTATCTAAGAAATTTTATTATATTGTTTATAATATATGTGTTGTTATCTAAATCATTTATTTTATTATTTTTCTTTCCTTGAAATGCTATATAAAAAAAATTCTTTAACACTTTGAATATAAAAATCAGTACAATAATTTTTAGCATCTACCAAGAACCATTGCCAAGATGGCCATTCTCACAAACATCCCGCATTCCGCCTGGCGAAAATACGCAGCCCTCGGATCAGTATCGAACTCCGGACTAATTTCGAACACCCTGGGCAAGGGATGCATAACAACCATTTTCCTTTTCGCCCGCGTCATCAACTGCGGTGTTACGATAAAATGTCCGCATGCCTGCAACGTGAAAAACGTTGAATCACGTTTATCGAGAATCACTTATGATCTCGTTATCGTTTTCAAGAAAGATAACGCATGTAAAAGCCAGTGATAGACGATTTGCCGTCAGGAACATGAAAAGATTTGCAGATAAACTCCGCTTAGTAAAACGCTTAAGAGTTGATAATAAGTATGTGCATTTCTGTGGTTGACAAAATACGGGATCTATTAAATCACTAGAAATAAATCTTATTTCACTTAAAATGATTTCTTAGGTATATGTTTATTGTAAACAATTTTATGTGAAAAATTTATTATTAATGTTTAACAGCTTTATCAATGATTCCTTTTTTTATGTCCAAAAGTCAGACGGAGTTATTTTTATTTTTTCTCGTAATCTGTGATGTAATGTAACATATAACACATACACTTACCTTATCGTACTCTTCCTGCGTTTCAAACCTTTCCCTCTGTATTCGCGTCATGTATAATACATCGGTGTCTGGTAATACTGTTTCTAAAGTATCATACTCTTCTTGCGATATTCCTTTTGAAGCAACGAACTGCACGATGTGTTTGGGCATTTTCAAGTTGGCAGGACTAACATATCGGAGTTGCACACTGTATAATGTTAAAAGCCTGGCGAGCGAATGTACAGTTCTTCCGTTCTTCAGATCACCCACCAAAGTAATATTTAGACCATTTACTGTACCAATTTCTTCCCGAATTGTGAAAATGTCTAGAAGAGCTTGCGTTGGATGTTCTCCGATACCGTCGCCAGCATTTATTAATGGTTTACGACAGTGATGAGATGCTTTCTGAAAATAAATACTAAACAAAAATATTAATAGTTTCGTCAACTTACCAAAACAGATCCTGGAGTTGGATGTCTTAAAACTACGACGTCTGTGTACGCAGCCATAACGGCCACCGAATCTTCTAAGGTCTCTCCCTTTTTAGCAGACGAACTCGTTTCGTCCATGTAGATAACTCTTCCACCCAACCTCTGCATCGCAGCGGCGAAACTACAGCACGTCCTCGTGCTTACTTCATAAAAAATAGAAGCCATAACTTTGCCCCGCAAAATGTGATCCAATGGCCGATCTTTACCCACGTAAGCCCTAAACTGCTCGGCCAAATTAAATATCATATTCAACTGTTCCTTATTGAACATATCTACGCTTAAGACGTGTTTTCCCGTAAGGCCGTGCGAATGCACGGTTGGAGGAATAATTTCAGAGGCATATGCATTTGAAAAACTTTCCGTTCTAACACGAGTCGATGGTAACAGAGATACAGGTGATGCGCTGGTGTGGAAGCGGAAATCTTGATTTTCATTGGCGAAATGTACTTTTGCGACTTGTTCTGATAAAAGACTGGAGAATATTTCGTTTGTATGTCCATCGTTATAAAGCTCATTGGGATAATTTCCTGAGAATAATCCTGGCGCTGGAGAAATCGGTCTGTCTAATGCAGAAGATGGCCGACTATCCAAAGACAAACTATACGCCGATTTCCTTCCCTCCCACTCTCTGACATTCTGTCCAAAACCGGACTGTACCAAAACTTGCCCATCCACATAAGCAACTTCGCCTCGCAGTATAACCCTATGCACCGAGCCTTTAATCTTTTTGCCCGCAAACGGTGTCCATTTTGCTTTGCTATAAGCTATCGCGTTAGGTATCACCCACTCTTCGTTCAAATCAACTTCAACATAAGTATTTGCTTGCTCGGGTAAGTTAAATATCTTCCTGGGATTTCGATAGAATTTGTTTGTGATATCTTCCAAAGTAAGTCGCCCTTCGTTAACGGCGTTTAATAAAAGAGGTAAAATTGTCTCCAATCCAGGGAAACCCGGCGGTGGGTTAGAACTAGTTTTTTCTATTACGGTATGAGGTGCATGGTCAGTTGCGAAGCAATCGATAATGTGAAGATTATCCCATAAAGCTTGTTGATCTTCCGGGGTGGCTAACTTAGGTCTTACTTGACTTTTGGAAACTCCGAGATGGTCGATGTCTTCAGTTGATAAAAACAAATGATGAGGACATACTTCACATGTTACTTTTAGCCCCTTCTCTTTAGCCAATTTTATAATCTGAATTTCTTCTTTGCGTGCAACATGACAAATATGTATGGGTCTATTATGCAGCATGGCCAAAAGGACAACGGCTGCTGTGGTTTGGCCTTCAGCATGTACGCAAAGTGGAGCCTTTTTTGGCCAGTTACTGAGATGCTTTGACCATGAAGACAGGTCATTTAAACGCAGCGTTGTAAAGGTTTCGTTTAAATACATCTTCAGAGCAGCAGCATCCGGTGCTAATTCGTGAATACTTCCGGCGTTATCGATGGATGCACCGACGTAAAGTGCATAGTCACACCTTGCATTTTCTTTGGCCAATTTTTTAACCAATTGGAAGGATTCAACATCAACAATTGCTGGATTTGTGTTAGGCATAGCACAGATGAGGGTCACTCCTCCTGCCAAAGCTGCGGCAGTACACGAGTCGAAATCTTCCTTATGCACAGCTCCGGGTTCTCGAACGTGAACATGAGTATCGATGAAACCGGGTAACTTCACCAAATTACGCGAGGTCATGCAGTCGCAATGAGTTTTCATTGGTGGAGTTTGACCAATTAAACGTAATGCCTAACAATAACGAAGTATTTAATTTAATTTATTTAATATATATATATATTTAATATGTATAAATCAAAAGCAAATAACTGTGACTCGGATAAGATATATCGAAACAGATCTTTCCTTGCCACACTGAAATTCCCCTGAATGGCAACAAAATTGAATCGTCCTGTATAAAAGAATACTTACTTCAACTAATAATTTCGTACATTTGACGTCGGTAACTAAAGGAATTGAGTAGTCTATTGCTAAGCGTCTGGTGCGATAACCATGTGTCATAAAGGAAGAAACTCTTCTGGCACCACCATTCCTCATAGGCAGATTTATTACTAAATCGAATTGTTTGCTCGACAAAAATTCGGCCAAATGTTTCAATTCGCCCTGGCTTGTTATATTGTCGATGTTGTCGAAAGTCCACTGGACAGACTTGACCTATTAAGTACCAAATTATAGAAAATCATTAATCAGTTAACAAAAAGACATGCATAAATTAATCAAATGTTCCATAATTGCTTTTTAACGTTAATCCTCTTTGCTATTCTGTTGCGCTCTTTGTTTCAAAAATTTACATTTTGACCTTGTTCATTGTCCATAATTAGGTAATATTGTTAAATTAAAAAGAGAGAAGAGTACTTCCTAATTTTAAAGTTTTGTTTAGCGACCGGTTTCCTTATGTACATCTTCAGGCAGCTACCGTCATAATAAAAATTAAAATTGAAAACACCTTCATTGGAAGGATTCCTTCTTCTTTCCAATGAAGTGATTTTCAATTTTTATTTTTATTATGACAGGTGCTTGAAGAACATATACAGATTGAAACCGGCCGTTAAATTAAACTTTGAAATTAGGTTTTAAAAATTTTGTTGCAAATCGATTTTCCTATACAATGTTGTGTCAAAAAGTGATCGCAGGATATAGCGATTCAAACTATTTAAAATTAGGAAGTAATCTTCTCTTTAATTCAATTTACATTTTACTTTTTAAATTTTTCAATGGGTAGGAAGGATTGAAAAGGCAGTTAACATCAACACATAATAACTATTAGTGATTATAAATAAATCTGTAATGATTAAATACAAACATCTGGAATCGAAACACTGATATTGGAACAGATGAGGTAATTACAGATATTTATCTCCAATTATCCCAATATTATTTACTTTTATCCAAATTATCATGTGGCCATTAAATTATGTCATAACGCTGTGGAACTGGCGTGAATTAAGAGACATAGAAAACCGAACACACACTTCAGTAATTTCTGGCATACTTTTCAGGAGTTAGTAGTAAATTAATTTATTAAAAGCTCTAGCTAATCTGATAACCAGAAAATGAATTATATTTAAAAATATAAAGGTCCGCCAAAATGCGATCTACATTCATTAATGCATCCAGGCACGAATCTGTTGAGGCTATCGGTGACTTAACTCAACATGATTGTCAATATTATCACATCTCCTTCGAACTTGGTCATGTGATATAGGTAGATCCAACCAACCTCCATTACATGACAAAATCAGAAGGAAAAGTGTTAATATTGACAGTTCCACACATCTTCGATAGGAGACAAGTCGTTTGATTTGAGCATGGTCAAAGTAGTCAAGTGCTACTGTTGCTACACGTAACTAAGCATTATCTTGCTGAAAATTAGGTCTGGATGCATCTTAAGGGTATAACATGAGGTTCCATAATTTCTTTGACGTAACGCTGGGCGGTCATGTTGTCTCCAACGAAGACCAGAGTCGATCTACTGGTTGAAATTTAGCGGCTTATGCCAGAACCTGAAAACACCTTTTCCCTGGCAAATTGTAAATACGTAGTTCGCCACGTCGTATTCTCTTCTTCCCCAGAAATTATACATCCCTTATTATTATATACTAAACAAAATCGAGACTCGTCGCAAAGACTACTGTGTCCCATTCATCGTTCCACCATAATCGTTCTCTGCACCATTGAAGTCAGTTACTCTGTACTTGGGAATGCGACGTTAAAATATTTGCATTCCAATGGGTTTTCTATGTTTTGCAAACAACCAATTTGCAATTACCTTGATGGAGGAAAAACCGTCTTTTAAAGCTAAAAGATTAAGAAGACGGCGACTTCTTCGTATTTAGACTTCAGTTCACCTCACGAGCGCTATTTTTTTGGAATAGATAGTTACATTTAATTTAATAAAAGTTTTGTAATCAATATATTTTAGGCACTCCACAAAGGAAAAAATTCAAGGAAACGCTGTTGTACATTAATAATATTTAATTAATATAATGGCAAGTACTGCAAAAAGAAACGAATGCAGGTATTTTTCAGATTTGTTTTATCTAGATCCGATAAGGCAAACTCGAACAATTTCTCAAACGTAAACTCGAGATAATGTCAGATAATTCGCGGTCGTCGCTGCAAGCCAATAACTGAACATTCTCTTCCCGAGATATGTGAAGGTGTAAGTGTCGTGAAAATGGGCTGCGCTCATAGTAAAAAACCTCCCAAGATGCGCGACAGGCGTTCATCACCTCAGCTTCAAGCACCAGAAGAAGACGACGTCATCGTGGCTTCACCGGAACAGGAAGATGAACGCCGAATTGCCAGCCTTAAGCGGGATTGTACCGAAAACTTGGAGATGTTTGTGCTCAACAATTTGCTTATGTCTGTGATGTTTTTTGAAAATTTTGATCGGTAAGTGAAAATGTTCCTGAATTCCAGGAATGTCAACGGTTCAAAATTTTAGACATGACATCAATCATGATTAGATAAAATGAACAAGTACTGGTCTTCTCTGTCTCTTTTTATTGATATAATAAAAATTTACTTTCATTATATTTATTTTATGAGCAAATGAATTCCTTTTAAAAGTTTCTGGATTTCTAAAATTTTATCAAAAAATTTCTTTTTTTTAATATCTCAACTAATACTAGCTTTTCCGCATATTTTATGTCTCCCAAAATGCACTTCATTCAGAACCATGTGAATTTAGCACACTATGTAATTTGACATACCAAAATTTATTTTGCGCCTTAATTTTCTTTTACCAAAAAGCTAAATTTTTAATAAATAAATATGATTCACTAAATATAAAAATTAATTAAATTATTCGAAAATCTTCATTTTTGGAAACGAACAAGTATGTGCAACATGCTTAATGTCGACAGCTTCTTTGGTTGCTTTGACACATTGAATGATAAAGCAGTCGAATGCGATGCCAAACGTATTATTTCGCGCTCGTTTTCTAAACGATTTTATTAATTACTAACGGTAAGAATTTAATAAAATTAAATTAAAAACATATTAAAGCATTCTTCTGAGCCAGGCTACTCCGTGAAAGCAAAGAAAACTTGTTCATATTTTATTCAATTTCACAAAAAATGATTTTACTTGTCTCAGCATTACAAAAAAATTCAATTATTTCTTCTCTCTTGAATCATGAAACTTTTCTAATGTAAATCAAAAGATAAGAAAAATTATCTTAAACTAGAGAAAGGTCTACAATCTGTCACTGGCACCTGTAAGTATAAGTCACTCGAAAACACTGTTATAGTAACAGAAACGACTAAAATATGCTGAACTTGAAACAAATTGACTTAGGTCCGATATTTCACTTACTGTTTAAAATTAATCTTTACTCTATTACCATAGTAATAATTTTTAAAAAAATTTAAAAATTCTTATGGGAATAAACTAAGGATTAAAGTTAAACTGTGACTTGAAACACTGCGAAATACAGGGCTTAGAATAAAATTGAAGTAAACTCAGAATAACAAAATTCTACTACGGAAGAAGAACGTCGGATTTACTCAAACTATTCTACAACTTTTGATTTTGTCGATTGCTTCTTGTTTTCGTGTAATTATTTTATATTCATAACGAGAGAGTCTAGAGTTTTTAGTTAAAGATTAATATTTGAAGGGATGACGTACCGAATAGTCTATATGTCAGTCATCAAACATTAAGGAATTTTGTGAAAACCGCTCATACATTAAGAAATAAGCAGAGCCTAATCACTAATACAACATTTTATAAGTTGGTATCATCACATTCATTACATGTATGCACCAGATAGTTGTTTATTCTTCTGGAATCTCTAATGTTTTTAGTAAATATCTCAAAATCAAGAAATTGGCACTTAAATTGTTTAGTATGTCATCTCTTCATTTATTTTTGGTTTATGCGTTCTCCATTTGTGATAAGATTCAATTGTTTTTATTCTATTTTTTTTTAAGTAAAAGCGACATTATTTCATCCATTTTGTCATTTGTTTTTCAATGTAATTATTTTTGTCGTTCTCTAGGGGATTTCAGTTGTTTTTTTGTTTTAATTGTTTCATGTGTTCGTCGAGGTTCCTTAATTTTTCCAGTCACTACATATTTCTTGCCTATTTTTTGCTTGTACCGAGATACTTTAAATTTATTTCCTTTTGTTTATTTTCATATAAAGATGACAGTGATTTTTTTGGTTTACTTATAAGCTACATTCACAGAAAATGAAATGACTAACAGATCGCTGATAATTAATAAGTGGGGTGCAAATTCCATATTTGTATTCCTTGATAAAAAAATTAAATGATCTAATGCAACGAGTAATACGGTGGTTCACATAGGAATATAAGGAATTCTCAATAAAATTATGAAATATAGACAAGATTACGAAATATGAACGAAATTTCATTCAAGAAACTCAGGCCACAATTTCTGATATTGTTTCACTTCTATTCGAAGGATTAAGATCATAAAGTGGGATATACCTAATGTCCAAAGTATTTCAAAAATTATACAACAATGTGTTAGTCTCCAATCAATGCATCAAATGAACCAAAATATTGTGAAGATGTTTCCAATTTGATGGATAATAATTGAGTGCATAATTTTAAATCGTAGTATCCACTTTGTTAAGTAATAAAAAAATCAATTAAAGAAGAAAATTAACAAAACAAAAACTTTGCTATAATAAAATAATCTTTGAACGATCAAAAAAGAAAATGCACTTAAAACAGCTTCATCGTTAATTTTATCAATACTATCGGTTTGTTATTTGTTTCTGGGTATGTACAACATGATTTTAAAATATTAATTATAGCAGTATTGTTTGGATCACTATCATCAAGTAAGTGTGTGCGATAACAACCTGGAATTTTTTTTAATAAGTAGAAACATATTCATTGTCATTGAAATTATTAGTTTCAATTAAAAAAAAAAGTTAAAACAATAAAAATGCAAAAAACAGGATACATAATATTGATTGTAATAAATTATTAAAAATTTTATCAAATGAAATGATTATAGGCATCAAGGGAGTTATAAGGCTTATAACGCTGGAGGTGGGTAGTGTACACCACTCGGGCCGAAGGCCCTCGGGTGTACGCCGACCGAAGTCGTATAATTTTAAGGCCCGTGATACCTTTAATGCTTAATGTACGACTAGTTGTGTATTTTATTAGATTTATAATAATTTGAATAAAACCATGAAATCACGGAAAATAATAGATTTTTTTAATTGGCATATCTAAACATTATTTTGTTACTTTTCATTTAAGTGCTGTCAATTAGTTAATTAAAATGATAAAAAAAATAGTTTAATCTCTAAGAAGGAGTACTGCTGAAAGCTACAAAAGTATCGAAAGCCCTTGTATCCCAAAAAAACAAAACAAAAAACTGTACGAGAAAGAATATTTCCGTTTTCAAGAAGGTTCCTTGTAATGTCCTGAATTATAACCAGAAGCGCATTTCTTCGAAATTTAAGAAAGCACCGTTGAGCTAAAAGAAACAAAACCAATTCTATTCAAGGAACAGTGTGCATAGTTACGAAAGATGCGCTTCTTGTTATTCTTTGACATGAGAATCATTGACAAATATTTATTACAATTATTTGAATTCTATGCTAGTTCTATGTCAACGAACCATATTTTCTTTAATGATATATAACTTTTTAGAAATACAGATGATCCGATAATCCGAGATCGAGGTGATACTTAAACTCAATCATAAAATCATACAACTTTATTAAACACATCAATGGTCTGCGTTAATTGTCGTTCAACTTAAAAGTCAGTGGAGTATTGTGGTTTGAAATAAAAATTTGATTAGACCTCAAAAAGTAGGACATTTTTTAAAAATATTTTCTCATATTTTAAAATATAATGAATTATATTCTTCGAGTCTGTTTCATTTAGCTAATATTTCTTATGAACCATTATGAAAACGAAAGACTTTATTTAAATACAGGTTTCATTACTTTAAGCATGTCTTTATGGCGATTTTTCCTTAGATCATCAAATATATCCCTCCTTCATTAAATTTGCTGGGTGAATTTTTTTACACCAAAACAAGAAACAGTACTAAATTAGAATAATATTTTATAATGGATTTTTGCATACTTCAAATGTAAATAATGCACTTTTACATCAACTTTAAGTTTATCTTAATACTGATCATATTGTTTATATCCTATTTAAAATTCTTGAATAAAAATTACTACAAAATTATTATTTGCAATTTTGCATGCTCATTTTGGATTACGTAAAAGTAAGGCTAATGCGTAAATATTTCAATGCCACCGCCATTTTTATGAAATAAGGATTTAACTGATTTTCAGTACGAAAGAATGCCTTTTATCGATAATCGATTACATCCTGCATTAAATGATATGCAAATGTCGAATTCTCAAAAAAATTTTAAGGTAAAAGATTCTGACATTCTTTTGTTTAATATCGCACTTTTTGTCACATGAATATTTTGAAAAAATTATTCATTTTCTTGAAATGACATTTCATTTGCTTTAAAAGAGGTATACTTGTTACATGTCGCTAAAGAAACGGTCTTAAATGTATTGAAACACAGTAATCATTTGCTTTAAAAGAGGTATACTTGTTACATGTCGCTAAAGAAACGGTCTTAAATGTATTGAAACATAGTAATTATTTTGAAAAATCTGCTTCAAAATAATTAAAATCGATTCTTACATTTTTGCTGATGTTGATTTTTTTCTATTTTTGTATAATTTTATAGTTATTTATTCGAAAATCCTCTCAATAGAAAATTTTTAGTCGTTTTAATTAAATTTAAAATTAGGTAAAAATTATTAATACTGGTAGTAAATAATTTTTATCTATCACGATAAATAGAATATGATTTAAAAAACTTGTGTAAAATGTCAGAATTAAAAAATAACAATTACCAAATCTAGTATCAATACTTTGACAACTGGGACACTCAAATGTTAAACTGAGTAATTGGTGTGGAGAAGGAATACGATTTTTAATTTTATCAATGCCTAGTTAAAAAAAAGGAGTAATCAAACCACTGTGTTTTTCCAATGCCCGAATTTTTCAACCTTAAGAAATAAGTGCAGTAAACTTAAACCACGAACGCTACTGGAGGATAAAAAGACAATTACTTGAGGATTTGATGAAGTAATTAACACATTCAGCCGTTACTTTGTGATATTCCATGATACCAAAACACTTGGCAATTTCTTTGTTAATATCACATTTATTTTTCACACAGTAACTGCAGTTTCAACATTACAATGTCATTTTCAAACTGAGTTTAAAAATTATTAAAGTAATTACTAAGTGTTTTATTTACTTAATAACAAAGCATTAATTTGTGATTCATTTCAGGTTGAAAAAACCGGGCCTAAATTTGACATTTCCACATTTAAATTAACACCACATTCACTAATAAATTCTTATTATATTAGATATGCGTCTGATTCAATGTTGACCTTAAACAGTAACATTCAGCATTATAGCAAACTGGTGTACTTTAGCAACATGTAACAAGTATGCCTTTTTACCATAAATTCACTATCGTTTCAAGAAAATGAATTATTTTTTTTAAATATTCCCGTAAAAAAGTACGACAATAAGCAAAAGAATGTCAGAGACTCGAGAGCCACCCTTAAAGTATGTATTCTTTACCGGACACCTAGTATATTATATAAATAATTTTATGCCACATTTCAACGAATTGAAAACTTTCTTCACTTCATCTTCAAACTTTTTATAGATTAGAAAGATTTAATAAAAAATTAATTGCAAATTCATTTGTCAGATTTAAATAAATCATTAAAACATTGAAGGAATTAAAATGAAATCTTTTTCTTCTTCTTCTTCTTCTATTCATTCTTCCTTCTTTCCTTTTTTTAAATAGCACGAAGTTAATTTGCTAAGATAACGTGTTTTATAGTTCCTTTAAGATTTGCAAAGAAAATATTTTATTCAAATCATTAACCAAAAACAAATACAACAACACAGAGAAGTCTAAGAAATAAATCAATAAAGTTGGCAAACACGAATTAAATAAATTTTAAAAAATATATATCTTACAGACCAAATGCAATAAATTTAGATTGAACAGATTAGATAAAAAGATTAGAACATTCCTAATCCCCAAATAATTTAATTCTATATTAATGATCCAGATAAATTCAAAGTACGTGTATAGAACTATTTAAAAATTAGCACTCGACTTTAAATAAATATGACACACAATCGAGTTTATCACATTTGATTACACATAGAAAGAAATTTATCCATTAAATTAAAACAATAAAACGACGACATCCTTTTAAATCTTAAATTTACGTAAAATTTTGCAACTTCCAGGGAAATGCAAAGAGTTGCGAATGTTATACCTAAGAAAGAGGAATCGTTAAAGCTGATGACCGAACATAAAAAGCAATGCATAATGCCGGACGTGGTTTTCGAAGGAGTAAATCACATGGTTCGATTTAGAAGAAGACACGGTCCGAAAAAATACATGGAAGAATCCCTCATACCCCAAAGGATGTTCATCATACACGACACCGTCGAAATTTTGCGTGAAACGGAAGATCTAGCTCATTACGCTGGAATCGATAAACCCACTCACCGTGCCTGCCTTGAAAACTCTAACCATCCAGGTAAGTCCCCACAATATATTATAATGGTATATCTTAAATACAAGCAACTATTTTCAGGTTTTGTAAAATTGAATCATTTAGAATACTTAAACACCAAATTACATAACGGAATATTATCAAACGCTTCCACCAATTCAGGAGAAAGTTCAGATGGATTCATAAAAACTGATGACAATGATTGTCCTTCTCCAACCTCTGACAGCAAGCCATCAACATCTTATTCGACGGATGTAGAAGATTCTGAAATTGAATATGGGAGAATTAATGAATCCAGAATTCAAAGACCTTTATCTTTGCAAAACGCAGGTCGACATTACTCCGGAGGTCTACCCCCAAATTGTATACAAGAAGTAAAAATGAAAAATCTAACTTTAGAAGACACGAAAAGCTTATATATAAATCGACAATATTTAGTGTCAAATGAATTCATGATTCACTTTAGAGATGTCTTCTCAGGAATGCTCGGGGAAGCCTTAGGTTTTTCTATAGAAGAAATTCAAACCAGTACATTCAATACTTCGGGGTTATTTTGTGAAACTATGGATGAATACGGACGATTAATCAAATGTGAAATAATACCAGCCGTTCTTAATCCGTGGCCTGACCTGATACAATGGGCAGATCGTGAACGAACAACAGTTTTTGATCGATTAAGAACGACAAGATATGTTTGGCCTTCCCCTAAGATGATTGAGGAAATAAAAATATTGCCTTCGCTTACGATTCCGAGAGGTTTCCTGCCAAAGAGAGAAGAAAACAAAGAAAGTATATACGAGTGGGAGGTTGCTTTTCCTAAAGCCGAAAAGTATTTACATACAAGAATGTCTCACGCTCAAATGAGATGTTTTCTTTTTATTGTGACTCTGTATAAAACGTTCATTGAACCAATTACAGAAAAGAAGGGTTTGCTAATAGACCACATACGCACTTTGATTTTTTGGGAATGTGAAAAAAATTACTGGCATTGGTTAGACGATAAATTGGGCACGAAAGTGATTAAAGTTTTGGACAATTTGTATAATCATTTGGCAGTAGAAATGCTACCCGATTATTTTGTGGCTGACAGAAATCTATTTGAGAATATACCGTCGAAATTCCTGCGAACGGCTCAACAATACATACATGATATTCATGAGAGGCCAGTGGCTCATTTCTTAAACGCGCTTAGGAATTTGACATATCCATCAGAAAGATTTTACCCTAGTTTGAATTACGATGAACTATACAAAATATTGTATACTAAAGACACGATGAAAATCATCAATCCTATCTTATACGAACAAAGTGAAACTGACATACAGCAAGCATCCAAGCCTAAAAAGAAATTAACCGAAGATCAGATTTGGGATTTGAAAAAGCTGGAGGAATCAAGAGCGCGCTTGCAGGAGCAAAAGAAAGCGAAAAAGAATAAGGAAAACTCGAATCTCAATAATAAACCGAGAGAATCTAAGGATTCTATAGACTTAACGGTAAGTTAAATTAAAATTTTTACTTTTAAAAATTAACACTGAAAAGTTTTTAGTTCAAACTCAAGAAAGATGATGTATTAAAACCAGTGGCTATAATACCTTTCTTCATCGAACATTACATAAAAATCGCCGACGTCAGTATTCGATACTACAACAGAAATCAAGCTTTGTTTTATTTAAAGAACGCTTACTACCTTTCGAGAGTACTAGAAACTTTTCCATCTGGCAAGCTCCTGGCAATGGAGTGTCAACAGAAGATCAAGCAAACTGAAGACACGTGTAAAAGATACAGTTCCATGGAAATAAATACACACAACGTGCCCCTGAGGAACTCCTCCATTCTAGGCAACTCAATGCAGCTCAAGACGAAAACACTCGACATGAACAATTTGTCGCACGTAAAGAATATGCCCGTCAACGACAAAGCACGAAATCAAAAGAAAACTTGGACTGAAGTCAATATGACCAGGACAGACTCTGTGAACTCGACGAAAAAGACCATAAAAAGTGCCAGGTTTAGTACCGTAGTGGATATTAATCACATAAAAACTAATTAAGAAGTGAAAGTGTACATACAAAAATTATTTCGTACATTCAAAATGAACTTTATTTATTAATTTATCAGTATTAAGTATATTCTGCTGCTTATCAATTTTTTAAATTCCTATATACATATACATTGTTTATTTTATTCCGCTTGAATCTTTTAACATATAGTTCTCGCTAATATAATATTCAAAATCTCTGGTTTTTGTTTTATAAAACACTTAAATGAGCTCTAAATGTCAGACAGTGTGGAAGTAAATTAAGAAACTAATTCGTTATTTTGGAAAATATTTTGTTCTCACAAAAACGCGCGGACAGGTCGATTTAGAATTTTAAATCGGCATCTTTTAGGAGCAACTGTTGTTTTTATGGTGACACACGTCTTTTATTACGAAAATTAACTAAAATTGTGTAACTGGCAATATAGACAGTGTTAGGAAAGAGTTTATACATGTATTTCGGCCTTATTGGGCCTCATCAGAACTCTGTACCTTAAAAAAAATTTGATTTATTGAAAAATTTAGAAGAACTTACCCCTTTTTTGAATTTCTAAAATCCCAAAAAACAAGAACAGGAATTAATGATAAAAATATGAAAATCTTTGCATATTTTTATCATTAATTCCTGTTCTAACACTGTCTATATTGCCAGTTACACAATTTTAGTTAATTTTCATAATTTTCATCTGACAAGAAAACTTGATTTTATAATTGTCTTTTATTACGTTATTCGATAGATAATATTTTTTTTGCTTTCGTATTAAATGCAATGACTTTTAATAGCAAAGTCTGCAATTGAAGTTGATGTTTGCGCGACAGAAACGTGATACTTTTAATCTTAATATTATAATAGTTTTCTATGCATCATAATATAAAACAGTAAAAAGTAAATAATTGCACTACTTGAATCTGTTTTACAATAAAACTAAGATATACCGTGCAAATTCCATGGCAAGAGTTGACGAGGGCCCAAATAGAGCCGAAAGAGCTGTACAGAAGAAGCTCGAGGAATCCACTGCAACCAAAACCGACCAGCAACAAATCTTTTAAAATTTTCAAATGCTTTAACAGCATACTTGACCGCTTTGTATGGGATGACTTATTAAGTAGCAAACTGGCTGCAATTTGTCATTTCTAACACAATGTTGTGTCAAAAAGTGATCGCAGGATGTCGAGATTTAAACTATTCATTAGAAAAAGTATGACAATAAACAAAAGAATTCATTGTCTTGAGAGCGCCCCGTATAGACGTTACGTTAAAAATAAGCAGATATTCAGATTTAGCAGTACAAGAAACACCTAAATATCAAATTACAATTAAATATCTCAAAAAATTAACGAGTTTTTCTAAAAATTCTAAAAATTTGGTTGATAGTCGGTTTTGATTTTGTACATCTTCTGTATAGCTCTTTCGGCCCTATTTGGGGTCTCGTAGCGTAGCTCGAAAATCCCACTACAAACCAAACCGACCAGTCCTAGTTATTCGCAATTGCGATGTAATAGTAATCAAAAGTCAAAGGCACGATTGCAAGATGTCGCGACTTTGACTTTTAAAAATTTTAAATAGGTACAAAAATTATCTTTGAAAAGCTATAACTTCTTAATGAAGCAAATTTGTACCAAAATAATCTACATTGAATCCAAAGAAGTCACCCTTGAAGTATGGCCCATTCTTTATCGCACCTCAGTAGAGACTGACTGGAAGAAAATTTAAAAACAATAAAATGAAGTTGGAGTAGAACCGAACATAATTGTCGGGAATTTCTTTAGAAAAAAAAGATAATTTCGGAAGACAAGTGACAAGACAAAATAGAAAAAATGTCGAAAAAACGTAAGCAATGTAGTGTCATATTACACTACACTACATTGTTTACGTTGTTCCGACAACATTTTTTTCTTTCTACACACACACTCACACATTTAAATACGACACTAGATATTTTTGAATGCGAAGGCTCGCGAATGCTCGAATATCCATAAATGATCACATAATACACTACTCCACCACAAAAAAATTATCCATAAGATTCACGGTCGAATTCGACAACAGAAGAACCTCGAACAGCAAATAACATTACATTTAAAAAGATAAACTGGAAAGAATAGAAAAATATAAGAAACAAATAGAAAAAATTACAGAAATAAAAAACCCTGAGAACAGAGCATAAAAATTGAATTCACCAACGTACATCACCATACACAGCACTATGTATCTGACAAAGGTCAATAATAACACCGGAAAACGGTACGTTTACTCTTTACATAGAACGCCTGAGAAGCACTGGATAGGTTTTAGCACGGGTGTCCGACAGAATAGGCAAAACTGGTATCACTAATATAGTTCCGGTATATATTTGAAGATGGTGCTATTTGAATTGTGAAAACGGCGGGCTAACATCGGAGTAACTCGTAGATCGACTTTAAACATCGTGTTTTGATTCGTGATGTCGGTGGTGATGTGCAGCGCGGAGTTTTATAACTTACAGTTTAAGGTTATAAATGTCCACCATTGTTTCTTATTTCTATTTCGTATTTATATTTAAATATATCAAATATTTACGAAATAAGAAAATATGGCACCCCGTAAATGTAGTGTGGTGTTATTCCAGTACAAGCAAAACTCTTTTGGTTTCCCACATGCACTAAAAAAAGGTACGTATAATAACATAAAGCATAACGCGATCATACAATTTAATTGGCGTTAGAAACATTTTAAACTAATCTTTCAGTTATTCTGATAGTAATAATTATATAAATCGAATGACAAAGGTAACTTGTGATTGAAAGGCCAAGTCTTATGGTGCTATTCAGAAATATTTGCATTTAACGATTGAAATCTTCAAGAATTCAAGTTAAAAACAAAATTAATACAATATGTCAAAGAGTTACTTTAGATAATTACATAATTATATGCAGTAATCGTAACTTGTTGTAGATGTCAGATGTGGATAAATACACTGGGTATAAATGAATCGCCAAACGAGCTTTCAAGGAAGAAGAGGTTGTGTAATCATTTTTCAACTGCTTCATTTTGAACATGACTGGAATTTGGAAAAAGATCCTGCGAAGAGAGATTGACCACCTCCGAACTCGTAGTCTCAACCGGGATGCGTTAGAAAATTTGTTTGGTGGTGTTAGATCTTACTGTGGTGACAATAACAATCGTACCAGTATGCAGTTTGTAAGCTGTTTAAAAACTCATATTATCAATCATCTTGCTTGTGAGTTGTTTAATGACATTTTAACTTCTCATCCTGAACAGTGGATTAATGACTTTATTACTTTCAAGGAATATTCTGATTCTGTCACACGCTTGACTTATCCTTCTGAAGGGCTACTTAATGCAGTGACATTATCAGCTAATATTATTGAAAGTACATTACCAGGCATTAGTCACGCTCTCCGGGTTGGGAAGCAAGTCACGCAAGCAATATTTCTGAATGTTGATTTTAGTTGGATTTCCTGTTCTGAACGTGTTTCTTTCTTAACAGAAGGGATTGTTAGGTCCGTGTGTCACATATATATATTTCCTGGTATTGTACGTGCATTAACAGGAAGTTTAAAACCCAAACAAATTTCAGAAGAGCAAATCATATTAAATAACAATTAACTTCTTAGTTATTATTTTTTGTTTATTTACTGTTTTTTTATTTAATTAGAATTTATTATTAGTTAATAGTTATTACTTCAGTTAAAATGGTAGTGGAAACCTGTTATGCTGGTAAACTCAGCCTCCACCCTCTCTATTTTATTATTTAGTATTCATTATTTTATCATTAGTATTAGTATTTTAGTTCCTTTACAAAATTTGCGATTTGGTTAACTTTGTTCTTTTTTTAGGCTGCCTGCAAGTCTTTTTTATGCAAGTAGCAAAAATATTGTTATATGTATATTTACAGAATCAATCTTTATTTCAGGCCTGGTTTATTCATTTTCATTCAATTTATTCCCATACTAGCAATTATTATTGTTACGAATAAGCCAGACGTAAGTCTCATATAAATGTTTATTGAAATATCATTATAGATTATGCTTAACTTCTTTACTTAGCTTGAGATTTTAACGTTAATTAAATGCATTAATTAATTAATTAAATGTTTCACTGTAGTATGCCCCACAAAAAAATTTGGGACATGTAGTAAGATCATATATATCATATGTAAATACGATGAATTAAGTATTGTTAAAAAACTTCGTCCATTTGTTTATTTCTGTTTTTTTTATGTTACCATAGAATAATATCAAAGTAATAAAATAAGTCAAAAATGCATGTGTATGTTGACTTGTCCCAGATTTTTTTATCGGGCACATGATGATAATCGCAAACAATCTTCCCCTTTCGTAAAGGTCTTCGTTTGCTGATTAGTTTTATAAACTCATTTTATATTTAAATTATATGGACCATACTTGTAGAAATCATTATTGTTGCTAATAATGTATTTCAATAAAAATACAGTTCTAAATGTTTTTTCTTAGTTGTAATTTTAATTTAATAAATTTAATAAATTTCACAGTCTGTTGTACATTGTCGATAAATAGAAAGGACATTTTACAAGCAGTTTTGTTTCATAATCTTGAAATATAAATTGCAGTAAAATGTATTTCATTGTCGATTATAATGTACAACTTGTGGAACGAAATCATTGGAAATACTACAAATTTAAATTATATTCCCGCCAAAACGCACATTGATAAAAGCGCCCTCTTCAAATAGATACCGGAACTACTACGGCAAAGTGTTACACGTTTTTAGCATTAACTCGACCTTCTCCTGTTGAAGTGTTCGGTGGGTTTTAGATACCTCAGCTGTGCGAAGTTTACTATTCCTATTATGTGCAATAAATTAAAAACACGTAAAAATTGGCTTATAATTAATTAATTGAGTACTCAACGAGAGTAAGTAAATATTTTGTTTTTTTCCGTTAAGGGATTGTATTACAGGTGATATCGTTCCAATGACCGTGAATTTTATTGGAGCTTTATTGTTTTACGATAAGTTTATATAAGGCAGAGTCAAATTAAAACTTTAAAAGTACCCTAAAAATGCACCGAACGAAACCTTGTCTTACAAATTGGCAGAAAAGTTATTTTTTAGATGTAAAATGCCTTGATAATGACATATCATAGTAACAATTAAAAGTGTTGACACAATGACAGTTTAAAAATGGCGAATCCACTAATGCTCCACTAGAGCACTGCACTAGGGAGGAACAACGTTCTGTTATTCGTTTCTTGCATATTAATATTTAAGCTACAATATGGAAATTCTTGCTTGTCACTCCAGCAAGTGTATGAATTGAGCAACAAATTCAAAAATCGGGTGATTTACGTAGCCTTAGTGACTTCCGCTGACCTCACCCCAAGTGATTATCATGTCTTTGGTCCACTTAGGGCTGATACTTTCATGACTGATTAACTTTAGCCTTTGGTTTATTCCCATGCCTACAATTGTAAAGACAATTGTTTCTATGGGAATAAACCAAAGATTAAACTTAATCAGTGATGAAAGTACCGGCCCTTAAAGAGGCATTAGGGAGGAAATTTCAGAGTAATGATGAAGTGATTCAGACGGTGCATGAGTGACTGTGCACATGACCAAAGTAATTTTTTTCTTCGGGTATTCAAGCACTTCCGAAACGGTGGAAGAGGTGCATAGAACGTAATGGAGACTATGCGTCGAAAAATTACACATTTGTTTTTGACATTGCTTTAATAAATTTTGTTTAGCAACGTTTTAAGGTTTTCATTTGACTCTGGCTCATAAAAATCGAGACGCACGGATATCTCACGAAAGAGCAGAGGTTTTCAAAGAAAGACGATGCGTTCTTGTGCAAAGTCACTTTTTTATAGAATTAGTGAATATTGTGATTATATCTTAATAAATAAACAAATTGTTCTAGATTTTCGAAATTGAGAATTTTCAGTTTTTTTGAGGGTATTTCAGAAAGGTAGAAGAGATTTTTTACAAATTTCCATAGACCCAAAATAGCGCACTTTCTTACAGTTTACGAGGTCCCCATGGTGAGCTATTAATTAGTTGTAAAACTGTATACTAACATCGAGTCCTAATTTACTTTATGTTTAACAAACATAACGGCTAAGAAAATAACACGAGCACATCCAATTCGACATCCAATGTCGGTCGTCCAGCAACATAGCGCCAAAAATGCCACGTAAAAAAAGTAAGAATTCTCTAGCGCCCTTGCCACTTTCATTCTGCGCGGCCTAGAAATATTTCCTCTCTGTTTATAAAACATAAATTAAATAATAATTGTTTAAAAATAACAGGTACCAAAACTAACAATTTGTTTAAATTTCTTTAAGGCAGTAAGAACGGCAGCAATGTAATATTTCCAAATGAAATGAAAACTTATGAGATTGGATATAACACTACTACAAAGTGCAAGAACGAATTCATTAAAATATGGACCTCAGACACAAATAAATGTATACACTGTAAGATATTACACAATTTAGTACATTTTGAGTTTATTAATATAATGCAGTAGTACATTACGTAACGAGTTTAGAAAAGTGAAGTTTTACTAAACGAGTATGTTTTGTTTGATTTAAAAGGCCATACGAGTTTATAGAGAACGCTTTTCTAACAAGATTGCATATACTACTTTTTCGCATTTCATGTGATTTGATTTTATTAAAGTTTAATAGACGTGACATTAGTCACCGTTACGTTAATAACTGTCACAATTGGTGTTTATTGAAAAAAAAAATAGTTAATACGTTGTAATGGTTGCTATGTTATAACGGAACGCCGACCATTGTTCAGACCATAGCATCGTACCCTGCACTCCACTCGCCAAAAAAATGAACCCGTGCTTTTAAATGTAGATGGTCATATAGGAGCAGCGACCCTCGCTCCGCGCATATATCTGGGCTAAGGCCTGGCACCTTAGAATCAAGCATAGTATTATTTGAACCTGTGACCATGGTTCACGCAATTATGGACAAAGAAAAATTAATCAGTCTTGTGTTTGTTCGAGAGCCTATCTGGAATAAACAAAGTAAAAACCATCACAACTGCATAATTTCTTATTATCATTCTCATATATTCAAAGAAACGGTGCGAATCTTTTCTTAGATCACTACAGAGATGATGAAATTCTCCATACGAAAAACGTTTTTTGTTGATAGGAAGAACAGTTTGTTTTCGTAATTGTTTATATAGGTACTACTTTTTAGCATTTGAATTCAATAAAATATCTTCTTCATCTGACGAAGAAAACTGCGAAAGGTCCATGTTAAACCCGATGCTTGTTCACGTTTAACTAGCGCAATAATGTGAATGTCGGAGCGTTAATATGACCAATCCTGTGCGAGGGTGAGAGCGAGGATCCAGGAACCAGACTTTGATCAGAGCTAAGGTCCTAAAGGCGATGGTCGCCGTTATGTCCATCCCCTAACTGTATGAAATACGAAAAAGTAATATAATGTTGCAACGAACAAGTAGTTCCAAGGCGCTCCGCACTACCCTCCTCGCAAGCGCCAACCGCACTCGCCCCACGCGCACGGGTGAGTTAGTATCCCACCCCGATGGACATCGATGACCACCGACCCTTGGGAATAAAAAGCCGTCCACGAGCCCTAAACGGCAGTCTGGTTAACAGACTCTCTCCCCTGGACAGCCTCCCCTGCCCAAGCGCTCTGCTCTGCGGACCAAGTGGCCTGAAGGGAACATCCAGCGAGTCAGAGAAGAGACCGAGCGCCTAGAGTAATTCGCCCTGAGATAACTCGCCGCGCGAATGTACATTCGCCTTAACCCGTACCGAGTGTTTAATTGTCGCCCAGATTCAAAATTTTAGCGAACTGTACAAGATGACTCAATTTCATAGTTCCTGGCAGTTTACTAAGAATTTTTTATTAAAATTTAATGTCCCAGAAAATTATTATGCAAAAATTGCATTTATAATAAAAAAATTAACCTTATTGAATTTATTTCAAAAAAAGATAAATTAAGAGCAGAAAAAAATATATCACTTCTCTTTCTGCTTACTGAATTTATTTCGAAATAGACATCGAAAATATTATTTATTTTATTTTATTTCGAAATAAAATCTACGCGTACCTAATTCGATGTACAGGAGATACTATAATCAAGTAAAAAAGGGTATAAAAACACTTACGTTAACTCCATGCTCATTATAAAAATCGGCAGTACCCAAACTTGCGGATAACTTGTAACCCATTTTAGCTAAGGCCCTCATACTTGGCAATAATTCCATTTTATGCTGTAACACAAACATTAAAGCATTTACACTTATTTTTTTAATTGCACAGGCTTACCTTGAAGCTACCAATGGACAGCAGAATTGACTTCTGTGGAATACTGAATCCAGTACTCATCATCGCTTTTAAGTACGCTTCGTATCTATTCTCTCCAAAACAAGCCACCTCCCCTGTGGAAGCCATTTCTACTCCCAACATAAAATCTGCACCAGCTAGTCGAGAAAATGAAAACTGAGGTACCTTAACACCCACTTTCCCGCAACCGCTGAGAACATCCACGGGTTCAACTTGCTCACCAACTATAACTCTCGTTGCCATAGCTACAAAGTCGTGGTCTAACGTTTTTGATACAAATGGAAAAGACCTCGAGACTCGAACGTTACATTCAATCACTTTCAGCTCATTGTCTTTTGCTATCAGCTGCATGTTGAATGGTCCTGTAACTTCTAAGGAAGCAGCGATAGCTTTGCATATGTGTTTAATTTTAGCCAAAGTTTCTGAATTTATGTCTTGAGGTGGAGTTACTAGCGTTGCATCTCCTGAATGAACACCGGCATTTTCAACATGTTCCGAAACTGCCATACACAAAATCACACCGTCGTAAGCAACAGCATCGACGTCGATTTCTTTGGATTCCAGTATAAATTTCGAAATGACCACAGGGTATTCTTTGCTGACGGTGCTCGCTGCATTTAAATATGTTTCTAGGTCTTGATTGGAATGAGCTACATTCATGGCAGCTCCGCTCAAGACATACGATGGTCTTACAAGGCAAGGATATCCAACTTCTTCGCAGAAATCAATCGCTGATTTTAAATTAGTTAATTCTTTCCAACGCGGTTGCGAAATTCCGATCCTGTCGAGCATGCGCGAAAATTTAAATCTATTTTCAGCTCCGTCTACAGAATCTGGCGAGGTTCCCAAAATCACCGTTTGTTGTCGATGTAGATCCATAGCAATATTATTAGGTAACTGCCCACCCATTGACAAAATTACCCCAGTAGGATTCTCCAAATTATAAATGTCCATAACAACTTCAAAAGAAATTTCTTCAAAATAAAGTCTATCAGACATATCATAGTCAGTGCTTACGGTCTCCGGATTATAATTGATCATTATCGTTTTTTTATGCAAACGTCGAAGTTCTCTTAAGCACCCGACAGCGCACCAATCAAATTCAACCGAGCTTCCTATTCTGTACACGCCCGACCCAATCACTATTATATGTTTCTCTTTAAATTCGAGATCGTGAGATATAGCGCTGTAGGTCAGATAAAGATAGTTCGTGCTTGCCGGCCATTCAGCAGCAACCGTATCAATTTGCTTAACGAAAGGAGTGATGCCCAGTTCCTCTCTTTGGGTCCTAACCGCAAGTTCAGTGCTTTTAACAGCTACCGCAATCTGCTTATCCGAGAAACCCATCTGCTTAGCTTTCAACAAAATATCATAGGCTAATTTATGCTGATCAATCGATTCCAAGAAGATAGTACAATCAATAATATTTTTCATCTTTTGCAAGAACCATTTGTCAATTTTTGTTAGGCAATATAGTTTTTCTATGGAATATCCGTTCTTCAACGCAGCGGCTACCACAAACATTCTTTTGTCAGTAGGTTCCTTCAGATCATCTTCGCACACCTCTTTCAAGTTTGGATCGAATCCGATGACGTTTTCGTCGACCATCCGCAGAGCTTTCTGGAAAGCTTCCTCGAACTTTCTTCCGATAGCCATGACTTCGCCCACGCTTTTCATGGAACTCCCGATTTTCGTACTGACTCTGGAAAACTTGCTTAAGTCCCAACGGGGAATCTTCACGACACAATAGTCTAAACTCGGCTCAAAACATGCCGTCGTTACACCAGTTACGGAATTGTTGATTTTTGGTAACGGAATTCCTAACGAAAGCTTAGCAGCAACATACGCCAAAGGATAACCGGTAGCCTTGCTCGCTAAAGCGGAACTACGTGATAGTCGGGCGTTCACCTCGATGATATAGTATTCTTCAGAATCCGGGCTTAGAGCATATTGAATGTTACATTCACCTATTACTCCAAAATGACGAATTACTTTTAAAGCGGTTGTTCTCAGTAAATTATACTCTCTATTTGAAAGTGTTTGACTGGGAGCTACAACGATAGATTCACCAGTATGAATTCCCAATGGATCTACGTTTTCCATATTGCACACTGTAATACAATTATCGTAAGCATCTCTGACCACTTCATATTCAACTTCCTTCCACCCTTTCAAAGACTTGTCTATAATTAACTGACTAGAGTGTGACAAAGCTTGTGTGGCAAGAAGTCTTAGTTCTTCTTTGTTATCAGCGAAACCAGAACCTAAACCACCCAGAGAAAACGCCGCCCTCGCCATTACAGGGTAACCCAATTTTTCTGCGGCATCCAAAGCTTCTTGCACCGAATATGCCGCCATGCTCGGTGAGACTTTTTCTCCGATCAAGGCAATTTTTTCGTTAAACATTTTTCGATCTTCTGTATCTATGATGGCTTGAATGGGTGTTCCCAAAATTTTTACCCCATATTTTTCAAATACTCCAAGTTTTTGTAACTCCACTCCACAATTTAAAGCCGTCTGCCCGCCAAATGTCAGGAGAACGCCACTAGGTCTTTCCGCTTTGATGACTTGTTCAACATATTCCGGAACTAATGGTAAAAAATATACTTTATCAGCGAGTCCTTTTGATGTCTGCACAGTTGCTATGTTCGGATTTATCAGCACCGTCTGTATATTTTCTTCCTTTAAAGCTTTGATAGCCTGCGAACCGGAGTAATCGAATTCGCCTGCTTGCCCTATTGATAGCCCACCGGAACCAATAATCAAAACTTTTTTGGGGATTTCATCTATAACTGGATAGATGCAACCGTAACTTAAGGACTGCTGTAATAATTTCTGTACGCCTTCTTTGCAGAACGTATCATATGATTCAGATATCCTTAAAAACACGTCGAAAAGGCATTCTAAATCTTGAGGCCCTGCGGTATGTTCGGGATGAAATTGCACGCAGAAATACGGCAAACTTTGATGAATAATTCCTTCATTGCTTTTGTCATTGGCATTGGAAAACAATACACTCCAGTCAGATGGCAAAGCATGGGAATTCACCGCGTATCCATGATTTTGTGATGTCATAAAACATCGGCCTGTTCCATGGTGTATGCAAGGTTGATTATGACCTCGGTTTCCGTACCTATATTTCATAACTTAAATAATCCAAAAACTTAAGTCTCATAAACTTACTTCATTTTGTATGTACTACAACCAGCGGCGATGGATAACAACTGATGCCCAAGACAAATGCCAAAAATGGGTTTAGGTTTTGAAGAATTTAATAGTAATCTGAGATGATCAATCGTTGTTTTACAAAGAACGGGATTTCCGGGACCATTACTTAAAAATAGGCCATCGTACTCGTCTAAACTCAACTTATGATTCCAAGGTACTACATCCACTCGCGCCCCCCGTTTCAAAAGGCAACGAAGCTGATTGAACTTCAAGCCACAATCTACTACGCATATACGGGGTGAACCTTTGATGTTATACGTTTGCAATTCCTGTAAGAAAGTCGCTTTTATATTTACCAAAAACATAAATAAATAAATTTAAGAAAAATACAGATTTCGTTACAGAACAAATAATTTGAAAATATTTATAAGGCATTTTTAATACCTTAACTGAAACCTCAGCCACGAGATTTCTAATATTTGGATCGAGTATAGGTTTCGGTTTCAAATCAACGGGCAAATCGTAAACGATACGACCCAAAATGGTCCCTTTCTCACGAATTCTTTTCGTTAACTCCCTCGTATCGATATCACACAAACCTGGCACGCCTTCTTCTAACATCCATTGAGAAAGAGTTTGATTGTTTCGCCAGTGACTCGGGGTATCACAAATTTCTCCAACAACCAGAGCGGTGGCCCAAATCTGATTGGACTCGAACCACCTAACAAAAAAATGATCCAAATTAGGCGAAAATTTAACTTGGAAGCATGAACTTACAATGGTAAACCATGTTCATCCACTTCTTTGTTCGGTACACCATAATTGCCAATTATTGGATAAGTAAGCACTAGTATTTGAGCATGGTAACTTGGATCTGTTAGAGATTCGGGATAACCAACCATACCAGTCTGAAAAACTAAATACAAAAGGATAGTAACTAACTATCGGTAATTTTTTCATGAAATTATTAAGTAGGTACTCGTTATGTCGGATGCCAGAAAGTCAATACTGCAAATAAATTTTACTTGGCCTAATAAGAATGAAGATATTAACCCAAAATTACAAATAACTTCTCCGTACGCAAGTCATACTGTTTTTTTTCGAAATCGTCCACGTTTTAATATTGAATAATGCACGGCAATCTAATGCTTAGGAATGTTTACTCTTATTACTTGAATAATTATTTAAACCGTAGTTTATTGATAAATGTAGTTTATTGATAAATAACCTAAATAAATAAATTGACGATGTCAAGATCGACTTCTAAACTTAATCGGAATCATAAAAGTAAACAATTTCTATTATCTTTCATTCTACGCAACAGCTAATGGATATATTAGCTACGTAATAGCCAATGAAGTATCATGATTTTGTGTACAATTTTTTATCAATTATATCTCCAATCAGGGCCGGTGCGAGGCAGGTTCAGAGCTTATTATGATTATTTATTCATTTCTTTAATTAGTTGTGTTGTGGGAGATTTATTGCTTATAATTTATATGGTAAGTTCCTTTTTGATTTTTTTAATTAAATTGTAAATTGTATACTTTTTAGTATCCAGTTCTAGTATGGCCAGCAGAAATAGAAATCGTGGAAGAAAGTACATGGGTGGAGCTGAAAAATTAAAAACAATGACTGCGTATACACGAGAGCTAACTACAGTAGTTATAACTACGGACGTTATAACTAAGACTAATTAAGAGCGTATATACGGGTTCTACTACCGTAGTTATTAAAACGCCACAGTTACGCTACTACACTTCGGACAGCCGTAGTAAGTTACAACTTCGGAGTTATAACTTCGCCTCTGTACTGTATGCGGGTAATTTTTGACGTTACCAATAAACGAAAGAAAAAGTACACTAAAGTAAACATACGTGAAGTCAATAGGGAATCTTGTAAAAAATAACACGGAATGTTGCACAATTTAGTTTCTATCTTCACTCCGCAGTTATTACTACGGTTGAAGAGATTTATGTGTGAAATGTGTATACGCGTTGATTACTACCATAGTTCTAACTACTGCATTTATAACTACGGTAGTTGTTTAACGTGAATACGTACTCAAAGAAGAAACGAGATGATTATATTAAGTGTTGTGAAGTCCGCAATTATAATTCTTTTTAAATATAATACCTAGGATGTTTATTCTTAGATTCTATGAAATACGACGTTGATTTATCTCTGTCCCAACAGTATCATGATAAACTTAGCTAAAAGGCTACAGAGGATTTGCTTAGACAATAAAAAAAACTAAAGCTATCTATGAAATAAATATTGTTTTCACTTGTTGTGATAATGCCTGCACCAAAAAGAATAATTATATCAAGACTTATTTCCACCGAGGAGGACGTAGATAATTCAACAGTTTTTGCAGTCAGTCAGAAAGTAAGACTCAACGAGGTTTCCACGTAACACTATTTAATACTACTTTACTCAAATTAATTACAAAGTTTTTAAGTTAATTATAATCGTTATTTCAAGTGTTTGTTTACTTTTAATATTGTTAAGTTCTTAAACTTAAATATACCCATTGGTATAAATTTTGGAACTTTTATTTTGAGTACAATCAACCTCAACAAACCAGCTCGGTTCGGCCGACATGCAACATAAGCATCTAACAGTATTGTAACACGCCCGGACGTGTCACCTTGTTTGTTGACTTTACGGACAACTAAATAACTCATAAACACGGTCTAAACAAAAACAAACTAAAAATTATTGACAAATTAATTTATTAAATGGACTAAATTCAATAAAGCAATAAACGCCTCTTTACCGCGGGTTTGCCCAGTTCCGAAAGAGCCGATAATGCTATTGTTAACACCCCATGCGTTTCTAAAGATGTTTCTAAAAAGGGTTGTTACCTGCTACTGTTATGGTTTACAATTGGTGCTAAGACTAATCTTCTACTGCCCTATAACTACCGTCGGCCCTTTTGGAAGCCTTTTCCGGAATGCTCACCTCAATGAAATGACTTTAATGTCGGTTCGTGTTCGTCTAATTAAACAAAGACGGGCCCTACGTTGTTGTAACTGGATTCGAATTCTGGTGAGATGGTGAATGAATTTTGAGAGATTAAAGGAACTAAATACGTATCAATAAAATGCGAGGTGTTAGATTTAATTAATTATTTATTGGAAAAAAAAACAGGAAACTCGTGCTACGAGGTCTAAAAGGGCCTCGGAACTTGAGCGTAAAACCTGGATAGCTTTCACAATAAATATACGCTTCCAAAGAAGTACAATAAACTTCGCTTAACGTATTTAACGCCGAATATCGTAGCGATCTAATTTATTTCAATTCTCACAGTTGATGGCTTGTTGCACACGCAATTAACTTTGATAATGGGAATTATTAATTGATCAATCCGATGTTCGGAGATATATGTCGTACAAAAGGCCGCTCCGGCGATGAATTTGCAAGATAATCAACAGCAACAGCCGTTAGTTTTTCAAGGACTCTTTTCAAAGGTGATGGAAGAGCTAAACCTATTTAATCGGGTCACGGACAAGAATCCTTCGTCTACTACGTTCTCGTGCCCTTAGAGGGTCGTACAATGTACGGCTTTTTTCAGATCCCTCTACGTCGTTTTTCGTCGGCTAACCTAATTTGTTTGTGCAAGGACCCAACTGACTGTTTTATTGGCGCTCCGCTATGGGCGGTTATGGCACTTTCAGTCGCTCGACAAATTGCTTTCAATTAACCTGCAAATCTTTCAGCAAAGACAACACTTTAGCATACACACGCAGGGTGTGAGAAGAGTTCTGTGAAGAAGATGTCTATTGATAGGTGGTTCAAATTGTTGGCCTCGTAATTCTACGGAATTCGTAACGAGTATTAAATTTCCCTTGATTTCTGAGTTAGACTGTGCTGGTCGCACTGTGTTCGTTGGCAGATATAAATTGCCTGACCAGAGGCTGGAGTTGCAGATGCCCCTGTACAAATCGCAATAACACTGATAGCGTGTCTCCGAATTGCCGAGGATATCGCAAAAAAAGGTAGAACTAAATTTAAAAAAAAATACACTGTATTTGAAATCGAACAAAAGATTTTAGGTGTAGTTAATTTACTCTGGTTGATTAAATCACAGATCGCGCAAACTACTGAATTTATTAAGTTTTAACTTGATTCAAAAGCAAACGCAAGTACCAAAAATAAACCAAAAGATTGCCTAAGCAATGCAAAGATTGAACTTTACCGAAATTCCAAGCCACTGATTGATAAGCCAATTAAAATAATTCCTACACAAATTTATGCCACCAAGTATGTAAAAAGAAATAGAAAAATTCATGCAAACATACCCATTCCGTTCCGCGACGTTCACTTCACTAATTCACCCGCGCACACGTTTTTTTTATCCGCGTCTCCGATCGCGCGCGCCTCGCGGTTATTTATTTGATTGCCCTTTTCTGAATTCACTATAATTTTAACGCCCCGAAATAATGTGATTTTAATTCTAATTATGCAAGCTAGATGAAATCAATTGAAAAGCACTCAAAAATAAACTTCTCGAGTTAAATTAAAAATGCAGCTTTCCGTTCGGATGATCAGAAGCTTTCTGTCTTAAGTTTTTGATTTTTCCTTTCCGCTAGCAACAACTTACCACCCCCCTTATGCATCCCGAAATATTCTTTGATCAATCACCGCGGTTCTAGCTCAGAGAAAAAAACAATCATGCTTCCCCCTCGTTCCTAGTGCATTCCTGGTAAATTACGGCCACCCAATTCGCCTAACAGATACTCCAGCCGCTGCACATGTTCTAACTTTCTAAATTTTTCAAAATAGCGACGCTATACAAGTGTCCATTGACATATTTATTACTTCCCGAGCTTGGTTGATTTTTCCCAAAACAAAAGCCAAGTTCTTTTCTACTGGCGATGCAACATGAGCCCTTTAGAAATTTCACAATATCTCAAACACTTGCGTGACAAATGCTTTCAAAAATCCCAATACCGTACAAGACAACTTTTAAAACGGTCTAATTTATGGCCGATAGTAACGCTGCTTCAAGTGCCGTCTACGAACTCGATGTTCTAAAAGACCATAAATCTGAAAACCGAGTCGTTTCCGGTAGCCTTCTCCGACTTGTAAATCTCCTCTTTGTTATCGAGCAATCAAATAAACAAACGCGATTTGTTTTCAAAATCAAATTCGCGACCGTTTCAGTATTATGAAATACATCACAGAAACAAGGCGGCCAAATGAAAAGAATATTCGTACACAGATCAAACAGATGAATTTGAAAACAACACACAATTTCCTATGAACGACTGTGTAAATCACCCCGAAGATAAAATGGAAGACATCGACAATAGAGAAACAGTCGAATTTGAAAACAACACACAATTTCCTATGAACAACTGTGTAAATCACCCGAAGATAAAATGGAAGACATCGACAATAGAGAAACAGTCGAATTTTCCAACAACAATAATTGTCTAAACAGTGAAAACCGTCCTGTGGAAGGAGCAAAAAGGAACCATTCTGAAGAAGAAATGGAAGACATCGACAATAGAGAAACAATAGCATTTTCTACCAATAATAATTGTCTCAACACTGAAAACCTTGCTGAAGAAGGAGAAAACAGGAACCATCCTGAAGAAGAATGGAGGACATCGATAATGAAGAAGTAATCGAACTTTCCACTAACAATAATTTTGAAAACACTGGAATCCGTCCTGAGGAAGAAAAAGACAGGAATTTTGATATTAATGATCCAGGGACGTAGCCAACTGAAAGAACAAATAAAATTGTAAGTTTAATAGTTAAACATGGTCCTGTAAAAGTCAGCCAATTTAACTTTCCTATAAATGAACACAAAAGAAGTTTTTCTACAACATATTTTACAAGAACGTTAGTGAATTCTACAAATGATGTTGCTTTGGGGGCAGGTGGATTTTGTCATTGGTCTCACTTGACTCAGCAAATCACAATGCACGAACGATCTCCAGTACAAATACAAGCTATAAACAAATGGCTTCAAACAGAGCAAAATTTCCGCACTGACAACCTAATTGATAAAGAATTCGAAAATTGTTTAGAACTTGAAACTGAACATTGGAAACAAGTTCTTCAAAGAATAATTGCATCTATTTTATATTTGGCTCAACATAATTTAGCTTTCCAGGGAACTTCCGATACTTTATACACACCACACAATGGTAATTTTTTGGGCTTAATTGAATTAATCGAAATTTGATCCAGTTTTAAATGATCGTTTAAACAGAACAGCCATAAAAGGACACCATTATTTATCCCATTCAATTCAAAATGAGTTAATAAGTGCAATGGCAAATAAAGTATAAGCAGTAATTATAGATGCAATAAAGAAAGCAAAATATTATTCAATTTTATTGGATTGTACTCCAGATGTGAGCCACCAAGAACAACTGGCAATTGTTCTTCGTTATGTCAGCATAACAGATGATGATGTTGAAATAAAAGAAAATTTTATTAAATTTGAAGTAGTCCACAATACAACAGGGAAAGGGCTTTCCGAAGCAATCAAGATGATTTTGGGCAATATGGGATTAAATTTATTTGACTGTCGTAGTGAAGAGTATGACAACGGCGCCAATATGAGGGGAATATACCAGGAAGTACAAGCAAAAATATTGCGTGAAAACTCAAAACCGTTTTATGTACCATGTGGAAGTCATAATTTGAATTTGTTACTGGGAGACATTGCAAAATCTTCATCTCAAACTCTAACTTTTTTGGTATTTTACAAAAGATATATACGACATTTACAGCGTCAACACCACGTTGGGATATTAAAAAAAAAAAATTACACCTAAGCCATTACCAGATACCAGATGGGAATGTCATTTTAATAGTGTAAGAGCTATTCGCTTTCAACTTCCCCAATTTCGAAATGCTCTAAACGAAGTGGCTTCAAACACATACGATTGTAAATTAAAAAGTGAAATGTTGTCCATTGTCCGAAAAATAAATGAATTTGAATTTATGGTTGGTACGAAATATTATCTAGGGTCAATATCGTTAATAAAGTTTGGAGAACGAAAAAATGCATATAGATGTGGCCACAGAGCATTTAAAAGGACTGAATGTATTTTTCGAAAAATATAGAAACAAAGGATTCGTAAATATTATTTCCACAGCAAAAGAAATTGCAAAAGAATTAAACATAACATCTAACTTTATGGTCTACATACATGATTACGAAGAAGAGAATCAGTCGTCAACAATCAGCGATTGTGAATTATTTTTTGTCGATAATAGATACTGCATTAGTATCATTTCAAAAAAGGTTTGAACTATATGAAAACCATAAAAATATTTTTGGGTTTTTATATATGAATGAAATCGCAAATATGAATGAGCAACTTTTATTGAAATGTTGTCAAGATTTGCATATCCATTTAGAAGGAGATATAGACGGAGCAAATGTGTATGAATAAATCAAGATGTTCCACACGATTATGCCAAAAAATTCTTCAAGTCTTGACGCCATGAAATATATTATAAAAAACAATCTTGCAGAAGCATATTCCAATTTACTAATTGCCTTGCAAATAATGTTGACGACGCCAGTAATCGTAGCTTCAGCCGAGCGTAGCTTTTCGCGATTAAAATTAATTAAAAATTACCTTCGATCTGCAGTAAGTCAAGAACGTTTTACATCTCTGCCTATTTTGTCTATCGAAAGTGAGATAGCAAGTTCAATAAATTTCGATGATGTAATAAAGACTTTGCTACGAAAAAGGCTAAGAAAATTATTTAATACCCTATGATCCTAGTTAATATAAAATCCCGAAACGATCGAATAACTATTTTTTGAGAAGTATTTTTTTTTATTTAGTATAAGTATAGTATAACTAAAAGTGACTAATTTATTATGATATTTCCACATTTTCTTTCGTTTCCGGTTTGACAGGAAATGCTTCCTATTTTTCTTCTTTAAATGGACACTCAATATTTATTTGCACTTTCGGATACAGAATAAAAAACTATTTTGATATTTTTTGAATTTTTTGTATTGACTTGGTATCAATAAAAATAAACATGTTGATATTTCTGAAGGTAGATTTTTATTCTGAAAATGTAAAAATATAGTGTCTCATTAAAATAAAAGTAGGAAGCATTTCCTGTCAAACCGGAAGTGGAAAAAGTGAAAAATGTCAATAAATTCGTTTTTTTTTAACTATAGGTAGTATATCCGTACCAAATATCAAAAAAATAACAAATTTATTCGTCCGTTCCGGGATTTTGTACTAACCCTATATAATATGTAGTAATATATTAATAATAGAGAGTTTATTTAGAAGAGTTTTTTTTTGGCCCGCGCAATTTTTGAATCCGGCCTTGCAAAAGATTACGCCGGCCCTGTCTCGAATACTAAGAGACTTACATTTATTTTTCCCTTGATATGACAACGATTCTCTTACGGGTTTTATTTTGTCAAAATATTTAAGAATTGCCCTTTTTTTGCTTATTCTAAGTAAGGATCTAACCTAAAATATTTATTTAATTAAACACGGCGTGCGCGTAATTCATATTTTTTCATTTAAGTAAACAAAATAAGGAATTTACTTGTAAAAACGTTATCTTGTGAAACAAATCCTATGCTTAAAAAAATTCAAAGAATTGCTTATTATTGACAACATTTTATTCTGAACTTTTGATATAGATAATACTTAAAATTTCTCACGTAGGTACTTATTAGAAGCTAACACAAATTATTGTTATTTATTTAAAATCTGTTCTCGTACAGCTTTTAATGTATGTATAAATAAAACCCCGAAGTTTGGTTCAGATTGCAAAAAAAAGCACAATATTAACATCAAACTCGCAACACCGGAGTGTGTACGTAAGCTTATCAAAAAATTAAATATCTATCACCTTATGAATCTTAATTGTAGTAGTAGATTTAAATTTCAAAACAAGCATAGAAAGTATTAAATATCGTGCACGTAATATTACATGTTCGAGCGAGAAAAATTTCGTTTGTAAGCAAAATTATTGAAAAATTTATTATTAAGCGACACATTCTGTAAAAACGAGCCAAGAGACTAGAGTCCAGATCAAAAGATTCGATTACTTGACTAAACTCGAATTTAATTGGTAAGTTTGAGTATTCAACACAACTTGTTTTACTTACTGTAGAGTCTATAGTTAAAGTTATAACTTTTTTAAACCATTTGATTAAAACTTAAATGTAACTTATTTATAATATAGTATGTCTACGGATTTTCTGGAATCATCGAATGATATATGATTTTGATATGTTTTTTATTGTTTCTTTTGTTTTAAATTTTCCTTCATTAAAAAATTGAAACCACAATTAATTTGGCGTTATACATTACACATTTCTTACTATAAAAAATTTTGTTAATTTTAAATATGGAAAAAATTATTCACTGCAATCCCCGCCCACCTCCACGCACTCTTTTACCCTGTACCTAAATTCCTTATACGCGTTAGTTAACGATACAGAACCCACTCTCGTCAAGATTTTGGACTGTGTTTTTTAACGTATTAATTGTACGAGGAGCGTTTAAATACTAATGAGAATAAGTTTAGTACGTCTTTAAGATCAAAAATTTTGTTGCAATATTAAGTCAAAAAGCGATCGTAGGATGTCGTGATCTAAAGTTTTCGTCTTTATTATCAATGAAACATAAACGTGTTACTTACTATTCTTCAACGTATTCCCCCTCGACACGTTCGCCAATGTTCTGGAAACTTACGTGTACCATTTTCGAAGGTTTTTGGTTGCATGTAAATCTAGTTTTGCACAGATGTAATGTAGTAGTAGATTTAAATTAAAAAGTTGAAGAAGTGGCATGTTTCCACGGCATGGAAGCTCTTTTTAGTAGGGATATAACGATGAAACCATGTCTCATCATCTATCTTTGCAACAATTGCGTAAACACTAGATAATAATAATAATAATAATAATTTAATCAGTCAGTAGATCACAAGTACATGATATTAGCTTTGTCACAAATAGATTCTAAAACTACAAACTGGAATCTTCAAGATATTCCATGACGGAGTAGTATCCCTTTGAGAAGAGTAGTTGCTTCAGCTTACGTCTGAGGGCAGTTATTTCCACTGTATTTTTGATGCTGTCTGGAAGTTTGTTAAAAATTTTGCCGCTGGCATATATGGGTGATTTCTCAAACCTGGCCGTTTTATGTGGGATAGTTCTAATATTCGTATTACTTCTTGTCGGGTAACAATGATTGTCCAAATTTAATTGAAACTTATGTCTGTTTTGTGCTACATATATACAACACTTATAAATATATATACAAGTCAAAGTTAATATTTTGTTATCAATGAATGTCTGTTTACAAGTATGACGACCGGGCAGATTAAAAATTATTCTGATCGCCCTTTTTTGTAATATAAAAATTCTATTGGAGTCCGATGCATTACCCCACAAAATAGTTCCATAACCTAATCTAGAGTGTATTACAGCATAATATACTTGTAACAAAACAGTTTTACTAACAGTATTCTTTAGACGTCGCATAGCGTAGCAGAAACTGGCAATTTTTTTGCCTACTTCGGAAATATGTTGACGCCAGTTTAGGCTATTATCAAGATGATACCCTAAGAATTTTACAACTTGACTTATTTTAAGGTCGTAAAAGACATTTACATGATTAGGTTTGAAGTACATAAATTGTGTTTTGCTTTCGTTTAACATTAATTTGTTTTGACGACACCAAGTCGACAGTTCTAATAAAGTAGTTCGCGCAATGGTGTGAAGTTCCTCAGGGCACGATGCCGCAACCGCAATAGAAATGTCGTCAGCATATGTGATGATGTAACCATTCCTAATGTGCTCTGGAAGGTCATTAATAAATAAAATAAAAATAAGTGGCCCTAGCACCGAGCCCTGAGGTACCCCACTCAGCAAGTTAAATTCCTGTGAGAAGGAGCGATTTGCGGAGACAATTGCCTTTCTATGTTCCAAAAAGGAGTTAATACAGTTTAATATGTTGCCTCTAAAGCCTAAGTTACTTAATTTGGTACGTATAATACTGAAGTCGATACTGTCGAAAGCTTTGGTCATGTCAAAGAACATGCCAAGCACATGGTCCTGTTTGTCCAGTCTATCATGAATATAATTTAAGAAGTTTATGGAGGCCGTCTCCGTAGATCGCTCCCCTCTAAAACCATGCTGACAATCATTTAAAATATTCTGCCTAGAAAGAAACAAATTAATTTTATCTGCTAAAATGGTTTCGAAAATTTTTGAGAAACTACTAAACTACTAGCAGACGGACTTCTGTTTGCTCTGGAGTTAAGAGCCGCAGCACCAACCTTGCACTAACTCTTCTGTACTTAAGTTGCCGCAATACTTCTCACACTTATGCTAACTTCTTCTAACAATTTTCTCACAGTTGTCCGACGATCAACCCGAATAAGCTGATCAATAGTCCCAAAATTGTCAGGAGTCAATGCGTTTTCGGTTGTCTCACACGGAGTACAGTTTCTACGAATTTTTTTCGCCAAATCAAACACCCTTGAGTTGAACAGACAATTATCAGACACTTTCATTCACTAATAATTTAGCGATTATGCATTGTGCAACAAAACAGGGTACTTCTTTCTATGACATGCTAATTATTATTGGCAGGCGTAACGGAGAAGAATTTGATTGTTACTAATGACAAATTAGAATATGCCAGAATATGACAGAGACCGCTTGTTTCCATCCATTGTTTTCTATGCTCAAGGCAACTAGTCTATTATGTCTAATTTGTTTTTGCCAAGCATCTTCAAATAAGTTGTTTTAAAATTATGTTCATTAATACTCGCATCCGACTTGTATTATCGGTATCTCTAAGTTATAAAATAATTAAGTTGTAATTATCATTATAATTATTTTTTTTTATACAAAAAGAAGTGATATACTTGATATATTTTAAATGAAGGAAAATATTTGACTGTTAACGTGAGTGAAAAATATATTATATTTCATAAAACATGTAGAAAACTTCAATCTTATAATTCATTTATTTAGAAGTTCTGCGGATTCCATATAGTTGTCCGCCTGCTCGGTATAATGCTCTAAAGTAGGTAAATCCTTAAATTACATTTATTCGGGGAGACATCTCTTTATTGGAGCACTGTACAAAATCTGATTTGGGTGCGTACTTCTTGCATGTAATAGACAAGAATGAACTTGTCTTAACACAGTACATTCGTCAGTACATTACACAAAGTGGTGTAATATGCATATGCTGCATATTTGCAGAATATAAGTAATTGTTACTAAAAATTCATGGGTAATAGGCAATTTCTGTTTTCAAATTCGTTTTCAGGGTACCGAAATACATCAGAAACACCTAAAAATGTCCATCTCACAAAAAGTGTGTTTAACAGCGTCACTGATATAAAATTGATAAATTTTTTGTCATTTTCTCAATATTAATTCCAGCATTTTATAACCATAAAACAAGCAATGATACTCTAATTTATTTTTTATTTTCACATAGTGAACGTGAAGGGGCGCTTTGGCCAGACAAGCACCTTTTATTTTCATTACTTCATTTTAGTTGGAAACTGAAATTGTCGCTTACGCCACTCAAAAATCTAGCTAAAAATTGAAAAACTGACCTGCCTAACATTAAAAAGTTCCACTGTTTTAAAACTTCTAATTCATTTTACGGTGTTCATGCAATTCAGTTTGGCTTCGGACCGTTCATAAAACAATAAAATTCGAGGACGGTAACTCAAGTAATCGGCTGGATAGATGCAATAAAGGCTAAGATCGGCAATATGTAACCGTTGAAAAAATACGAAACGAATGGATTTTATTGTTATTATTTCTTAAATGATAAAAACACATTTAGGTATCAGCGTTTTACGTACCTTCGGGTATTACAAAAGATGTTCGAAATGTTGCCCACCGTTTATGAAACATAATTCTGCTCGATGTAGCCAGTTTTCAGTTATTCGGGGAAAATTATTCCGTAATTCCTTAGCACAGTCTTGAGTTCACTGACGTAAATCCCCAATAGTATTTATTTCTGTTACATAAACACGCTGCTTTAGGCGCCCCCATAAAAAAAGTCTAAAGGATTTAAATCAGGACTACAAGAAGGACATGGTGCAGCACTTCCGCGACCTATCCAACAATCCGGAAACATTCATGTAAATATTCACGTACAGCACAGTTGTAATGGGGTGGAGCAGCATCCAGTAGTAACCACATGTTTTGCCGGATGTCTAACGGTACATCTTCTAAAAGTTCTGGAAGAAAATTCTGCAAAAATTGAAGATAGTCTGCCCCAGATAAACGAGCTGGTAATTCGTACGGTCCAATGGGCATGTTATTAACAATTCCATAAATTTATGGAAAACCGTTATTGGAAACTAGTACGTCGCGTAACGTGCGGATTTTCCATTGCCCACACATGTGTATTTCGGAAATTTAATATGCCGTTAGGTGTAAAAGTAGCCTCATCAGGGCATAACACATTCGTTGGAAAAGCTGGATTTTCTTGATAGCGTTCCAACAACCAATTACAAAATGTCTGTCGAAGGGGATAATCTGTTGCAATCATTGCCTGCACTCCTGCACATGGTAAGGGTACAACTATGCTTCTCGTAATGTACACCACATAACGCGATTTGATACAGGCAAATGACGTGCGATTTCCCGGGTGCTTGCGGAAGAATTTTCAACCATTGCTTCCTCTGCATCTAATACGCGAACAAGTCGTTGTCTACCTCCGTTTCGCCCACGATGAAGTTTCAAATCTCCAGCAGACCGTCCCCGTTGCACTACTGCCACAAAAGCTCTGGGGTTCGGTACTACCCTACCAGGAAATTTTTCGGCAAACAAACGAGCTGCGGCAGCAACATTTTGTTTGGCTTCACTGTAGCAAAGCACCATGTCCATTAATTCTTCGTTTGTAGATACGTGAGCCATAATAAAATAATTTTTCTCGTATCATAAACAAACTAGTTTTATAATAATTTATTTACCCAAGTTTTTACACAAATTTATTTACATAAATGTCAAAAAATAAAAATTTATTTCGCAAAAACAAATTCAAAATTCTTCAGGTAAAACTTACACAATGCGAAACAATGCGCCCGACACTTACGTACCCAAATTGCGAACTGAAGGCTGCGTGTTTAAGTACTCCAATCAGACCTACCCTAACATCGTATCAAAATTTACGAGTTTATGACAGGATTTGTAATAACCGATTCGCACAACTGTGCATTCCATTCGACACCACTGACACCCGAACAATTTTTGTATGAACAAATATTCATCATTTACGCCGTTATTGTTAATAGTGCACCCTTGATTATATAACTTTTTTTTATTGTTTTCACGAGTACTATTTGTGGTTTCAATAAATGACGGTAGTCCTGTAACACGCTGTAGGGAGGATATAAGTTTTTCCAATTTTGTCCAAAAGATTTTCAAATCTTGACATCTCCTTATCTACTAATGAAAATTAAACATCATCCGGATATACACAATCTAAATATTAGACGTAAATGATTACATTGATCTTCCTAAACATAATACAACTCTACAATCACAAGAAATCATTCACTAAAGCGCACAGCCTGAAAGTCTCGATTGTGCTTGCAAACAGTTACTTCCTAAACAATTTAAGAGACATTTAAAGATAAACTTGTTGACTAGACGGGCCTTAATTTGAAAATACATACGTATTCTATGTGTGAATATCACTTGATTAAATTTGCTTATATATATGCGTAATTATATACACTTTTATTTATTTATTTATTTTCTCTTTTTAAATCGCCTGATGGCGGTATTCATAGTCTTGACTTGAGCTTAAGACCGTCTTTCATAAGTTCATCTTATACATTTAAGATGGTCTTAAATTACTTTGTATTCATTAACGTGAGCTTTGATAAGACAATGTCAATATTTCCAATATTAATGTCGCCAATATCTTATATGCTCTGCAATAAAAATTAAAGTTGTTCGTCGTTGCAAAGAATTTTTCGTTATTCCACTCCTTCAAGAACACCTTCGAGACAATTGTGAAACATTTTTAAATAAAATCGCCTTACGTAAGTTAAAACTTCAAGCAAATGCTTAAGATTTCCTTAAAACCTGTCTAAGATATTGATTAGGATTTTCTTAAATATAAGAACTGACTACGAACATGAGCTTGAGATAGTTTGAAATATTGTCTTTTTCATTTGTATGTCTGCCATACATTATGAAATACATTATTGCAACGCTGGTTATTTTTATAGTTTTATAGTTTTTAAGGTTGTGTTGGTAGGTAGAACATATGCTGCATTTTTGTAGTAAACTGTGCCTATCTACTGGAACACTACACATTTATAAAACATGTAAACTACTGTTAAGTCAAGTATTCTAACTAAAGAGAGAAAAAGACCTAAAGTTATTCATGAGACAATATCCCGGGTGTACGGCAATGATGGCCCATCTTATTTTCAAATAAAATTTTGACATAGTATAGTTTCGATAGAGCAGCGACTCAGTTCAGGATGACCCCAGGTCAAGAAGACCGGTTCTCGTAAGACCTAAGGAAACAATCAGTCTCGTTGAAGATTTGTTACTGCTAGATCAACGAATAACGATCCCATTGCTTGCTAAAATAGCTATAAGATTGTGCACGAAAGTTTTAGGGATGAAAACAATTTTTACACGAAGAATCTACAAACTCTTTACAACAGAACAAAAACGGGCAGGAAAAGAAAATTTTCAAGAATATTTGGCCGCTTTAAAAATTGATAAGTTAGTTTTTGCGAACTGTCACAGGCGATGAGACTTGGGTGTTCTATTCGTATTCTTCCAGGAATAGGCAATAGGTTCATAAGCGCCTTCCATCTCCAAAAAAGGCAAGAACTCAGTTATTTTTTGTAAAGTTGATGGCAACTTTTTTTTTCTAGTGCGAAGGTAATCTGATTATTGTATATATGGACAAAAAAGATCCACAATTAATGGATAGGTTTACGGAAGGACGATCCGATACCTGAAGCAGACCATTAGAGAAAAAGTCCGAAATCGTGAAGAACAAAAACTTTGCTGTGGCACGATAACTGCAGGGTTCACAAGGCTCGCATAGTTTAAGTCATTATCGAAAGCTGTGGATTCAGCTACAACAACACAACCCTGTAGACCCGATTTAGCGCCCTTCGACTTCTTTCTGTTCAAACATTTAAAGAAAGAGTTGAATAGCTGAAAGGCCAAAAACTTTCCTCAGAAGATAAGCTGAAAGTTGCTTTACCGTCGTTTTTAAGGTCCAAACAAAAGATTTTTTATGAAATGGAACAACTCGAGAAACGCTGAACTAAGTATATTAGTGTAGATGGTAATTATGAAGATAAGTTATTATTTTTGTAGCCCTGTGATTTTTCCTTCATAGTTAGGTAGATAATTTAAAAATCGCCATCGTATAATCTGGCACAATATAAGAATAAAGTGTTCTTTACCATTGTTATTTTGGTATCGTGAACATGGAAGCTGAACTGAAATCATTTGAAAATGTGACTTATCACCGGTGAACTCTCATACCAAATAATACCCAAATTGTTTTTTTTTTTGTTACAAGCTAAATTATTCTATTTTCAAATCGTTTTATTTTAAGTCCAGGAATCTGTGCCTTACCCACGTATTTTAAGGACACTCGCATAATATGAATAAGAAGACTTTTGTGATTCTGTCATAACAGACACAGGTAATTGTTTGTAAGTGAAAAATTTAGAATAATGTACGCGTTGGCCACTCACTGCGTTGATACTGATTCCCAGCACGACTATCCCATTCACAAAGGTAGCATAGGTGCTTTGTATAGCCGCCTTGCATTCCAAAAAGAATTGTCAATATTTTAGATCGCCAACAATTTTCCATTTATATGTTTTGTAATCAATGACATGAAGTATTTTCTCCATTGTGCAATATGTCTCTTTCATGTCGGTGGCATATGCTAATGGAACTGACGAAAATTTATTTTCATTGTGTAGCAACACTGCTTTCAAGCCTTATAATTATAAATCATGAAAATTAAATAAATAAAAAGTGTAATACCTACTTTTACATTATCCGTCTATAAATAGCCACCATTCATTCGGTTTATGCAAAACACAAAGTTATCGTTATTATCGTAAACTTTGAAATTTTGATTAAAAACCATTCTTTGTTCGTTTCGGCCAAATGTAATTTTGAAATTATTTGCCACTACATTCCATTGTTTTAGTCGAGAGTCGAGCATTTTTGTTTGTCTGTGTGAAAATCTTAAATCACGAACAAGATCGTGAAAATCAGCATTCGAAATTGTATGTCGTTCCAATAGATATGATCCGGATGGAACAAACTCTGTCTCTGTTCTCTCATCAGAAGAAAATCCATCAGACGATTCATCATATTTTCGAGTTTGCTGAACTGTATCATCGAACGGGACAGGTTTCGTTACAGTGGCAACATCAGCATATTGTATATTTTTACGTGTTTTGTAATGATGGCCTTCAATGTTTGTTTGACAGAAATAGCAATCCTCCGGCTTATGATACAATTGACGATGCCACATCATTGGAACAGAAAATGGCACGCAAGACATATTTATTTTTTTGGATTTCCATCTCTTCAATACTAGTGAGCAACTCGTACAAATATATTCAGGCTCATACCACTGACTGGCACTATATGTATGACTGAAGACCGCGCTATACCCCTGAACTACTGCCTTATTTGTTTCAAACTTCAACCGATGCTGTTTGTCGACAAACAAACCGCAAATGTACCAAAACTTATTACGTTTATCACACATTATATGATTATAATACTTAATTCATAAAATTGATTGATGATCGGTAGTTTTCTTGTTTGATTTTCTTCACTGTTAACAAATTGCTATCTACCTTTCCTGGTGGTCAACAAAAAAGACCACAAGGTCTTTTTTGTGATTTTTTTTTATTTTACCATTTATTTGTTTTTTGTTTTTAACAATTTTTTTTTCTTCTTTCAGCAAATAATCATTTATTTTTCAGAATTTAAATACTTCTTTCAGTATGTTTAATTTTCTGTTTGGATTTTACTGTAATAGTTTTTAATATTTTCATCTTTTATTTAAGCTTTGATTTAATTTTTGTTTTAATATTGTTTTGAGCAAATTAATTTTTTGTTGGGGTTTAATTTTCATATTTTTTTATATATTTTGTTTAATTTTTATCAACTAAATATAGTAATTTTTATGTTAGCATTTTAAATTTTTATATTAGCATTTGTTTCTTTTTTGTTTTAATTTTTTTTTTTTTTCAGTAATTAATTACTTTTCTTTCAGCAAATTATAATTTTTGTTAAGGTCTTATTTTCATATTTTTTATGTAATTTTTATTTTAGAATTTATTTAATTTTCTTCCGCCATTTATATTTTTTGTTCTCAATTTTTTAAAGGTCTTGTCGTCTGTGATTAGTTCTCCTTGTAGGAATCGCAACTTTTTTGTTAGCAAAATGGGAAGAAGAATGGGGCAACGAGAATCATCCGTAGCTACAAGAGGATATATTTGCGGTTTAGCAGAAGCAGGAATGTCCATAAAAAACATCTCTCAGCAAGTTGATATGTCAGAAAGTCAAATTCGAAGATGGATCAATAGAAGACAAGAAGACGCTTCCCTAAGAACAGCACCGAAATCAGGTCGTCCCAGAGTAACAACTAATAACGAAGACCAGGCAATAGTTGCCACTGTCGAAGCTAATCCGTTTACAACTTCAGGAAGGATCAGGGAACAACTAAATTTGCATTGCTCTTTTACGACAGTAAGGAAAAGGTTAAGGAGTGCAGGTATTCACAGCAGAAAACCAGCCAAGAAAATTTTGCTTTCACCCGAGAACGCTGCTGCAAGATTGCGTTTTTGTGAGGAAAATATGAATCGCAATTGGGAAAATGTGATATTTACAGACGAGAAAACATTTTCTACATCGCAGTTCCCGTTTCACCCCCAAGGTTTACATCTGCAAGGTATATAGAAATTTTGGAAGAAGTGATGCTGCCATCAGTAAGATTAGTATATCCCGAGGACGAGGTGGAAATAATAACCATTGTGCAAGACAACAGCCCCATTCACAAAGCTGCCAATGTAACAGCCTGGTTTACAGATCGCAACGATATTGAGGTATTACCGTGGCCTGCAAGATCTCCAGACCTCAATCCAATAGAAAATATGTGGGGAACGATGGTAAGGAATTGGGAGGATATCGCTGGACACGGTGTTCGTGAAAGAACCGTTGAACAACTAACGCAACATGTTTTCCGAGTTTGGGAAACATTTAGAGGCACAAATTTTTGTGAAAATTTGGTAAATTCAATGCCAAACAGGTTAAGAGAATGTGTTGAAAGTAACGGGTATTACACAAAGTATTAACATGTTATCTTCGCTTTTTTCGTTCTTTCAGCAACTAATCATTTATTTTTCAGAAATTAATTACTTTTTCTTTTAGCATTTTTATTTTCTTTGAATTTTATTCTAAGAGTTTTTAATAATTTTTCTTTTTCAGCAACTAATCATTTATTTTTCAGAAATTAATTACTTTTTCTTTTGGCATTTTTATTTTCTGTTTGAATTTTATTCTAAGAGTTTTTAATAATTTTTTCCTTTTCAGCAACTAATCATTTATTTCAGCTTTTTGTTTCGTATATTTTAGGTTTTCGGTTGACCACGTCGTTGTGTAATGGTTGATCCATCACGCGGTCAACCGAAGGCCAACAATAGACGATGGACACGGGACGCCTTCAATATAATTGGATTATTGTTTTCTGTTTTAATTTGTAATTACAATATTTGTTTATTAAAAGTCTTTTCTTCGTGCGTCAGTTAGATTAATAATTTTGTTCCGCAATAACTATTATATTTCGTACTGTCTTGTTTGTTAAATATGTATTTATTTTTACCAAAAATGTTATTTACCAAATAGGTATTTAATGTAATATGTTTATTTAAATGTTATAGATTTAATGTAATCTGGGTAATCTGACGAATTTGTAATCTTAATTGCAAATAATAAAACGAACTATGAACTATGAACTATTTTATTATACCTTTATTTCGTGTTTTGAAAGAGCATCAAATAATTTCCTAAAGATTAATTATGAATAAGATAAATATTTTCATTAATAATATTTAGAATGCATAATACTTCTTGCTAATAAGAAGTTCATTGATGTCGGCCAATTACATTTAATAATTACGTATCGTAATATTACCAATGCCTGCAGTTGAGGGTAGGTAGACATTTCCAAGAAATTTCAACGGGCGGAGCTACGGCGTTTATCTCTCGGTCGGGCGAAGTCGGGTGGCCGCTTACCCTTTCCAGACTTTCATTACTTTCCGCTGGGATAGTACATTATTTCTCTTTTCAACGCAATGTCGCAATCAAAAATCGATGATGGAAAGCGAAGTTATAATTTTCTAAGTGCACGCATTTACCGAAAAATGGTTTTTTGATCATAGCATAATTTTTTATGGGTGTATGGGACATTTCATATATGTCAAAATTTTTTACTCAACCAAATCTATAACTTAAGCTATATGGCATAAAATGTATATCCAGATTTTTTTTTTTTTTGTAACAGTGTAATCTGGGCCAATATCTACGATATCAATTTCACTAAATTACCGGTATATGTAATTAAATCAAATCCCAATATAAATTCAAAAATAGTATTGAATAGCTTAGAATTAGTACAATTATTAGAAGATTATCAATGAAGTATATTTATTCTTTGGCGAATTAAATAACATATTGTGAGTTTTTTAATAATGTATAATTTAAGAAAGCATCCGGTAAAATTATATAAAAAAGAAAGCATTATTTACGTAAATGAATTGATTTACTCAGTTAAATAAACTAAAGAAAGAAACGAAACATATTTAAAAAAAATAGGAAATCAATGCTACATCTCAATGACATAAGTCACCTCCGAGTAAAAAATAATTTAATTGAAGCTAAACAATTATAAAAGATAATAGAGTATTTTTTTCTTCATAATTAATATATTATAAACATAAGAACAGTATTATTTCTTTGTTTATTGCATTACAAAATTAAAGAATTTTATGAGAGAAACTTTTTCACGTGGATTACCAATAGGGATCCGAATTTTACATTTTGTTCAAATAATTATGAACAAGGTGAGAACGTAAAACGCTACAGGAGTATTTAACAGGGAGTAACAAGGGGTCTGACGAATAAGAGAGCAAATGCTTTTGCTTTAAATTCTTTATTGAAAGCTACAAATATATGAAGAAAATTCTAAATAATTCTGCCTGTAACAAAGGATTTGTATAATGATTTGCAAATGAAATTTTTACAAGTAACTTTAAAAAAATTTATAACAAGTAAAAGCATATGCTTCGTTTCATTCATTTGGCTCAAACACGTAACTGCCTTGTTCGAAATTAACCGAACAAAATATAAAATTTCGATCCCTAGTTATCAATAATTTTGAATAATTACGCGCCAAAGTTCAACAATTGCTTTCTCTTGCACATGCTCACTTCACTCAATGCCAAGGATAACCTCGCAACACGTGGTTCGCTTACCTACTTCACCATCAACTTCTTTTCTGGCACCAAATGAATTTCCCGAATACACACTTCCATCTTCCAAAATCAGGAAACAGGGTACACTATTTTCAGCCATCTCTAGATATTTTTTATTTTACAACTCCGCGCGCGTCAATAAAATGCGTCGGGTGAAGCGGATGCCGGAACTAATCTGATAATATGTTTGTTTACCACACAGTTAATACATCCAAAATGATATCCAAATTGGTGGGTATCAATTTAGAAAAAAAGAAATCACGGATAAACTTTACACTACCGCGGTTGCTGTGACTATGAGAAAATTAATAATCTGGCGCGAGTTATATTTCAGCCAGGCGAACCGGTTGTCTCTAGCGTACGGTCTTAAACTGAGGGCTGAGGATGATGGAATCGAATTTCATTACAACACAAAAAATATTTAAGGGTAGTGAAAGAACATACAAGTTTTTGAACATTTATTAATTTGTTTAAGTACAATTACACTAAGCTGCTAAGTGGCAATATTTCCATTCGTTGTTTACTAGAGTAAACTTCACTCTATCTGCTATGCATTTGTCATAGGCGTAATAAAATTCCATGCTACTCGGTATCAATTTGTAACCGACTCTGTAAACAAAAACAATTTTTTTAGTGTATACGTCTAACGTATGGTGTAGTTATTTAAAAATGCAACATATCCCTGTTAGCCTTCTTAAAAAATACATCAACGCAGAACGCATTGTATATCCCTTTCAGCCCTATTAGTTACGTTATGAAACCATAACTTCTAATTTTTCTGCTTTTAAGTGCGAGTGGTTAGACAATGTAACCAATTCAAATTGTTTCATACTGGTGTCATCTGTCGATCATTATCGAAGTATTGGAGGTTTCTACTTTGATTTTTAACCATCATATAGAGTGGATGAAAGAAAAAGTGCCGTATGACGTTTTGAAATGTAAATATTTTTTTAGTTTGAAAATAACAGAATAATGACTGGTATGTACAGGGTGGGCCAAATTCGACACTTTTAATAGGAAACACCTATTTTTAGAAGAGTTAGACAAAAACTGACCTCGGTCCCTGGAGCTCGATTTTTAAGACAAAGTTAATGGTGAAAACCGCATTTCTATATCTTGTACCGTTTAGGAGTTACAGTGCGTTTCTCAAAATTCTACGATTTCTAAAAACCTTCATAACTTTTTTGTTAATGAAAATTTTTGATTTCTGTAAAAACTTCTTTAAGGTACTTTTTCATGCAGAATTCATTGCTCCAAATTATTTTTTTCTAAACTGCTCAATATTTGAGATATTAGCTAGAACTTTGATTTTTTATATGGAACACCCAATATATTTTTAAGTTTTTGAAAGGAGTGTAAAATTTCATTCATACAAATATAAAACACTTGATATTTTATTCAAACAGTTTGTGAAATATAGAGTTTCAAAGTTTTAATCAAAAATTTAATTGTTTTTACAGCATTGAAGTAGGCTATGGATGACGAAAACTAAGCGATTTAAGTTTTTGTAACTTCCTGGTAGGCCGCTATCAAAATTTGACACAATCTCTTACAGTACTTGCATTTCTCTTTATTTTTTATTTTTACTATCTCTATAAAATAGACTTATACTGGGTTTCACAAAAGTCAATTAAACTTAATCATTGCTTAAGAATAATCATTCCTATACCTTCAGCACATGTAACCATAGCAACGTTTACTTTACTCATGATTAATTTTAAGTAACGTTTGTGAAATCCACCATTAGGGAGATAATTAAACATGTACGAAAACTACGAGAAATACGACATGTTATAATATTTATACCAACTCAAGACTTCATGAAGTGCCTTTAACTTGTAAGTGTATGTGTGTACTGAAGATGACAGCGTATCTGCCGAAATACGTATCTACGGATACAATCTTTTTTGATTTATATTTAAGAATATAAACTTTTTTGATTTATATTTACTTTTTTGATTTGTTATTTCTAAACCACTGTCTTTTTTACTAATGTTAAATGTTAAAGTGTTTTAGAGAAATTGGCGAAAATTCAGAAGCAGCGATTAATCTTTACCATGAGTGGTATCCTGAGAGATGACAATCCTGCAGAGATATATTCTTGAGATTAAAAACAATTTAATAAATTTTTCGTCATTTAAACTGATAAAAACTAAAAATTATGAATCTCAAAACGGAAATAAAGAATTAGAGGAGATCATAGTTTTGGGAGAAATTGAAAATGACCGACGCCAGTTGGAGCAAATATCTAAGCAAGAACTTCTGCAATACGAATTTTAAAGAAACAAAGATTCTGAGCTTATTGAATAAGAAAAATGCATCACTACCAGACCTTGAATTGGCGATATCAGCTCAAACCCTAACAAACGGAATCGTTTATGTTTAGTTTAAAATGACCGACAATTTGATACTTTATGTAATTTTTGTGCAATTTCGATTACATTAGTATTTATTCGTTATAACTTCGTTATATTTATTAAAAATAAAGTAATATTTTTTATGGCTCATTGAATCTTCAAAAAATATTTAGCTATCATCATCCACAGCCTACTGCAATAACCATCAAAATTTTAATTAAAACATGAAAGCTCTACAACTCAAAAATATTTTGAATAAAATATCAAGTGTTTTATATTTTTATAAATAGAATTTTATGCTCTTTTCAGAAATGTAAAAATATATAGGGTGTTCCATATAAAAAATCAAAGTTCTTGCCAATATCTCAAATATTGAGCACTTTGGAAAAAAATAACTTGGAGCAATGAATTCTGCATGAAAAAGTGCCTTAAAAAAGTCTTTACAGAAATCAAAAATTTTCAAAAACAAAAAAGTTATGAAGGTTTTTAAAAATGGTAGAATTTTGAAAAACGCCCTGTAGCTCCTAAACGGTACAAGATATCGAAACGCGGTTTTCACCATTAATTTTGTCTTAAAAATCGAGCTCCAGGGACCGAGGTCAGTTTTTGTCTAACTCGTCTAAAAATAGGAGTTTCCTATTAAAAGTGTCGAATTTGGCCCACCCTGTACAGCTGAAATAAAAAAAAAAAAACGGGAAATGAAATTTTTCCAATCGTAAATTTGGTTGTTTTTGTCAATGAATTGTCTACTTGACAAATACATACCGTACGAAAAAATATAACCTATTTATTTATAAATTGACACACCGTTAAATAATTCTAAGCTATTTCTAAAAAAATCACGTTCACACTATGAAAAAACTGAAAAAAAACGTGTCAATTTTTTGACATTTCCCGTTTTTATTGATTTCAGCTGTATTAATTTATCATTAACAAAAAGACTATACAATAAAAGAGAAACGCTATTATTTACCTTTTTATCTGTAATGTTTATTACTTTTACGGCAAAAGTTGTGCCTTCACGGCGTAACCAGTAGGAATAAAAAATTATTTTACGATTGTGAAAAATTTATAAAATATCCGATTTAGAAAAATTATCAGTAGATGATTTTTAAGTATTTCTTGATGGAATACCCTCAGACAACGACTCAAATGCATCGGATTTTGGCGATGATGATATGGATGTATGTACTGATGAAATTCAAAATACGAATGTTCTTCAAATGGAAAATGTCGATGTTTTGGATATTTTTCAAAATGAAAATGATGGATGGGATTCTGAAGATAATCTATCCTTGACACTACTGAAAATTATACTTAAAAAACAAGATATTTCCTGGAAAAAGTATCAAAATACACCGAACCTGTACAATTTACAGAGCAAAGTGGGCCAAGTGTAAGTGAAAACAGAATCACCAGTGGACGTTGTTCCTACAAATCTAATAGAATAAATTGTGTTTGAGACTAATCTGTATGCTACCGAGGAATACTTAGAAAAGGGTAAATTATTTGTACAGACAAATGTTCCAGATATAAAAGTATTTCTAGCAGTAAATATCCTAAAGGGAATAAAGCATTTACCTAGTTATATAGACTACTTCTTAAGTAAACCTCGTGTCTAGGGATCGATTTGCGTTTCTTTTGGGGAACATACATTTAAATAAGAATAATGCTGTTCAACCCAAAAAAGGTGAACCGAATTTTGATAAATTATATAAAGTTCGTCCATTGTTAGATTCTTTAGCAGATACCATGCTGAATGCATATAAACCCGAAGAGTTTCAAACTATTAATGAATCAAAGGTAGATCGAGTTTACGACAATACATGCCCAATAAGCCGATGAAAAGAGGCTACTAAGTGTGGTTGAGAGCAAATAAATCGGGGTATATATCAAAATTTCAGATTTATACCGGAAAAATCGCTAATTCAGTTGAAAAAGAGTTGGGTCCAAGAGATCTTACTAGAAATATAGTCGGAAATTACCATAAACTCTAATTTTTTTTTCATCTCTTAAGGCGGTCTGACACGACGCTAAATTTGACAATAAATTTGGCACATAATTTAGGTTTAAATTTAGAATTTATAGAACACGTTTTAAAAATTTTGGAACCAAATTATTTCATCATAAATTTAGTTCAGAATACTGTATGACACAATGCTAAATTTTGTGCTAAACTTAAACAAATTTAGCGTCGTGTCGGACCGCCTTAAGTCTAATGAAAGATTTACTACTGGACAATATACAGGGTGATTCAAAATAAGAGTCCGATCCGTTAGGGGCGTACTTACTAAAGTCATGTAAGTACGAAATTGAAATAAATAATACAAATAAATTTATCGGAGGTATTTGAAAAATAAACCTCTTGTGAATCCTAAATCGAAACTGTTTAAATACCACTAATTAAGAAAACCCCCGAGACGTCTTTTTATAACGATAACAAATTTTATTGGCATAGTGAGCAATTGTAGCAATAAACACGAAGTAAAAATGAATGAACTATTTTGTCTGCAAATTTATTATAATCAACATTAAATTTGGCGCCGTTATAAAAGTTAAGGTCAAGTTTTTGTGAGTTTCATATTAATATTAAAGTGAAGCGATGCATAAACTTAAACTTATGGTTTTTATAACAGTTGCTGGATATGACCCCCTTCTTGTTGTATGATATTAGTCGCACGATTGATGAATGATGCACGTACCCCAGGAAACATTCGGTTCGCATTGTTTCGAATTATTTCTGCTACGGCAAAAATGCGATTCAACCGTGTTAATGGAGTCTATAAACCAAACTTTTCATGTGGTTCCACAAATAAAAGTCTAAGGTATTCATATCGGACGAACAGGAAGGCCAAGTCTCTGGCCCACCGCGCCCGATCCACCGATTTCCAAACCGAACTGTTAAAAATCGCGCACATTACGTTGAAAATGTGGTGATGCACCATCGTGTAACCACCACTTATCACGTCGTATGTTCAGAGGCACTTCATCGAGCAATTCAGGCACCGTATTACGAATAAATTTCAACTACCCATCTCTGGTCAAACGCTGTGGCAATACATACGGCCCAATTAAAAAATCCCCAATTATTCCCGCCCACAGATTAATAGAAAATTGTCTTTGAAAATGACTACTACGACGCACATGTAGATTTTTTGTTGACCAGACATGACTGTTTCGTGAATTAAAGATTCCAGCACGAGTAAAACACGCTTCGTCTGTAAACAGAATGAAATTGGGAAATAACGGTTCCTCGATGATTTTGTCTAATAACCATCTACAAAAAATTAATCGTCGGGGATAATCAGGTGGTTCAAGCGCATGCACGCGTTGATAGTGATATGGGTGAAATGAATTTTCATGCAGAATTCGCCATACGGTAGCTTGTGTCACATTTATTTGACGCGCAAGAGTACGGGTGCCTAATGTCGAATCGTCTTCGACACTTTTAAGAATTTCTTCGGTAATTTCTAACCTACGATCACCTATAACACGTCCGCGTTGTCGATTTCGTGGCACAAGCGAGCCCGTTTCTCGGAGTCTGTATGTTGTGTGTAAAAATATCCGAGCCGGTGGGTGTCGTCATGCAGGAAATCGTTCTGCGTAAAGGGCAGCAGCTTGGTTAGCATTCTGATGACATCCTCCATAAATTAAGAGCATATTTGTTAATTCTTCATTGCTGGAAATGGTAATCTTAATACGCACTAATTTCAATAAATTTCCATCAATTGCCAATACAAATTAAGCGAACGTTTCGCGCACTAACACAAACTAATTTGCACTGACAGTCATGATTGAACCCCTCTGTATGTCGTAAAAAATGTGATTCATTTCTTCCGTCTGCACCACAAGGTCGATGTCCGCACTAAATGAATTGCCCGTTATAAATTCTTTCCGCATAAATAAGATCATAAATAAAAACGCTTTTAGTTTCAGTGCAAGGTGAACGCACGTGTTTCGTTTTATTTTTGCGAGAGATTATTGCTTTCGTGATGCAATACAGTTATTCCAGTGGACACCAAACAATTTACATCTGAATCTTCAACTAACTTTATCTCAAAAACTATGCATAACAGACCCCCATGACTATAGTTTTTTTTGTTTTGTTTTTTCATGTATTACCTGTGGTTAATGGGTCGGACACTTATTTTGAATCAACCTGTATACGCATATGGAACACTAAGAAGAGGTCGGAGAGATATGCCAATAGATTTTATAAGTGACAAACCAATGAAGAGAGGAAATTATGATTGGAGAATGCGAAATGATGGTCTTGTTTGTATAAAATGAATGAATAGAAAACCTGTTTTATTTTTGTCAAACTATGAAAATCCTGAGAAAGTAGAATCGGTTACAAGAAGATAAAAAGATGGAACTCCTACAGATATCGCATGTCCTACTATGATAAAATCTTTCAATGTACATATGGGGTATGTTGATAAATTTGATATGCTAAAACAGTGTTATAAAATTAATAGAAAAAGTCGTAGACGGTGGCATCGAATATTATTGTATTTTATTGATATTTATGTCACTTGTAAATTTTTATATCATTTACAAAGAACGGAATATTGATAAGATTATAGATCTCAAGTCATTCAGACTAGCGGTAGTTACTGGATTAGTGGGCGCAGAAGCAGAATATCAAACAAAGAGAAGAAGCATAATTAGGACATATCCTTTTCGTGAAAATGTTCCACAGGAAAAAGAGTTTAATGCTGCAGCTCATATGCCAATTCATAGTAATTCAAGAAGGTGTCCTTTCTGTACCAGTACGGCTGTACCACACCGCAGCAGATGGGGCTGCAGAACTTGCAACGTAGGTCTTTGTTTGTCAGATAAAAAGAATTGTTTCACACGTTAAAGCAAAACTGATGTACACGTTTTAACGAGTGTGAGTAAAATGCACTGCGATTTTCTAGACGTAGAACACATATATGATGAAGATAATAGAATGGATACAAAATCGACGTTATGTATCGATGTATCGTATGAACGCTCTGCAAGCAGCGCAGGAACTGCAACGTCAGAACTTTGAAATCGGAGTCAAGTCAAGTCAAGTCAATTATTATGTTATTGGAGTCGGAGTTGGAATGAATAAAACTGTATCGACTCCTGTGATTGATTCTTTTGAAACCCAAATAAGCTTAAATATTAGTCAGGCTTGCGATATAGTATTTAATAGTAATGCTTTACATATACTAGAACAAGTTGTATGAACAAAAGTAAAATAACAATATCCTAACTATAAATTAACACAAGCAGAAAAATTATAGTAAAACTAAGTAACTGGGAGAAAAATAAGAGTATTTTTGATAATATTTACAGTACAATTGAAAATATATTTTCAGATGAAATATGTTTCGCATTTTTTAGCAACTTATTACTCTTGGTTGATAATATACAATGATTTTTAAAATTTTTAATCAACTCTTGTCATGAAATTTAAATGGAAGGTCGTAACTTTACTGTATCTTTACTCAAAGACTTATTTTTCGGTTAAGCTAAGACATGCCGTAAAATTTCATAGGAAGAATTGATAAGCAACTTGAAAATTCACCCGTATTTAATTACGTTTAAATTGTGGTTCAATCCATAGGAACCGAGGTTAGGGTTTCTAGACCTCTCGTTTTTAATATGAGTTTCCTATATTTGTAACAAATCTATCAGCGTTTTCGATTGACTGCACGCACTCGAAGTATGTTCATTTTTTGTTATTACATGAGGTTAAAAAAAGATCCAAATACACCAAGTGCCACTGGTGCAGGTGAATCGAAAACGCCATGCCGGTGTCCTACGCCATATGCTCGCCCTTCTAGAATTCTTATTTTTTTTATCGATTTATATGAAATCTGAAAAGGATAAATTAAACAAGAAAATGAATTTTCCGACAAACTATCGAGCATGGTAGAACTTCCGATTTCGCCAGAAGTGATGTCAAGTTTCTTATTTTAAATAGAACATCATGTATATTTTTGCGTATTTAGAATCAACAGATCATTGCAAGTACGGATATGTATCATATTGTAATGTTAGTTTCCATGACAATGATAAAATAACTTTTCTTGTTTTTCAATCTAGTAAGCTAGTAAGCTAATCGTGTATATTCGTTCTAATTTAATCAAGTAATTCGAAAAAATCACATTTAACATTTTTACAGCATTTCAAAATTTTAATAGGTAACTCATTTTTTTAATGGAACCTCATGTGCTTCTAAAGCCGGCTTCACACGGTGTTTTCACGGATAGTACCACAGATAGCGCATGACCGCGCACCACTTCGGACCGCACTCTGGTTCTTCCCATGGTGACCATAGTCCGTATGCCATTTTAAAATATGCAATATATCTCCTATAGGTAGATATTAAATTGTCTCTCTTACTTTTCAATGCTTTTACAGGTAATTATCGTCTTTTAATTGAGTTTTGATTCTGCATCTTCAACGAATGACACTCACTCCTGAGGAAAAATTCTACGAGAATCATTTTAGTAATATATATCAAAGAAACGCGGAGCGTAGGAGTTCCACAACGAAGACTCGTTTTCATAAAGAGATTCAAAAATTCATAGACATAGACGAGCAAGGACCGCCGCGCACGAACTCGGTTAAGTAGAACAGTTTTCAATAAAATAAAATCAATATAGTCTTCTGAGGAGAACAAATCTGTATAACAAATAATCATAAAATTGTTGGCAACTAAAAATTTTATTTCTTACATTTCTTGAAATTTATAAAAAATACCTGATCCGGACGCAAACCTCTAAAAAGCGTAGATAACATTTCCGGGATAAAGGGGATTTTTGGGGTTTGATTTTTTCAATATTGATTTATATTTCATCAGCCTCTTCTTAGCCCTGCTCTTAAATTACTTTAGACGTCACATAGCAGGAATTTGAATCAATGTTGCATAATTTGATAAGTACCTCCTTGAAAATACAGACGAATAACTAAAATTCTGTTTTTTAAACTGAGACTTTCCATTATTAGAATTACCAAACAAAATGAAAATATAATAATAAATAATAATAATTAATGATGAATTAGATCTAATGTTATTAATAAATAATTAATGCTTAAAATATCATAAACATAACACCAAAATGCTTTAAATATCAAAGTATTTCCGATTGCGACCTACAAATTCATATGAATTTACTCAAGTAGATAATAAAAAATAATTTCTGTTTTCCCATGTTAAATCTCTATGTCTCATTGTATGGACAACCAGTATATATCAAATGCAGTCTTACATTTTACTATCGACAAAAATCAGCAACCAGAAGATGGCGCTTTTAATAAGGAAAGCAAAGAGCTGTCATTAAAGTCTTGCTTCCATTCAATATTATTATTAAGTTGGATGAAGTCTTTCCATAGGCATAAGCACATTAATCACATAGTACATACATAAGTATATTTATTTGTATGGAAGCGTCACACAAACTATTTAATTTAATGTTTTTCCTTCCGTTAGGTGTCAGTTGCTCCCTAATTTTCCTCAATAATTAAAATTTATTATTTTCGGAACACCCCAAAAAATACCATACCAACTAAAATATCAGTTTTCAATAGATACTTACTCATGAAACGGTATAGACAATTTTGCGTTACTGCAAGTCACATTATTGAGAACCTCATCATGGATTTTTTTCAATTCATCCCAATCTACTTCCTGATCCTGATGACAAATATGAGACCTAATTTTCGCAAACAATGGCATTTCATTATAAATCCCTTCGCACATTTCTTGATCGATTTCATGAAGTATTCCTTGGATGCGAACCTAAACCTTTGAAGTATAGAAACTAGGCAACCTCTGAAATCGATTTAACTTACTTGTCGTGTTATTTGAACCCCTTCTTTTGCGTAATGCCACAGAAAAGTGGAGGAAACATTCGCATTATGTTCCTTAAATATAATTATAAATGCATAATGTAAAGAAACGTGAAATTACGTACTATATCTTTGGATTTATTACTTCTTCTATCTGTCAGAAATATGAAACCATCTGCGCTCATTTTCTGCACCAATACATTTCGAGTACTAACAATGCCTTCCCTACAAAAAAAATTATAAATAATGAAAATCTATGGAGAATTGTCTTCTTACTGTGATACAGTGGCCAAGCACATCACTGACGTTAAAAGAGAATTATCTTTGTTTACTTTTGCTTCTTTTCTCCATTCACGAAATAATCGCATCGGGTCTACGTGAGTTACATCTATGAAAGCCAAATCACTTTCCAGCTTTTCCATTTATTTTGAATTAAGTCGTATTGAAACTGCTTAACAAAAATATTAAAAAATGAACAAGATATAATAAACCAGTTTCAATGCAACTTTTGCACTTCATGACTAATAAATACAAACACTTATAAAAATGCGATTAATATTCAATATTTACAACAATAATAAAGTACACGGTTCTTTTTTTTATATTTTGCATCCTATTTAATTTTAGGAGCTAAAGAAAAGCTTTAAATAATGAAGTTGTATAAGGTTTTATCCATATTAACTTTTAGTGTTGTCACAAAAAACAAAAGTGCATCGTAAAACGGTGAAAATAATACAATTTCTTTTTTTTTTTTTTAATAGAATTCAATTTGTAATTTGTAATATTTAATCACTAGCGCCAATATTGAATTTGAATTTTTTATATTATTTTATGATTAATTTCATCAAATCCTACTGCAATTTTAATTTCATCCAGTTAACAACTCTGGAATCAATGAAATCATTATTGATTTTGTACGTATCTTGTAAGTGTTTAAAGGAACTTTATCAGGCTTTACTCACCTTGCTTAACAGAAAATGTTTCCCAATTAATGCTTTCGCACTTCGTTTTAGAAATTTTGATCTGCTGTGCTAAATATTAACACAGGTACTAAAAATAGAGCAGAATGCGACTAGCACCCGCTTCGACCTCTATCGACATCAGCAGAGATAGAGCACGAGTTTTCTTTGAAAGAAAATTGTTTTCCTAAACAATTTGCTGTTATTAATAAACGAAGTCTTTCTTAAAAAAATGGTAATAAACAAAATTAAGACTGCTTGTTTTTCTATTTACAAGAAATCTGCTTAAAGTTTGATGATTTTCTGTGACTGAAACAAAAATACTTAAAAAACGTAGAGTTTATCTTCAAATAGCTTAGTTTATATTGATTATTGTCATATAAAATGAAATAGATAATTAATATTGTATAAATACATAGTGATCAACAATGATTGAAGGTTCGCGTCTAGAATATTTCCAATCCTCTATTTCGCAACAGCTATTTACTATCCATAAAGACATCAATAATCATTTCTACATGACGCCGTGTGAACAATAAAAAATTATTGTACAGCAGCACATTCAATCATTGTTGATAACTGTATATAATGTAATAAAGTAAACCAAAACTTTTTTATTTTTTGTTGATTTTTGTTATGTTTTAAATAAATATTCTGCCATTAATAAAATTGATTCTTTTACGTTTAATTTCTTAACATACAGGGTGCATCATTGGTATGGATTTTTTCAGTAACTCCTTGACTATTGATTATAAAAAAGTCTCATGTATAAAAGTTATCGATTAGATGTAATGAGTTCTATATTAGTAAATTATTTTCACATACACAACATGTTCCATAAATGAGTTATCCACCAAACTTATACTTTTTTAATTAGAATGTACACATTTTTATTTCACATTTCGATAGATCTCTGAAAAGTAAACATTTCTTATTATTATCTAACTCTCGGCAAGTCTTCATCTTTCAAAAATCAATCTTAAGAACAATATTATACAAAAAGCCCACTGATTCTTGTAAACCCCTATTTAAAATACTTGAAATTTTACCCTTACCTTCTCTCTATATTTACAACCCTGCAGTTTTTGTTAAACCTAACCTAAACTTATTCCCGAAAAATAAAGATAAATATGGATCCGATTTGCTTTCAAAAACTAGATAGTGTAATAATTTAATACCTAAACATATCACGAGTCTTTTTGAACGCGGTGCCTATTAGAAGGCTCTAAAAGTGTATAATGCACCATTAAGATTTTTGGATTCAACTACTAAGTTTAAAAAAGAAATAAAACGTCACTGTTTTTACGACATTAAGGGATTTGTATAATCATTTGGAAAGTTTAGTACTTTGTCTTTTCTTGATGAGGCCCATATCTCTTTGAAATCCATGGCAGAAATGTATAATAATAATAATAATGTACGTGATATCTAAGTAACGTTTAAGCTAAGTTGAGCTTAAATTGTTTGGTGCCATTAGGATCCATAAAAATGACCCAATAAACAAACATTTCGTTCAAGTATTGACTTGCATATCGATGATTATACCTGTACTCGTTTTACACGTCTAGTGAGATTTAACTGAGCGAAAGTGAGCGAAGCTAAACTAAGTTTTTAATTAGTTAAATATGCAGTAATACGAACAGTACTATATAATTAATTGGCATCTGTCAGTTGTGTTGGTTAATAGGAAAAATTATTTGTTTGTAGGTATATTTAAAACAATATGAACAAGTATTACAAGCTAATGTAGTGAGTAAACATATTCTAAGTCATTACTACATGGAAATGCTTAAGTAATACTTGTAATTTAAGGAAGTTGTTTGTGACATAGTTATAAATATGAATATTGTGCCAACTGAGCAGAACTAAATACAGAATAACTTAGGAAAAGGGAGAACCACCAAAAAGCGTCTAAGTTTGGCTTGAGTCAAACTTAATAATTTATGTAAAAGGACTACACCTAAAGAATCAAAGTACTGATTTTCAGTATTATTTATTTTTTTAATTTAAAATCCAATCAAATACGACTTAATATTTAAAAAATAAAATAAGATAAGCATTTCCAAAGATCAATCAGCAGATATTTATTTAACGGTCTCCAAGACCCGATTAAAATGACAACTGAAACTATTTAATGAAGTGAATTGGCTGCATTTTTTAAAATTACTTTTTCAGAAATTAAGCCAAAAAGCGAGAAGAATCTGCCACTTAGCAGCTCTAGGTAGTCACCACATCCTGTTGCCATCAAACCTCGTGCAATGTGAATAGCTCAGTACGCAAATTACTCTAACATTTTACGGTATCGAGGGCCGAATGCCTCTTTAATGAAATATTAGTTGGTAATTCCTTCTGACTTTCTGAAGTTTAGAAGGAATGCTACTATGACGGATGCGTGGTGGGCGCAATTCCACTTTGTGCTCAAAAGATAGGCCTACCTATAAATACTTTATTTAAAATATATATGCAGGTTGGGAGAATAATTATAATTCGACGTCACGAAATGCGATTTCCTCGCCTAGGCAGGCATACGTTTGGCGGACCAAGCAAAGCCGTGGGTCTCTGTGCATGGCGCTCCGTGGAACATGGACGTCCGCTATGGGGACGTACAGCGGAATCAACCGATTAGTTAGTCGGTGCGACGCTCCCGGGGTGGTATTAGTTAACTTGAATAGGATGAATGGTTTCGGTCCTGGGCATCGTGGCAAAGTAGGTGGGCGTCATTTCCGTCATTTTTGCAGTGGGCTGGTCTGGTCCGATCTCAGTACCGTAGATGCCCGCAGAGGTGACGGCGGCAATGGTGACAAAGGAATATCGTACGCCATCCTGATCTCGTTGAATGCCTCCCGGTATAGTGCCCGACTGACTTGATTTCCGTCATGTTGACTCCGTGGTGCCGGTGGTGGAATCTGCTTCTGAAGAGATAACAGGGCCTACGGCGTGCGGTGCCCGTACTCTTCCTCGGCTGATCTCCCGGTGGCGATATTAGAGCGTCTGGAACTACCCCTCCCCTGACCTTTCGGCAACAGTGCTACCTCAGATTTTTCAGTCTTCACGCGCCTCTCGCGTGGCCTCACTACGTTGCTCCGAAAAAAATCAATGCCCGTTTACCTGCTTGTCTGCTTACTCCTATCACGGTCATATGGGATTACGGGTACTATTGAAGAGACCTTATTTTTTATTTTAACTGTAACCATTATACCTCTCTCATCCTCAAAGAAGTATGAGCCACATTAAACTCTAACCCATTATTTATCTACTTATCTTGTAAGATAAACCGTCAACTTTCACAATAAAACTCTACAATTTTAGTTCGCTGGACACTATATTTTTGGTGAAAAATTTATACTGAAAATGGAAGTCATTAAAAGGAAAAATAACGTAGTAATAATATTCGTGGCCGCGTGCGATTATTTGGCGTACGTTCCATAAATAATATAAAATTTCATTTAAAATAATTAAATTGATGGTCACTTCCGGTACAATCGAATGTGTAATGACTTTCTAAATGTTTTAGTTAAAAAGAGCGCAGAAAATTGTCATTTATGCAAATTTCAGCAAAAATATTTTTTGAAACCATTCAAACTTCGGGTACCTACTTGTTCCATGAATCACCCTCTATAAATGTTAATAAATCGAGGGTGAAAATGAATTATTTTCCTGTAAAATTATTGATTCAAAATGTTATTTGTATATTATATTGTAAAGAGCGTTCATAAAAAAAGGGTCAAGTAAACTAGTTGTGAATTTTGTTGTTGTGAACGAATGTCCAACGAATTTAATCGTCAATTATACCTGCCAGTTTTTGGTTTTTATTTGTCCGACACATAGATTTGACTTTACAACAGAAATATTTTATGGTTGAAGTCTATTTTCGCAATGGAATGAAAGTTGACGCTGTTTGGACTTACTCCATGCAAAGCTGTTTCTGTTTTCCGTTGTGAATTACAAACTAATTGTGATTTGCACTTATTAACCATGATTTAATCAAAAAAGTCCTTCACATACTGTTATGTTAAAAAATAATTCCTAGCAAATAGCCGAATATTTTCGTCACACACTTCACTTCAAAAAGCAATTTTTGTTATATGAAAATTATGGTAAAGATTTTTTAAATAAAAAATGACAGTCAAATACAGTTTTATACGAGCCTAACTATATTTTTTTATATGTATAATTTTTGAACGAGGAAAAAAATTTGAAATTAATAAATTAAGACAAATTGCACAATTTTTATTCACATTAATATTAGCTATTAATTATTTTCATAAAAATTAAATTGAATATGATTTAATTCAGCGAAGCATTAAAGCCTCCTCATCTTCAGTTGAAATTGGCCCTTCATCGCTATCGTAAGTTTCTTGATTGATTTTATTTGGCGAAGTCTTGTGTTTCGGAGGACTCTTCTTTCCTGATTTTGGACTTTTATGGTGTTCACCTCTATGATTTTCATTTTTACGGTGGCCATTCTTATGGTGGTTATTCCTGGTTTCTAGAAATTAATACTTGAAGAATAAAAAATTACAACTATGCTTTCACCGTTCTTTGACACGCTTAAGGGTCTACTTCACCTATAAATAATGGCACCTGAAATTAATAAGAAATCATCTACGTACGAAACATACTTATTAAAAATAAGTATGTTGTTTAAGGAAAAAATTCTTTTTTTTTAGTTATTTCTTAAAAAAAATATTGAACCTTGAATTTTAGATAACTTACTTCAAGCACACCTTAGAAACTAATAGAGTTATGCCTATTAAATTGACACAAATTGTTTTACACATGTTAGACTATGTTTTAACAGGGAAAGATTATTTAATAAACCATTATACTAACTACAAATTTTGTTGCAAATCGGTTTTGATTGCACTGGATCCCTCGAGCATTCTCTGTACAGCTGTTTCGGCCCTATTTGGGGCCTCGTCAGCAGGATGTCGCGATTCAAACTAATCAATATACCTATAGTTGATAGGAATAAGAACAAAAAACGCAGTTGAAGGTCAGCCATATAACTTACATGGGCCTGGCCGTCATTCTATTTACGATGAAAATTAAAAGTATGGGTTTTTTAATTCCAAAAATTAAAGATTTTTATACGATTGCCCAAAAAATGTTGTGTACACCTTGCCCGCGAAATCCTTTAACCTCTTCAGATTGGTATACAAATAACTATTTTTAAAGAAATAACTATACTGACTGACAAAAGTAAAAGAACAACAAGAAATAGTCATTCAATCGAACTGATTTTAATATATTATATTTAAGTGGTCAAAATTTGAAACAAAACAAAAGAACAATACAGAAGTTATCATTAATAATGCGTCGTCCCGTCGTGGTGCTCTATAAATTCCCCAACACGTCGTGGCATTGAGTTGATGAGATTATCAATTTCCTCCTGGGGTATTTCATTCCATGCCACCTGTATTTGGTGTCGGAGCTCTTCCAGCGTCTGTGAAGAACGAAGAAACTGGCTGATAATATCCCAAACATGTTCTATAGGGGATAGATCAGGAGATCTTGGATGCCAAAGAATAAGGGTGACTTCAGCTTCTTCAAAACAACCCTGGTAATATGCGGTCGACCATTATCTTGTTGAAAAACAGGGTTTGGTAAGGTGTGACGATACGGAAGAAGATAAGGCTCTATAATATCCGCAATGTATCGTTGAGCATTCATGGTACCCCTAACGAACACCTAGGGTGATCTACTACTATATCCAATTGCCCCCCCCACACCATAACTCCAACAGTTTGGTTTACATGGCGTTCCACGAAAAACTGTTGTCTCCGTTTTCCACGTCGTCTCCTAACCCTTATCCGGCCATCACTCATACCCAAGCAAAATCGGGATTCGTCACTAAAGACCACCTGATGCCATTCTTCATCCTACTGTAACTTTTCTAGGCACCACACTAACCGTTGCCTTTTGTGATCAGTGGTGAGTGATAACACAAAGTGCGGCCGGTAAGACATGAGCCCAAAAGATCTTATTCGCCTGTAGATAGTTTTAGTGGTTACCGTTCTGCCTTCTTCTCCAAACCATTGGTCTGCAAGCAACGGGTAGAGCCAGAGCTGACACCATTCTGTTTAAATGGGCTGCAATTTGGCGAAAAGATAAACCGCCTTCTCGAAGGCCCACGCTCAAAATCACTTAATTGCCTAAAATTGGGACGCCGACGAATTCTGGGCATTTTAAATAATACGCCAAACACGTCAAAGTGACATAAATCATCTGCTGACCCCCACATATTGCGCCAACTTATTCTTCGGCATAAAAGATTTTAAAAAATTGCTGGAACTACTGAAGAAATAGAGATAAAACTTTAATTAATCTTTATTTTGGTCACCCACAACTCATATGCAAAATTTGGTTGAAAAATAATAATTTATTCTTGGTGTTCTTTTACTTTTGTCAGTCAGTATATAAAACATACTTATTACTACACACAAATATAATAAGCGTTTTCTTTTCATAACTGATCCGTATCTGATCTTAGCTTGAAGTGATCCTGAACTGGTCAAAATCTATTTGATCCCATGGTTTAAACGAAAACAGCTAATGTCTTCTTAATTTCAGGTGACATTACTTATAGGTGATGTAGACCCTTAAGCTGCTTTTCCTGCTTTGGAGATTTGGAAAATTGGGTATTTGGGGATTACCGTCATAGGTTTTCGTCGATCACGTGATCACTTCCCCTACTAGCGTGGGAAGTATAAGCACATCTCCAAAAAGTATGTTTTCAACTTTTCTTGGGCAATTTGAAAACGCATGGGTGTTTCTCATTAGCTCGATCAGCTGTTTCTGTCCGCGTTGTTTTTAAGGATAATTTACAACAATTTACGTCAAATGCATACTTCGTACCCTCTCTTTAATCGCGAATTCTCCAAATCTCCAAAGCAGGATAAGCAGTTTTAAGCTTTAATAGTTACGTCGATATTAAACTCTGAAAATATATTATATTTTGGTTTTTCAAAGCTCTTATTCTTTTGTTTACGCAAAAAATAGATAATCTTTTGGCATTGTAACAACAGTAAAAAAAAAGATGAAATTAATTAATTATCAAAGTTGGTCATAACTAGAAAGAAATAACTCGTACACGTGATGAGAGGAAGAGAGCATTATTGGTAGGTGGTCAGTTGCGATATCGAACGCATTAAAGGTATTTTAAAATCAAAACAGACAAGGTTGAAGGTTTAAGGAGAAAAATTTTGAAAAATATGTAATTGTAAACGTGTATGTAAATCGTTTCTCCACTGTTGAATAATTAGAAGACGTTGCAGTTGCGAAGTTTCTGAAAATTTTACTTCCCCTCCGAGATCAGCAAACCTACTGCGAGAGAAGGGAAACAGCTCAGTTGCTCAGTGTTTTAATTGAGTTTCTTACACGCACTGCTATTAAGAACGTAGTTGTTCCACTGGAGGAATGTGTACGAGTTACTTTTCTCGATTCATAACACACCTAATTTTTTCTTCTTAAATTTCCCGATTATTTTCTTTGGGCTTGCGAGCTTCTTGAAGGAACAAGCTTTATCTGGTTTTGATGGTTTCTTCTTCGATTTTAAATCCTAAGCATAAAAATAAATTAAATTTATTTTTTACAATAGGACAGTAAAATTAAGTTATAAAAGTAATTTATGCTATAAAATAAAGAAGCGGATTACATACCAACACTATCTCAGATACGGTTTTCTTTGCTTGTCCAATACACCCTCTGGTTAATACGTAACCTGGTGCCTCACCATCAGGATCTCTCAATATAATTGAATTTTTACTCGAAGTGTATAATAACCTTGCTATTATTATTAGCATTGTCTGCAAAACATGAAAACATTTATCTTTCTTAAGAAGTAGATACGCAAATGCATAAGGGAACACATTTGGAAGAACTGACCTGCAAGAAAACTAAAGTCATGCAGATTAAAGAAAAAATAGTCAGTGACCAACGTATAGGCGCCCTAAGTTTATCCAAGCACCCTTTCGTATTTATAGATTCAAGTACAAGCTTGGGTTGCTCTTTCCACAAGTAAGCAGACTGCATTTGTTGAAAAGGATCGTGAAGACACTGCATGGGGAAATCTGTGCGACAACAACTCCAAGGAGTTACAGGAAAGTGAAAGCGATCTTGTGCTAAACGCATTCTAAAAAGGTGTCATCATTCATTACCAACAAGAAAATCAAATTGTGTTGCGTATCACAATCAAATACCTACTCTTGCACTAAGGAAGCAGTAATATCGATATGATATTTATCAAGCCAAGTCAAATCGTGCCAATCTTTGTAATCGTTAACTCCGCAACATTGAAAAGTAAATTGCCAAGTATCGATCAAGTGCTTCCAAACCGGAGCCGTCAAATAACTCTGCATACCTTTCTCGATGGAATGTCTCATAGACTTCGCAATGTGTTTGGAAATTTTGGTAGAAATAATCGCTAGAATAATGATGTTCAAAATCGTGTTACAGCCAGCCAAACACCAAAATAGAAGAATTCGTCTTGTACTCTTTCTGTCGAATAAAAGTCGAGTAGTTTATTAGAGGCTGTTTTTTATACTTTATTAATATGGACCACCTTCAGTGTTATCAAAAATTTTATTAATAGCACCAGTGAATATCAATGATGGTCCTTTAGGAGCGACAATATGTAATTCATCAAGACGTGAACACTGATTAAATTCGCCAAATGCAAATATTTTGATCATAGAATTTTGATTGTATGTCAAACTTCAAGTAATTACTACAAGATAAATTCCAAAAATTCAAATATTGATTTTTTACTACATGACACTCAGTATATCTTAACTTCAGCTTTAATTGTTATAACCACAATGGAAATAAATCGATGCATTTGCAAAGTTAAACAAGAATTAAACTTAAAGGAAATACTAACTTGTGAGCTTTGTATACGCATTTCTCGCACATTTTGATACCAACCAAGTAGTGTATGATGATGTGGGTGCCAAAGATGCCGGTGACGGTAAAAACAAAGGTAATTTCAGTTCTTTCAGTATGCAATTTCGGTGCAACAGCCGTACAAATGTAAATGGACCATCCCGTTGTCAAAATGCCCAGACAAATCTGCACCACGCACAGGATTGTAAAAATCACGGCCAACAAGAAACGCTGACGTTTGGTGAAGAGATATACTCGTAAGTCCAGGCCCATTTGTTATTATATTTTAATAATTAAAAATACATAATATTAGTAATATACGTGCATCGCTTGTCAAAAGCGAAAACAAAACATTAAATTTAGATTTTTTTTTAGTTGTCAAGTCAACGACTAAACAGAATTGATCTAACAAGAAGCGTATATTACGATACATTTTTTAAAGAGTGATTATGGCTGCTGCTTTCTTAGATGATGAGGAAGAAGTTGTCGAAAAAGATTCGCTTTTTTCCGACGAAGAACCCGAAGGTATAATTAAATAATTTTTTCATTCAAATATTGTAGGACTTATTACATAAAGTATTTTGGGCGTTTATACATTTGTTTTTGTTTTCGTAGAAGTTTCACATGTCGAAACCGTCATCGAGGAAGTCGTAGAATTAAAACCAGTTTATACAGAGGAGGAGCTGCAGAAATTAATTTCCTTCTTCAAAAAAATGACGACGTTATACGACTTAAACGATTCCGACTGGAAACAGGAACACGACCAGGTTATCACACAATTCCTTATGGATCCACACCAGATAGTAATGACGGTTTATTTTGAAGAAAATGATTTACGATGTCTTTTGGATTTTCCGGAAACACCTATAGTTGATTTAACTTACTTCTGCAGGGAACCCAATGAAATATTCGAAATCGAGACTTTTCACGACAAAATTATATTTGGAACGGTATACGATAGTGTTGAAGGATCCATACTAAAAGTCTTAGAAAATATTTATTCGCCAATATTTTTTAATATAACCACATGGCCGGACAGTAAAGTTTTTTTTTTATTTAAAAGATATTGATATTTACCTTGATAATTTTTCAGGTGTTAAAAGCGATTTTTGCGCAAAATTCCACATGTTCCTAGCTAAATTGACCGATATTCATCACAAGATGTTAGGACTAACTGTAATCTACATTCCTAAAGAAGGTCTCAACTTATCAGTTGAAGTTGCCAGCAAAGATAAGGAACTGGTCAAAAGACTGGAAGGCATAGTTGTTTATTGGACCAGGCAAATCAGAGCAGTTCTGCAAGATCAAGATCAAAATACCCCTGATGATATGCACTGTCCAAAAGACGAATACGAGTTTTGGATTTCCAGATGTAAGTTTAAAGACAACTTTCTTGCATTTGCTATACAACTTTATTATTTCAGACGAAAATTTATCAGGTTTAAATTATCAGTTAGCAAATAAAAATCTGAAACACACCTGTGATATACTGGCTGCTGTGCAGTCTATCTACGTGAAACAATTTTTAACCCTGACCGAAGAAATTAATAGAAATTTAACAGAAGCGAAAAGCAACATCGAATATCTTCAGATATTAAAGGATCCCTGCGGTGAATTACGCGAACAAGCTTCTCCAGAATCTATTCCAAACAATTTAAGACACATTCTAAATTTGATTCGCTTCATCTGGATGAACAGTCCTTATTATAACACAAAGGACAAAATCACTGGACTCTGTAGATCGCTCACCAATCAGATTATAATACAATGCACCGAATATATTAATATGGACATAGTTTTTGAACACAAGCATAGCAGAAAGGCTATCAAAATGTTTGAAGCGTGTATCGACTGCTGTAATAAATATATTCAAACATATACACTGGTAAGTTCGATATTTGTTTTCATGAAATTCTATGCAGGTATTATTTTGTTTAGGTTTCTGAAGCTCACACAGATCTCAGTGATGTACCTTGGAATTTGGAAAAGGCTCCAATATTCAACCATCTAGATTCTTACATACAGAGGTGCAAAGATATGATAGAAATTTGTGAAGCCATGATAACGTTCGGAAGATTCGACGAAACGGAAGATATTCCAAAGCCAAGGTTTAGCGGTAGTCGTGGCGTAGAATTTGAAAAGTGGTGCGAAAAAATAGAGAACATGTTCTTACAGAGTTTGGAAGACGTGCAAAACGTAACAAACGATCTTGAGCCTCATTCTTGTAGGTTTATGAACTGAAATGTCATTTCAGGTACAATACTTAATTCTTAATGTCCAAACTTCTGCTTGGTACGACGAAATATTGAAATTCCGAGCCAAAATGAAAGACATCGAAATTGTCGTAGAGAATTTAGCCAATAGTGTTTTCGAGCAAATACCTACGGTGGACGAAGGCGTTGAAACTTTGGGAGCTTTCTACAATTATTCCCAAAGAGAGTCTCTAAAAGCACTTTTTGAAAGGAAAACTCTTTTCGTAAGTTAATACTGTAATTCAAAGACTTCTTATTAGTTTTATGATGGTTGAAGGTTTACGAACTTTTCCGGCAAGAAATCCAAAACTGCAAGCATGACTTGGTGGAGGAAAAAGAAGATTATCCAGCACATTTACCTTACTACGCAGGAAGAGCGATGATGGCGCATATGAAGAGGAGTAATCTTAAAATTTTTAAGAAAGTATGGTAATCAATACGTACCAGTCAAGTTATTTATGAAATCTATTGATTAGGTACTTGAAAATGCAGCTTGGTTACCACCATGCAGCATCGCAGGAGAAGTATTTACACAATACGAGAAACTTATAACTTCTATAGATGATCTAATTATGGGTTTATACAAAAAATTTATCGATAGCATAGGAGATGATGTGATGTCGCGCTTGAATTCGCCTTTAATGCGCAGAAGTGTTTCTAAACCCGGGTTGTTGGAATGTAACATGAACAGGTAGGTACTAATGTTCTATAATCGCAAATCAATCGATCAACTTCAATTTTTAGAACCGTAATGGAAATAAATCAAGAAATAAAATACTGGGCCGCGATGAAATTTGAAATACCCCAATACACTCTTGCATTATACAAACGATCGGACAGTCTCAAATTCATTTACGAAAATGTTTTGCAAGTTGTGATGGATTACAACAAGATCATTTCTTCATTGGCAGATGAAGAACGCTTACTATTTAAACAACTGCTTCTCGTAGTTGAGAAAAAAATAGCTCCAGGTCTTTCGAAATTAACATGGGCTACCGACATAGGCGACGAATATATAGCAGAATGCAGTGCATGTACAGCAGAGGTAATTAAACTATGAATCTGAGTTTACATCCTCTCGATTGAAATTTAGCTTCAAGATTTCCTGGACGACTACAAGACTTGTAATCTTAAGATTCTATCGATTTGTGAGAAAATATGTGACTCGCCGATAATAAATTTACAATTAATTCAAGCGTACAATCTCGACGATCTCATTGAAGAAATGCATCAATATAGAAACGATGTTATTTCGAAATTGGTTAAGTATTATCAAGATATCGTTCGTTACCTCATAGTGGTTTATGAAGGCTTTGAAAATCACATGGTTAATGTAAGTTAATTTTAAACTAGATACATGCTCACTTTCAAAGTCAACATTATTTCAGATGGCCGATCAATGGATTAAATACATTTGTAAATTCGACACTTTAATGGAAGAAGCAGTTAGAGTTTGTGTAAAAAATTCATTGCAGTTCATGTATGAAATGTTGCATGGGGATGGTACAACAAATCCTAATCCTCTCTTACGTTTGGAAGCTAATCTAAAGCAAAACCGAGTTTGTCACACTCAGAATGTTAATATGCATATATCATTATACATGTTTCTTTCCCCAGATAAACTTCGAGCCAAGTCTTAGTGATGTAGCATACTTTATATCCGACATTTTACCTTCCATAATTAACAGTCTACGGTCGTTACCTAGACTTGTAAATAAGTTTCAGATAGAGGATGAAAACGTAAAACCATTTCATGAAATTATCGAAAATGATGCAGAATGTCAAAGATTACAGCACCTATTAAACGAAGGTAAATAACCCTCTATTCAATGAGAATTAAATTGTTTTGGGAAATAATTTATTAATCCTAGAGGTAAAAGTGAACGTCGTTGAAATTCAAGAATACATGAAAATTTGGGAGCCATTTCGAAATATGTGGGAAGTAGACAAAAATAAATTCATCGAAAGGTATGAACAGGAACAGCCAAATTCAGCCCAGTTCGACGCAAACATTGGAAGGTACACCGAGGTTGCAAACAACGTCCAAATACAAGAAACCGTCACTTCTGTTCACTTTATCCTAGTAAATTCATCTGACCTTAAACGAGCAATAATTGCTCATTGCATGGAATGGCAACAAAGGCTTTGCAAATTGTTATTAAAATTAACCCAAGACAAAATTAATCACGTTTATACTTACACTAAAGATAACGTCGAAAAGTAAGAAAAAATTCTAACTTTTACCGATTTATGAACTTTTGCATTTTCAGAATAATGTTGAAGCCTCAAAATTTAACGGAAATGCAAGATGCAGTGATATTATTTGATAAGTTAAAATCAGATATTTCGGAAGAAGAGTCTCAGTTTCCTTTAATCACGGAACAAATCGTAATATTAGACAAGTACAAGGTAGACTTTTCAGATCAAATGCGAAATTTAGAGAAACACATTCCTGAAACCTGGCGGCAATATTTGGAAGCACTCGATGAAGCTGAAAAAATGATTGGATACGCAAAGGTACTCGTTGCTAAAAATAAAAACGAAGCTGTCTAGTGCAATCAACATGATCACAAACACTTACTTCACATAAATCAACATATTTTTACATCAAGGTAACTTCCCTTTCTATGTAACTCGTTCAAAATCCAGTTCTTGTTATTACAATCCAATAATTTTATTAACAGGATGAATTTAGAGCACAATTATTAGAAATCGCAGACTCGTTAAAAAGACAGGCGATCAATCTTCTAGACACCTTCCTCAAGCAAGGACCTTTTTCCTCAGAATGGACAGCAGAAGAAGCTCTAACATATTTGAAGGACATGAGAAATGCACTTCAAACTTTGCGAGACAACCAATCAAAATTAAGAAAAGATCTAGGTTTATTTGAGCTTAGTCTTATGGAATCCCCAGAACTTGCTGAACTAGAAAAGGTAATTTTTCGTAAATTTTAAACTCATCAATAAGACAAAGCGTTTCAGGAATTAGACTTGTTACAAACGGTATGGGAATTGACCGCAGAATGGGATGCTGCATGGGAAAAATACAAGTCAGGAGAATTTTGGACTATAGAAACCGAAGAAATGGAAGTGACAGCACAAACTTTGTTCCGAAAACTAACACGCCTAGCCAGAGAACTTCAAGAAAAAAGGTACGCCCTCGTTTTTATCGATTTAAAGATGTAATTAATTTTTGATTATCCAGTTGGAGCATTGTGGAAACTACGCGAAGCAGAGTTGATGCCTTCCGAAGGACACTACCTTTAATTGGAGACCTTAAGAATTCAGCAATGAGAGAAAGGCATTGGGACAGAGTCCGGCAAATAATTGGTCAGGACTTTGATGAAAATTCTCCGGGTTTCAATTTGGAGGCGATCATTACTATGCGAATGCAAGACTATGCCGAGGAAATCAACGAAATTTCCAATGCCGCCACCATGGAATTGCACATAGAGAAGGGTATAGCAGCTATTGCAGAAATATGGAAAACAATGACAATTGAAGTTATACCGTACAAAGATAAGGGTGTTTGCAAGATAAAATCCGTTGATGACTGTTTTCAAGCACTTGAAGAAAATATGATGCAGCTGTCAACGATGAAAAGTACTAGATTTGTGGAGCCTTTCGTAAAAGAAGTTGACTACTGGGAAAAAACTTTGTCATACATCATGGAAACTGTAGAACAAGCACTTAACGTGCAGCGACAATGGTTATATTTGGAGGTGAGTATTCGTATTTCACAATCTTTTCTCTACAGTATTACTTTCTTCAGAACATTTTCTTTGGAGAAGACATTCGCAAGCAATTGCCACAAGAATCAGAGGAATTCGATCGTCTAACTTTTAGTTGGAAAGATATTACAAGTGCAATGTATGAAGCTCCAACTGCTCTTAAAGCAGTATACAGTCGTCCTGCGCCTATTCTCTTGAACAAGCTCAACAAAATGAATGAACTCTTAGAACTAATACAAAGAGCACTAGAGAAATATCTAGAAACAAAACGGCATCTCTTCCCTAGGTTTTATTTTATTTCGAACGATGACATGCTTGAAATCTTAGGAAATGCTAAAAAACCAGAAGCGATACAGCCTCATCTTAAGAAATTATTCGACAACTTGAACAAAATCAAACTGACAAAGGTAAACAAACACGTCAAAAAAGAAATTGATTGCATCTTGATTTCTTTATAGAACTTGACGAATAATAAAACGGACGCCGTTGGTATGTTTTCTGAAGATGGCGAGTACTTGGAATTTCCAAAGACACTTACCATTGACGGACCTTCTGAATACTGGCTGCGCGATATAGAAACAATGATGAGACTAACTTTGCGCACGGAATTTAAACCTTGTAGGAATGCTCTTAAAAAGATGTTAAATAAAAGAGATAAATGGTTGCTACAGAGCTGTGGGCAGTTGTGTAATGCTTGTAGTCAAGTAATCAAACCTAAATTATAGTTTGAAAGAAATTAATCAAAATCGTTCACAGATTCAATGGACCACTAATTGCACGAGAGCACTTATACACTGTAAAATTTTAGAAAGTAAAAAACCTTTGAAACGATTACGGAAAAAGCAAAATCAAGTTTTGAGCAAGTTGTCAGAACTGAGCAGAAAAGATCTCCCCAAATTACAACGGTTAAAAACCAACGCCCTTATTACAATAGAAATACATTCTCGAGACGTTATAGATAAAATGTACAAAGCCAGTTAATATTTAATTATTTAACATGCCAATACCATCGTTAAATTTTACTCAATTTTAGATTGTCGAGACACAAATTCATTTGAATGGTTTTCTCAGTTAAGGTTTTATTGGGACAGGGAATTAGACGACTGTGTAATTAGACAAACTAACACCAACTTTATGTACGGTTACGAGTATAACGGAAATTCCGGACGACTAGTGATTACACCTTTAACCGACAGGTAATTCTGAAAAAAAAATATTTATCCACAATTTCAAAACCTAATTGTACTCTTCAGGTGCTACATTACACTAACGACCGCTTTACATCTATTTCGCGGAGGAAGTCCAAAAGGTCCAGCTGGGACTGGCAAAACTGAAACTGTAAAGGATCTAGGAAAAGCAATGGGCATGTGGGTTATCGTCAACAACTGCTCTGAGGGTTTGGATTATAAAAGTATGGGCAAGTGCTTTTCAGGATTAGCTCAAACTGGAGCATGGGGTTGCTTTGACGAATTCAACAGAATCAACATCGAAGTGTTGTCTGTGGTCGCACAACAAATTCTGTGCATCTTATCTGCGATATCGCAACGAGTGAAGAAATTTACGTTCGAAAGTAAAAACATTTTTGACTTCTTTGACAACTAATTAATTTTCCTACTTCCTCTAGGTATGGAAATTTCATTAAAACTTACATGTGGAATTTTTATTACAATGAACCCTGGATATGCGGGCAGAACAGAGTTGCCTGATAATTTAAAATCCATGTTTAGGCCAATATCGATGATGGTTCCAGACAGTTCCATCATAGCAGAAAACATTCTTTTCAGTGATGGTTTTCAAAACACTAAAGCTTTGGCTAAGAAAGTAATACGCGTCACTCTTTCACTATTCGATAGTTTTAACAGGGTGACTTACCTGACAGGTCTTTACTTTATACCAGTTAGCCATGAGGCAGCTAAGTCGGCAAGACCATTACGACTTTGGACTTCGTTCCATGGTTGCCTTACTACGATATGCAGGAAGAAAGAGACGCCAACACATCGACGTTCCTGAAGATCAGGTTGTATATTTGGCCATGCAAGACATGAATATAGCCAAATTGACTTCTAATGATTTACCCTTATTTAACGGAATCATGTCTGACATATTTCCCGGTGTAGCTTTACCAACAATTGACTACGAAGTTATGAATAACGTTATCATTGAAGATTTGCGTGCACAGGGATTACAAGTAAAATAATTTCTTGTACTTTGTTTCTTTATCTACATTAACTATTCATTCCAGCCCATTCAAACAGTCATAACCAAAGTTATTCAATTATACGAAACCAAGGGCTCTAGACACTCGGTGATGATTTTAGGTAAAACAGGAACTGCAAAGTCGACTACATGGAGAACTTTGCAAGGAGCCATGGGGCGATTGAAGAAGCTCTCTATACCCGGCTTCACCGACGTTCAAGTTTATCCTATAAATCCAAAGGCGCTAAATCTCGGTGAACTTTATGGAGAATACAATTTAAGCACAAATGAATGGTTAGACGGCGTCATCAGTTCAATAATGAGGATAACATGTGCTGGTAAACTCATACTTTCTCAAAATAATCTCCGTTTCTCATTTTTGTTACTTCAGAGGAAACTCCTGACCAGAAATGGATCTTGTTCGATGGGCCTGTAGATGCAGTTTGGATTGAAAACATGAACAGTGTAATGGACGACAATAAAGTCTTAACCCTAATAAACAGCGACCGTATTACAATGCCAGAACAAGTTTCATTATTATTTGAAGTAGGTGACCTCTCTGTAGCATCTCCTGCAACGGTCAGTCGATGTGGAATGGTATATAATGACTATAAAGACTTGGGTTGGAAGCCGTATGTTCAGTCTTGGATACAGAAGCAAATTAAACGAGGAAAAAATTATCAAAATATTGTACTGACTTCATTGTTTAATTTATACGAATTAACTTATTATCTTGGTTTTAGATGATGTACTATTTCAACACCTACGTTGGTTCAATCTTGAATTATAAGAGATTGAACTGTGAAGAAACTATTGAAACTAACGAATTAAATGCGGTAGTATCGCTTTGTAAATTGTTGGAAATATTCGCTACCAAAGAGAATGGTATTGATCCAAACAATGAAGATCAATTTGAAGAAATGTCAAAACTATGGTTTCTCTTTTGGTGTGATTTTGTCTACCCTTCAATTATTTGAACAGATTATCAAGTTTGTTTTACAGCTTAGTTTGGTCGATCGGGGCCACAGTAACTGAAGATGGAAGAAAAAAGCTGGATGTTTTAATCAGAGAAAAGGAAAGTGTTTACCCGCTTCGTGATACCGTGTATGAATACTTTGTGGACGTAAAACTGAAATGTTTCATGTCTTGGGAAGACAAACTCTCCAGTAATTGGAAATATGAACCAGGGTAAACTTGCACTACTGATCACTTGCAGTTTACAAAAGCTTGTACATTTCAGAACACCATTTTTTCGAATACTTGTGCCTACTATAGACACAGTTCGATATGAATATATTGTAAATGCCTTGATTAAGTACAAATATCCAGCGTTATTAACAGGTCCTGTGGGGACAGGGAAGACATCCACAGCACAGGCGGTTCTTAACGGTTTAGACAGAGATAAGTATATTGTACTCAATATAAATATGTCAGCACAAGTACGGTCACAAATAAATACAGCTAAACAATGAAATTATGTTACGATTGTTGTAGACAACATCTTTAAATTTACAAGATATAATTGAAGGTAAAGTGGAAAAAAGAACAAAAGGGAGATATGTTCCCGTAGGTGGAAAAGGCATGGTAACTTACATGGACGATCTAAACATGCCAGCTAAAGAAACATACGGCTCTCAACCACCACTTGAGCTATTAAGACAATGGATGGATTATGGTTTCTGGTACGACCGAATCAAACAAACAAGAAAATACATTGAAGTAACCATCTAGCTTCTCCTACTTAAAATATTTGTTAACTTCCATATTTCTGCAGAGAATGTTGATATTGGCTTCAATGGGGCCTCCAGGTGGGGGGAGAAACGTAATATCAGAACGTTTACTCAGCAAATTTAACGTCATCAACATAATATTCCCAGCCGAAGCTACCATTGAAAGAATTTTCGGGACTATGTTACTACAACATATCACAAACTTTTATGGAGAAGTCAAAGAAATTGGAAGGGCACTCACAGAAACCACAATCGATTTATACAACAACGTTATCGTGAGAATGCTTCCAACCCCAACCAAAATTCATTACTTATTCAATCTAAGAGACATATCCAAAATTTTCCAAGGTCTACTAAGAAGTCATAGAGATTTTCAAACTACCAGGCCGTTGATGCTAAGGCTGTGGATACATGAAAGTTTCAGAGTTTTCTACGATAGATTAATCGATGATAAGTAAGCTAGTCTGTCCATTTTTGGTGCTTAATTACTGTAGACGTTTTAGGGATAGGGAATGGTTCAAAGAACAAATCAACGAGCAATTAGGCAGACACTTTGAGCTTCCTTTTCATAGTCTGTGTCCGAATAGAGAAATTCCAACGTACGCAGACTTCGTTAATCCTTATGGTATGTACGAAGACTTAACTGATCCGACTGCATTACGCAAATATTTAGAAATACAAATGGAGGAATATAACGTTAGTCCAGGCGTTGTTCGAATGGATTTGGTTCTCTTTGGTGATGCAATAGATCACATTTGCAGAATAGTTCGTGTCATATCACAACCCCGAGGAAATATGCTCCTTGTGGGAATTGGTAAACGAAAGTTATGACAATTACTCATAATACAGTTACAACCTTTTTAAGGTGGTAGTGGTCGCCAATCACTTTCTCGTATTTCTGCATACATCTGCGAATATCTAACATACCAAATAACAGTAACCAAAAATTATAAGGTAGCTGAATTCAAGGAAGATTTGAAACATTTATTTAAGATGACTGGAGTGGAAGCCAAAGCAACCTCATTCCTGTTCAATGATACCCAAATTACTGTCGAAAGTTTTCTCGAAATCATTAATAACATGTTAAGTAGTGGGGAAGTCGCTAACTTATACAAAGCAGATGAATTCGAAGAAGTAAGCATTCAAGTTTAAGTCTTCTAGTTTTTCATTGCATAAACTTTATATTTTCAGATTAAAAGTAAATTATATAACGTGGCGGTAAAAGCAGGTGTTGGTCCAACTACTGAAGAAATGTACCGTTTCTTCATTGATAGAGCCCGCACAAATACACACATAATACTTTGCATGAGTCCCATAGGCGAAGCTTTCCGAAACAGACTCAGACAATATCCCGCATTAGTGAACTGTACAACCATTGACTGGTTCTGTGAGTGGCCAAAAGAAGCTCTGTTAGAAGTGGCCAATAAATACATAAGTGATGTTAACTTTGTAGCAACCATAACGGGAGAAATTGCTGTAAGATTAAAACTAAACTCATCTAATTCTAAATAAAACATTTTTATTTCAGTCGAAAAGAAGGACATCTCTTTTGGTAACTACCCAAGATAGATTGAAAGAGGCTACTGCAACTGTTTTCGCGATAATTCATGACTCTGTGGCTAAATGCGCTACAAGAATGGCGATAGAAATGAAACGCTTCTGTTATGTAACTCCTGTTAACTACATCGAGTTGGTGACCGGTTATAAGAAGTAAGAGAATAGAGCGGAATGTTTTACATCCGTAACGATTCCAATTTTTAGAATGTTGGCGGAAAAACGCCAAGAGATATCTGTGGAAGCCAACAAGTTAAGAAGCGGTTTGTGGAAAATCGAGGACTGTCGGAGCAAAGTCGAAACGATGTCTGTCGAATTGGCAGAGGCGCAACAAAAGGTTATCGAATTTCAACAACAATGCGACGAGTATCTGGTTATCATCGTAAATCAACAAAGAGAAGCCGACGAACAACAGGTGAGATACGCAACGAATTGAATCGAGTATTAATAATTATTCTCAACAGAAAGAAGTCACGAAGACCAGCATAAAAATCGCAGAAGAAGAAATCCAATGCAAAAAGCTAGCAGACGTAGCACAAGCTGATCTTGACCTAGCAATGCCGGCTCTCGAAGAAGCTATCAGAGCTTTGGATTCGTTGAATAAGAAAGATATAAGTGAAATGAAATCCTATGCTAAACCACCAATGAAAGTTAAAGTGGTTATGGAAGCGGTTATGATTTTAAAAGGGGTCAGTATTTTTACCTCAATTTGTAATTTTAATATATTTTTCATTTGAGAAATTATGGTCAAAACAAAAATTTAATTTTTAATAAACTTTAGGAGTAACAAAGTTGGACAAAGAAGGAAACAAAAAAAAACACTTTGGGTTTTGAGTAGTCATAAAATATAAATTTTAGGATCATTATTGGGCAAGATTTGGTACAATTTCTGCTACAATATCTTTGACTTTGATCTCTTCCAGAATTAATTAACAACATAACATTCTGTCAAAAGTAGAACTTAAATTTACTTTGACTAAAACGGTCGATCAACACGCGGATTGTCTGAAATTAATAAATTATTTAATATTAATATGTATCTAGAGTACGAGCAACATTATTATTTGCAATGGTTTTGACAAAACAGCAAAGAAAAACTTATTTCGTATTTTTTTTTATTTTTTAGATTTTATATTATAATCAATCTGATAATTATTATAATAATAATATTATAAAATCTAGACATTTCTTATTAAAATAATACAATCCATACTGTTTGAAGTATTATAAATAATTAAAGCATAAAAGCGAATAGAAAAAGTAGAAGTAAAAAATCAGGCTTTCTTTTATTTTTCTCAGTAACTCATAAAGTTTGTAAAGTTCGTCGAAGGCTTCCACGGCCGTTGTCCATGTTTTCTTGGTTTCCAGGCTAGAATCGCATGAAAGTTGTGACGATACCGACGTTTCGTCCAGGTTATATTGGACTTTTTCAGAACTGGTGTTAATGCTGCTGCGTTTGTTGTTGTTGCTCCAAGGCACTAAAAGAAGCAGCAGCAACAACACCAGTCCTGAAGAAGTCCAGCGTATCCTGGACGAAACGTCGACAACACCACAACTTCAACGCGGTTCCCGCCCGGAAACCAAGAAAAAATTCATGAAGTGTTGAAATATTAGCTTTTTCGTTTTAGAATGTAAGTACTAATTAATTTCTTTATATCTTTACCCTAATTTAATCGTCTTAATATTTCTTCATAATAAAAGATAAAATATGATATTCTGATAATCATAATTTTAAGTCGATTTAATTTTTAGGTTGACACTTCCTGGGACGAAGCGAAGCGCCAGCTGGGAGATCCAAAATTCTTAGATGATTTACGGGAATTCGACAGGAACCACATTACTGATAAAACTTTGCGAAAAATTGCAGGATACACTATGAACGAAGAGTTTGTTCCCGACAAAATCGGAATCGTCTCGTTGGCTGCTAAATCGCTCTGCATGTGGGTTATAGCGATAGAGAAATACGCCAAAGTTTGGAAGTATGTTTCCAATTTATGCTTATCAAATTTTACCGAAGATATTTTTTTACAGAATCGTCGCTCCAAAGCAGGCCAAGCTTGATGAAGCTTTAGAGTCTTTAAGGGAGAAGCAAAGATTATTAGCAGAGGCCCAGGCCAAACTTGAAGAACTGAATAAGATGTTGCAAAGACTGCAAGCAGAATATGAAGAAAAACTTAGGCAAAAGGAAGAACTTGACAAAAAAGTATGCTTGTAATTTATCCGCTGCATTTTGAAATGACATGATGATTTTGTAGGCCGCATTATTAAGGATGAAGTTAGAACGTGCTGCTTTGTTAGTAGAATGTTTGTCAGGTGAAAAAATACGTTGGGAGGAAACGGTAAACATCCTCGACGGCCAATTTGAAAATCTACCCGGAGATTGTCTTCTAGCAATAGCTTTTGTATCATATATGGGACCATTTGTTTCAAATTACCGAGAATACTTGGTAGAAATGTGGAAAGAACAGGTCAGTAAAACTCTTCAAAAAAAGGTTTTTCACATGAAAACAACTATAGGTCAACAACTTGGAAATACCATGCACATCAAATTTTGGCGTAATTAATTTCTTAACTGATCCAACGTCGGTAAGAGAATGGAACATTCAAGGACTCCCTTCAGACAGTTTTAGTACGGAAAATGGAATCATTACTGTTCGTGGGAGCAGATGGCCTCTTCTAATAGATCCACAGTGTCAAGCACAAAAATGGATTAAAGCTAAGGAAGAAGAAAACGATTTAAGAGTGAGTAAGGCTTAGCCTTGACACAACTTCATTTTTACACCACATCATTTAGGTCATAGATCTAGGAATGTCGGACTACATGAGAATTGTAGAACGTGCCGTTCAATTTGGCAGGCCTGTACTCCTTCAGAACATCTTGGAAACCATAGACCCTTCACTGAATCCAATTCTAAACAAGGCTGTTGTGAAGCAAGGAGGGATGCTCTTGATGAAGTTTGACGAGAAAATGGTCTCGTACCATGAAAACTTTAGGTTCTTCATAAGTACCAAGTTGACAAATCCACATTATCCACCAGAAATTTCTACGCGGACGACTTTAATTAATTTTGCTGTCAAGCAACAAGGTTTGGAGGCACAGCTACTTGGGATCGTTGTAAGAAAAGAACGGCCTCAACTTGAAGAACAAAAAGACAATTTAGTAACGACCATAGCAAAAGGAAAACGTACTTTGCAGCAGTTGGAAAGTGATCTTTTGAGGCTGCTCAATGAAACCCGTGGTTCGTTGTTGGAAGATGTGGAATTGTTCCACACACTTCAAACATCTAAAGCGACTTCCTTAGCCATCCAAAAAAGCTTAGAAGTGTCAGAAACTACTGAAGCTGCTATAGATTTTGCTCGAGAGGTACAATTTACAAATATACAAAATAATACAAATTTGATGCTATCCATGAAGATTTTCCTTATTATAATAACAGACGCCAGATATTAGATTTTAATAATCAGACAGGTGTAAATTATTTTTTTTATTGCACCCAACTACTTTCACCTCCTCAATTTAATTAACTTCGCATTTCTTATAATAAGCTAAATCTCCACTGTGAGCCCGAATTTATAATAAATTGTAAATAAATTTTGTAGGGATATAGATCATGTGCTGAACGAGCTTCTATATTATTTTTCGTGCTCAATGACATGGGGCGTATTGATCCAATGTACCAATTTGCTTTGGACTCATACATTTTATTGTTCACTCAATCTATAGACAAGAGCCTCAAAACGCCAATTTTAGTGGACAGAATAATGGCATTAAATGACTACCACACATATGCAGTCTACAAGAACACCTGCCGGGCTATTTTTGAGCGACATAAATTATTATTTTCTTTTCATATGACTGTAAAAATCTTAGAAGCTATGGGAAAAATTATTCCAGCAGAATACAATTTTTATTTAAAAGGTGGCATTGTTTTGGATAGAGAAAATCAACTAGATAATCCTTGCTCAGGTAAAAACTTACGATTTTAATAAAAATTAATTTTTTTTGTAAGTATAAGATTTGACCCATCTTTAATGAAAGTGTGCAATATCACACAATATTTGTATCAAGTCCAAAATTACTGAATGTATTCAATCACCAAAAAAATTTTGCAACTCAAAAATTTCATACTCCAGAAATTGAACCAAATTTCGCACAAGAATGAGCCTAAAATTTCTAATTTCTATTTAGGATGGTTAAGTGATATAGCTTGGGATAATATCACTGAATTGGATAAATTGGGGGGTTTTCATGGTGTCATTGATTCTTTTGAGCAGTCTCCAAAAGAATGGCTAACTTGGTACACAAACCCTGAACCAGAAAACTTACCATTAATTGGTATGTGTTTATTTTATTCGTTCTTGACGTCGTGTAATACGACAAATGTCTAGGTGAATGGGAAGACATGTGCAATGAGTTTCAGAAGATGTTGTTTGTAAGATCTCTAAGACAAGATCGCATAGCTTTTTGCACATCTGCATTCATAATAAATCAATTGGGAGCTCGTTTTGTGGAGCCTCCAGTTCTCGATATAAAAAACGTCTTTGAAGAATCTATACCACAAACACCTTTGATATTTGTGCTTTCACCTGGCGTGGACCCAACAAATGCTTTAATACAACTTGCTGAAACTTGCAAAATGTCTAATAAGTTCCACAGTTTGAGTCTGGGACAAGGCCAAGCACCAATAGCAACAAGGTAAGAACGATTAATGTATTAATAAAAATTAATAACTTCTATATAGGTTGTTGCAAAGTGGATCCAAAGAAGGACATTGGGTATTTCTTGCAAACTGTCATTTATCCCTAAGTTGGATGCCCAAATTAGATAAAATAGTGGAAACTCTACAAACAGGGAAAATAAATCCCGATTTCCGTTTGTGGCTTAGTTCCAGCCCACACCCTGACTTCCCTATTTCCATTTTACAAGCAGGAATCAAAATGACTACTGAACCGCCAAAAGTAAGCCAAGTATTTTCAATGAACCAGATATTATTAAAAATGTTTTAGGGCCTCAAAGCAAACCTGAAGCGCTTGTACCAAATTATAACAGAAGATCAATTTGAAGTGTGCCAAAACAGAGAAAAGTATAAGAAGCTCCTGTTTGCTCTGTGCTTTTTCCATGCTGTCCTTTTAGAGCGCAAAAAATTTCAAGAGCTTGGGTGGAACGTCATTTACAGTTTCAATGATTCTGATTTTGAAGTACCATATAAACAATTGAACGTAAACAAAATATTAAATATCACTTATCATCATAGGTTTCTGAAAACTTGTTAACCATATACTTAGATGAATACAAACAGACACCATGGGATGCATTGAAATATTTAATTGCCGATATTAACTATGGTGGACACGTTACTGATGACTGGGATCGAAGATTACTGACGACTTATATAAATCAATACTTTTGTGAAGATACCCTTAATCTGCCTTTCTACAGGTAAATCTCGATAAATTCTAAACACGCTTTAAAGTTGTTATTTCATTTTTTAGATTATCATCTTTACAAACATATTATATTCCACACGATGGATCATTGCAATCTTACCAAGATTACATCACTTTACTTCCAAACGTGGATAAGCCTGAAGCGTTTGGACAACATCCAAATGCAGATATAACTTCACTCATATCTGAAGCACGAATGCTTTTTGAAACACTTATGTCTTTGCAAATACAAGCAACAGGAGCAGCGAGTGAAACAAAAGAACAAAAAGTAAGTTGCATAATTATCTGATCAGTGAAAAACTTTTTAAAAAATTTTTAAGATGCAAGTGAGAGATCTACATGTACAAATCGAAACTTAATTTTCAAAAATTGTTATTTTACGCAGGTATCACAATTAGCCGCAGACGTGGCCTCAAAAGTACCATCAATAATAGATTATGAAACCACTGAAAAACTAATTGGAGTGGTAAAAAGCCCATTACATGTTGTATTACTCCAAGAAATATCAAGGTATTAACATTGGGAAGGTTTTTCTTAAATAAATGATGTCTTCATTATAACTTTTAGATATAATGCTTTGCTAAAGAATATAACAACCTCACTAGAGGAGCTTCAAAAAGGAATCAAAGGTCTTGTAGTTATGTCTGCAGAATTAGAAGAAATCTTCACGTGTATTTATGAAGCAAGAGTTCCTTCACTTTGGTTAAAAGGTAAACTTGTGAATAAAGTTATGGCCTATTTTAGAAAAATTTTATTTTCCTAGCCTATCAATCTTTGAAACTCCTAGCAGCTTGGACTAGAGACCTAATACAACGCGTGGATCATTTTTCACAATGGGCTTCAACAACACACGAACCTCTTTTATTTTGGCTTGCAGCATATACGTTTCCAACAGGGTTCCTGACAGCTGTATTACAGGTAAGAAAAATAGAAAATGTGATTAAAAAGATGGTAATTGCAGCATACCTTGGGTGACATTTGAACTGAAGTTCCGATTTGAAAATGTCATCCAGAGTATACTTGTAAGAAAACAAGTGCATTATACATACAGCTTGAATAAAAAGTAAGAAGCACAAGGTAGAACTGTTATTATAAGTTTTACTGAAAAAAATTTTAAATAAAAGTAAATCTCAATCTCAGCCTAAAACATCAACGATTATTTTTTGATTCTTGTTATATATTCAGAAGCTAATAAAGTTTTTCCTTGAAATTTTTCTTATACAACCCTACGATATTTTTATATACGGTCATAGAGAGAAAAAAATACTCTATCAGTTTCATCAAAAAATACATAATTTTAAAAAGTAAAATAATCGTTGACGTCACAAGCCGAGATTGTGACGTCACAGAAAGAAAAGAAGAACGCCAGTTTGTGGCAAACAATTAGCCATTTAACTTTTATTTAAAACTTTTTTCTGTATAACTTATTGTAATAGCTCTATCTTCAATGTTCCTTACTTTTTATTCACGTATATGGATTAATTCACGTATATGGATTAAATAAATATATTTTTAGACTACAGCAAGAGCTACGAAAGTACCTATTGATTCACTAAGTTGGGAGTTCAACGTTATGACTGTCGATGAAGCTGCAATTGTGGAACCACCTGAACAAGGTGTATATGTGAAAGGACTGTTTTTAGAAGGAGCTGGTTGGGACAAAAGATACGCGTTCCTTATTGAACCAAAACCGATGCAACTCATTTGTTCAATGCCTCTGATTCACTTTAAACCATGTGAACAAACAAAAAAGAAAACTAAAGGTTCATTACAGTTAGAAATAACTTTTTGTAACCTCAAATAATTACATAATTTTAGGACTCTATGTGTGCCCATGTTACTATTTTCCAATACGAGCAGGTACTCAGGGGTGCCCTGCATACATTGTTTCAGTCGAGTTGAAGAGTGGCATGCAAAATTCTGATTTTTGGATTAAGCGAGGCACTGCATTACTACTTAGTTTAACTACCTAATTAAAATTTGTTTACAAATAGATTTTATGTATTTCTAATTAATGAATTTAATTTAAAAATGGGGAATGTTCTGAGTTAAAAACAATCCTAGAAGATATGACATCATTTATTCCGAAATTTTTTCAAATTCAATATTCGCTACACTTTGTGCAATCAATTGCTTTTTAATTTCAAATATAACAACACCCAAAGCAACACCTGAATTTAAACTGTCAATACCATTCATGAGAGGTATATTTAAGCGGAAACCTTTAAAATTATGAGCACACTCGTAAGCCTCATTACTGAGTCCGTGTGTTTCGCCACCCACAATTAAAACAATTGATGTGTCCTTTTGAAATTCTGTACCATAATAAGGTATCAACGGAACTAATTCATGGTTACTCTCAAATGTTGTATTATCAGCTATGTAAACCTTACAGTTTTCATCCAAGGTCTTTTTGATTTGTGACCAGTCTACTTTACTTTGGATTTGAAGGTGAAAATGAGCTCCACTTCCACTTCTTGTTACTTTCGAATCCCAAACATCTACACAACCTAAATAGAAATCTTTTATTAGAAATTGAAATGGTATAAATTTATAAAATAATACTACATTCCTTGTATATAATTTTTTTTTTAATTAGCTCCAATACAATTTTTTGCTAAAAAAACTATAAAATCACAGATATGATTATTACCAAACAGTATGTTTTTGCTTAAATTAATCTTAAGATTTTTATAGTTGAATCAGAATTACTACCACTTGAATCGGAATTACTAGTGGATAGGAGAAATCTAACATGTAATGGAGAAGTTTACTATTTTTTTCTTTATTAAGTTAAAGCAAGTTAATGTAAGACTGTGAAAGAATTATTTAAAAAATATTTAAAAATTGTCAAAATGTGAAATTGAATCAATGTTAACTTTATGGAGCCGTGTATCAGAATAGCCGCTTTTAGCTATGCAAAGAAGTGATGTCAGAAGCTCCTGCTTAAAACATAAATGTAAAAGCTTTTTTCTCTGTTATTTATCGATGAATTTTAAAATTTTTTCCACCAATCAGATAATTTTGGTCTATATGTTACTATTATTTAAGAAAATATTCTGTTTCGAAGATGATTGAACTTCTCCATTAGTACCACCTGCATACCTGTGAGCATTTAACATTTAAGACGGTTTTAAAATTCTAATGTATATAGAGTAGTATATTAAGTATTTTGCCAGACTCCTGTTAAATGCCAAGACGAGAGATTAAAAATTTAGAAGAACTAATTAAACAACTTGTGTCCCAACAGGAAGAAAGAATCTGCACTGCAATCAGTCATAAATTAAAAAAATTACTTACCTTTTGTAAGAATTATTTTTTTGCAACCGGCACCGGCAGATGTTCTTAATATAGATCCCAAATTTCCAGGCTCTCTTATATTATCGCAAATAACTGTAATAGGAAAGCAGTTTTCAGAAATTATCAAATTTTCATCAGGTTGGGCAAAAATACCTAAAAACAAGGAAAAAGGAAATTAAAAACCAATTTTTTTAAATTTTGTGTTTTTATATACCCATAACTCCAGGGCAAGTAACCAAATCAGACCACATTTGCATTTCTCTGTAAGGCATTTTATATAAATCAGCTCCACTCTTTGGCAAACTTGACTTTAAAAATTCCAAGTCCTCTTTACGAGAAAATAATAAATACCGTAATTTACATTTATTATCCAATGCTTCTTTTATTAGACGTTTGCCTTCCAATAAAATTAAATTTTTCTCTTCTCTATGTTTCTTGGACTTAACTGTAGACAATAAAACTCTACAAGAAAGCACAAAGGTATTTCTAAAAATATTTCAAAAATAAATACCTACTTACGAAATTCTTCTATCATTATTTTTCATTTTTGTATAAACAAAATTGCCTTCAGTGTCTGTGACTGTTTGCAACATATCGAAAGTCGTCTGCTTTTCTGTCTTTTGCACTGGACGTCTCCTTTTATGAACCGATTTTTCTGGTGCACTGGTGTCTTGCGCATATCTCCACTGAATTTGACCCGAGCTGTTTTTCATTTCAGTCTGATCTATATTCTCTTCTGTGAAATTATTTTCACTAGAACCTTCACTTTCAAGTTCTTCTTGTGCTAGAACTTTCACAGGTCTTCTGTAGGACCATCTTGAAGCATTTTTTTTTTCTGTATAGCCACCAGAAAACTTTAATGCATTCAAGACAACTCTATTTGATTTACTTATTAAACGAATAGAAAACATTTTGATATCGTTTTATAATAATTTTACATAAAACGTTAACAAGAGGTTATGTTAAGGTTATGTTAACGCATTTTAAAAACAGTTTTAACCCAATGATGTGCTAAGTATTAGACTCGCTGTAGACAAAAAGGAATTGATATCAACTTAAGAATGAGAGGGTATTTAGATATGTAAATAATAGGTCTGTTGTATCCAGTGCTGTTCCTTTAGGTGCACAATTGTGCCAAAAGAGGCACGATGATATGTCATTTTGCACGATGGCACCTCTTTAACAAAAGTGGCACAATCTGACTAATTTTATCTTAAAATAAACTCGACATAAGAAACACTTGTTGACTACGCTCGCAATCGCAAATCTATAGTCTATTTTTAAACTAGGAGGAGTAACAGTTGTCGGCCTGTCGTAGGTAGATTCACACTGTAATACTACATCAGAAATTAATTTGGCTTGGTTAGGAGGTTTACAAATTCTTCAAATAACCAATTTTATCAATAGATTTGTTGACAAGTTTAAAACTAACTGAAATTGTCACAAGAATTATGAAAAATGTTAATTTTTCCGTTTAAATTGAAGGCTTGTGTAAAACCGGCTATCAAACACCCAATAACTTTGTCAGTTTTTGGCGGGCAAAATTCAAATTACTCCTCCTAGTTTAAAAACAGACTATAGTAAGTTCGAGTTGACACACTGAGAGAGTGAGAAGTGTGAGGCAGAGTGAATGCGTTTGAATGCATGTAAGAGTGAGAAAGTACAGGGAGATCGAAATTGATTGTCCTGATCCTACACTACTTTCCGTGAGGTTAATATCCCGACTTGTGGCATGCGTAGAACACTCATGAAAGTTATATCCAAACCTAACCTAATTAATAAAGAAAAGTTATTGTTTAATCAGATTGCCATGACAATGAAATAAACTATTTTTCGTAAATGAACGGTGATGAACTGTTAACAAAATCTTAGGATATCTAGTAACTTCCCTAAATCTTATTATGTTGCTAACTTCATTTTAATAATTGGATGTAAATATCGATATCAAGCTCGTGGAAAATAGTGTAGAATCAGGACAATCAATTTCGATCGCCCTGTTGTACTGCAGTGAAAGAAGAGCGCTCGGAGTATCAACTCGAATGCGCTCACTTTAGGAATTAATAATTTTTTATTTTATGATTTAGCATTAACATTGTCACAATATAAGTAATTAAATTACCCATTATCGACACTTAAACGTCAGTATCAAAAAAAGGCACATTGTTTGATACATTTATACAAATGTAATGTAATTTACAAATCAGTAGGTATCAAACAAAATGGCAATTGTGACTGTTGTACTTGAATATCTCTACTGGGTGAATTCTTGTTAAAAATAACTTATTTATAAAGATTGTTACTTTGTAAATGAATAAAGAATTATTTTTGGTTTCTTTACTTGTTTTAAATTCCATTTAAATTCGGCACAGCTACTACCTAAAGTGGCACACTTACAGCTTAGCCAACGGCACAACTGAAAATAGTCCAGGAACAGCACTGGTTGTATCCTGCATTGGTATACGCTGGTGGGCACATTATAGTCTATTTTTAAACTAGGAGGAGTAACAGTTGTCGGCCTGTCGTAGGTAGATTGACACTGTAATACTAAATTAGAAATTAATTTGACTTGCTTAGGAGGTTTGCAAATTCTTCAAATAATCAATTTTATCAACAGATTTGCTCACAAGTTCAAAACTAACTGACAATGTCACATGAATTATGAAAAATATTCATTTTTCCGTTTAAATTGAAGGTCTGTGTAAAACCGGCTGTCAAACACCCAATAATATTGTCAGTTTTTGGCGGGCGAAATTCAAATTACTCCTCCTAGTTTAAAAATAGACTATAGTGAACATTGATGTACACTTTTTTTGCAAAATATGCTTTAATGAAGCTAAATTCTTTGATAATGTGTCAATGCGAATCACATTTTCATACCAAACAAACAGGTTGAATTAATCTAACATAACGGAAAATGCGTTGTCGCAAACTCTCTAATATCCTCAAAATCGTATAGTACTGTGTTACTTTACAACATAGCAACAATTCATAGAATAAAGATAAAATCAATTGCAACCATTGTTGCATAGTAGAGATGTCGAAAGAGTAACTACATATTCGGTACTCAAGTACTCGTTATTCGAAGTTCTTAGTGGAAAAACTTAAGTTGGTAACAAATGAGGGCGACTTGCCATCTATGAACGGTACATTCTTATTACATTTTCATATTGAACAGTTTACATAAGCTTGTCATGGCACTGGGTGACACTAATCGTACGAAGAACCCTATGCCACAAGTTCAGAACAAATTCATGGCTATCCTAATCGTTTTTTAATTGAAGCTTGTTAAAAGAAAAATGGAGTTTCAAGCAAGGCTACCAACTAATAGTTCACGACCAACTACAAAGAACTGTGCAGGCAGGGTTGCCAACGTGAGCGTTTTATCGCCGTTTGGGCGATTTTTAAGTAAAACTTGGCGACCAATAATTTTCTTTTGTCCATTTAAAATGCATTAGTGGGCGATTCTTACTTTTGAATTTGGCGACTAAAAATTTTTATCTTCCATATAAAATATACGCATTGGGCGATTTCATTCTGAAATGTTGGCGACAATACGTTTGACAAAGTTGGCAACTCTGTGTGCAGGAGAATCGTAACTACAGGAACAGGGAGAACATTAGAATTGCAGTAACACTGTGAATAATAATCTGTGTTGAAAATAGTGTTTAATTAGTGAAAATAAATAACTAAATATGACAAGTACACTTCTGTGCAATCAAATCAATCACATTAAAATATTACAGTTTAAAGCAGTCGTAAAGAAGAAATATAAATTTATCAGAATAAACATGTATATAATAAAATATTAGAGTTATTAATCACATGGACCAACTAGAAGGGTTAATATTAACATTTACCAGCAATTAAAACTAACCGAATTTATCACATGGCCATAACATAAACACAGATGCAAACAGAATGTTTTCCCGATTTCATTGACATTTTTAATTGGTTCTTTGCCTTAGTTCTTAACATAAAAAAGCGTCACCTGATTTTCTCCTATTAATATTCTCGCGTGCACAGCCGCTCTTTACGGTTTAATATAATGATTACTAAAAGGAATTTTATATTTTATTTCAGTCTCTTTACCAAGTATCATTGGTGTTTCGTGAGCCCGAGAATCGTGAGCGGCAAGTTGCAATTGTGTTAGTATACATTATTATTTCGATAATCAGCGAAGTAGGTATTCTTTATTTTCTTTATCATTATCGTTATCATTATTATTATTTATTTTCTTTAAAATTGATTACATATTGTTCGAAACCGCCTACATGTGATGCCGCTGAATAGTGTCGTTTTAAAACCATAAAAAGTGAACAACGAACTATTGAAGCGCTTGCAGTCTGAATTGGTTTACTGCATGCGATATAAACCGTAAATATTTGCCGCCTCGTTTGAAGAACATATTCAATTCCGTTCAGTAATAATACACAAGAAGCAAGGGGCAACACTGCTTTCCTTCATCTACCTTTCTTCTACACTTTTTTACATATATTATTTCTCTATCTAGCATATTACAATTCTCCACCATTTCTTCAAACATTGATTATGAAACCATTCTTAATTTTTTAAATATTAAACAATTCTGAACCGAAGAAACTTTTTTATGTTTTTTAAATCTCGATCAATATTCAGAATCAAATTTAGAAAATTAATGCAGAATTTATTGTTTACTTGCATTTTAGAAAAGGAATCTGAAAATTTACCTCAAAGCTATTTAAAATAAAATATATTTTTTTAACAACAGATATTTTTTCTTAAAGCAAAAAAATATTTTAAATTTGAAAGAATTTAGTGTTAGTGCAATTAATAAGTCCTTTATGTATAATATTTATCCGAATTTGATATTAAAGTTTTAATCTTAAATAGTGTCGATCGAATTCTGTTTGATTTTTCCAAATTAAAAAAAAAATAGCTATCAAGAAAATTATTAATTGGCTAACAGTACATATAGTACTGGCCAAAAGTATGGAAACTTTCATAGGACACAAGTTAAGAAATGTTTAATAATAAATAATGTAAAAAGTTTAATGAAATTAAATTAATCTTAATTGTAATATTTATTCTCAACAAAAATTAATTTAAAAAAACTTTACTTGCTATAGTTATATGAAATATAATGATTATCCGGTGGACAAAAGTATGGAAACCTGAGTTTTACATATTAAACATATCGCTCCCAGCCATGGAAAACAATGTAAGATCTGCAAGTGTCATTTAATTTATTGAATGTCGCTGTCAGTGGAAGCTTCATTGTAATCTTTTCAAATTTTGTGTTTAAAATGCCTAAAGTTAAGTATTATTAGTTAGATTTAAAAATAAAATAATCCAACTGTATAAAGAAGGGAAGTGACAGTGTGATATATCGAAACAATTGTCTATCCTTAAAGGAACAGTTTCGAAGATAACTAGAAATTTTAAGGAGAGAAATAATGTGGAATGCGGAGTTAAAACTGGAAGACCACGTAAGACAACACTTAGAATTGATAGAAAAATCAACAATTTGTCTGTACAAGATTCTCAAAAAACAGCGAGAGAAATCAAAAACGAAATAACAGATTTGGCTGATCTGTCATGCAGACCTGTACGGCGTCGTCTGAATCAATTAAATTTATTTGGTAGATCTCCTGTTAAAAAAACCGCTAATATCAAAACGTAACAAAAGGGTCAGAATCCAGTTTGCACATAATCATATTAACTGGTCACCAGAAAAGTGGAATACAGTTTTATGGAGTGATGAAAGCAAATTTTGTCTATTTAACTCTGACGGCAAACGTATGTAAGGCAACCAAAGTGCGAAAGATTCAATCCCAAATATCTAGTTCCTACTGTAAAATTTGGTGGAGGCAATGTAATGGTGTGGGGATGTTTCTCGCGTTCTGGTCCTGTTCCAATAGTAAGAATAGAGGGTATTATGGATCGTTACATATACAGAGACATATTAACAAATTATATGCTGCCATATGCGGAAGAAGAAATGCCGTTGCGATGGATATTTCAACAAGACAACGATCCCAAACATTCTTCACGGTTGGTAAAGGATTGGTTTATGGAGAATCATATTGAATTGCTAGAATGGCCGTCTCAGTCACCAGACCTCAATCCAATTGAGCACCTTTGGCATTATATTGGATTGAAAATTAAAACAATCAATTTTTCAAATAAGAAGGATCTATGGCAAGCTCTTGAGCGTGAATGGCAAAGAATTCCGGTGGATTTTTGTTCTAAGTTAGTCGATTCCATGACAAACCGATGCAGAACTATATAGCAGTCAAAAGGATTTCCAACAAAATATTAACTAGCTGATGTTTCTCAATCATACAAATTAAGTTTCCATGGTTTCCATACTTTTGTCCGCAAATAATATTATTATTTCTTATAGTTATTTCAAGTGCTGATTTTCTTAATGTATTTTTGTTTATGATAAATATTGTTAATACAATTTAATTAATTATAATATTTTTTTTGTAAATGTTCATAGTTGAATAGATTTAATAAACATTTTATTAAAGTTTCCATACTTTTGGCCAGTACTGTATATACTAATTTTCACAAAACCTTAATTAGACATGTGGATATTTTAAACGATTTTATAAGTTGTCCGACAAATGTTCAATAAATTTAAATCATCTTTGTTCCAGAATTTAGGTAAAGATTTAAGTAAAATGAATGTATGTACATTCTAAGCGGTAGCTATTTAAAAATACAAAAATCAGGATGTAAATTTTTGATAAATTTCAATGAACAATAAATAAAAGTGACTATCTTTGGTTTCTTGGCAGAATAAACTCCCTGCGCCTTTCCATCATCACAAGGTAACAAGATATCTTTCAGTAACCAATTTCATCAAATCAAGTGTAATATGTATAATGATATAATTCTACTTCACAAGGTTTATATGTTCTGATGTTAATAAAGTGTCTTCAACGGTTTCCCAGTCGTCAGATGCTTATAACGGAGAAGCTTACATTTTTTTAGAAAGAAAAGATAGTTAAAGCAATGTAAGTCTGTGGAAGAATTATTAAAATATCTTAAGAAATGATCCAATTACGGTCTTCAACGGTTTCCCAGTCGTTAGATGCTTATAATGGAGAAGCTTACATTTTTTTTAGAAAGAAAAGATAGTTAAAGCAATGTAAGTCTGTGGAAGAATTATTAAAATATCTTAAGAAATGATCCAATTATAAGAGTTCAAAGTTGCGTTTTGTGGCAATAGTTTCCGAGTGGCGTGACGTCATTTCTCCTATTCGGCAAATTATCACTTTGACACTTCACAAATCCTACATCCATTCTAATGCAAATACACAAGGAATAAACGAGAAACAATGTAGAACACGTGTCAAATCGAATAAGTATTAGGTAACTCTTCTTAGCTGTGTAACGCATCAGCTAACGAGTCGTTCCTGCTTAAAACATGACAACTTTAAAAGCCTATTTTTACGTTATTTGTCAATGATCGGTGAATTTTAAAAAATGTCACCAGTCGACAATTGATCGTCAAAATAAATGGGGTGTTCTCCAAAAAGTTTGCCATCACAGAAGGCGTTGCTCAAGGATTGGTAATTGGTCCCCTCCTGTTTCTTCTCTATATCAACGAACTATCCACGTATATCAAAACAGCTGGGGTTATGGTCAATTATGGCGACGATGTATCAATTTGTGTTTCTGTAAGAGGCGATGATTCCTTAAAAATAAAAATAAAGTTAGTAACTGACGAAATGGAACCAATGGTGTTATAAAACAAATTTGTACTCAACTCAAATAAAACTCTGTGCAAGTTCTTTAGTGGAAGACAAGATACTAATACTGTAACATCCACATCCAAATTCCTGGATCGTACGTAGACAATAAACTGAATTGGACACGACAAATTGATCATGTTTGCAATAAAGTAAACAGTGCCTATTATGTGATATTGAAGCCGACAGACTCACTTGATATTTCTTCCCTCATGCAAGTGCATTTATTCTTTTGTTTTTTCACATATAAAATATAACATCATACTTTGGGCTAGAGCTAGCAACTCCAAACATATATTCCTGCTTTAAAAGCGTGTTCTTAGATTGATATTTAACCTAAATAGTCGCGAAACATGTAAATCACTCTTTAAAAACAATTGCATTCTATCCCTCCCAAGTATCTATATACAGGTGCTGTATGTTTGTGCGAAAAACATTTCTCAAAATGGAGTCAATCATGATTATGATACTCGCCAAAAAACAGAGCTCAGAATAGTACTACACAGTGCTGCTCTCTTTGAAAAAGTCGTACTCTTATGTTAATACAGGATGTTTCGCAACTTCGGGAAAAAATATAATGGTGTGTTGGACATGAGATGTGTGCATAAATGCATCTAAATAAAAGCGTTATGAAACATGTTTTGTTGTAGAACAGAGAGAAATGCGGTGTTAATACGATCGTTCAATTCTTGAAACGTGTTGATTTCTTCTTCGTATACCAACGCTTTCAGGTGTCCTCACAGATCATAATCTAGCGGATTTAGATCAGGTGAACGTGCAGGCCACCTGATCGGCCCGTTTCTTCCAATCCATCTACCAGGAAAAATTTCGTCGAGGTGAGCACGTACTTCACGTCGAAAATGAGGTGGAGCCCCATCGTGCATAAACGTAGAAAATTTAAGTATTGGAGACCATCTAAACGGTTCGGCAAGATGAACGGGCCTATTAAATTGCCATTTAGAATACCTGCCCACACGTTAACAGAAAACTGTTGTTGGAAATGGCTGCGACGAATTGCGTGAGGGTTTTCCTCAGCCCACAAATGCATGTTGCGAAAATTGCACACCCCATCTCTGGTAAAAATAGCTTCGTCGGTAAACAGGACATTATAAACAAAATTCGCATTTGCCTGTTGTTTATGCAGTAACCAACGACAAAATCGTATGCGTAGAGCATAGTCGGCTGGTAGCAAAGCCTGAACTCTTTGAATTTGGTACGGATGTAATTGTTATTCGCGAAGAATGCGCCAAACAACGGAGGACGATAAACGCGTTTGTCTTGAGATATCACGTACACTTAACGAAGGATATTCCTCGATAAGTTGTAGTATTTCTTTTTCTCTGTTTAGGATGCATTGTGGACGCTGCCGTCCTCCACCTCTTCCGCGACGTGCCCTTAAAGTTCCAGTATCCCTCACTCTTTGCACAACAGAGAGAAATGTGGCACTGTTTGGCAAATGTCGGTTTGGAAAATGCTGTACATACAAACGCCTTGCCACTAATGCGTTTTGCCCACTTTCACCGTACACCAGAATCATGTCAACAAGTTTCGCTGAAAAATTTAAATTTTTCAGCGAAACTTCGTATTCGGAGTATTTTAGTGGTTAGCAACAACTTTTTTAAAATACTTTTTTGCTCTATCTTCATCGCTACTATGACTTTACTTGAGACACTAGTTTTTATTTAAATCATAGCTTGCCAGATTTAGGCTCCAAAAAGTATTCATTCCTACAAAAAGGTTAATGTTAAGTTATTCAGGTGTCTTCATGTAAAGTGAAACACAGTGTATGTTCTTCATACCTTTGCTTATTTTCTTTTTTATTTTAATTTAATTTAATTTTAATCACACTGCGATGTATTGTCGTCACTAGTGCGATTTGTTTAAATTGATTATTATTAAATGTAAAATTTATCAACAAATAACATGTTCACCCATAATTATTTAACAGAAAGACTCTTCTCTCTTTTTATTTGTTTATTGAAATGGTATCTAAGGGTTGCAATTATCTAGTTAACAAATTAGGATTAAGGGGTTCAGTTTTGTCTATAATATGTTTATAATAACTGACTAGTTTTACTTGACAATTTCGTCTCGTTACGTGAATTGCAATAGGTAGGTAAAAGACAATTTTTAATCATATAAATGTTTATTAATACATATTTTATTTACGACCAAATTGCATGCTGTACAGGGTGGGCCAAATTCGACACTTTTAATAGGAAACTCCTATTTTTAGACGAGTTAGACAAAAACTGACCTCGGTCCCTGGAGCTCGATTTTTAAGACAAAATTAATGGTGAAGACCGCGTTTCGATATCTTGTACCGTTTAGGAGCTACAGGGCGTTTTTTAAAATTCTACCATTTTTAAAAACCTTCATAACTTTTTTGTTTATGAAAATTTTTGATTTCTGTAAAGACTTTTTTAAGGCACTTTTTCATGCAGAATTCATTGCTCCAAGTTATTTTTTTCCAAAGTGCTCAATATTTGAGATATTGGCAAGAAATTTGATTTTTTATATGGAACACCCTATATATTTTTACATTTCTGAAAAGAGCATAAAATTCTATTTATAAAAATATAAAACACTTGATATTTTATTCAAAAGATTCTTGAGCAGTAGAGCTTTCATGTTTTAATTAAAATTTTGATGGTTATTGCAGCATTCAAGTAGGCTGTGGATGATGGTAGCTAAATATTTTTTAAAGATTTATTGAGCCATGAAAAAATATTACTTTATTTTTAATAAATATAACGAAGTTATAATGAATAAATACTAATGTAATCGAAATTGCACAAAAATTACATAAAGTATCAAATTGTCGCCCATTTTGTACTAAACATAAATGATTTCGTTTTGTTATGGTTTGAGCTGACATCACCAATTCAAGGACTGGTAGTGATGCATTTTTCTTATTCAATAAGGTCAGAATCTTTGTTTCTTTAAGATTCGTATTCCAGAAGTTCTTGCTAAGATGTTTGCTCCAACTGGCGTCGGTAATTTTCAATTTCTTCTGAAACTATGATCTCCTCTAATTCTTTATTTCCGTTTTGAGATTCATAATTTTTAGTTTTTATCAGTTTAAATGACTGAAAATTTATTAAATTGTTTTTAAATCTCAAGAATATATCTCTGAAGGATCGTCATCTTTCAGGATACCACTCATGGTAAAAATTAATCGCTGCTTCTGAATTTTCACCAATTTCTATAAAACACTTTAACATTTAATATTAGTAAAGAAGACAGTGGTTTAGAAATAACAAATCAAGAAAGTAAATATAAATCAAAAAAGTTTATATCCTTAAATATAAATCAAAATAGATTGTATCCGTAGATACGTATTTCAGCAGCTATACTGTCATCGTCAGTACAAACATACACTTACAAGTTAAAGGCACTTCATGAAGTCTTGAGTTGATATAAATATTATAACATGTCGTATTTCTCGTAGTTTTCGTACAAGTTTAATTATCTCCTTAAGTCTATTTTATAGAGATAGTAAAATTTAAGAGAAAAGCAAGTACTGTAAGAGATTGTGTCAAATTTCGATAGCGCCCTACCAGGAAGTTACAAAAACTTAAATCGCTTAGTTATCGTCATCCATAGCCTACTTTAATGTTGTAAAAATAATTAAATTTTTGATTAAAACTTTGAAACTATATATTTCACAAACTGTTTGAATAAAATATCAAGTGTTTTATATTTTTATAAATAGAATTTTATGCTCTTTTCAGAAATGTAAAAATATATAGGGTGTTCCATATAAAAAATCAAATTTCTAGCTAATATCTCAAATATTGAGCACTTTGGAAAAAAATAACTTGGAGCAATGAATTCTGCATGAAAAAGTGCCTTAAAGAAGTCTTTACAGAAATCAAAAATTTTCATAAACAAAAAAGTTATGAAGGTTTTTAGAAATCGTAGAATTTTGAATAACGCCCTGTAGCTCCTAAACGGTACAAGATATCGAAACGCGGTTTTCACCATTAATTTTGTCTTAAAAATCGAGCTCCAGGGACCGAGGTCAGTTTTTGTCTAACTCGTCTAAAAATAGGAGTTTCCTATTAAAAGTGTCGAATTTGGCCCACCCTGTACATCATTTTGCTTTGTTGTCGGTAGAATGAGTTATCAAATTGCAATTTGTCACACACAAATATACAGAAAATGTTTATTTTGTTTCATCATTAACTATGAATTTGATAACACGTTAATAATAATTCTTTTAGCGAAATTGTACATGGACTTATAATCAAAAATGCAATAATAGCCCTTCTTGCGAACAGAAGTAACTATGGTTATGAAAATTGTTACAATAGGTAAGTTTTTGATTTTATTATTTATTAACAAACATTAATTAAATTTATTTATCAGAATTAAATCATTAACATTTATGTGAATGATACAATCTGTATTGTTGTTTAAAGGAGTTGATTAATTCAAGCTTTAAACTAAACAAATAATCACGATACATTCACACGGTTTTTGTTTAGAAATCCACTGGTAATGGCGCCTTTAAATAACTTAGACAAAAATTTTGTATGCAACCAAAATTAAAATAATTCTTATTAGTTTTCACATAATGCCAAGCTGTGAAGAATGGAATAAATTTAATCATAAATTTTAAAGTAAATCTACTTTAAAATTCGAATTCAATTACATAGACAATTAAATTCAAATAAATACGCATTTTCAATCAAAGTTATTAAACAATAAATCTTACTTCTCTCACAGCTCACTACTTATTAAAGACTGATCTGTTCAGCTTGAAGAGTTGAGCATGACTTCTTAAATCACACAGGATTTCTCCCTTTTATAGCAACATAAATGGTCAAAAACTGTGTAACCTTAAATTAAAAAAAAATGTAAATCCTTTAAATGAATGAATTTCAAAATTTAAAGTTTCAAACAAATTACACATTCTCTATCCGATTCTAACTGTATGATTACATTTTAAATAAACCTAGCCGTACGGCTTCTATCTTGAAAAGTCTTAATTTAGTTTGATTTTTCAGTTTTACTACTACACGGCGTCTTCCACCGTTCTTTTTGAAGAAGTACTCTCGAGGCTTGTCCCTGATGGCATCTTCTAGTGACGTTGAAAAATGTGAACAACTTCCCTGTGTTGCGTCATTGGTCTGGAATGGTTCTTTGAAGTGCTGGGACTGTTTCTCGGGACAAGGGGGCTCGGAAGTCAGTTCTGGAGTCTTGAGATTGCTGCCCCAGAAGTTATCTACATCATTGAAGGCTTCATTGAACTTATCGTAAAACCAAGTCTCTGTCGTTGACGATAGCGAGACTTCTAGTACTTCTTTCGACACTTTCTAAGTAAAATAGAAATTTTAATTAAATATTTGCAAGTAATTAAATTTCCATTTGAGTTCTGTAGGCTTATAAGGTAATGTACATTGTTTTTAACGAATTATAAAATAAAATAAATAGAAAATATTTCTAACCTAACAAATATATATTCAGGTGTCTCTTATATTACTAAATAACACAGCAATACGTAGAGTTAATTTTTTTACTATATGCCTATCGTATAGATCTGAGTTAAGAAAATATACAAGGAAATGACATAACTTACAAAAGTCGCAAAGTTGTTTCACGAAAGTTAGATGATAGCTATATAAAAATTCTTTCGTCTGTTGATCGATCGGCTTATAATAAAAAGATTATTCATGCACTTAAATTTTTAATTCTAAAATAATGTTTATTATATTCTAAATAAAATATTTATTTATATGTGTTTCAGTTTTTCCAATTTTATCGCTTTAGTATAAATAGAATTCGAATATAATATTATCTTGTACTTTATACAACATGTTCTAAAACTAAGTGCTCAAACGAAAATCGTAGAAAGTAGACAAGATTTCATCGATAAAAGCCTATATTGTCATGCTCGGAACAGGTTACTTTTTATGGGCATTTGAATTTCATTCCCAAAGAAAAGTTATTCATTCAAATGTTTATAAACTATTCGATCAATTTAAATCAACAAAACAGTTTTGCAAAGCTAATTAATATGTTTTTAATTTAAGAATCATACATCTCCACGAACAAATTATTTTAATAAGAAAAAGTTTGTCAAAAAATTAACGAAAATATATCTTTTTCCATTAGTTCTCGCTCATATATCAGAAAAAAAAAAACATAAAGATGCGTACCACTTTTTAGTTTTACTACAAAACTACATCGAAAACCCATGTAATAAAAAAAGATTTAATGTTCTATTCCTGTTTATCAACAGTAATGGTATGAAAAGAACAACGTTCAATATTTAAGGTGATTATGAAATTTTGAGGTGTGAACGAGTAAAAATGTTTTTTTAAGACAAATGCACAAAATTTGTAATAAAATGAGCACAATGATAGAAAAATTAGTAAAAATGTAGCTATTCTTTATGGTTCACAGTTTGGCGGTCCGGAACCGTTGAAATATGACTAGGTATTAACAATGCATCGTAAACTTGAAAGCACCGCTAGTATGATTTGTGACGGCATTAATTTCACTAAACGTGAAAGTTTAGTAATCTGCACTCTAAAGAACGTTCAATCGATAAAATTCAGAAGATTAACGTAGACAAAAATAAATTTTGCACACAATAGTTGGTGACGAGACCCGTCTTTTATTGTGCACTAATTAGGTTCCCGTTACAACGCATGGTGTACCACGCGAACTATCTCGACACAGAATCAACTCCCTTTCTAAACTTGAGGGAGAAAGATACCATCGAATCGACTGTTTCGAGGTTGATTTGCATATCTTCTTTGAATGCATTATTGTTGGATGTTATAATTTATGCGAATCTAGTTAATTGTACTTTCTGAGATGATCTACAAAATGTTGCAGACGTTAGTTAATTAGAGAGATGTTTTCTAATAATTATTAGAAATGATATGTATAACTATTTTTTGTCGATCACCTTGTGATCCCATTAACTGTCTAATTTATCAGTGAAGATCTTTTTACAATTTTACTAATTGTAAGCTCAAGATATGTTATTAAATGTTCACTAATTTTTCAAAAAACTTCAATAACATCATAAATATATGTGCTGATAAATAGAAGTTTCTCCAGTTAAATTTATTTTTAAATCCAGATCATCAAATTACAAATTCTACTTATCATCGAATAAAAACTAAGAAATACCTCAAGTTTTCTAAATAACGATTTAAAATATATTACAGACAAAACAGTAAAATAAAGTGTCATTTTTTACGTACAGTAACTATAGATGTACCGACTAGTTGGTCAAGCCGACTATTTAATAAATAATAAATCGTCCGCTTCAGTTGTTAATAAGATACAGTATTTAGGGCCAGTTTTTCCATCTTCTTAAAGATATTCTAGCGAATAACTCGATTTTTATGAATGGTTGATTAATATTTATGGTTTCCATGGTTCCATTGATTTTGATTCTGTAATGAATAAATTTAGAGAAAATCGAAGGGAAAGCAAAGTCGCATAATTTTAGGATGGATTTTAAATGCGGATGAATGAATTGTTACTCATTAGCATACGAAATCGGTTTATTGGTTAATTGCCTTTAGAATGTCGCCTCTGTCGATTCGGCAAAACACATTTAAAACATCATGGTTGTTGGCAATCAATAAAAATAATAATTAGTCGTTTATTTACTGTTCTCTATTTAATACGAACTTTCTAATTGTTAGTTGAAGAATTTTAGGATTGTTCAAACATTTAGTAGTTTGCACTTATTTAAGAATTTATTATTCACATTAATTATTAAATTAAATAAGTTTAAATATCCACGCGATTTCACATCGCTGCTGCATTCGACGTGTGGCAAAGTTGAATACACCGAGCTTTCGGTCAAGGGCAAAATAAAATCTAGTCATAAATTTCTTCGCTGTTTATGGATTTATTATGCCCCTGCAGCTGTGTGCCATTCATAAATGCAATTTAGATCGCCGATTTTGTTTCACGATTCCGCGCACTACAATATTTCAAAAAACATCGACTCCAAATTATGGAAATTTCAATTTGCTCCGATTAAATTTTTTTATTAGGATATTTTCTTTGAAATAATGTCAGATACCTTTGATGCATCTTCAATGAAACACGCTGTATAGATATGAATAAACTAAGGGCGTATTTCTATTTATTGTACAAGACTTGCTTCAATATAAATTTTGACAATTTTTTTTATTTTCAACTTTAGAGAAAAATGTTATTCTTTATAAAAAATTTTGCTTGTTCGAAAACCAATAATTTTTTAAACAAAATCCAGATTTTCTAAGAAGTAAAAAGCTTCTCCAGTCCTATAACACTGAACAAGATAAATTCTTTGTTGAAGGGTTAACATTGTTTCAGCTTTATTAAATTTACAACATATAAATTACTCATTTCAGTAACTGACTGACATTTGTAACAAACGGCACCGTGATTTTATTAAAGCTACCAAATAAATTTTTCGCTTTAATTTTTTAAAATTTACTCCTTCATGTTACTTAAAAAGCAATATCTGGATTTTGTTAAAAAAATTAATAGTTTATAAACAAGCAAGATTTTTATAAAGAATAACATTCTCTAAAATTGAAAATAAAAAAGCTTTTCCTCTTTTTCAGGCATAAATGACATAAATTAAATCGTTTAAGAAATTACACCAAATCTTCCACAAGAAGTAGGGTAGACATTAAGGCATGCCTTTGTGTCTAGGGTTTTTGATTTAATTTAGGAAGAATAATATATTAATATACTCATATTAACTTTAATACTCGACTTTTAATTATACGAAAATTAGTTTAATATTTTTAGTCCTTGATTTAGGTTTGATTAACATAAATAAAATTGGCTTTAAGAAATCTGATAGCGTTAACTTTTAATTGGAACAATTAACGAAACAATAATTCCAATAACAAAGATTAAAAAACAACAACAAACATATAAAATTTAAAAAATAAAAAGTTCTACTCTTTTATAATATAAAAACAAAAAATCAAATTTATTCTGAAAAATGCACAAAATAAAATAAAATATTCTTCAAATAATAAATAACAGTTTAAGTCGCGACAATGTGCGGCCAATTTTTAGTCTAAAGTTTCATTGCAATCGAAACCAACTTGCAATAATTTTTTTTTTAAATTTATTAAAATATAGTTCAAAAAACAGCGTATGAATTATCAGTTTCTGATTTATGAAAACTATATTATGTGTATCCCCTTAGCCAACTCCAATTCGCCGCGGACCTTATTCGCCATCGCGGTCTCAATTTTATTCAAATTACTGATGAATTTTAGTCCTTTTAAAAATCCTTCTAATTTTTTCATTTCTAGCATTCGTATAGAAATACAGATAATTTAGTTTTCAAGTAAATAAAAACGGACTGTAATATTATACAGGTTGAATTTTACAACTAGGTGGATAGAAGTAAATTCGGACGAAGTCATGTAGGAATAGAGGACATTCTTGTGCTAGCGTGTATCAGTTCACGCCTCCAGTTCGAAGCGTGCAGGTTTTAGAGTTGTTTTTGAGCTACAAATATATATTTTTTATTATAATATAATATTTATTTTAATTGCTTTTGTCTTTCTTCAGTACAAAAATTCAGTATGAATTATAGTGTACCTGCGAAATTATAAAGTGGTATTAACGAATTAATTTATTCAGAGAAAAATTTGTAAATCGTCCAATTCCTTCTGTTACAACCATCCGCAGAATTAATAAAAATTTTGAAAGATATTTAATATATTTATTATTTCTTGATCAGAATTACTTTTTTATTTTATTTTTATCTTCATTCTATAAAATCTTTCATTCAATTTGAAAAATCGTTTTCCAAGAGAATCTTTTATTATGTTTTTATATTATCGTTGTGAATTCTTTTTGATTTAACCATTATCAGTGAAAATTTTTCATTTATTAATTTCTGTAATGTTTAATGCAATTATAACAATATTGTAACAAGAATTATTGAAATCCTAGTTAAAATAAAATTATTAAATACGCGCTCATCGTTTCGCTTCCCAATGCTAGACAAGGCCGGCCGTCTCGAGTACATTCGAAGCACGCGTCGCCAACCTACTTGCTTCACTCAAGCTGTATGTATATCTAATTCAAAACAAAATAATTACTTAATTAAAATTTACAACATAATAAATTAATAGAAGAGTCAGTAATTTCTTGTAATTAGTAAAAGTCTTCTCAAGATTTTCTAAGTATTTTCTTATTAATCGTAATGATTACATTAGTGAGAAACATCAGTAATCCCTTTTAATAATGTACCGTGGTAAACACATTAGTGAGAAGCATCAGTCATTCTTTGTAACAAGAAAAGTTCAGGAATTTTCGTATTATACTCAACTTTATCCTAATTACTTACTATAAATACAGACGATTTCGGCTATGGCCTTAGTATCTATCTGTACAGCTTTTATGATAGTAAAATGTTTCATAATGGACACAATACGCAATAATTTTGTCCGAAAGGCGAAAAGACAAATTTGCTGCAAATGCTTTTCTTCGTGTGTTTCTTGCAAATAGTAAAAATGATATTAATATTAAGTTTTGGAGATATGACCGAAGAGAAGTGTGCAAAGCAAAAAATCATACTAGAAATCCTGAAATTATTAAGGAAGTTAACGTATACAACTCATGAGTTCTCGGCTGTTAATGTGGAAGTAGCACAAGTGGTTACGAAAGTAAAGAAACGTGCTAGACAATTGAAGGGACAAATCAGGTGATTTATTTTTTTTTAATTAGCTTTGATTCTGTGCCTGTTTGGTCAAGCTAAAAATGTTTGAAAATGTGTTTCGAGGACAGTCATGGGAATCTCTGTTATCGCATCTCTTCAAATAACAGAGATCCCCAAGGTTGTCCTCGAAAAACGGACACCCTGTACAATCGTAGTGCTTAAGAAATAGCGAAGCAGCACCAATCTACATTATTCTGGGACATCCTCTGAGCAGGGTAAACATGTTTTAAAAAATCATTTTTATGATGATTTTTGTGCAAAACATGAAAAAAAACCTCCGTATTTTTAAGGAATCACGAGATAGAATTTTTTAACATTTTTCCCATGCTTAGAGGTTATTCCTAAATAGTACAGAACGGCGCTGTTTCGCGCGTCTTTCACTTAAGTGTAGTTCACTTACAATTATAATGAACGATTGCAGTTAAATATTATTATATTTATCATTAACGAATGTCTGGTGAATACATCACAAGTTGCTCAAGTTAGATTTCCAAACAGCTGCGCTTTAAAAAAATAGTTAGACGCAAACGCAAAGCGATTGAAGTCGCTCCACCGAATCGTGAGTCTTGACCGATTGGTATTACCGGAGTCTTATAGAATTTATGGTGTACAACTTCATATTGAAGAAAAATTTTTATTGGCGGATGACGAAGAAGATCTCGATAGGATTTTGATTTTTGGAAAGCAAAGTTAGATTCAATATTTACAAGCGACGCTTTTGGTATACTGATGGTACATTTTCAGTGGCACCACCATTATTTTCTCAAGCGTACACTGTAATGGCTGTCAAAAATAATGGTGTGCACCCTATATTTTATGCCCTATTGCTAAACAAACAAGAAGCCACATACAATCGACTGTTTGAATTAGTTAAATCCGCAGCAGTTCACTGTGATTTTGAACAGGCTGTAATTACTATCATGAAAGATTGTTTTCCAGATGTGAATATCAACGGTAGCTTTTTTCATTGGGCTCAAAATATGAGAAAGAATTTGGGTGCAATAGGACTTCTTAGGGAATACAACACCGATGCACAATTCGCTTTGAATGCCAGAATGATAACATCTTTGGCGTTTGTTCCCATTGCAAATTTGGATGATGCTATTGATGGTTCGCACGATGTTTTACCTGCAGAGCTACAATCACTCTTGAATTGGTTTGAGGATAATTACGTAGGGCGTATGAATAGGTATTACAATTTTGTACAATTCTCATATGAGTAGGTGCTATAGTTTCTTTAATTACTTACAGACGAGGAAATTACCTCATGAAATGTGGAACCTCTATCAAAGTACATTGAACGAACAAGACAGGACAAATAACCATGCAAGAGCCGCCCACAGAAGACCGCATATGAAATTAGGAATGGATCGCCCAATAATTTGGAAATTCATAGATGGCTTATACAAAAAGGACGGGATGTTTATTATGAACAACTTGTTGCTGGTAATCCTCCACCTATAAAACTGAAGAAATAGAGATGCTGACGACCGCATTTTTCGTTAGTCCAAAATTTTCGCGGAAATATCTTAGCATATCTTAGGCGTTTGGCGCATAATTATGAAATATAAATAATATATGCATCATTAATGATTTTTTTTGTAAATAATATATATGCATCATTAATGACAAATTAACTTTTTTCTTATCTTTATTTAAAAACTACCGACGGTGAATTTATCGATGGCGAATCATACCCTACGGCGAATCGGCGACGGCGAATTAGCGTCGGCGAATCGATGACGGCGAATTGTCCTAGATCTTTCATATTCACAGATGAATATTATGTAACAATAAAATATCTTTGCTCGATTCTTTGCTCCTCCGAAGCCGAAGTCTGGATATTACACTACAAATTCTATACAAACAATATTCAATTTATTTGTTGCTGCTTTTGAAAATATTACAATCCACTGATTGCTATTCGTATATCTGCAATTTTTGGTGTAACACGTAACATAATCTCCACTACATTATGCCCAGGTTCAAGTTAAGAATACAGCAGCATTTTTTTTAACATGTGAGTCGGATGATCTTTGCTGCTCTTTATGAAACCACTATTGGTTAAAGTGAAAATTTTCCATCTATATCCTCCTAGAGAATAGTAAGACGTGAGCAGATAGCTGTCTTGAGCGGAAAGGAGAGAAGGAGAACTCGAAAATTTCTCGATTTTTCGACAGTTTCTTCCCAGGATCAAATTTGCCAAATTCTCCGGGAAATCGAGATCGAAAATTCCCGGATCAGAAACCCTATTTGCGTCTCTACAACCTGTCATGAGCTAATAATTTTCTAGACATTATTTATATTCTGTCTTTCTCGGTTCTCGTTTAAAATTTCTATTTAATTAATGCGTTTTCGGGCGGGTCGGTCTTAAGTAATTCTTCAGTAAGAGATGACGGAAACTCTCGGTAGGTAGAGAGACTCACTGTAAAATTAACTGAAGTTGGCCGAGCTTGAAAACGTAATTAATAAAACAAAAATTATTATTAAATCAGTATTAAAAACCACTACAAGAACATACTCCAGTCAACAAAACCAAATTATTGAATATATTCTAAAACAAATACAGTTCATTATAAAACCCTTGTACAGTTTCATGTTTTCATTAATTCAATCTATAAAACTTCCCATAAAAGGCTTTAAAAGTGTGACTCATCTACTTTGTTCCAAGGACCAATGCTTATTTAATTAAATCTTGTGTTTGTATTTAGGAAACCTATTTGTAATAAATTGTTTTAGTGATTTTTTTACACATTGAATTTATCACAGATAAAACTGAAGTAATGTTACGTTGTTACAGTGTGAAAATAAATTAACATCGGAAGTAATAAAAACCCATATAATTAATGAAATGAATGTTGACAACCGAAAATAAAGTTGGAATTACTTCTGGTTACTTTTGAAACTTCGATACAGAAACGAACCATTGATTTCAAACGCAAATAACAGCAACACTAATTATTATTAAAATGTAAAATTGAAAGTTCTAATCCGTGATATCCAAAAAAAGGACCATTCGAAAGGATTGCCTACCACCTCCAGAACGTTCTACGATCCGCTAGGTGCTAGGTTGAAGTAACTGCTGGGATGTCTGTTATCTGGTGATCGCTGCATTGTCCGCGTTCGGTGAGAACAAATCTGGAAACGATTAATTACGTTAAATGAATTGCGCAATTTAAATTAATAATTTCAACATATCCATGAAATTAGAAACTTAGTTTAATAAACGTGAAACAAGAAAAAAATCGGCATACGGTTAAGCGCGCCAGGTAGTTTCAAATCTACCGCTGGTTAAGCACAAGGAAAGTAAAACGTTCAACTTTGTATACAAAAGAACAAAACCTTGCTCGCCTACATTTGAAAGTAAAAGTGCAGTTTAGTGAATCGAAACAACGAAATTTGTTTCTTCCAAGAACACATCATGCCTGCCTCAAGGGTAAGTGTTTAATTAATAATTTTTGAACACGAACCGCAGCCGTGTGCATGGTAGGGGTGAAAATAAACATAAATTCGTGGAAAAAAAATTTAAACCAGTTTACCTTGAGTTGGCAGAGACATAAGTGATTGTTACGTTGACTCGTTAGATTGATTTACTTTATAAATGTTATTGTTGCAAGGAATAACGCGAAGAAGTGTCCGGCAGTTGTTAAAATGAGATAAAACGATCTAAACACAGTTACCTAAAGCGAAAGAAAAAATTAAAAATACAGTTACGCGTCCAGTTGTTGCGCGATGAACGTCATAAAACAAAAAGTGCATCGATCGTTATCTTAAAAGGAAATTATGATATCGATTATATTTTTCTGACGGGTGCAGGCCGAGGACAACATGCAGAAATTTTAGGTAAGGGGAAACTTTCAATTGCAACAATCAGAACGTCAAAATACTAACATTTCCCGTTACCACTGACCGTAATGGAGTTTTCTATCGATCGAAAAAGGAAACTTAAATAGAAATTTGTTCCTAGAAGTAAATTATGCTACTAATTAGCAAGCCCGGACATTACGCAACGACCAGGTGGATAATACGCAAACACAACAATAAAATGCGTATTTTTTCGTGCAAAAAAATTATACTTTTAAAACGGTTGCATTACTTATTAATAATTCAAATTTATTTATTCATTACTGAGAGTTACCACTTGCATGATGTAACGTTATTTTTCAAACTGTAAAAATATCATTGCTTACGCAAAACTTGAAATTGCAATCATAAAATCGTTCGGTCAATCAAATTATGTAAAACTAACACTAATCAGCCTCAATAAGCGAAATTTATGCGTATAAACCAATTAAAAATATGTACCATATACTTGTTTTTAATCATTTCGTTCCCACAAGTTTAAACCTGATCAAATCAGGTTCGAACTTTGACGTCAACTGTGACTGCATGTCCAGAGATTTCAACGCAAGTGCAGAATACAATCGATAAATTTGTCGAAGTTGAAACGCTGTCTCTATTTTAAAAACTGTTGCTAAGCCGCGGTTTTGTTTTTAACATTTCTAAAGTAAACTGTATTGCGGTTTTTCTTGAGTTGTGTAACTGCAACACTATAAAAAGCCAATTTGACACAGAGAAGTGTACTTGAAGTCTTCGAAATAAGTCATTAAATTTAAATGAGAGTGGTAAAAAAATAATCATGCAAAGCCGCAAATATCTTAACGCAGATTTCGACATGTATGTAAGTACGTATAGGACATAAACCAGTTCGGATAATAAAAAAACGTACGGCCTCATTTTGAAATGTTTGCCAGATCACGTTTTGATTTTGATGAGACTAAAATCAGCTGGCTCATTGCGAGTTTACAGAACTGTTTAAGCATTCTCAGACTGAAACCTGATTTAAAAATTATTTTCGAATCATCATAAATTGAAGTGTGCTTCTCAGTCAGCAAACTTATTAACAGATGTTTTATTAATGCCAAGAAACATTAATTAAAACCACATAATTTATTATCGGGTATTAGAAACCCGAAGTTGATACCACTTTATGGTTGTCAGTTGGTTACGTCTTAAGTACTTAGCGAGAATTAAATGAAATACATAATTCATAGTTTTTCTCAGCTTACATAATCAAATTCTCTCAAATGGCAAAAAATTCTCTCTGGAACTAAATCCGTGTTATTCACGGCACTTTTTTTTAATTTCGACTAATATAAAATAAGCTAAGTATGAAAAATTTCGCAATCTTATGCTGAGTATTATGATGGTTTTGAAAGCTGATTAAGAAATGTAAAAGTCTATTGAATTAGAATAGGTATGACTTATGCGTTGCAATATGCAAATAACATTTGGCCCTTCTGAATCGGCGCCAACTCCTTCGGAACCAGCGTCAATTCCAAAGAAGATTTGTCTAATTATAAAACATCACAAAAATTCCAATTCTATAAAAAGTGGGGAAAATACAAACGAAAAATATTTCTTGATATTACTGAGTAATCTTCAAATTAGAAACGTTTCGAAAAAGTCGGGGAATCAAAACAAGAACGTACGGCCACACAAAACCATATTTCAAATCTTAAAGCCAGCTCCTGACATGCATGGGCGAATGTTTGTGCATTTGGTGAATGTTTGTGAGTGAATGTTTGCTAAAACACACATATCGCTGTTGATCGAATATTTAAAAAACTAGTAAAGTAAGCGAAAACATTCACGAACTTTACCGCAGTAGTAGATACATTTAGTAAATTACTAAAAGCGAAAGTTACTAAGAATAAAATTATAAGATGGACAATAAACGGAATAAAGAATTACAAAACAACGTTGCTTTTAAACAATAGTTTGAATCGCGACATTCTGCGATCACTTTTTGACATAACTTTGTACAGGAAATGACAAATTGCAGCTAGTTTGCTACTTAATAAGTCCTCCCATACAAGGCGGCTAATTGTGCTGTCAAAGCATATTGAAAATACAAAGTTGTGTCAAAAAGTGATCGCAGGATGTCGCGATTCAAACTATTGATTATTACTACATCACATTTGCGAATAACCTTTACAGGTCAGTTTGGTTTGCAGTAGAAGTCTCGACCTACGCTTCTGCTGACAAGGTCTCAAATAGGGCCGAAACAGCTGTACAGAGGATGCTCGAGGGATTCACTGCAATCCAAACCGATTTGCAATAAAATTTTGTAACTTTTAAAGTAGTTAAATCATTTTTAATTGAACAAAATTCTTTCAAAAATGTCCTCGCGTGTGTGGATGGGACCATAAACTCAGTTAAAACGAATGTGCTTTAATGTGTGGTAATTTACCGACTCGAGATGGAAAACATTTAAGTTCGTCTACAAATAATAAATATTCGCTCACGAACTTTGTATATACATATACGGTATTCGTGTAATGTCGCTCCCAGACATGTGGGCAAATATTTGTACAAATTTACGTGCAAACATGGTTCAAACCTTCGCGCAGGCAAAACTGACTCGCTTTGACAAGTTGTATATGATCTCAAACATTTGCACATGCCTATGCGAATGCCTTCCTACACTTGAAGTTTGCGAATTTGCGCAAATGTCCGGGAGCGGCGTGAATACCGAACACTCGTACACGAACACGCATGTTTGGAGTCGGCTTTAGAATAGTTATTTACAAATACATTTAAAAGTTTAAACTAGAGATGCAGCGGATAATGTTTTGGCCGGATAACCGAACACCAGATATCCGGCATGTATCTAGGCCAAATTTATTCAGCTTATATAAAAAGAACAAGTTAGAAACTATAAACTACGGTCACACTATTTCTGATTTTTACACTGGCATTTTTTATTTGTTATAATCTTTAAAAGTAATTAAATGTGGTCGTAGACAAAGTATAGTAAAAAACTCGAGCTGTAAAGCAATTTACGCACTTTGCAATAATGCAGCTCGTGCGCAATTTTTTCACGCGTGCGTAATATGCTATTTATAGCTCTCGTTATATAATATACTATTGTCGCAGCTACTGTGATAGAACCCTTATCAGTCTGTAAATATGTATTATTTGAATGATCTTTCAAAAATGTTTTACATCTGACAAATGTTAACGTTCAGTGAGAAACCTTTTGAAGGTTACTAATAATAGTAATACATTATTTTAAATTGACGAAGCCATCAAACGATACTGAAACATAGAATGATAGTGCCAATTTTAGTGTCCGTTTAAAATAATTTATTACACAATTTCACCGGACAAGAACCTACTTTAATTATAATAGTAATAAAAATTTTATCGCAAATCGGTTTTGATTGCAGTGGATACCTCAAGCATTTTCTGTATAGCTGATTCGGTCCTATTTGAGGCCTCCTCAGCAGAAGCGTAGCTCGAGACTTCCACTGCAAACCAAACCAACCTGTCCCAGGTTATTCGCATTTGCATTTGACAAGGCCCCAAATAGTGCCGAAACAGCTGTACAGAAGATGCTTGAGGTATCCACTGCAATCAAAACCAATTTGTGATAAAATTTTTAAAACTTTACGCTTTAACAGCACGCTTGCAGCCTTGCATGCGATGACTTTTTAAATTTTGTTTTCAAGTAAAGTAAAATTTCTGTACAAGATGAAATAACATTTCGTGACCTACTGAAAATAGGTTGAAAAACGCTGCTATAGAGCGTTCCATTCTTACAGAACGTTTCAAATTCTTAGAAATTCGTAGAACCGATTGTAACATTATTAAAATTATTAAGCGATACGGATCACAATCTGATTTTGACTATCATAGCACGTTAAGTGTTTTATGTATTTCATATATTTCAAAATATTCTGCAATTGGCAGTAAAAGACTTATAGAGCACAACATTGTCAGATTGTATGTACAGTCACGAGCAATAAATTTTGGCCGTTATTACTGTTAAAGATTTGTACATACCTAGAGAATACAATCCCGGGATCCCTGTCCATATTTAAAAATATTATGTACTTCATTATTAAATTAATTAAAAATAATATTCAATACTATTTAATGAAAGTACAGTAACCCCCTATTCTGTAACTCATAATGACATCGTTAAATAACCAAAATCGTGAAATATTTTAACCAATCAGCATACAGAGATGCGTTATATCTAAGCACCGATTGGTTAAAATATGTCACTTAACGATTTTCGTTATTTAACGACACCATTATGAGTTTTGGAATAGGGGGTAAGTTTATATTGATGCCGTCTGCGTATGATAAAGTGTCAATGTCAAAACGTCTTTTATTGCACTGAGAACATGTAGGCTCTGACATGTGCGGACATGTCTGCGGGCATCAATGCAGAAAAATCTCTTCGTGTAAATAAAGATTTTTAAGAAATAATGTTTTATTATTTGAATAAATTATTTCAATTTTGAATAATAAATTTAATTTTATTAATAATTATTTTCAATCCCGGTATTCCGGGATGACTTACAGAAAATCCCTAAATCCCGAGAACGAAAATATAGTCCGAGATTGTACTCCTTATTTGTACCTGACTTTGTATTCCACTAAAAATAAGAAAATTGATGTCTTAATTTTGACTGCAGGGAATTAAAACTGACGACGTTTTGATTGACAGTGACCACCAAAATTTAATGTTTGCGACTGTACGTTTTCCAAATTGTCAATTGTTATTGTAAAGCGTAACTAGTGGAAAGTTTAATTTGACAAATTTATTAGATTACAATAAAACGAAAGTACATATTTGGTTTTCCTAGAATTCTGTGTTCTGAACATTCGTAAGTTAATACGTTTATAAACGTATACTATCCTAATAATCACTTATAATTTTATTATTCTTTTACATATAAATGATTTTTTAATCTAAGTTTTAGCACAATTGCGAAGAAAAAATTTTAGTCGGAGAAGAGAGAAAACCGATCCAATGAGTAAATTCGCATTAATCCCAATCACTGATTAAAAAATGCCCAATTCCAGATTTAAAAAAAAAACGTGTGAATATTTTTCTTTATCAACACTGGGTGTCATTTTTGTAGAGTCAACTGTAATTCCATATCTTAGGAGATTAAAAAAAATAATGGCGAAGACTATTTTCAACCTGTTTCATTCTTTGAATGATTTCAACACCGATTGGTGCAATTTTGTTCAAATAAATCTGGGACAATTTTATTTTTCGAATGTAAAGTGGGTTAAAAATTCCAACGATATTGCCATGGTATCAGAAAAAATAACAATTTACTTTTTACTTGACAAAGTTTAAAAGTAATTAGATTTTGTAGGGAAACTTTGTACTAAAATGCGTAGAAAATTAAGAGTTTAATACTGAAAGTAGTAGTGAGATGTTTTTTTTTGAAAGTTGCGGGTTCCAATTGACACTGAATGGAAATAAAACCTGCATTGTGACTGCTTATCGTCATCCGCAAGGCAATATTGAATGTTTCTTCACTAGCTTGTCGTATATTTTACAGAAATCGAATGCAGTTTGTGATAATATCATACTCTGTGGCGATTTTAACATTAACTATCGATCACCGCAGAAATCATCCGCTGTCTGGTTATCGAACGAAATTATTAAACTCAAAAACGAATTAAATGAATATTATTGGCTTGCGAGAAACTTAAACAATGCGGAATCGACAACACTTTACAGATCAAAACGAACCATCTACAGAAGGAAAATCAAGGAAACCAAACGACAACACTAAAAACAAAAATCATAACAAGGATATCGTTCTATCGAAGAACAACAAAATAGTGCGCGATCCTTTGGAGGTAGCTAATAAATTTGGGCGTCATTTTGCATCTTGTGCGGAAGAAGCAATCACCACGGGGAGCTCGTTACAATAAGGCATACATTAAACTTAGAAGAACATCTGGAGGGTTTGGAGTTAATGTTTGGGCTTGGATAAGTTCACAAGGTTTAGGAATATGCTTGTGGATTGATGCTTACAGAGACATTTTAGAATGAATACGTTATGCTTCCAACGATCCAACATGTGCTTGCCGACGACTTTATATTTTAGCAAGATAATTGTCCTATCTACACCGCTGAAATTATAAGAAACTGGCTTAGGATTAATATCATCGACGTTTTGCAATGGCCCTCAAACAGTCCAGACTTAAATCCAATCGAAAATGTTTGGGAGTTTTTGGTTAAAATTCTTGAAAAACGAAATGTTCAACCGCAAACTGCTGATGTACTTTGACAGCATATTGAAAAAGCATGGGAGTAACTAACAGATAAGGAAGATCTAGGGCGATCCCTAATTAACTTCATACCGAGAAGACTCGAGGAAGTCATTCAAAAAAACGGTGGGCAAACAAAATATTAACGTTTTTTGTCTTACTTTGTTTTATTAATCATCATCATCGTAATAAATGTTTTTTTTTCCCGTTATCATCAAAATATTTATAGTTAAAAAAGTTAAAATACATAATTATAACACGACAAAAAATTTGTCCCAGATTTATGTGCACATATGAAATTGAGAGTTACACTAACATGAATTGTCCCAGATTTATTTGAACAGAACTGTTCATATACCAAACCCAAGTTGTAATCATAACATTTAGATATTACATTTCTAAGTTAGCACATTTTTGTGAGATTTTTCATATTCGGAATATTTTTCCTTATTTCTTTGAAAAGCATTGAATTAAAAAATAACTATTGAAACTTTTTAAATGGTCATCCAAATTACACCACTGGATTCTCTTAAAAATGTCGCAGTGCAAGTGCAAGTTTTAGGCTTAACCAAGTTTAATATATGTATTATTAAGAGTAAAATTCTTAATTTTCCATTTTCATTAATATAACCCCTCAAATAACCTCGTACTTTTCTGTTTAATTTGTAAATAATAAACATGCTTTGTAGTTAGATTGCAGAACACAGTACATTGCAACCAATTCTTTCCGTTGTAGTCAAGCTGACTAATACTCGACCGTGATATTTGGAATAATTTCATAAAGGACGCCCACATGAACGTGTTCTATTAATTAAAAAAGATCTGCGGCGGTGCAAACACTCAGTACAGGTTTGAGTAAAATTTCTAAAAATAGGATCACTTATTTTAGCGTCACCTTAGGTGACGTGTATAAATATCGTAACAAATTACAAAATGCGAACTCATAACAAGTTCTAAATAAAAATATACGTGAGTCAGGAGTTACTCAGGAAGAAAGACGTTCACCTATGGTAACATGAACAAACGCGATCAATCTAGAAAATAAAAAAAGTCACTCTAAATTATAAAGCGTATACTTTTGTATTCAATACCAATTAAATGGTTTTGTACTCAAAAGTATTGGGGGAAATACACAGGATTTAATATTTACTTACAGAGTGGAGACACTATTAATAACAAAAATAACAATTAATCTATTACAAAAATTAAAATAATAGAAAATTTATTTATTTTCTGTACTTTTAAATGTATTTAAAAGTATACAGGAGAATATAAATATTTAACATAAATTATTTAGACATATACAGAGCGTTCTGTAAGTGTGTGGCAACCCTAACTTGTATTTTTTTAATGGAATATCCTATATTAGATTAGATAACTTATTATGAGTAGATGAAAATAATATGGGTTTTATTGATCTAAAGTCTATAGTTCTCGAGATATTGATGATTTATCGTTAAAAAATGACAAAATATATTACTCCGTATATTAGTTATTTTTAAATATTTGACTTTGAATTTTGGTAAATACAGTGTTGGGAAACAGAAAGGCATTCTCAGTCAGAAATTTCTTTTAAAACTTTATACACGGTAATGCATAACGCAATAGACCATTTTTCTAAAAATAATTAAATGGAACTCGGCGTATGTAATAACAAGGTTTTAGACATCTTTTGTTGAAGTTTCTAAGAGCATAAGTTTTTTTTTTATGATTGGACCTTAAACTTTAGATATAGGAATTTTTTAAACTTGTTAATTTGATAAAACGTAGATACTATTGTAATTTACTAAAGAAAATCAATGAAATGCTTATTGTGTTTAATATTCCTATGCAGTCACATTAACTTATTTTAGTATTTAAATCAACTTTTACTTATACAGTCGAACAGTAATTTTAATCTTTTTCCAATGCTTTTATAATATTATATTATTATATAAAATTATATAAATTTCGTCTAAAACAATAATAACAAACTAAAACTTCAACAATAAAAATATTAACACTTTCTTGAAAATTACTACAGGATTTACAGTCTCTGTATTGTAGCAAGTGATTTTTAAAAATTTTTATCAACTCTTGCTATGGAATTTTGTCGGCATGTCTTAACTTTACTGTAAAACAGCATCTAGGAGTGCAATGACGTAGTTTTCACTTAAGCTAAGACATGCCGTCCGAATTTAATATAATAATATATAAGGTGTTCCATAAAAAAAAAATAAATTAGGGTTGTCACACTTGTGTAGGACATTCTGCATATGTCCAAAAAATTTGAGATTATGCATCTAACCGATATGTATGTTAGTGCGTCCACAAATTTTAAAAATGTATAATTGTAATGCCACAATCTTCCGCCCATATACTGTTAGCCCACCGTGCATACATATACACCTTTTCGTAATTTAAAAAAAAAAAACACATTTTTTTAACAAAATTTCGACGATGTTTATCAACCAGGGCAGTAAAAATAAACTAAGTGAATTCATCACTCCTGGACAAACGAGAGTTGACGATCCAATTCTCCATTTCGTTGTCGTTTAATTTGTTTTGTCAAAATGTTTGTAAGGAAAGTGAAAATTTCGAAGAATTACATTTGGGGATATTCTGAAAATAGAAAATATTTTATATTCCCAAGGATTAATCCTAATAAACTTGTTACATAAGTTTCACAACGAATTTGTTGCTTCTTAGAACTAGTAATTCATGATCAAGGCAAATTATTGTGAATATTAAATGAAGTTTTTAATTTAAATTAATTTCTTTTTTAATGTCAGACGTCTAGCTTCGTAAAAATTCACTCGTGTATTTATGTTGTTTTTCAATATTGAGTGGTAATGTTTCAGTCATTAATCTTTTGTAATTATTATTTGTATATCTTTTTCTATAGTAAATTGAGAGACAGTGACGTAACTAGACATGTTCGGGCCCGTGTTCAACTTTTTTGTCGGGCCCCTCTTTGTTTATGTTTATATTTATATTTCTATATTTAAGCTCTGAAGTTCAGAAAACGCTTGTAAACTTAAATTTGTTTAAGATTTCATTAAAACAAAAAATGAAAAAATAAAATAAACTGCAAATTTTTCTTGTAAATAAATAATATGAAGAAGTATTTATAAATAAAGAAATATGTATACATAAATATTTTTTGCAATATATTAACGTATTTTATTTATAATAAAAAAGAACATTAATAAGGCCAATGTTTAAGGAAATACCCTAATACACTTTTCTACTATGAAAATTTTTTCTTTCTAACTTTAGCAGATGCGAACTGATAAATAAGTTTTTCAATATTGAGTTTTTTAGCTATTTGATTTTCTATGGACAAAACGCTAAAGAAGACAATCTTATTTGGCTTATAGTATTTCTTAAATATGATTTAATTAGATTCGAAAAACTACTTTCAGCTGACGCAACTCTTACAAGTATTGTTAAGAATAAAAAACAAGCTGTTAAAATATCTACAAAACTAGAACTGGAAAAAGAATTTTGAATTAGAATAAATCTGGCTAGCTCTTTTCTATATCTTCTTTAAATAATCCGCAAAAAGATATAATTTGAAAAGTGAAATTTGATGATACATCCTCTGCGTATTTGTCTTGAAATATTTCTGCTTCCTTCTTTAAATCTTCATCTGAATAACTCACAAGAATGGAAAATAAAAGTTCCGAAAAACATTTGCAGTTTTATTTTATTCCGGGTGATTGTGTGCTGCACAAAGAACATATATATCAAGTTCCTTAAGAAAATCGTATGCGGCGCTTAAATTAATATATGCAAATAGAAATATATTACCCAGTAAAGTTAAGATGTTACTTTGTGATTCCTTGGTTCTATCTAATTTTAAATTTGCTGATGTCGTTTACGGCCCCTGCATCGACAGTGATACAAGCAGAAGAATACAAATAGTACAAAATTCATGCTTAAGGCTCATTTTTGGTGTTCGTAGAAGGCAAAGAATAACACATAAATTGTTAGACACGAACTGGCTAAATATGAAGGATAGGAGAACTCTGCATTCTGGTTGTCTGTTTCACAAAATTATACAGAGTAGACATCCAAAATATCATTTAGGACTGACGTGCATCATGTAAATATTAGGAATAAAGGGCTATTGACGCCTCCGCTGCATAGGACGCCCATGTTCGAAAGATCCTACAGTTACAACATCGTGCATGTTTATGACGTTATACCTCAAAGTATAAAAAATCTGTCAGTTAAAAAATTTCGCTCGCAATTTTTCAAAATACTTATCAATAAATAGACCTGTCAAAGTTTAAAATCAAATTAGATTGATATTTATTACTTATTTATAACTCTATACCCCAAAGTATAAAAATTCTTGTCAGTTAAAATTTCTTCCGCAATTTTTCAAAATACTTTTTATTAAATAGATCTGTCAAAGTTTTAAAAAGCAAACTAGATTAATTATTAGTGTCCTCTCAGAGGAATGGAGCATATTTAGAGGATGTTTTATTTTAAAATACAAAATATTGTCAAGTTTGTAACGACTAGTAATTTAGTAATTTAGTTTAGTTATTTAGGTACGTACCATGTATTATAAATTTACATTATTTCAAAGTTACTGTTTGCTTTAAACTTAAAACTGTTCAAGATTTGGAAAATAAAGGTTTAGATGTTTTTGGAGCGAAATTTTTTTAAAATTTATCTTTACATAAAATTGTGGGTTAGAAAACAAAACGGCTTTCTGATCGAGTTTATAGAAGATGAATTATTTAGACGTGGAGTCATTATCAGCGTCGGCGAGCCCCTATCATTGCCGGGTCCGTGTTCCACGGAACCCCTGCGAACGCCGGTAGTTATGGCACTGTTGAGAGAGCAGTTGGAACTAGTTAAAATTATTTGTTTTATATTTAGGTACGCACACTAATGTCATCTATGTATCTGAAATTAAAAAAAAATAGTTTGAAATTAATATAACTAAACCAAAAATATATCCATGAGATTAGTGATAATTTTTCTTTTCATTCGTCGAAAAGAAGCCTCGAGTTACTGTATATTATTAATATAACTGTTTTCTTTATTTTGAAACTTGACATTATCAGCAATTGTAGCAAAAAAAAAACGTGAACCTTGCAAAAGTATCAAAAATTTGCTTGTGAATTATACAGAGTGGGTTTTTTAATAGGAAATATCTATTATTAGAAGAGTTGAACAAGAACTGACCTCGGTCTCTGGAGCTCGATTTTTAAGTCAAAATTAATGGTGAAAGCCGCATTTCGATATCTTGTACCGCTTCAAAGTTCTACGATTTCTAAAAACCTTTATAACTTTTTTATTTATGACAATTTACGATTTCTGTAAAAATTTCTTTAAGGCACTTTTTCATGCAGAATTCATTGCTCCAAGTTATTTTTTTCCAGAGTGCTCAATATTTGAGATAAAAGCAAGGACTTTTATTTTTGATGTGGAACACCCTATATATTTTTACACTTTTGAAAAGAGCATAAAATTCTATTTACAAAAATATAAAATACTTGATATTTTATTCAAAAGATTTTTGAGATATAGAGCTTTCACGTTTCAATTAAAATTTTGATGGTTATTGCAGCATTCAAGTAGGCTGTGGATGATATAGCTTAATATCTTTTAAAGATTCAATGAGCCACGAAAAAATATTACTTTATTTTTAATAAATATAACGAAGTTATAACGATAAATACTAATGTAATCGAAATTGCACAAAAATTACATAAAGTATCAAATTGTCGGGCATTTTGTACTAAACATAAACGATTCCGTTTTGTTATGGTTTAAGCTGACATCATCAATTCAAGAACTTGTAGTGGTGCATTTTTTTTATTCAGTAAGGTCAGTATCTTTGTCTCTTTAAAATTCGTATCCAACTGGCGTCGGTCATTTTCGATTTTTCCCAAAACTATGACGTCTAATTCTTTATTTTCGTTTTGAGATTCATAATTTTTAGCAAAAGCTTCTTTTAAAAATGTATCAAAAATTTAGAGAATATCAACAACTACTTAATTGTCTAGAATATGCAACCAACTCTGTACATCCCATGACGTTTTCAATATGGAGTGTTTTGTGTTAATCTTATACAATAAAGAGACTGCGTATCCACGATTTTTTTTGCAATAGATGAAAAAAAAATTATTTTACGTTTTAGGAAAAAATATTCTTTGTAAAAGTTTTTGCTTGCATTAAAATCTATAAAAACAATAGAAAATGTCTCATTTAAGCTTTAAATTAAAAAAAAAAACATGCTTACTTACTCTCAAATTAAAGTCAGAATTATCGCATTACCCGGAATTGTCAATGTGATTAATGAAGCTTATTATTTAAGAAAATTAATTAAAATTGTGTAACTTGCAATGCAATTTTAATTAATTTTCATAATTTTCATCTGGCAAGAAAACTTAATTTTATAATTGTCGATTTTTTCTTATTATTTAAGTTCTTATCGGTAATTAAAACCCTTAGGTAAATCTATAGTCATAATGCAGCAGCGGATTTATTTAGTAAAATTTCACAGAATCGGAGAAACTACTTATCTACTACTTACGACCTTTGATAAATTTAATGTAAAATTTCCTGGCATTCATGTTAGAATTAATACTGTGACGGAATTCCGAAACCGGCGAAGCAAAGTGAGTCATCGGCTCGACGGTGCTGGGCCACGTCACTGGCACCTTCAAAGACGCTCCGAGCCTAGTCAAGAAGATTCCAGAAAGACTACGGAAAGATATAAACCTCGTCCCATCGAATGGGTAGGATAGTCAAAATTTACCGTGAACGAAACCTAAAGGCTGTTTTACATTATACTTTTTTCGTTGTACCTACTAGCAATCACACGTGATAATGAGCTAACAATGTTAAATATTTTACACTGAATCAACTCATGATTTCGTTTGAGGCAAGTATACAATGAACCCGTGCATGTCGCTTCAATGTAAAAATATTGATACAAGAACTTTAAATAGTTAAAATAGCTAAATATTCTATTTTATTTAACAAAAACATAGATTCAATTCAACCTAAACTAAAGTTTGAAGCAAAATCAATTAAATTTTCGTCTCATTGCGAAAGCTGCCAAATATAAATGGTTTTCAATGTTTTCATATGCTTTGTTCCAACACAGATTCTGATTAGTTAGAAACTGTCAAATATATTCGCTCGTCGAATTAATCACCGCTTTCAAGAGCTGTATTAAATGTGAAACTTTGATCGGCGCATGCTTTTTACAGTTTCAGACTAGTCAGAGGCTGTTCTAGGAACAGTTCTATTTTTAAGAAATACCTACGTAATTACATGCATATTTTGTTTTATAAAGTTCAGACAAAAATTAAATTATTTTTATTAAATATAAAGCAGTTTAACAAATACTACTCTAAAGTACTATTATTTATTAATATTAGAATAAGATCATATCCAATAATATCAACTACAAAATATTCCTGTATCTCAATTTCGATATTCATTTCCATCAAAAATTATAAAATTCATTTACTTTAATGTAACTAAAGAATTAGTTTAGTATAAGGTTTTCGTTTTACCTGCACCGGTTGTACTCAAAGTATTTGCGTCTTATTGTAATAACACGAGATGAAGATACTTTGAGCGCACATTATTAGTATTTTCTTTAGTGTTAAAAAAATCCTGAAAAATCCCTTAAAAAATGTATCCCCTAAATTTCTCCTTTGACATTTAAAATCTCCTAAATCCCCTAAGTTGGCAACACTCTATCGAACAAACCTGCACAAGGTTTTGGTGGGACAGGTCGTAAGTAAGTCGGAAGTTTAGCAAACGAACTCTGGAAGTCAAAAGCAAGAATTTCGATAACTGTTTATTTCTGTAAACATAACACGTAATTTTGTAATTAATTCATTCTAATTACATAATTAAATGCATGACGTCTTATGAACATGGAAATGAAGCCTCTCTTTACTTGACTTAATATTTATTCTGTTAAGTAAAAAATCGAAACACACATAAAGGCAACAGTACTTTACGATCATTTTGAAATTTCAATTTTTTGATTTAACACATTAAACACTTTCATTTACATAGTTCAGTCAAATATAATAGTTTAACATTTTCAACAATTTCCAAAATGTGCTCTTAAGAACAACGTTGAAACAAGTAAATTTTATTTAAGTCAACGCACTAAAAGTTAACATTAAAAAATTTATTGACTTAACTATTTCATTTTTCTCAGTGTAGAAACTTTGACAAGTTCAATGCTAGAAGAAGTAACTTGAATAATGTAAATGTAGAAACGTCTACAAACGTATTTTAAAACTAGTTCCGGACATATTTTTTATCCAAACGCATATTATACTACTACCAACTTCTATTTAAAAAAATATGGAAATGAAACATTGCAGAACAGACTATTCTATTTAAGCCAAATCTAGCACAAGATTCTAATATTGAAACATCAAAGTTTCTAGACGAAAAAAGTACCAAATGATTTTAAAAATTTTTTATTAACTTTTGCCATGGAATTTGGATAGTATGTCTTAGCTTTAGTGTAAAACAGTATCAAGGAGTGCAATGATGTACTTTTCAAGTTTAGATTTGCCGTACAAATTTCATGGCAAGAGTTGATAAAAAAATTTTAAAAATCACTCGGTATAATGTAAAACAGCCTCAACGTCGCTGTGAACATAAATAGCCCGCGACATAAATTATTAGTTATATGTAGTTTTAAGTGTTAATGTTTGTTTATTAGTTGAAGTGTTTAATATTTCGGTGTAGCTTGTCATTAGATATTCATTTATTTAAAACCTACTGTTTTTAATTTATACTTTTATCAAAAACGTTACAATACGTTAAAAATACGTAGTCAAAAAATTAGAAGAGATTGGTTCGTAACGTTAAGTAACGTGTAATTTAGATACAGGAATTACTTTAAATAATTTTTTTCCATAATTTAAAACTAATCAAAATTTTCGTAGTAAAAAATGTTAAATGTGTAAGACCAAATTAATTCCGATTTTAATTTTTTAATAAAGGAAGCACTTAAAACAAAAGAAATAATGGGTAGTATGAGTAAAAATGAAAAATCTGCTAATACTACAAGTTTCAGTAACTTTTTCGTGGTACTTAATCCAACGTTTTAGCATATACTAATTTCCGGTAGTACGTACTTGACTTAATATAGAAAATTCTTAACATTGAAGTAAATACTTCTTCACATCAAGTATGTACTTTTGTTGAGTAGTATATTCTTCCAAATGTAAAGCTTTCTCTCCCACTTTCATTCCACCCCACTGTCACTACTTGCATGTAAGGCAATTAAATAAGGGCCTGTTTTTTCATCTCTTGTTAAAGTAACAGACGGGTAACTACCATGGAAACAATTCATAAAAATCAATCAACCATTCAGAAAACACAAGTTACTTGCCGATTAACTTTAACGGGCAGATGAAAAGACCGGGCCTAAGTCTATTTCCGAATTTTGGTATTTTCTTTAAAAGAGTGAGTTTGTAACTTGTCTTCGAACGAAGAAATGCCCGAGGAAGAACCATAAAACGAAAATTTACAACTAGCGTTTGTAGTTATGATTTTAAAATTGTGTTAGACAAAATACAAAAGCGGCGAAAGATGCGGATCACAAAGAGTTGACAGACAATTTTAGCCAAATTACATCACCTCTGTGAAATCTGAATGAATAGTTAAACATTTTCTGCCTTATTCATAGAGATAATAGTGACTACTTAGCATTCTATTCAGGAATGCAAAGCGTAACCGAAACCGTTCCACAGTCCCAGCTGCACTCAAAGCGCAAAAGGAACCGTATTTACATTACGTCTTGCATCCCTTTTTCATTAATGGCGCAGAAAAGGGTTAATAGAATTTTAGTTAGTCACTATTATCTTCTGTGAATACGGCAGTTTATAAGTAGATTTGTGACAAACTTTTGAAGCTCTTACTTACCTATACCACAGATTAATCTGTGCCTATACATATATTCTATGATACAATAAATCGTTATCATAATTTCTTCTTACTTGATAAATTTTTCTGTTGCGTATGTGAGCCATCTTCACAAGTACTATCAAGTGTAGTAGACAAGCTGAAGCTGCTACGAGGCCTTGTAAAAATATTGAAGTAAATGCTAAGGGGAAAAAACTAAAACTTGTAGTATTAGCAAATTCTTCACCACCCAATGAAAAATTTATCAAAATCATGTCACTCGACTATTGCGAAGTGTGGAAGTAAAAACAATGCTATTCGCTATTACATAATAAATTATTTTAACGGACGCTTAAAATTCGCATTAGGCTCTACGTTTCACTATGGATTGATAGCTTCGTCAGGAGTGAAAATAAATAAATAGTGTTGACAAGTAAACAAGGTTGTCAAGGTAAACTAAAAGGGTAAAACGATCTCGTTTGTAATAGCATTGATAGCATGTATATCTATATACATATACACCATGTACCAGAACTCGCGCCCCAGAGAGCAATGGCAAATGTCAGTGGCAATACGGAACACATATTCAAAAACGAAAATTGTTTAACATAAAGGATAATTAAGTTAAGAATAAAAAACAATAGTCAATCCCAAAAGCAGAACAGCAGATGTTCGACCGTTTCCTAGCAATATTTAAAGGTCCTATGTTTTATCTACGTGAGAGCTATCGGTATAACAGCAGATGTTCGACTGTTTCCTAGCAATATTTAAAGGTCCTATGTTTTACCTACGTGAGAGCTATCGGTATTGGCTACCGTTTTTTCGTCTGCATTTGAATACAGTTTAACATAGACAATTTTAGTTTTCGAATTTACTATCTCCATTGCTGTATGCACAAGCCCTTGCTCTCTGGGGCGCGAGTTCTGGTACACGGTGTATAAGGAAGGTTCAAATAACTGGGCAGCAGTCAAAAGAGGCAATAAAACTTTTTTATGATGTGTATTTTTTGTTGGATGTTTGTTTTATATTATTGTAGATATTTGAATTTTGTAGATATTTAACAAGATTTTTAATTACAGATTATTGGATAAGAATTTTGAACAAGAATTTTCTTAATTAAATTTAAATGAAAAGTTTATTTGAAAGTAAATTAGCTCGATCTGTTAAGGAAATAATTGTTCCAATTTTATGATTTTTGGATGTGTACGAGTGAAAATTAATATATCTACCTAACCACGTAGTTATTAGTTATTAATTTGTCATTGTGTCTGATTATATTTACATCGAGAAAACTTAGTGAATTGTTAATTTCTTTTTCTACAGAAAAACGTAAAATCAATAAAATAATAATAACGCAAAATAAGATGTTGCAAAACATAAAATAACAATTTCTAAAAAAATTATCTTTGGAAATGTCTGTAAAATCTTTAATCTCTAGCCACCTATTATTAACGCTTTTTAAAGCTAACTTTCTGGAATGTTAGTAAATAAAGAAACAACATCTAAGAAAATTATAATGTAGTTTCTTAATTTTTTTACAAGTTCAAAAGATTTTTTTATAAAATATTCTGATTTACTAGTAGCTTAAGTAGTAATTTTTGAAATGAATTTTGATAAAAAAAATGTAGAGAAGAACCAATAGTAGAAACTATTGGACGAAGAATTAGGTTTGTGAATTTTTGGATTGCAGTATAATTTAGGAAAGGTGGAATGCAAGAAATTTAGCAATATTATAACTAATTTCAACAGATTTTTCTAATTTATTAATAATTTTGAAGGTTTTATGCTTAAAATTTTCTGTGGGATCATTGTTTAATTGTATTATTATCAGATAGCATGGTTTGAAATTTTGAGAAATACATTTTTATTAATTAAAACAATAATATTGCTTTTGTCTGCTGTTGTGACAATAACGTTTGGATTTTCTTCAAAAGAAATTTTTTACAAGACCAAAGATCTCTAATAAGAATTTTATATTATGATTTTTCAAAATTTCTGTCAATAATAATTAAAAAATTAGAAAATCAAGTTTTCTTGCCAGATGAAAATTATGAAAATTAATTAAAATTGTGTAACTGGCAATATAGAAAGTGTTAGGAAACACTATCTATATATTGCCAGTTACACAATTTTAATCAATTTTCATAAAAAATTAGAGCAAAATTTATTTCTTATTTGTATTTTGGAGCTGAATCTAAGGATTTTATACCAAACTTTAAGCTACTTAAAACGTTAAAAAAAATCTACTTGTTTCTGATTATAATGTGTTGAGGTGTTGAGGAGGATTCTTGTCCGACAGTTAAGGTTGACCCGCACCATCCTCCACTACATATAAAGATAAATTCAACGGTACAATTTTATCAATACTGAGTCAGGTTTCTTTAACTTTCGTAAGGCTGATTTTTCTAATCTACATAAGGAGCTCCTGAGTATTAATTGGAATTTTTTAAAATGATGCGAACAAAGCTTGCCCTGCATTGTATGCCAAATTGTTTGAATTAATTAATCAATTTGTTCCTTTCACTATGCGATTGAAATGGTACTAAATGGTATTCTAAAGACCTTATTAAACTAATTATGTTGAAGGACAAATGTGCAACAAATACATTAAGACAGACATTTTTCTTAGACAAATTTAGGTCTTCAACTAAGGAAAAATTACAAAATGATTGCAGAGACTTTTTAGTTAAATGTCAAAATAATGTTGCCAGAGATAGTAAAAATTTATGGTCGTTCGTCAAAATTAAGTCAAATGGAAGCATTCTACCATCTGAAATGTTTGAAGGTTAGAGGGAATGCTGAAATAGTTAAGGGTTTTGCTACTTATTTCAACAGCATCTTTAATATTTCAGAATACCCACATGAACATGACGACGAGACAGAAAATTCAAATAGTGGTCATATGCTAAACAAATGTAATCTAGACTACGACACTTATGAAGAAGTAAAAGCGATCAATATAAAAATGAATTAGAGTAGGCGTTGAAATTTAAATGCATGTCTTGGATAACGTGATATTAATACTATCAGAAAAATCTGCTGAAAAACATTCAAAAAAGATTTTTTTTTAATGTTTTTTAAAATGTATTATCTTTAAAGAGACCGGTGACTTCCCTTCATCGATCAACTATCGCGAGCTGATACAGTTGTTTAATTACGACAGTTTAGAAACAAGGAGAATTGTTTCAGCATTGGTTAATGTGCACAAGTTGGTTTATAATTCGATTCAGGAGGAATTTGTATTATCGCAAATTAATTTTAGGGTACCAGTAAATACTAGATTAAAATATGCTTTTAAGTGCCCTAAAACACGCACCAATTTATTAAAACGGTCATCAATTTATATTATGACAAATCAGAAAAAAAAATAGATATCAACGTATGTTCTATCATACAGATGAACGAAATAGCTATTGGTCATTTTAAGTAACTTTTAAATTCGTAATTAGCTTTTAGACATGCTCCTCAATTGGTGATTGCTGTGGAGTATTTAATAATAATAATAATAATATTTCAAATTTTATGTAAAAGTTTTTATCTCTAATAGAAATAAGATTATCTAACTTTTTAATCTATGTCGATCGAATTCTGTTAAACAACTTCTTATTTTTTTGGTTTTCAAAATTTAGAAAATTGATTAATGTGATATTATCTACAAAATTACTTAACTATCCTAAAGTATAATCTAATTTCTACAATAATTTGGTAAGAGTTTTGAGAGTTACCTCAATTTCGTATGAAAAATTTTGTTAGCAAAATCTGATATATATCTGTCAATTTTGTGACATGACATATCATACGCTCTTTTTAAGGGACCCATTATATGCTTGTAGAACATTCATTATGACCAAAATTTTGAAAATACTAATAATTTATATTGGGAGTCTAATATTTTCAATAGAAATGTGTAAAATTAAAATGTCAACGAACTCTGTTAATAAATGTACGGATTTTGCTAATATAAATGACATATTTTGTAGTTTTCTGGATTCATTAAGCAGAATATAGATCTGTCAATTTTAATAATAAAATAAAAAAAGACCAAAAAATAAAATTGATCGTTTTCCTATTTTAGTTTCCCTTAACAACTTCATTTACTTGACAACTGTTTTACTCCACAACTTTGTTTCTTTATTTTCACTCCTGACGAAGCTATCAAGCAATAGTGAAACGTAGAGAGAGTGCCAATTTTATTGTCCGTTTAAAATAAATATAAATATTATACAATTTCACCGGACAAGAATTTACTTTAAAAAATTTGAAAAAAAAAAACAAAGGAAAAATAAGAACCAAAAGTGAATTGAAAAAATTAATAAAAGTCAAACAAAATTTTTAAAAAAATCAAACAAGTGGAAAATTAAAGTAAATAATAATTAAAAAAAAAAATGAAGAACAACTGAAAAAGAAACAAATCGGAAACAAAAAGGAAGCAAAAGAGAAAACGAAAAGAGGAACAAGTGCATTTTTTTTTCAATTTCTAACACTGATGTACGTCGTTTTTTATTGAAAATAAATATTACTACTATTGTTATAACTAGGTGAAAATTAAACAAATGGAAAGAGGAAAGAAAAAGGAAAATTAAAAATTAAATAAATTGTGTGTGATTTGAAATTTTTTGTCCGTAAAGTGTTCTTGTTTCCAGAGATGAATGTTCATTACGTGGTGAAGGTAATTGCCCAAATTAGGCCCTAGGGCCAAATAAGATTTTTAAACGCCAAGTGTGTCTCAAAAGTAGCCCAAATGGCAGAATTTCGCCCAATCTGGCAACTCCGATCCAGTTCCATCAGGCCAAGCCTGACAGTAATCCCCCTTTATGGGTAGCTAATGTACCTTAAGTCTTTGTCACTTTGAACTATTATTAAATATTACATTTGGTTATATTTTAGAAAACGTTTAGTGTTAATCAAAATCAATTGAAAATTGTTTTAATGCGGTGGGGAAAACGTATGAACAAGTTTTATCTATTACTTCTAATTAGCTTCGCGTGTTTTAATTAATTTAATATCGAATACAAATTGTTCGAATTTTTTTATTATTGTTAAACTGAGCTCGTGGTACTAAAAGGTTTTTAATATAAAGTTGTCAAATTTATAACGCTAAATATACACTTACTATAAAATCGCATGATAAAATACGGTAAACTGGTTTACATACTGGAAATCAAATAAAACAATTAATCTCTTAACATGATCACGTGCTTGCCATTATCGTAAAATTATGATTTTTACTATCTATTCAGGTGCAAATAGCCCATTGTACAGGCTGTTCCAGGCGCGACGAAAAATGAACGTTGTGAAAATCCAAGGAAGATCTTGGTGTCCAAACGACTGAACCATTTAATCAAACTCATTGATTATTGAAATGTACATTTAATGAATAAAAGAAAGAACTTATTGTCTTTAAATCATAAATGTTGTATGAAAAGCATCCTGTTTATTTGTTTTATATTGCTTCATTGTATACCACCTCGCGAGTTAAACTACTTGGAATACGTAAACTCATTGATTATTGAAATGTATATTTAACGAATAAAAGAATGAACTATTGTCTTCAAATCATAAATGTTGTTTTAAAAGCCTCCTGTTTATCACATCAACGGCTTGAATGTATAAATTATCATTTTATATCGGTTTCAAAGATTAACATAATATAATAAGTAATTTAATGATTCGTCATTTTAAATTTGCATACATAATTAATTTTGTAATGTATCTTTGCAGGAGTAATAATGAAAATGTCTGCCAATAACGAGAGAAAAATTAGAGATGTGCGTGAAGTTTGGGGAAATAAGGAAGACAAGACTAATCCGAAAGTACCTCTGGACAACACAGCAGAAATAAAAGCGAAGCACAAATACAAGACCTTAGAAAGACATTTGAGTATGAAAAAGACGATCCGAAAGAAAATGATGAGAGATCTAAGAGAGATCGGAGACGCAGCCAATGACACCCCTAATGAGACTGTGGGCTTTCTAGAACAAATCAGAACTGATCAACCGCCTTCGGCCAATATCGATAAGCCCAGCTTATGGAAAAGACTTACCAAAGGCTGGGGCCATTCCTAAATTAGAAGTAAATTACATGTAATAACTTGTAAGAGCCACCATGTTCAATGTGAAATTTAAAATAATTTTTTATATGCAATAATTGTGGTGAATATCTTACAATCATGATAGTGATTATACATATTATATACATTAAGTAAATTTAACAAGTATTATAACATAGACTATTAGCTTTAAGTAGCATAAAATTCGCTGTTCCTAAATTTACATTTAAATAAATAAAATAGCTTGCACAAGCTTTCATATAACGCAATGTAAACAATATAAGATTTATAAAATATATTTATTTATAGATTGTTACCAGGTCCCAATAAAATGTATAAAATATAAATAAATCGTAGAACAATAGAAGCTAATCTATTTAATTCACTAATTTCTGCAGCGTATAAAATAAGTAGATTAAATTATAACAAACATAGTCACAATTAAATTAGATTATTTTTCAAGAAATAGTCATTATTTTCATTAAATAAGATCTTGATAAAATTATCCATCTTTTTTTATTTTAATTATAAGTTTGAATTTATTGGATTTAAAAATTTATCGGAGAATATTATGGTTTATTGTAAATAGTTTACCTCAAATCATTTCCATCTGACTTTGCTTTAGAAAATTTATGTGACTAGAATTGTACTGGTTTGCACCAATTAAAATACCTGCACATCACATTTGGTATCCAGTTCATAAATGATAAAAATGATAAAAATATTGCTAATTGTTTTTCTACATAACAAGCATGATATTCAAGTATTTTTAAAGGCGCTGTGATAATATTTTGTTAAACAAAATCATATTATTGTTATCATTCTCCAATTTCTGTATTAAAAAGAAATAATTATTTTACATCTAAGACTGGATCATATATTTTTTAATAGTAATTTTTTTCTGTATAACAAATACATTTATCACATATCAAGTTACTATATTTTCACACAGTTTACATTTATCCATTGAATGGTGATAACAACTCAAAGAAATTTATCACATACAAATTAGGAAGACGAAATCACGTTAGCAGTTTTTTAGACGTTATATCCCTGAAAAAAGTTCTGTTTCTATTAATTTTGGAAATGTCACTAACATTCTAAATTATGGCGTAGCAGGTGAGACATATACAGGTCTTTGTTAAACATACGGCAAAAATCCATAATGTTAAGCAGTTATTGTCTGCCAATATTCAATTAGCTCGCTGTGCGTGTTTTGCGGGTTGCTGTTGATATGTTTGCACATGGTTTTATTCTTGAGAGGCAGAGTTGCATATGCGACGAAACTGGCGAGTATGTGCTTAGGAATTTTTCTTCATAATATTAGTCTTAAATTCCTGTTGAATAGCGTTTAATTGAGTTTACTTGTATTTATAGATCACCATCCGCTTGTGTCTGATTTACAGAGCTAAAATTAAAAACTCATCAATCATCATTCTTCCATGTACGTTCACTGTTAATGGTAAATCCTTTAGCAACTCAGGTAACGTATTCGGCATGTCCCCAAAATATATATACCTCCTGGTAGGAACTGCAGTCCTTTTAACCAATCAATCTTTATAATCCTGCATTTTCGAAACAAAATGATTTTTGAAAAATCATCAAAGATAGAATTATTCATAAAGTAACCCAAAGAATGACTATTTGAATTTTTGCTGTATGTTTAACAAAGATCCTGTATAATCGTAAATAATTTTACAAAAAAAATATGTAATTCACGTTTCTAATATTTTTCATTATAAACGACTTTCTTAATCTTAATTTTTCTTTCAAAATGTTTAACGAAGTTCGTATCTCTTAGAATTTTTAATTTATATAAAAAACGACTACGGAAATTTGCGAAGGTCAATAGCAAAGATCATAATCAAAACACGACCGCAAGATAGCTCAAGGAGACTTAGCAGAAGCAGATTACTTTTTGTTTAGGCTCAGGTTGAAGGAGTATATGAGCATTGGTAAATGTTATACTGTAGTGTTCCCTACAAGTAAGCAGTTTGCCAGAAAAAAGTAAGACCGCCTCAGTCAATGGTACGAGCTTGCATATTTCTATCAAACCACTTGCTTCTATGGAAAACTATAATAACATTTACCAATGCTCAGACAAACACTTTTTCAATCTGAGCCTAACCAAAGAGTAAGCTGTTTCCGGCAAGTCTCATTGACCTATCTTAGGATCGTCTTTTGATTATGATCTTTGCTTTGACCTTCGCAAATTTCCGTAATTTATACAAAAATCAGAAATTTATTCGAAGGGGTATGAACTTTAAATTTTATACTTTATAAGTTCTTGAATTAGAAATATTAAAATTGTTAACAAAATCATAATTTCCCCAGAGACATATAAAGTTAATTAAGTTTACTGCTGAACAATTGGTGAAAAAAATTATTTTTTTTTTTTACAAATAACTTTTAAATTAAACTAATTATTAAAACCAAGTCATATTTTTGATATGATTATCAAAATTAATTTTTTCCTGAATCAAGTTTAAATATATCATCACTTGGTGAATAACAAATTTGTGAAAAGTAGGAAAAAAGTGTTATATTCATTAATTTATGAACGCATTCCAACAAAAAAATAAATACAACAAAACAAATTCACTTTTCTACATGATAATCAAAGACCGGCGGAAATATTGAAACATTAGCGAATACCTCCCACCACAATTACAAGCTAAATTCATCGTCCTGCGCCCGATGTAATAACGTACGTAGGTGGAGACTGGCAGGGGATCTCAATAACGTAAAATGCAATTGTTCAGGTACTCGTCTCTGACAAAATTAAATTACTTGCATAAAAAAGTTCTTAGCTTAATTGTTCTGCTATAAAACAGTAACAAGCTACTGTTACAAATTACTGCAATATTTCAAGTAGTGCACCGGTTAAGCAGAAGGCATCCAATGTAGAAGCGGTGGGCGGCGAAAAATTTAAACCGCCAGTCCCTGATGATAATAATGTGCGATACATCCTCCTTTCGATTGAAAAACAACTTTTAAAATTCCAAATTTAAATGTTAACAGTTGCAATCAGTGGAAAATAAATTTGTTATTTAATTTACAAATTATTGAATTCTAAATACATTGTTACTAACAAATTCAAAAAAATAGCTACTTATAACAACACAACTTTTCCCTGAGACATTTACATAAAAAATCTTTAAACTTATTACCATACATTTACTAAAAAATATAAGCTAGAGTACATCTAAATCATAAAAAGAAATAATATATGTTACTCATATTCAAAACAAACTAAAATTTGCTTAAATATATCCAGAAAGTATACATCTACAATGTATTTCAATAACAAAGATCGCTTGAAGCAAATGAAATTATTTTTTAAGTTAGGCCAATTATGAGCCAAATTCCTCAGTATCAGAGTCAATTAGCTTAAAAGTATACCCTCCACGCCCATCCAAATGCAAGACATGTTCATGATGTTGCCAAAGAGATTTCCTGTGTGATACAGTGAACAAGGTAATCCCAACTTCCCTACAGTATTTATACATGCTGCCTTCAACATCAACAGAAACAGCGCTAGTACATTCATCAAGTATTGCAAATTGTGGTGCATGGTAAAATAACCTGGCCATTGCAATGCGTTGTTTTTCACCCCCACTAAGTACATCTAACCAATCAGCAACCGCATCTAAACCACCTTCACGTTTCAGTAAATAACCCAATTGAACACGTTTTAAGTGCTCTTCCAATTTTGCATCAGTTGTACCCCTACGTGCAGCTTCAGAAGCGGAATGGGGATAAATAATTTGATCACGTAGACTACCCAAAGTCATATACGGTTTTTGAGGAATGTAAAATAATTTACCACGCGGAGGCTTTGTTAATTCTCCCCCAAAGAAAGGCCATAATTCACCAAGTATTCTAAACAGTGAAGATTTACCTGAACCGTTTGGTCCACAAACCAACACATTCATTCCTGATTTAACTTCGAAACAAATTTCGTTAATTAGGACGTCACCGTTCGGTGTTACGAGCGGAACTTTGTCGAACTTAATGATATTATCTTTGAATATTAGCCTCCCCCCGTTTATTTTCAAATTCTCAGATCCTGCTACCATCGTGCGCTCGTATTTACCTGCATTCAGGTCACCTAAGACTTCTCTTAATTGAGTAACACGAGCGGTAAAACCAGCTAAACGTGTTAGTTCTCGCCCTGCCAACACCAATCTACCGATAGCCTCGGCTAACTTGACTAACATTCGACCGAAAGTGTAATAGGCCCTGGTTCTTTCTGTATGATTTAATTGTCCAAGAGCATGAGCTGAGGCAAAGAATGGCATGGATACCGACAAAAAGCCGACTGCCGTGGCAAAATATTTTGCTACTATATTATCTAGGATACCCATTAAAACTCGAAACTTTAAAAATTTTCTCATATGAGATAATAATTTGTTGAAACTGGCCAAAAGTGTAGCTTTTTCTCTTGTATTTCCATTGTAAAAAGCGACTTCTTCCGAGTAGGTTATCAATCGAGCATTAATGTGCCTAAATTCTCCTTCTAATTTCTGCTCCGTTGCAGTCATTCTTCCCATTGGCCTCCTCAAACGTGTTAGAATTATGCCGGACAGGAACAGATACAACAACATTATCGCTGGAGTTCCACCGCCTAATGACGTTGTAAGCCTGTAAACATAAATTCCAATGTCTAGGATGGGTTTTGCAGTATTACAGTAGAGCTCAGCAATACTCTCGCAGAATTTATCCACATCTGTGGTCAACAACTGATCAGCGTTTGATATTCGATTATCTAAATTTGACATGCGATAATAAGTGAATTGTTTTAAATAATCCTCGTATAATCTTCGTGTCATATTGTTACGCAGGTGAAGTTTTAACTCGCCAATTGTGTACTTCAGTAAACTGTTTACTACCGACACTAAAGGCATCCAGGCTAAATAAGTTATCAATCTTTCTTTGAAGAGCTTCTTGTTCATTGATATAATTGCACTGAAAATTAAAAACAAAACAAATTAATGAAAACAAATAAGAAAACAAATGTATCTAACATACAGATTGCAAATAGTTCCCAAGGTCAGTAAGCAATTATCATAACGGCGCATGTTGTAAGCAATCCGTGAAAATGTCTTAAAAGCTTACCACAGGTCAAATATGAAAGTACACGAAGTCAACATTAAATTAAGAAAAATAAATAAAATTTTGCATTATTGAAATTTTCATTTTTAAATACTTTAAGTAAAAAGCTACTCTAGTTGCAATAAAAAAGTGTAAATTTTATTGAAATAAACTTTTTGTTTGTATGAGAAAGTGTTCATAACCAGTACATTTTAAAACAGATAACAAATTAAGAGATGTAAGGAAACAACGAATGGGCCACGCAACAGTTGCATCTGCACAGACCAAGTTTTTCATACAAACTAAAGCACAGCCAAATAATGATACGCATAAGCTGTTCCCCTACAGAACGAAGTATGGGTGTGACCCTAGCAACCGTTCGCAAGCTGTATATTGAATGTGTTTAAAAATAACACTTACGCAAGTGTTTACGGTCAAAGTATCGCACCTTCAAATGAATTCCTCATTAAAGCTGTTTTTTTTTATAAAGTTGGCGACACTCAATACAAGAATGAGGGACAGTTGTCAATAACTGTCAGTGTCATATTATCTAATCATGACATTACATAAAAAAAAATGTGTAAACTCAAAATTTAAAGAAACACTTAATTACTTCAATTTAAAACAACATTAACGCTTAAAACAGACGCTGAAAATATTGTCCTTCATCTTGAATGCACAAACGCGTTTGCCAAGTGTTGGGAGATTATGTTAGCACAAAAATTAATTGGACAGCTGTCAATGTTTCTAAACTTTAGGAGAAAAAACACTGAAGTCATGGCCTACTTTAATTAGGAATTTAATTAGAAATTTAATTGAATGCACGGTATATGTTAAAACAGGAACATCTATATTCTACTAATAATATTAGACTTTCTTCATTTCCAGTAACAATAATGAAGATAAACATGAAAATGAAATCTTCTAAATGATATAGAAGGGAGATGTTAGTCACGACTTTCTTTTAAATTCAAGGACGTAAACTAGATGGCATATAAAAATATTGAAACAAATGAGATCAATATTTATAAGAGTGGAAGTTACACTATTAAATTGATTAACTCAAGGTAAGGTAAAGATCAATTCATTTCATGCCTTGGGATTATAAAATTAATGTGACTTTAAAGTTCTGTAACGTCGTCAAAAAAAAAATTAAATTGTACTGAATAAGATAAATACATTCTCATCGACCAAATTAAAAATTACAGAAAATATAACTAATCTTATCAGAAATAAATTCAAGGGAGTAATGTATAAAAACGATATTCTTAATACGTAATTAAAACAATTATCTAATTCTAGTAACAAATAAATAGTATGACAAGAGTAAAGTTCAAGAAGTGTGTCAAGAAAAAATTACATTGTTATGAATGATAAGTGATTAAAAGATTTAATCCGTAATATTTAAGTAAATGACTGTGATAATAGTGATAACGATCAAAATTCACAATTCATTCATTATGAATAGTGCAAAGTCTAGAGTTCAGCATATTTGCATACATTTACTTTAACTATGTACAAATTAATAATGATGAAAAAAGTAAATAAAAATAATACAAAATCATCTTGAAAATTAAATATTTTTTAATTTCAAGATTAATTTATATGAATTAATATTTTTTAATATCGATGCCTATAACGAAAACTATAGTAAGTGACATTTATTCGCGTTTTGAGAAAGTGTATCGTATGCGACTATCAAATGTATCTTTTGGCATGAAAAACTATTATATCTGAATTATCAGTATTTAGGCAACCATATGCACATTTTAAAGTTATAGTAAGTGCAATAAAGAATTAAACCTAGACGCGATTGTTTTACAATTTGTGAAATTGCAGATACAATAATCTTCTTTGTAGATGTCGATATCATGTAAATATAGAATATATCACTTTAGCTTTTCAATAATTCCAGGGGTTCAAAAAGTCAAGTTTTTCTTTTATGTACTTATCCAACAATGTACTATTGAAAATGACAGACAAAAAAGAATCCAAAAGGAATTTTACAATTACTTTATATTAAAAAGGAATTACAACTGTAAATTAAACATTAATAATGAAATATGTATTAAAAATTAGTTGGCATCATACTGTTGCATTCCGTAATGCAAATTCTATTTTTAGACTGGTTATGCCACCTATGGAGCCAGTCCTTCTACTTTCCATACTCGCAACATGGTGGCGCTAGAATTTACTAGGAACGTTGCCTACTTCTTCCATGCCATTCTCGAAAGAGTAAATTTCTTAATCTTTTTCGATTTCGCTTAAACAATGTTATCTTTAATAGCTTTCAATATATTTGTGAATATTTTAACTGTTTCTTATTAAATACTAGCTTATAAAGACTTGCTTTCAGAAATTCTTGTGCATCCAACAGCTCAACTGAATCTTCGAGGGTCTGGTATACTTTTTCTTTCATTTAACTGCATAGATAAAAATCAACTGGTGACAGATCGGGTGGCGTAAAGACATTGTTTAATACGATACAGAATTAGATTGCGCTGTATTGCAGTAAGAAATGAGTTTAGAAATGTTTTCTATAGAACTGCCAAATTTTACTGCGGTACAGCAACTCTGACGTAATAAAGATTGTAATGTTTCAATTTGATTTATTAGAGAGTTTGCGCCACCCCATTCTTACGTTATAAATTAGAAAATGTAATTATTGGTTGAGAACGTATATTTTTTTAAATTTTGTGTTTTTCCCTTCCGATTTGAAATATTAATCACACTTTTTACTGTATAACTGTGCATTTATAACATAACAATGTATTTGCGCATACTCTCTATTTACTGACATTATTTACTTGGTATAGTTTACTCTTCAGCTTTTCTTCTTAACCTAATTTATTTTATGTAGGTATGTGCAAATTATAAAATTCTGTCATGGTTGACAAAAAGTGTAAGTATGTGTTCAGGAAGACATTGTCAGTAATTACAATGTTATTATTTACTGAAAATAATTTTACGGCCAATTTAAAAGCAAAAAATTATGATGCAAATGATAATAGCAGATGGTGTAAAGTATAAATAAATATTACTGTGTTAATTTTGAATAAACGCACCTTAAAATTGTAAATTGTTTATACAGATTTTTAATTTCATTATTGAAATTTAATTTATAATTGTTTATAAACCCTTTGAAATAAAATTTAAATCATATAAACAGAAGTTTGTTCGTAACATAAATAGGAAGCCTAAAATTGTTTTAGACAAGAAAAGTCTGATATTAAGTAACTTTGGCAACTTATTTTGAACACAAAAGTGTCTTTATGGTCTGTTTTTTGGCTTTTTTAACGACCTAAAAATACGCCCTCTAATTATGAAAGATATTTTTGAGATCGTCATTGTCAGAAAATGTATTTAAAATTTTTAAAAGGATATTGGAGCTATAACTCGAATAAATTTTAAATGAAATGAATTGAAAAATACTCATTGAGACATGCATTCTAAAACATAGTAAGTGTTTTTATCAGCATGCGGAGTTAAAATACTAATAATTTAACTGCAACTTTGTAAATAATTTTTATACAATCGATTTAGATAAATGCAATATTTACCACGTTAGAGACGCTGTACCATTTCAAAGTTATTCCTTATTACAGTTCAACTGATTATACCGCTCTATCGTAGTAAACAATGTCACTATGCGTCCCGGTGCAAATCACACTTTATTTTAAATGACTCAAAGAAAGTATGAAGAAGTATTTGGTATCAACGTACTCAGGAAAAAAAAATTAAATTGAACTAGGTTAAGGTTAAAAAAAATAGTTACGACTTAATGAAAATTTCAAATGACGTAAAAATCTTAAAAATCGAAATAAAAACAAAGCAGTGATTTCTCGAATTACTTGATCTCATTAGAACGAAATTTACGATTCATAGCTAAGAAGTTTAAACTGCTGTAACGTTCTTGTTATTGGCTTTTGGACAAAAGCGAAATAAAAAAAAAACTTTGTTTTGATCTCTCCTAGCCACCCTTTCAATCTCCTTGATATGTTATAAGTAGACAACGGAATATATGCAAAATGTTAATATTCAATTTTAATTTTTCCTTGAAATATATATGCTACTTTATTCAATTCATAATACCAACTTAATTAAAAATAATTAATTTGTAACTACAAAATTCAATAAAATGGTATATTGATTTTGCAAAAAATTAAGATTGAAAATTAACATTTTGCATATATTCCGTTGTCTAATTGTGAGTACATACTTGCGTTAATAGTATATTACACAACGAATTTAGAAAAGTGAAGTTTTATAAGCGATAATAGGACTACTACCTTTCAGAAAACTAAATAGCGAAGTGGTTTTTTCTCCTGAATTTGTCTCATCATTTATTACTACATAGCATGTAATACTATATTACGCAACAAGTTTAGAAAAGTGAAGTTTTACTAAACTCATTGAAAATATTGAAAAATACATTAAACATGAAATCATAATTTTGTTACACTTATTAAATATGAGATTTTTCAGTGTAATAAAATTATGATTTCATGTTTAATGTATTTTTCAATATCTTCAATGAGTTTAACAAAAATGTAGAAAAATTAAAATTTTTCAGCGAAACTCCGTATTTTAAGGTTAGCAAGAACTTTTTTAAATACTTTTTTGCTCTATCTTCATGGCTACCATGACTTTACTTGAAACACTAGTTTTTATTTAAATCATAGTTGGCCAGATTTAGACTCTAAAAAGAATTCATTCCTACAAAAAGATTAATCTTAATGGCCTCTATCTCTGATAAAAATTTTACACTAATTGCTTTATTAACCAACAAGTTATTCAGGTGCCTTCACGTAAAGTGAAACATACTGTATACTGGGTGTTTCATTGAAGATGCAACAAACTTGGTATGCGGGTAGATGTTGGGAAAAGAAAAAAAAGTTTCTTTGTAAGGAATAAATTTAGAGAAAATCGAAGGGAAAGCAAAATCGCATATTTTTAGAATGGACTTTAAATGAGAATGAATGGAATTACAGGGCTGAATATTCGTTGCGTTCCCTGCGCACATCAGGGAACGTAATCTGTGGGATAATGTGTGGCGTGCACTGGAGCGACGAATTGTTTGTGTACTGCAAGAAGGAGGTATTTTTGAACATTTCTTGTAATAATAATAATAATGTAATAAAAATAAACGTTTTTATTTATAAACATCGACAAATTTTATTTTAATAACAATTTGTAATGTGCGACAACATACATACTAAATGCATATTTTTGCTAGCCCCACATTTGTAACTTATTATTAATTTAAATAAGTTTATTATCCCCCTGCAGCTGTGTGCCATTCATAAATGCTATTTAGATCGCCGGTTTTGTTTCACGATTCCGGGCGCTACAGAATTTCAAAAAACATCGACTCCAAATTATGCAAATTTCAACTTGCTATGATTAAAATTTTTTATTAAGATATTTTGTTTGAAATAATGTCAGAAACGTGTCCCTCAAGTTTGATGTGTCTTCAATGAAACACGCTGTATAGTATATTGTTTTATTAGGATTAAAAGTGTCACTTTTTTGTCGAGCAAAATTGCAAAACATCAACTTCAATTGCAGTTTTTAGTATTAGAAGTTATTAGTGTCATTGCATTTAATACGATTGCAGAAAAACTTAATACTATGAACATTTACCTAATGAATGAATATCAATAAAAAATGGAATGTCAGTTGTTACCATATGATAGTAAATAATGTTTTGTTTTTCTTTAAATTAATAAAATATAACGTTGGTTCTTCATACATTTATTTCTAATTTTTAATTTGGCGGTCGATATTTTTTTAAACATTTTTAAACATCGATGTCTAACATCGATATTTATCGATCGATATCCCATCCCTAGTTGCTATGCTGTAACGGTTGCTATGTTGTAAAGGAACCCATTACTGTACGATTTTGAAGATGTTAATACGATGCGTTACTGTAAAATTATTCTAAATAAAACTGTGACTTGAAGTTTATTCTAAATTATTCTAAGTAAAACTGTGACTTGAAATTTTGAATTTTTTTAATATTTCAAAGAAATTGTATTATTTTCATTTAATGTGAAATTTCATTGAATTTCATGTTCAAACGTGTCATGCAAAATGAAGTAGAAACGGATTCACTATACATAATTGTTAACGCCAGAAATACAAATGAATTTGTCAAAGACGAATCTGAAATTAAAAATGTCTATTTGATTTATCTGTATAGGTGAATAAAAGGCACATTTTGAAAATAAAAACTGTGGAAAAGGTTAATTTCCATTGTAAGGAATTCGTTGAAACTGTTTTAAAATTAATTTAAAAAAATATGTAAAAATTTCGAAATTTCCTACTTCTATACAAAAATACTTACATGGTACAATATGCACAAGAATGTTTACTTTTTTAAAATTTATAAAAAGGGTGCAGAACATAAGTGAATGCTTCTTTCTAATCCTCTCTTGGCCCGATTTATTTTCTACATAAATGGAACTTTAAGTTTGGCGTATGTTTCCAAATAAAACATATGATCAAATTTACTCTAACATTAAGAACAAATTCGTTATTTATCTTTTAAAATTAATTTTGAGTGCAAACTTACGTATTGTCATTAATGAATTATTTATGTTGAAGTAATTTGATTTTTGCGTATATTTTTTGTTTTGTTAATTTTATTTGAAATGAAATTCTCCTTTACAGAATATGTCGACATGCAATGCCATCTTTCGTCCGTAACATATGGAAATTTATATTTTTGAAAGACCAAAAAAACACGTTAAAATGTAATTTTTTCGCATTTCACACAGTAATGTATCATATTAATATCCTCATAATCGTACAGTAATGGGTTACTTTACAACATAGCAACCATGTATTAACTACTATTATTTTTTTATTTTCAATAAACGTCAATTAGCTAGCGTTAGCAATCACTACCCCGCGCTGTATGGTACAGTTGAACTACTCAAAGTATAGATTTAAAAGTCAAATATATATGAATATATGAAGTATAATGTTACGTCACGTCCAAAGATTTTATAAATAAGTGGATATGTTCTAGAGTGAGAGGTATTGAACAAACATAAAAGAGAGAGAGAGCTAGCTCCTATCAGCTGGGTTGGGTCAAAACATTTATTTGATGGGTGCTTTAGTGCGGCAATGCTTAAATTGTGATTTTGTTGTGGCGATATTTTCTCGCTCTTAAGTAGTTTGTTGTAATTTATCAAGAGTTTCATTTATTATTTACTTCAAATTTCAATGTCCTCGAAATTTCAATCATTTCTACACTAAATTTATTATTTTTAAGATGGTTTTAATTTGTATATTTATTTCATTATACATTAAAACGAATAACTGAATATCAGAAAAAACGTGGTTTGAGTCAAATTCCATTTTTTTTAATATATATAACTTCATTTAAAATGAAGTTATATATATTAAAAAAAAATGGAATTTGACTCAAACCACGTGGTATCGGTATCGTGTGATCTTTGTCACCCTTAGAGAATGCTCGTTCTGTCTTTCTCTCTCTTATATTAAAAACAATGCAGTCCTATTCAATATGACGGTAGGCTACATCTAACCTTATATCCTTGGTCACGTCACATCACTGTCCCTAACCTCACTTTCCTGTTCACTACTTTGAGCGGTCATAATAGCAGCAATGGCGATAGCGGATTGTGACAGTTATTAATGTGACGGTAATTAATGTCGCATCTATTAAACAATAGTAAAATCAAGTTTCGCATAAAATACGAAAAAATAATATACACAATTTCGTTATAAAAGTGTTTTCTAAACTCGTATTGCCTTTTAAATTACTCGCTCTCCACGCTAGTTCGTTTAGTAAATCTTCACTTTCCTAAACTCGTTGCGTAATACAGCTTGTAATTGAATAAGATTCACTTATAATATGTACTGTAAGTTCTTCATCACATAAAAAATTAATTCTGGAAACATCAATGGTTATCTCAAAAATAAAAAATTGACCTACCACAAGAGCGCGTCGTCTTTTGTTTGGAAACCTCTGTTAGTTCGTCAGTGAGTCTGCGGTTTTTATGTGTTTATAGACATCATAAAATAATAAAACTCGAACAAAATTCAAGGTCACTGGGTCAACATCACCCGCAATAAAATTCGATAACGGAATCTTCGATCTAGTGAAATCTCTGGTATTCGGAAGATTATTTTTAATGTTTTTAATTTTTACATTAATTTCATCCATTCATTTATTTTAATTTATTTAATTTGACATGACATTGATGACAGTTGTTATGTAGTTAATAAACACAAAACAAAATTCTTTTTTTATTTTAGTGCTTCAACGGCTCCAGTTTTAAACCCATTTTGGTTTTTTTTAATGAGCTACATTATGAAACCCATTTTGGTTTCATAATGTAGCTCATTAAAACATTTTATTTTAAGCTGGCGACAACATATGTTGACATTTCAAAAATAACCTCCAAAGTGACATTTGTTTGACGTTATCTAGATTTTTTGGCATCTCCAGTAACTTCCAAATTGAGATTTGTTTGAAATAATTTTAAACGTCGACCAATGTCACCAACCGCCACATAGAAAGAAAGAAATAGAATTTTCCTATATTTAAATTACAAAATAACTTAGATATTTACATTTAAGCAACCAAAGTAGAAGAAATAGTATAATAGACATTTAACGCACTTGTCCATTGCTCAAAATGACTTCTTTTTTCTAGCATGCTCAATGTTTGAGATATCGAAATGCAGTCTTCACTTTGTGCAGGGTTCGGAAGTAGTAAATTAAGTCAAATACTATACACTATGAGCATAAATGATTGAAGACAAGTTGAATTTCCCGCCTTTCAATATTTTTCTTAAGTTGGTCAAATGTATAGGGGTGCACTGGGATGCAATGTGAATAACGAGATTATTACTCAATAAAATAGTCTGGTAATTAATTATGAATTAATTTGGTCATTTCAAATACCTAATTGCAATATGTATGCAAATGTTGGCTCTGAAAAGATCCGACACTGAACAAAAATTAATTTATTTTCAGGACGGTCAAACACAAGGAGTAAAAATCACTAGATAGAGACGCGGGAAATTCAACTTGTCCTCAATCATTTATGCTCATACTGTATTAAAAACTACAGGTAGTTTTTTTATCTACTACGTATCTATTATTTTTAATAAACTACGTTAAAAATTACATCACTTTTTACGTCGTTTACATTGTTATTTCTTTGCTGGATTCTATTAAATTTAAAGTTTAATTAAGCTGTTTGAGGACTAATTTTAACAATGCACGATAAATTTTCTCTACAGTTTAATGCTTTAGTAACATTTATTTTTAGAATTGTTACTAGGGGATTAAAAGTCCCTAAATAAATTACAAGATGTCTATCTTGATTCTTGAAGTTTCGAAGAAAAATAACAAAGTATTGCTTCCTCGATTTATCTATACCAAGACTGTTTCTTAATTGACAATGTATAAAAGGCCAATTACAGAGTATTAGAAAGAATAAGGTTATGTGATATTTGATTTTCCTACAAAAACTACAAAAAGTAATCATAGGATATCACAATCCAAGCTATGCATTACAAAAACTAGATAAATTACATTTACTACGTCAAAATTTACATTATTTTTGTTACAAGTAATTTTTGGAACCCTGATTTTGTCTTAAAAATCAAGGTCTTGAAGCCAGTTTCTAAGTAAAAAAAAAAAGGTGTTTCCTATTAAAAGTATCAAATTTGGCAAACCCTGTACCCTGTACTAAAGTTGTGAGTTTACCAGTAACTTTAGACATTTACCATGCTTTACAACACTACTGTTGTGAATTGGTAAGAATAAGACAGTAAATTTCCAATGTTACCGGTAAACTCACAACACTAGCCTGTACAATGATTTGGATTAATTTAGAAGTGCACTTTGCACTTACACATATTTCATACCAGACCAAGGTAAATCAATTAAAGGGTTAATTTAAAACCTTAAGACTGATTTCATTAGCATCAGCTCAATTTAATCATGCATTCAAATTTTTGAATTATTTGAATTTATTCACTTGTTGTCAACAGTATGTATCATTTTCATTTAATTTTTTCTTTCACGTAAGTTTCAATTATATAGGTAAGTCACTCATGTTATTATTGAGTTATGGGTTCGATATGTAAATGTAAAAGCAAAGGTCAAACACATTGTTAAATCGACTTATACATTAAATAAAACAGGTATAAGAAACTTACGTCTCAATTTTTGTACCATGTCCTATTAACCAAATATCACAAATGGATCGAGCTATTAAACTTGCTGCAATCATAAGTAGTAACCCAGCCTCTCGACTCGTTCCCGAAGGGATGGCAATATTAATTAATCTCGAAATTTGCCTAAAAAATTGTCTATCTACATGAGCCTTTATTGAAGGTTCCTTCTTTTCCGCTATCAAATACTTTACTTCCTCTTCAACTTTCGTCCTTACCTTCTTCCTGCAAGTTCATTTCAGATTAAATTCATTATTGTTGTTGCTGCAAGCAATTTACAACCAACTAATTACGTCTAACTAATCACAGATTACCTTTCTAATTGTTTATACACTTTTGATTGTCTTCGGCTTAATATAAGCCATAAGATAGTGGCAGCGCCTACAGCAGCCGCTGCATTATTTCTAGTCAAAATTTTACTATAATTCGGGGCCATTATATTTCAATAATAATCAAATTTTCATGATATAACAACGAGGAACAAATACTCCACTCAACATGCCAACTTAAACTAATGAATTGATGTTCGCAAAACATGACATAGCGTTAAATGTTTCCTCCGAGAGGTAGGGATAATGATAAAAGTAAGTCGTTCTTTACAAGCCTTTATTTCGTTTTAATATTCGTCAAACTTTCTCTTTTGCAAAGATATTTCAAATCTCAACAAACCATAAAGAAGGTTTAAGATATTAAATTCTAAATAAATTTGAAATTCTTAATTATTATATTATTATAAATAATCAATACAAGAAAACCGGATGATTTAACAAACATCTCAGAAAATTCAATATTTCAATAAACCACGTGATTACGGTTTTCGTTATGGAGGTCTTACAACATTTTCGATTTACTGTACTAGTGTACACTTAGAGTAACTTCAACTCGTACTATCCTACATGAGGTTAAAAAGATGCAAATACTCTATTTTAAGCGCAACCTAATCGAAAATTAGAATACAAAGTGATCAAAAAGAACTGTTTGAGTTGGCAATACAATTAAGAGCTTTTCTTATTCAGCTCTTTGCAACACTGCAACTGAAATGTGAGCGCCTTCAGCAAGCCCAAAATTGTACAACTGTTCCTTCCTTCTTTCGCTTTGCGCAGCAATGCTACTTTATTGTCTTTTGGCATTAACCATTTCGACAGTCATTTTTTAAGTTTTGTAGCTGGGTCTAAATTTGTACAGCACAAACAACCATGGCTAATGGTAGGATTCTAACCTACGCCACCGAGCGACATATTTGATCACTCAACTGATGAGTTAAGAGTTAGAGCTAGGGACGAGGAAAGACCTTTCCTTCTCCCTGATTGGAGCGATCGTCATTTCTTGTAGCGTTAACTTCTCTTCCTACCTGGATCTTGTTGCTTATGTTGGCAACAATATTTAACAATCGGCTCAAAAAATTGAGAATATTTATAAATGAAGCCAATTACATTCACAATCATTATGATAAGACTGAAATAAGTAGGGGAAAGGGTAACGGGATGATAAATAAATAAGAATATTTATATAGGTAAATCTAAATGCAAATAGTTTCTCCGAGCGCAAAATACAAATTAATAATGGAAAGGATATATCGATTAGAAGAACGTTCCGAGTTCCGAGAAGTGTTGTTAAACTGAACGCACAGAAAATTACGGACATAAACAAGGACTTTTTCTTATTCTGCTGTGACAGCTTCGAAACTTGAAATCTCATTCAGCAGAAATGAGGGCTCAGTCTCAATTGTTGGAATGAGAACTATTACTGTTGATCTACGGGGAGATCGAAATTGATTGTCCTGATCCTACACTGCTTTCCACGAGCTTATTATCGATATTTACATCCAATTATTAAAATAAAGTTAGCAACATAGAGAGATCTGGGGAAGTTACTAGATATCTCAAGATTTTGTTGACAGTTCATTGCTGTTCTTTCATGAAAAACAGTTTATTTCAAACAATAATTATGTAAATAAAATCTTTATTAATTAAGTTAGGTTTGGATGTAAATTTCAGGAATGTTTTATGCACCTTAGTGCTTTTCGTTCTAACTTTCATGTGATAGATGTAAATATTGATACCAAGCTCACGGAAAGTAGTGTAGGATCAGGACAATCAATTTCGATCTGCCTGTATGTTTTTTGGTTTATTTGACGTAACCTGAACAGCGACAAGATTGTAGGTTGTGGATAAAAAAATAGCGTTTTAATTTTAATTTGAAATGTCGAATGACGGTTATAAAGTGACGGGTGTCAGTAATAAGCCGTCAACATGAGGCACTGCCTGCGTTCAGCCTGGCAGAAGCCCTTCGTGTACGCCACATTGCATGACGTCATATATGTGTTCAAGCCGGAAGCTAAATTTCCGATAAAAGATAGCGCTAAACCTAGCGGCCGCCATATTTTAAATCGCTTTTTAAAAAAGCTACGTTATTAGCGCTAGCTGTAGCGTTGTTGTTTTCGGTTATGTGTGAGCACATGAATGCCAATTGATGATGCTGCAGTAACTTTTGAAATCAAATCTCCTTTTTTGTAATAACATAGTTAGTTATTTGTATTAATTTGTACAGGTTAAAAGTGACATTAATTTTAATTCTTATTATTCATCAATTATGAAATCGAATTAATAAAGAATTAACCTCAAACAAAACGAAAAACCCGTTCACCCAGTTCACAATTAGCTACATACACTACACAGCACTCCGCTACGTAGCAATAGCGGAATGTAAACGCTATCGCTGGCAGAACGCAGCCACTGTGAATAAAAAGCGATGATCTTTGCGCCATCTATAAAAATTTAGTTAAGTATAAAGTGGTTTTTTTAGTTGTCTACTTGTTTAAAAACTAAAGTTATGAGACGATTTACATAGCGTGAGCGATTAAAAAAGTGTTCGATCTCCTTGCTTATTTTAACGCAACTTTGGTTAGAAATGGAATGCATACATTGTTAGCCATTTATTAGCTGCATCAAGTTCGCGTTTTAGATCTTCAGGTTCTATGATAGATGGGTGCATGGCATTAAGTTTGGCGAAAGTCATTGCCTCTTCTAATGTTGTTAAAAGTTCGTATAAAGTACTTGCGGCCATGAACAATTGATCGTAAATTGTGTTAAACTTGAGTAGGGTTACTGTTGTTGCGTTACCTAATACAGTTTCTTTCATAGCGGTTTCAAGTTGCATTATCCTTGATTGAATTATCAGCTGATTGCTCATTAATCCTTTTACGGTCTTATTGAAACGTTCTATTGCTGAAGTGGTCAATGATATTTGTTCTTTTAATAACGTCTTTTCTTTATTTTGCGATGCGGTTAACGTTTCCAACGCACGTTCGTAACGTTGTGCGTCTTGCTGGTCCAAATTTCCTGTAATACATTTTATCATGCTCCCTAGCCCATTAATAAATCCTCTTTTAATTCTGCCATACGTTTGTGGTAAAATTCTGTTTAGTGTTTTCCCTTTTCCCTTGAGAATCCTAATTCTAAGTTCTTAATATTATCCTTTAAATTATCAACTTCTACTCTTATTTCTTCTAAATCTATTCTTCTTATAAACTTCCAGTTATCTACCACGTTTTATGCTAAACAACTTGACTGGAAATATGCCCGGATTATCTTTTATCTGGGTGACGTTTGTTGTGACGTACCAGGGACAGCATCTGCAACAAGGGGGTTTCGTAAGTTGCGTAATGCTACTCTTCTTATTTTGTTACCATCTCTGATATCAGCGGTGTAATCTTTGTATACCTTGATTAGTATAAACGGCCCCTTGTACTTATTAGTTAATTTGTTTCTATTATTACTTAAAATTTTCTCATACACCTGTTGTCCTATACGAAAGACTTCTTGTCCTTGTTTATTTTTGTTTCTTTTGTCAATTACTTTGGTTTTCTTGGTTAACAATCTATCATGAATTTTCTCATAAACTTGTTGCATTTTTTCTTTATGTTTATTTATATAATCTTGATAGCATTGGTGAACATAATCTAAGTCGAAAGGATTTCTTTGACTCGTGTGACAGAATAATAATTCGTTTGGCGTTGTATTTGTAGAACTGTGAATTGAATTATTATATGCGATAATTGCATATTTCATTAAATGATCTACACTATGAGCATAAATGATTGAGGACAAGTTGAATTTCCCGCCTTTCAATATTTTTCTTAAGTTGGTCAAATGTATAGGCATGCACTGGGATGCAATGTGGATAACGAGATTATTACTCAATAAAATAGTCTGGTAATTAATTATGAATTAATTTGGTCATTTCAAATACCTAATTGCAATATGTATGCAAACGTTGGCTCTGAAAAGATCCGACACTGAACAAAAATTAATTTATTTTCAGGACGACCAAACACAAGGAGTAGAAATCACTAGATAGAGACGCGGGAAATTCAACTTGTCCTCAATCATTTATGCTCATACTGTACAGGTGCACTATATTACTGTTTTAACATTCGTAAATGTTCGATTAATGTTGAATGGAATCGTTGAATGTTACCATTAGATTCGGGATTGTGTGGTGTTATAAAATGTACTTCGATTTTATGCAAGTGCAATAATTGTTTCACATTTTCATTGTTAAATTCCGTACCGTTGTCTAAGATAATGGATTCCGGAGTTCCATAAATCCTGAAGTATTCTGTGAAGGCGTTGGTTACTTCAATAACATTTTTGCTAGAAATTTCAATTGCTTGTCCTAATTTTGAAAATGCGTCTACGATGGTTACAAAGTTACGATTTCCTATGGAAAGGGTGTCCGTATGTAAACACTGAAATGGTCGATTAGAAGTTTCCGTGAGCATTATCGGTACTTGTGGCGGATTTCTTTCGTATTTACTGATCTTGCATACGTTACATTTATTGATGTAATTTACAACGCTACGTTTCATATCCGGCCAATAAACTTTCGCTGAAGTTGTTTTAATGTTTCCACTATGCCCCTATGATTTGTTTTACCTTCGTGGTAATTTCGAATAAGATCCTCTTGTGCATCTTGTTCATCGACAACGGTTAATTTTTCAGTGCATCGTACTAATTTCGGTCCATTATCTGAAAGATGTCTTGTGTAAACGGCACACAATGATTTATATAGTTCTTCATTACAATATATGTAATATGTTTTATCTTTAGTGAAGTATTCCCAAATGACTTCTTTTCTTAAAAATTCGGACTTGTCGAGTTGTACTTTTAAGTTTGCATTTCTGAATCTGTCGAATACGGTGCGTAATCTCTCGATGTGTTCTTGAAGGGACGTTGAGTAAATAATCACATCGTCGAGATAAACAAGGCAGTGTTCATTTTGGACACCTCGCAATACGTTGTCCATTACACAACTTACACAAGTTGCTGGGGCGTTTTTTAAGCCAAATGGCATCCTGCATAATTCGTAGTGTCCCTGTTCCGTGGAAAACGCTGTTTTAGGAACATCTTTAGGATCCATTTCAATTTGGTGCTACCCGGATGCCAGGTCCAATGTGGTGAAAAATTGACTTCGTCCAAGCTTGTCAAATATATCAGCAATATTTGGCAAGGGATACCTGTCGTCAACGGTTTTTTCATTTAATTTTCGGTAGTCAATTACCATTCGCCATTTCCTTTTTCCGGATGCATCAATTTTTTTTGGAACTATATGTACAGGACATAACCTGTACTTGGTTTGAAATTTCTTGCTTTTGCATCGGGGCTTGACGGTAAGCTTTAGTGAAAATTGGTTTATCATCTTTCATATTTAAGCAGTGTTTGATTTTGCTAGTAAATGTCAAGGGAATTTCCTAATTATATATGAAAAATATCTTTGTATTCTGCACAAAGATTCATAATTGCTTTCTTTTCCTCGCTATTCATGTGCTCTAAGCGTAACTTACTCAAATTTTGTCGTCGTAAGCAATCTAGAGCCTGTTCTTCTAATTCATCTGTTTCCATACATTCGTAATTGTTTAATTCGTTAATGTCGAAGTGTTGCAGCCTGATTGGTTTTGGAAATTTTATGGTGACCTTATTTTCATTCGGATTTATTGCCGTAGTAATAGCGTAATTTTCTTTTACATTAACAAGTGCAGATGGAATTTCGACTCCGGACGGAAACTTAATATAGTTCATTAGTACCGTTCCTGTACCTAGGTCAACAGGGATTCTTATTACGGTGTTTGACCGCGGTTGTAATGTCAGCTGATAGCAAGTTATTTGTGTTGTCTTCCGGTGTGATATTAATGCGGCGTTTTTATCGTCGTAATAAATTGGGATGTCAGCATTTTTCGTATACAGGGTGTTAGGTTATTGCTTGGACAAATTAAAACTGTAAATGAAGGGTGTCGTATGGGATCAGAAAGTACTCAAACATGCCAGATTTTCGGTACATTTTGAAAAAATGCAAAAAAAAAAATGCGAACTATTGAGAACCGCTGATAGTACTTACGGAGCCAGCGCCGATTAAAGAAAATGTTCGAAATTCATGCCGTCAGCTCGAATGCATGCATCATCAGGACGCTGTAAAACTGCCCGCACACGGAAAAAGAGCGCCGGCGATATCTACGCTCTGCAGCACGTGTATTGCACCTACATTCGCCATACGTCAGAATAATATCAACAAGTTCGTAATTTGTGTATGCATTCATTTTGTCCCCGACCTGCACACTCCGAAATATGTTAAGACACTGAACGTGCGTTATTTGCTTGTCATAAAATAATAAACCACCTGGGAATTTATGGCAAGGGGATCGCCCGCCCGGATGGCGTTCGGCACATGGGTGTAACAGTAGATAAGACAAACAGTGGTGTAACAGTAGATAAGACAATCAATTTTTATCGATTTTTGTTTGAATTTTTTCCGGGAAAACGAAAGCCGGAACACCCTCGAATGTAAAGGCTTTTTTACTGTACAGAGTGTTCTCCATACGTGGTTTGCAGGTGTCCAATCAATTACCTAACACCCTGTATAAAATTCTATTCTTAAAATTGATGTTTGCTTCCAATTTATTTAATAAATCGATCCCTATTAGTCCCCCGTAATTTGGATTAAAATCAAAAATATGAAATTTATGTTTTTCTGGTGTGTTAAACACTTGCTGAGATACATTGTGCGCTGACTGAATTAAAAATGGTTCATGATACACGAAATTTAAATAATATTTCTGTATGAGTTTCTGAGATATGAGGGTCTTGCTTAATCCTGTATCCACCATAAATTTGGCACCTAGTTCTGGGATGTAAATGTACGGCAATCTGCTATTTGAAGTATTAAGTGAATTAACTCGGGTTGGTTGCAGTTGTAACCTGATGAAAATCCTGATCGTCTTGTCTTTCATATTCCGGATGTTCGGTGTAATATGCGTCGGCATAATCGTTTATACTATCCCTAATTTCTTCTGTTTGATTATAGTCAGCAGTTTCTTCATATTCTTCGGGACAATCATGATAAAAAAATTCTTCCGATTTCCAATTTACGTTTTGTTTAGGCGTCGCCGTTGCACCAAAGTTTGGGATGTTTCTTGTGATCGTAGTATTTCCTGAACTTGTATCCATTGGTTCCGGAAATTGTCGATTTTGCTGAGGTTGTCGAACTTACGCCTGATTCGGTTGTACTAAAGGACGCGGAGGAAATTTAAACGGTTGACGGAACGTATTGTTTTGAAAAAAATTAGGGCGAGGTTGAGTTGGCCTAAATGGAACAGTATTTGCAAATCGAAATGGGAAATCGTTTATAGGTTTAGGATTTTGTTGCTGTATAGGTGGTCTAAAAGCTAAAAGAGAGTAAGTCTCGTACATCTTGACATCTCATTCCAAATTTGTAGGGCGATTCTCCTTTTATCGGTCGAATATCTTGTAAATCTCGGCCCAAGGAATTTTCGTCTCTTTGGTCACCGAAGTATTGCTGAAGTAATTGCTTTAATTCTCCCCAAGATCTTGCTTGTTCTCTACTTCCTATTAATAACAACGCTCTACCTTCTAATTTTGAAATTTTGGATTTTCTCGATTACAAAAACTATTTGATAAATATTCACAAGCCGAAAGGAATATCGGCAAAATAATTGGTTCTCTGTTAAATTTCGGAACTACATCTAAATGGATTTTCGTAATGTCGGCTACACTAGGCATTTTACCGTATTGTTATACTGTACACACAAAAATCAAAATAAAATAGGATAAAATGGAATTGTTTGGCGATAAAATAAACAATGAAAAAATTGTAATAACAATGAACAATAAAAAGGAATGAGTCTTACAGCAGAAGTACGCAGAATTTCATGGTCTTCTCTTGGGACACTTTCACTTTCAATATTAATTATGTTAAACGCGAATTTTTCGATTTTAGATCACCCGCGTATGTTCGGATAGTTAACAAATTGTTGAAACAAACGTCTTCGAAAAATTTTGATTTCTAGGACTTTAACTATCCTACTGACTGCGCCAGTTAAGTGTTTCCAAATTCGAAAAGAATTTTTAAAAAACACTAACAAAATTTTTATTTGAGCCAACCGACAGCGATTCTAGCCGTAACTTACAATTTTATTGATTAAACTATATTACAAAAGAAATGCGTTTTTATAGCAATCGAAGTGCTGACTTCCTGTTGACCAAGCGGTTTCAGGGTACATAACTGGTGCGGTTCTAATCTTTCAAGAAATTGGAAGAATTATTGATGTTGATTAGTGGATTTGACTTTCATTTGTTTGATCTACAAGTGCCATAAATAGGATAGACAAAGAAGAGAGTTTTTTTTTTATTTCTTACATTCAGGTTGCCTTATGTTAAAGTTTATTTAAAGAGTTAAAAAAAATTCTTACATATTTTTATAATAAAAATCACCGAATAATATTGTTGTTTATCATTACATTAAAATAGAAACCAATAATCAAATACAAAGCATAGAAATTAAAATATTTAAATTAAAAAATTAATTACTTTTATTAAAATTTGAGCGAAAACATGAGTATTTGGTATTAAAATGATCAGAATAAATAGTACAATGCGAAAGTCACAATAAAAAACAAAAAATATATTTAACCGTTTTTTTTGTTCGGATAAAAAACCGCGGTCAAAAAAAAATTTTATCCGCCTCAATTACATCACTAAATCAGCAAATCAAAACAGAAGAAACCGGTCTGAAAGGCTAAACGTTACTATTGAAAAAAAAAAAATCAATTTTTCTCTCGCGATTTCTTTAGTTTAGACAAATACATTTGACGTTTTATAAAAGCTTATTAAAACAGTGTTTCATGAGGGTTTAGATATACTGAGTGTTCCATATGAAAATTTTGAGAACAATTATTTTTTTACAAAACTCAACACCCTGTACATAAAATAACTGATAGATCGAAGCAGTTCTGAAATTTCTCTAGGAAGATATTATATTGTATGCATCTGAAGTCAAAAAGAACGGGAGCTATAAACGCTCATAATACAGCATTTTTCTACACATCAATATTTTACAAACTCTTAAACTTACTTTTTTAATTTTTGGTTATTACCTATTCATTATGCCTACTTTCGAAGTATGTAAAAATATACTGGGCGTTCCATTTAAGAAAATAAAACTGGTATTGATCTCAGTTACTGAACACACTGTATAACCAAAAATAATTTTTAAATAATATTTTAAAAATATCGCTTTTGTGATTTTAACTGGAGAATGCAATCGCTCGCTTCCTTGTATATTTTGCAAAAGATTTTCATATTTTTATCATTAATTCTTGTTCTTGTATTTTGGGATTTTAGAAATTCAAAAAAGGGGTAAGTTTTTCTAAATTTTTCAATAAACCAAAAATTTTTTTAAAATAATTTTATAAAATAGAGCAGACTGAGTTACATCTTAGCTCGTTTGCATTTTTTTTTCAAGAGACAGTAAAGAAGACCGCGGCACTCGGTGGACACTTTTATGTAGTTTCTATATTAGTAATGTCTATGGTTTTCTAAATTTCTCGACGAGTTACCAACTTAACAGTTGTTATCAGTTGCCATACCAACGAGTAAACTCACAGTAAACTTCATTAAAATGAAGGTAGAAGAAGTAAAAAGTACGGTGAAAACCCAAAGAATAAGTGCCCACAGTCACATTAAAGGGCTAGGTTTGGATGAGAGCGGATATGCAATTCCAATGGCAGCAGGTTTGGTCGGTCAAGAAACAGCAAGAGAGGTTAGGAAACCTTGCTCGTTTTTAAAACATGTTTTATTTAAATATATTTGCAGGCTGCTGGTATCGTGGTTGACATGATCAAAACTAAGAAACTGGCCGGCCGGGCTGTGCTTTTAGCAGGACCACCAGGCACTGGCAAGACGGCAATTGCATTGGCTATTGCACAAGAACTTGGCAATAAAGTCCCGTTTTGTCCGATGGTTGGTTCAGAAGTGTACAGTTCTGAAATTAAAAAGACCGAAGTACTGATGGAGAACTTCCGCAGGGCAATTGGTTTGAGAATTCGTGAAACTAAAGAAGTATATGAAGGTGAAGTTTGCGAGTTGACTCCAGTGGAGACAGAAAATCCTGCCGGAGGTAAATTTAGATTAGATAGTCTTGTTTGATATTAATAGGGTTGTCGGGAGTCCTACTTTCGGTAGGACAGTCCTACAATTGCCAGTACATGTCCACCATCTTACATTCAGGCTCTAATATCCTAGATTCACATAAAAATTAAATTGCATAATTGTGTAATTCGATGTACGAATGCAAGAATGTAATAATTATAATTTTTATCAACTAAATGAATATTAAAAAAGCTAGATCTAGGGTAAAACTGCTAAAATGCCAAAACTGTTTATGTTCTTTGCATGCATCGCATACGTATTTGATTGGTTCTCCACCGCCAAACGAGACGAATCAGAAATATGAATTTATACTGAATAGTGAGAAGGTTAAGGCGTGATATCGCACGGTCTATTTTTAACTAAAAATACTGATGAGGCCCCAACTAGGAGCGAAATAGCTAACCAGACAATGCTTGAGGTTGCCATTGCAATCAAAACCTACTTGCAACAAACTTTCAAATTTTACTGTAAAAGCGTAAGTGGCTGCTTTATATGTGGTAGCTTATGTGGTATACTGAAAGAAGACAATTCTTCAGAGATATATTCTTGAGATTTAAAAACAATTTAATAAACTTTTAGTCATTTAAACTGATAAAAACTAAAAATTATGAACCTCAAAGCAGAAATAAAGAATTAGAGAAGGTTTTGGGAGAAATCACAAATAACCGACACCAATTGGAACAAACATCTGCCATAGCAATACGAATTTTAAAGAAACAAAGATTCCGACCTTATTGAATAAGAAAAATGCACCACTAAATACCAGTGCTTGAATTGGTAATATCAGCTCAAACCATAAGAAAAGGGAATCATTTATGTTTAGTACAAAATGCCTGATAATTTGAATACTTTATGTGATTTTTGTGCAATTTCGATTATGTTAGCATTTATTCATTACAAATTCGTTATATTTATTGAAAATAAAGTAATATTTTTCATGGCTCATTGAATCTTTAAAAAATATTTAGCTATCATCATCCATAGCCTACTTGATGTTGCAATAACCATCAAAATTTTAATTAAAACATGAAACCTTTATATCTCAAAAATCTTTTGAATAAAATATCAAGTATTTTATATTTTTATAAATAGAATTTTATGCTCTTTTCAAAAACGTAAAAATATATAGGTGTTCCATATAAAAAATCAAAGTTCCTGCTTATATCTCAAAATGTGGTTTTCACCATTAATTTCGTCCTGGTCAGTTTCTGTCTAATTCTTCTAAAAACAGGTGTTTCCTATTAAAAGTGTCGAATTTGGCCCATCCTGTACTTTACTTCATTTAAAATTAATTAATTAAAATAGGTAGATACAACGTTCCTTTATAATTTCTAAACTGTGTTTATTTGAAAAACATTTTTATGTAACCTTATCAAATTTTTATGAAGATTTACTTTAAAAAATGCCTGTATAAGTAAACATTCTCGTTTATAATGTGTAAGCATTCTTTGAGTAGTATGTATCATTTCTAAACTTGTGAAATTGTATTAAGATATCTCTGTCAATGTCACTGACATTGCCACTACGAACTGGTACATCTATAATTCAAACTCATATATTGACTTTTTTGTTGAGTTAGTGAAATAAATTCTGAAGTTGAAAAAGATTGTAATTCAGAGAACAGGAAAGTGTGATTGTCCAAACATAAACACGTTAAAACATATGAAATCAAATTCATGGATTAATAACAATAATTACTTTTTAAAAATATCTTTGTACAGGATATGGAAAAACTGTTAGCCATGTTATTATTGGATTAAGAACAGCAAAAGGAAGTAAACAACTCAAATTAGATCCGAGTATCTATGAGGCTCTGCAGAAAGAAAAAGTTGAAGTCGGAGATGTTATATACATTGAAGCCAATAGTGGTGCTGTTAAAAGACAAGGCAGATCCGATGCATTCGCAACAGAATTCGATCTGGAAGCTGAGGAATACGTACCACTACCAAAAGGTGATGTACACAAAAAGAAAGAAGTTGTGCAGGTATTTAGTTGTAAATTAATTTAACAAAAGATTTACTTTTTAATTGCGTTCTCATTTTTAGGATGTGACGTTACATGATTTAGATGTAGCCAATGCTAAACCACAAGGTGGACAAGATGTTTTATCCATGATGAGCCAGTTGTTGAAGCCAAAGAAAACAGAAATAACAGACAAATTAAGAAAAGAAATAAATAAGATTGTCGACAAATATATTGATCAGGGCATTGCTGAATTAGTTCCTGGTGTACTGTTTATTGATGAAGTCCATATGCTAGACATTGAAACATTTACATATTTACATAGGGCTCTTGAAAGTGCAATTGCGCCAATAGTGATTTTTGCCACAAACAGAGGAAAATGTGTAATACGTGGAACAGATGACATAGTATCATCACATGGAGTACCCTTGGATTTACTTGATCGGTTAGTCATCATAAGAACATTGCCTTATTCAAGAACAGACTTGGAGCAGATATTGAAATTGAGAGTTACGACAGAAGGATTGGAGATTAACTCAGATGCACTGGCTGCGTTAGGAGAAGTTGGCAGTCGTGCAACGTTGCGGTATGCTGTTCATTTATTAACACCTGCATCACTTACTGCAAAAACTAATGGACGAAGCATCATAATGAAGGCTGACATTGATGAAGTGAGTTCACTATTTTTAGATGCAAAATCATCTGCTAAGATTCTATCACAAAATAAAGACAAATATATGTTGTAGTTATCATGTACTTGTGTTATGAATTGACGTTTTTAATCCATATGCAGTTTTGTATTTTAATTTGATGTACTGCATTTGTGAAAGTATTAGACACTGAATTTGTTTGTATCCTGTTTCACCTAATAGCATTTTATTTTTTGAGTTGAAAGAACATTTTAGTATTTTTTAAACAACATTGAAAGGAGTACACAAATACATTTGTTTTTCTGTGAATTAATAAAATGTATGATTATGATTAAGAGTGGTTTTATTTGTGAGGTTGTTAAAAATAATTTAGTGTTTCTAGTTCTGGATGATATTTTTAATTGCATTGTAAGTTTAGAATTAGAGAATTATTTTCCCACATTGAATGGTCATTTCAAAAAATTTTATGAACTTTACTAGGTAATCTATTTAAAAAAATTAGACCAATTTGATTGAGAGCACAAGAAGCTACCTTAAGTTTCTTTTGTATTGCACTTTGTATGTTTCCATTCCATTATTCCATTCTATTAGTCCATTCCATTATTCCATTCCAATTATTTCCAACTACATATACTACCTAACATATGATTTTTTAAATGGAATACTATATATTTTATTACTGTTTTAGTTAATCCTTGAAGAGTATGAGAATGATATAACATTTTATTTACTTATTTTCAGTATTTTATGTTTTATGGAAAAATTAGGTCATATTTGATCGCTTGCCAAATTGTCATTTTTCATTGTTCATTTTAGAACAAAATACTTCTACACGCACGTACATTTAAAATATTCAACATTTTTTTTTAATTGAACGACTATCAGCTATACAGTACGATTAAGTTCGCGAATTGTAAAATCAGTTAATTTTTTTAAATGGATTCGATTTTTAAGACAATAAATGGTGAATACCGCATTTATATCTTGTACCGTTTAGGACCTAGGGATGTTTTTTAGTTCCACTATTTCTAAAAACCTTTATAACTTTTTTGTTTATGAAAATTTTTGATTTTTGTACAAACTTCTTTAAGGCACTTTTTCATGCAGAATTCATTTGTGTTCAATAGTGCTCAGTATTTGAGATAAATTGGTATAAGCAAGAATATTAATTTTTTTGTGGAACACCTTATATATTTTTACGTTTTTGAAAAGAGCATAAAATTCCATTTACAAAAATATAAAAAACGTGTCATTTTATTCAAATAATTTTTGAGATATACAGACTGTTACAAATTGATAAGAGATACGAAATCAATTAAATTAAGATAAACTTGTGTATTTCGATGCTGAACAATAATCCGTTTTGAAAAATCTGCGATTTGTAGTTCTATGAAGGGCTGTTTTATATCTCGTAAAAATTAGAGTAGTTTTTTTTTACAAATATTAGTAACATTCTTGATCAGGAAGGTCATCTAAAATCGTTACATTTTTGCAGTAAAGGTGCTAAGTTTAATAGTCTGTAGTTTAAAAACTAAAGCAGAATGGACACTAATTTTTCATGAACTGGTGATCAGTGTGGTATACTTTTGGTACCACATTTCATTTACATCGTGTATAATTTAATGTGATATTTTTTTACTTTAATAATAAAAATGTATAACTTAATTACACATCTAATCAACTATTAAAATTTGAGATATTTTTTTAATATTTCTGAATAATCAATTTTGTGAAAACGGCAACATCGCATTTTTAATGTGAAGATGTCCGCTTGCCTATACATTTCTTAAATCTCTACATTTCCACATCATGTTTAAATTGCACTATTTATGAAGAAAATATATAATAAATATGTGGCACGTAATGGATGGATTAATCTAATTACGATAAGATATAATTTACATTAATAAACATTTCTTGGCCTACTGATTTAAAAACCCCTCCGTTTATTCGATAGCCAATGAAGCGAAGCCATTTGTATTTTTGATGATTTACACCTCCGGTATTGGTTCAACGTCAAGTAAAGGGCACGTCAAAGTGCGTGGTTTGTTTTCATTGGTCACATTGACAATTATTTCTCGAACGGCGCACTGTTGCTCTTCATTTCAAGAAAAATAATTGTACGTGTGATTGTCTACCCGGTAAATTGCTAAATTATTCTTAAAGGCGCACACGTGAAGTATAGTATACATTACCGTGAAACATCGGTAAAATGAAGCATCAACTGATTTTTCTAGTGATAGGATTGTCTTTTTTAACGGGTAAGTTTTAGGTTATTAAATATTGTAATTCAGTAATTATTGTTGAATGCAACACTTTATTTTGCTCATTTTTGTTGTAAAAAGAAACAATATAATATACTTGTTAATAAACAATGCGTTTTTAGGATATGTGCGGGGACAAGATGAAGATGTTCTTGCAGACAAGATTGAATTAGATTTAGGAGCCAGCCGTGAAGGTTCGAGAACAGGTAAGCGTTTTATTCTCTTATTTTTTCATAAATCATGAGATGCTCTTTTACAAATTGACTATCCATTATTTTAAAATTCAATTTACTGTCGTTCAGTTTGTTGCATTCATACCACCCATACCTAAACAAGTAGGTAATAAAAAGTAAAATTGTCTTGAATTCATCTTTTAATTTAAGCCTACATAACTAAGCAACTCACCTTTGATTTTCTGTTTGAGGATAATTTAGTTCGTCTTTGGGCCCTGTGACTATTAACTCACTTATTTTTGCTTTGCAATCCTCTTCAGGATAGTACTTATTTTTTACATAAAATTTTGGAGTGATAATTGGAGCTAAAATTTGCAGATCTGTATGAAAGTTCACGTTTAAAGCTTTCATTACCTAGAGTTAAGGGTTTTCCAATAGTTATGTTGGATCTACCTATTTCTCGTTTTGTAACGAAACATAATTTAAATGGTGACACTCTTTTGATATCTGGTTCCTCACTCGGACTTAATACATTCATATTTGTTTTTTTTTATGATAAATTTAGATGTGTTTGATCAATAATTAAGTATAATTTGTAATAAAATCAATATTTTTACTAATGTGCAAATACTTATCACTTTTGTAAGTAGATTAAACAAGTGCATGAAGAACTTTGACACAAAATACAAGTCACTTGTTACAGAACAAAAATAAAATACTTAAAATAACAAAGTACAAAATCAATTTATTGCAAGCAGTAAAAATAACCACTAATCTACTATAGTCTATTTTTAAACTAGGAGGAGTAATTTGAATTTTGCCCGCCAAAAACTCGCAAAGTTATTGGCAGTTTGACAGCCGGTTTTACACAAGCCTAGAATTTAAGCGGAAAAATTAACATTTTTCATAATTCATGTGACAATTTCGGTTAGTTTTAAACTTGTAAGCAAATCAGTTGATAAAATTGGTTATTTGAAGAATTCGTAAACCTCCTAAGCAAGCCAAATTAATTTCTGATTTAGTATTACAGTGTCAATCTACCTATGACAGGCCGACAACTGTTACTCCTCTTAGTTTAAAAATGAACTATAATACCAGTTGATCGTCCATTTAAATAAACAGCTTGACACTGACAACCATTACTTTACAAATGTCGCTTGATATTTCAAATTCAAATTAAAACGTAATTTTTATTCTTATAACCTAAAATCTTGTCGCAGGTTATGTCAAATAAATCAACAAATCATATATCTGATTGCAGTGTTGCAAATAGCCAAATAAAAAAATGCTCTTAATTGTGTTGCCAACTCAAACAATTGTTCTGGATCACTTTGTACATTTGCTACAAAATAAAAAATTCATTTCCTATAAAAGTACCAAAATAAAAAGTTCTTTCGTTCCAAGAAAGACGTACTATATCAAAGATATTGAAAGTCTTATTATAACATGCGAGTTTATAGCTGTTTGTGAGAAGTTATTTTGAAATTGTTGAATAAAATGAAAACTTATTTAAGAGATATACAGTGTGATTTTTAATGTTTAAAGATACTTTGATTTGGCGCCATAGTGTTGTGTATTTCACGTTTTATACACTATCTTTCAAAAAGTGTGCTACAAACGGGATTTTTTATTATCGATTTTTATAAAAAATTATTGACGCAGAACGCTTCTGCACCCCTTAATGTCAAATTGGGAAATGTGAGATGAAATTTATCTGGAATGGTATCAGCGTGGACACCGAAAAATGAAGATGGTTTAAGAGTAAAGTGCCATTATTTTACAAGATACAAGAAAGTGTCATAAGAATAAGTTGTAGCTAAATATGAAATTACAGCCTCCTATCTCAAAAAATCACAATTTATTGTGAATCACTCTTTATACAAACTACATTAGGAAATACCGGTGGGATTAAAGTGTCCGCCAAAGTAATATGAACAGGAAAACAAAAATTTGTTCTTATTTCTCAATTATTTCATTTGATTCTGAGTATGGTGAAAGGTATACAGGTTGAATTTTACAACTAGTTGGATAGAAGTAAATTTGGTCGAAGTCGTGTAGGAGTAGAGGGGGTTGTTGCGCTAGCGTGTATCAGTTCACGCCTCCAGTTCGAAGCGTGCAGGTTTTAGTTCTTTTTGAGCTACATTAACCATTATCAGAGAAGATTTTTCATTTATTAATTTCTGTAATGTTTATGGAAGTATTGTTTAGTTACAAACAATAATAATTGCGTTATGCAAATGTATTGCGGCAATTATAACAATATTGTAACAAGAATTATTGAAATCCTAGTTAAAATAAAATTATTAAATAGGCGCTCATCGCTTCGCCTCGAAAACATCCGAGGCACGCGTCGCCGACCTACTTGCTTCACTCAAGCTGTATGTATCTTTTCATATACTATGATTCTGAGTGATTATTTCATTGCGTTCCGAAACATTGTGCTTTCTTGTAGCACAGTTTGTGAAAGACACTAGGTCTGTTCGTTAGCTCTGCACTTTCTACATTTTCAACAACTTATATATAAATAGCTCTATTTTTCTCACTCCTACTTACATTATATTATATATATATCACAATCTCAGGAACGTTGGAAAAAGTGTAGAAAAGTGCGGAACTAACGAACAGACCTACTATACAGGTTGAATTTTAAAACTAGGTGGATAGAAGTAAATTCGGACGAAGTCGTGTAGGAGTAGAGGGGGTTCTTCCGCTAGCGTGTATCAGTTTCAGGGATGTTCCATGGTGCACAATTGCACTAGACTTAGTACAAATAGAAATTGTTTAGTACGTTAGCACCCCTTTGCAAAATTTAGTACAATTTCGCTCTTGACCATACCGTCTTGGCGCACAAGCCGTTTGATACCCACTGATTTGTAAATTACATGTACGTACGCGTACTGTAAACCTTTGTGTTTATCTACATTACTTCTATACAAATTAATTCTGCTAAAATAAAGTGATTTTGAATAATTATTTTTGCTATGTTTTAAAGACATACATACACCGTGTACCAGAACTAGCGCCCCAGAGAGCAATGGCTTGTGCATACAGCAATGGAGATAGTAAATTCGAAAACTAAAATTGTCTATGTTAAACTGTATTCGAATGCAGACGAAAAAACGGTAGCCAATACCGATAGCTCTTACGTAGGTAAAACATAGGACCTTTAAATATTGCTAGGAAACGGTCGAACATTGTTATCTATAAAACTTTTGGTCCACTGTAATGTCAATGTGACCGTATTTTCTGAAAAGTCAAATGAAGTTCTAATAGGAACACCGAATTAGTTGAAATGAGGTATTAAAATTAAAAATCAAGAACAAAAAGTTAAAGTAAATGCTCGAAATGTCCGCCATTCATTTGTAAACACAGCCGTGCTCTTCTCAAAAGACTAGATTTAGAATTGGTAACCATTTGAGGAGTAACCGCCGCAAAAGCATCTTGGATTCCTTGGTCTCAATTGGTACACGATATACAATGCTTTTAACATGTCCCCAAAGAAAAAAATTCAAAGGATTTAAATTCGGTGATCGAGCAGGCCAATTTCGTGGACCACCTCGTCCAATCCATCGGTCAGGATATTGTTGATCCAAGACTTGCCGAACTTCGTAGCTAAAATGTGGTGGTGCTCCATCGTGCTGGAAATACTCAACCTGTAGCATAATAGTCAAATTAGAATCTAAAGAAAACATAATTATTCGATGATATAACGGGTCTACCAATAAGAACTTTGTTTTCTAATAGGTTTGAAATAGGTTATGTTGAGAGTTCTGTCATTCAGTTTTTTGACATATGTACACCATTTGTTATAATGGCTTCAATTTCGCTCGAAAATCGCATTAAAATAATTCAAATCTATTATAAAAATGGTGGATCCGTGAAAACCACATTTCGTAAAATTCGCGATATTTTTGGTCGTACTGATCGTTCTTCTGAGACTGCAATTGCGAATTTAGTGCGAAAATTTGAGTCCACCGGTTCAGTAGCAAACGTAACCACAACAACACGAGCTCGTGCAGGCTGCTCAACCGAAAATATTGCTGCAGTAAGTAACAGTGTTGCAGAGGACCCAAATTTATCAGTTTCACGACGCAGTCAACAATTGGGCCTATCCACAATGACCACATGGCGAATTTTGAGAAAAGATTTGGCTCTAAAGCCTTATAAGGTCCAACTGGTGCAAGAATTAAAGCCAGCAGATCATTTTCAACGTCGTGCATTTGCTGATTGGATCATTGAACATGGTGCTGGTTTTTCTGAAAAAATAATCTTTTCGGACGAAGTTCATTTTCACTTAAATGGGTATGTCAACAAGCAAAATTGTCGGATTTGGGCTTCTGAAAATCCAAGAATAGCTATTGAACAACCATTACATTCATCTCGTGTCACTGTATGATGCGCTTTATGGGTAGAAGGCATCATTGGTCCATATTTTTTCGAAAATGAGGCTGGTGCTACCGTTACTGTCAATGGAGTGCGCTATAGAGACATGTTAACCAATTTTTTATGGCCTATTTTGGATGATATGGATGTGGAAGACTTGTGGTTTCAACAGGACGGAGCTACATGTCACACAGCCCAAGAAACAATCGATTTATTGAAAACCAAATTTAATGGACGTCTAATTTCGCGAAGAGGTGATGTCAACTGGCCACCACGAAGCTGTGATTTAACGCCACTGGTCTTCTTCTTGTGGGGCTATGTGAAAGATAATGTTTACGAGAATAATCCGCAAACAATTCAAGAGCTCAAAACCAATATCGAAGACGTCATCCATGAAATAGAACCACAATTATGCAGAAATGTGCTCGAAAATTTTGTTAAGAGGATCGACGTCTGCAAACGTAGTCGTGGTGGACATTTGCCTGATATTGTTTTTCATTCATAAATGGTAAAGTCTCTACAACATATTTCGATAAAGAATTACAGAATTTTCCTACAAAATGTGTGTTTCTTTTGAAATTTAAAAACAAAGTTCTTATTGGTAGACCCTGTACTACGCGATCTCCTAATACACCAGCCCACAAATTAATCGAAAATCGGTTTTGAAATCCCCGTTCGAAAAGAGCATGTGGATTTGCATTTACCCATACATGCAAATTATGCGCATTGAAGCATCCTTGTCGACCAAAAAGAGACTCATCCGAAAACATAATTCTGGTGACAAAATTGGGATCGAGTTCTTCTTGGTCTAACAACCACTGACAGAATTCCATTCTAGCGAGATAATCTACCGGTTGCAAATGTTGCACTCGCGTGAAATGAAAAGGGTGTTCATAACCCGCTGAACCGAAGTGTGGGAAACACCTAGTTCCCGCGCAACTTCTCTAATGCTTTGTCTACCATCTTCCTCAAATGCATGTAATATGGCCTCTTCATTTGCAACAGTTCGAATTCTTCTAGGAGCACCACCAATTTCTTTACGAGTCGGAACAACTTGACCGGTCTCTTTCATTCGTGCGACAGCCCTGAGAATTACTTTATGGTCTACGGGACTGTTGGGAAAACGCTGGGAAAAAATTCGAGCTCTTTTCCTGGCGTTGCGTCCACACTCTCCATAAATGACGATAATTTCGGTATAATCAGCGGCGGAAAACATATTCAAATTTTAAACTTAAACCTTTTAAGTGACAGTTACAATGACAGCAGTGTCAGAATAAAGTGGACCAGTTTTTTCACATTTTTTTATATCAACAATGCATTTCTACGTACCCTAGCAATTTAACGAAAGCCTACGCAATACTCTTTGATTATATATATTACATGGATACACTTACTCCACAAGAAACACATTCAGACAATATTGTCAGGATACCCAACCTGCTTTTTACTACTTATCTTCTTCTATTATACAAAACTGGCATTGAGCTATCCTTTAGTTATTCCTTCACAAATACACGTGCGGTTACGTCTGATCACGTAGTTGGGCGAATTTGTTGTCTGTTACACGTGTTGACAGTTGGAGGTTATGCCATTATACGGATAATTGTATCAAAATTGTGCCTGTGGTATGTTTTAACATAATTTCATTATTTGTTAAATCCTAATAAGGCTGTTTCGTCAAACATATTTTAGGTTTAATAATTTTAAATTAATAAATTTCCCGCAAAAATAGCGCTGAATTTTAATTGAAATAGCTTTATGGTCAACTTATACTACAGAGAGGAACAGCAAGCAAATAAGTTGTCTTTGCTATGTGGACAGTATACATTCTAAGCTATTGCTGCATCCATGGTAATATATATATATAATCAAAGTCAATACCTATGGCCATTTGCTGTTCTGCTTTTGGGATTGGCTATTGTTTTTTATTCTTAACTGGGGCTCTCTGGGGCGCGAGTTCTGGTACACGGTGTATAATAGGTATTAGGTAGGTATCAAACAGTATGGCGTTCTTTCTTGACACTGATGTTTATATGTCGGTACTGGGTAATTACTTGTATACTTATCTGCGCGGCCAAAGTAATAGGTAATCATAACCTTTAAACTTTATTTTTTTATGTAGATGTGGACAGGTAATTTTTTTCAGAATAAAATATGTACTTATATAACATTGAATACTTTATTTTTCCAGGTTTTTGTTAAAACGTACTAATAAAGTAAATCTAGTACAATGTTTACCACTTTTAGTACAATTTTCCCCTAAATGTTAATACGAAAAATTGGTGGCCCGGAACAACCCTGATCAGTTCACGCCTCGAGTTCGAAGCGTGCAGAGTTGTTTTTGAGCTACAATTATATTTTTTAGTATAATATAATATTTAATTTAATTGTTCTTTATTTTTCTTTAGTACAAAAATTCAGTATGAATTATAGTGTACCTGAGAAAGTACAAATTATAAAGTGGTATAACCGGAGTTTTTCAGTCGAATGAATAATTAATTTATTCAGAGAAAAACTTGTAATTCGTCCTTCTGTGTCTACAGGGAAAATCTCATTATTCTTATGAATTTTATATGATTTATATTTATATTTTTTTTAACGTTTTGCAAACTGTGCTTTGAGAAATATCCAGTGCTTCAGCAATATCTCTACTTGAAGAACGAGGGTTTTCCTCAACAGCAGCACATATCATCCCGTCTCTTACCTCGATTATATTATCATTTAATTGCTGTTTTTATGTTTCATTGGATTTACACATCCATATCTTTCATAATTTTTTATTAATTCTGCGGATGGTTGTAGCAGAAGGAATTGGACGATTTACAAATTTTTCTCTGAATAAATTAATTATTCGTTCGTCTGAAAAACCCCGGTAATACCATTTTATAATTCGTACTTTCTCAGGTACACTATAATTCATACTGAATTTTTGTACTAAAGAAAGATAAAGAACAATTAAAATAAATATTATATTATAATAAAAAATATATTTGTAGCTCAAAAGCAACTCTACACACTTCGAATTCGAGGCGTGAACTGATACACGCTAGCGCAAGAATCCCCTCTACTCCTACACGACTTACTTTACTTCTATCCACCTAGTTTTAAAATTCAACCTGTATGTGGCTAAGATGAACTGGAGGTGTGCTTACCGATATTTTGTAGTACAGCTATGTGCACCATATAATCTATATGAAAGAACAGAAATTTGGGAATTTAAATAAAACAACACGTACATAGGTACTAAATACAGTTTTTTATTAATAAATTTAGTATTTTATTGAGCCTCTGCGTGCTTTTATGCGTTGTCACTAATTTATGGCATATTTCAGGCGCATTGGAATCCCATTCTTCAATAATTTTTCCTCGCAACTGATTTTTGAGGTATAGTGGTAGTGGGCAATATTCCTTTTGGGTATGTACCTGAGATTCTCGTCTCCGTAAATTATGGCTTTCGGCGAGCAATACAACCATGTAAGGAAGCTGCTGTTAAACGCCTTCTAATTCGTTACTTAATTCTTTAGACGATTTTCGGCGGTCTTGCAAAGCTAATCTTTCTAAAGCGCGATGATCTCTTACGCTGGTGTATCTTTTCGTCCCATTTTCGGCTTGTTTTCATAATTTCATGTCGCCCTGTAACGTTTCAGCGTATATTGCACAACACCTCTTGAACATCTGATTTTTTTAGTGATCGCGACTTGTGAATACCCTTCCGTACCTAGAAGTAAAATTTGGCTTCTTTCAGCAATGCTTAATTCACGCGTTTTTGTCATTATTAAACCCAATAAACAACCAAAACAATCATTTACAAGATATAACAGACGATCTGTTATTTCTATACAGTTTACTCACACGCAGCTAACCTAAGACTGATGAGTTATAACAAATTTTCACACTAAAACTTCCACGCAATAAAATTATCTTTATTAGCCTCTCATTTGAAGCTCATTTTAATTAAAAGTGTAAACATCCCTTAGATTGATATACCTGGAATCTGAATAGTATCAAGAAATATGGCCTTTTCCAAAAATGCTAAATACATATGCACGTAGCTGTATGTTATTTTATTTATTCATATTATATTTCCATTTTTTTTGCTCCTGAAGCATCTCACTTTCATAAGTAAAAAGGTGCAGAATGAGGAATCTTTTATCTAAAGATAACCTGAAAAAGTGCTTTTTACTGCCACAGAATACTTATATAAAAACCTTTCATATATATTATGTTACATAGTGTATTATGTTTCTTAAGCTTAAAGGTGTAATAAAGAAATAATTTTGGTTCAGCTGAATAAATTTTCACTAATATAAAAAGTTTGGAATTCTTTAGTAAATTGGCTGATTACTGTTTTTGAGGAAGTTGCCAATATATTTATATATATAGTTATTAATAAATGTCAATATATTTATATATATATATATAGAGTTATTAATTATGTAACGTAATTTTGTGATCACTACAACTATATTAATTTAATTTAAAGATGTAAACGCTTTTCTAATATTACTTCTTTCAATGTTACAGATGATGAAGTTGTTAAGCGAGAAGAGGAAGCAATTAAACTCGATGGCTTAAATGTAGCTCAGATCAAGGAACTACGAGACAAAGCAGAAAAATTCCAGTTCCAGGCTGAAGTAAACCGCATGATGAAACTTATCATCAACTCTCTGTACAGAAACAAAGAGGTACAGTATTTAATTCTCATCTTTTGTGTCAATTTAGCCACCTTCTATCTTGTTTATGCAGATTTTCTTGAGGGAGTTGATTTCCAATGCTTCCGATGCATTAGATAAAATTCGTTTACTGTCTCTAACAGACACAAATGTATTGGAGACAAATCCAGAGTTGAATATACGGATAAAAGCCGACAAAGATTCAAATATGTTGCATATTACTGACACAGGAATTGGAATGACAAAGCAGGATCTCATTACAAATTTAGGCACGATAGCAAAATCAGGAACTGCAGAGTTTTTGAGTAGAATGCAGGAAGCTGACTCTGGTCAAGATATGAATGACATGATTGGTCAGTTTGGTGTTGGATTTTATTCTGCCTTCCTCGTTGCAGATAGAGTAGTTGTAACATCAAAACACAACAGTGATCAGCAATATATTTGGGAGTCAGATGCTGGTGCTTTTAGTATTGCGGATGATCCACGAGGAGATACCCTGAAGAGAGGTAATGTATTTATTAAACCAACTACTTCTTGTCTAAACTTTCTCAATATAGGAACAACGGTTAGTCTTGAACTTAAACCTGAAGCAAAAGACTTTCTAGACCACGAAACCATTCGCAATTTGGTTAAAAAATATTCTCAGTTCATCAATTTCCCCATTTATCTATGGACCAGTCATACTAAACAAGTTGAAGAAGTCTTAGATGATGATAGTGATGAAGATGAAAAGACTAAAACTGAAAGCTCTGATGAGGATGCAGCAGTAGAAGAAGAAACAGAAGAAAAGCTAGAAACTAAAAAGGTAATTAATTACTTTTTAACTAAAGTAATTTTTGAATTAATAACTTAAATTTAGGTGGAAAAAACTATTTGGGATTGGGAACTATTAAACGATAGTAAACCAATTTGGACAAGAAAACCATCAGAAGTGGAAGAGAAAGAATATGATGAATTTTATAAATCACTAACTAAAGACTCCAGTGCACCTCTAACCAAAGTACACTTCGTTGCTGAGGGTGAAGTTACATTCAAGTCCCTCCTTTATGTGCCAGCGGTACAACCATCAGATAGTTTCAACAAATATGGCACTAAAACAGATAACATTAAGCTCTATGTGAGGCGTGTGTTTATTACAGATGAATTCAACGATATGATGCCTAATTTTTTGAATTTCATCAGGGGTGTAGTAGATTCTGATGATTTACCTTTGAATGTGTCCCGTGAAACTTTACAACAGCACAAATTAATTAAGGTGATTAAGAAAAAGTTGGTTCGTAAAGTACTGGACATGCTTAAAAAGTTATCACCAGAAGATTACTTAAAATTCTGGAAAGAATTCTCAACGAACCTGAAACTAGGAGTAATTGAAGATCCAAGCAATCGTACGAGACTTGCAAAGTTATTGATGTTCTTGTCTTCTAACAGTGAAGAACTTACTTTACTTTCTGATTATGTGAAACGCATGAAACCAAAGCAGGAACGCATCTTTTACATTGCTGGTGCTAGTAAAGATGAAGTTAGAAAATCACCATTTGTTGAGAGGTTGTTGCGTAAAGGATATGAAGTTCTGTACTTAGTAGAAGCTGTTGATGAGTATGCAATTTCGGCAATACCTGAATTCGAGGGTAAAAAGTTTCAAAATGTTGCTAAAGAAGGATTTAGCCTGAGTGAATCCGAGGGAAGCAAGCAGCAGTTTGAGCAACTGAAAAACAAATTTGAGCCTTTGACTAAATGGTTAGGTGAAGATGCACTGAAAGACCAAGTTGCAAAAGCAACTGTATCAGAGAGATTAAGTGATTCGCCATGTGCACTTGTGGCTAGTATGTTTGGATGGACGGGGAACATGGAACGACTAGCCGTTTCTAATGCACATCAAAAAGCTGATGACCCACAGAGATCATATTATTTGAACCAAAAAAAGACATTAGAAATCAACCCTAGACACCCTCTGATGCGTGAATTATTAAAACGAGTTAATGATGATCCTACCGATCCAGCTGCTAAAGACATGGCTTTAATGCTTTTCCAAACTGCCACTTTGAGGTCTGGATATATGTTAAAAGAAACTGCTGATTTCGCTCAAAGCATTGAAGTCATGATGAGGAAAACTTTGGGAGTATCTCTGGATGAACAAGTAGAAGATGAGGAGGAGGAAGTACCTGAAGATGGCATTCCAGATGAAGAAGTGGAACCTGAGCCTGAAGTTGAAACACATGATGAAGCACACGATGAACTATAAATGTGAATTGTTTATATTATAGACTGGTTTCCTTTTTGAGAAAGACTGTGTTAATTTTGTACCGTGTATTTAAATTATAAATGTCATAAACATGCAGATATTTTAATTAGTATCTTAAAAATTAAATCTATTTATTTCAAAAAACAAATTGGTTAGGTTAATTAACATACTCAATTATATCTGCAAAAAATGTGGGCCGTCCCTTAGTTTCCAAATTCATTACAGCAAATACACTTCCTGCTGCTGGTTGTCTTCTTCTGTCTTCCTCGCTTAACATGAATCGAGAAGTAGTGACAAATAAAATATCCAAATGTTGACCACCCCAACACACTGAAGTGGTGTATTGTGCAGGTATCGCGATGGTTTGCAGTAAACTATTATTTCTAGGGTCGACTTTGATTACTGCACCTCCATCATACAAGGCTATCCATAGATTATCATCTTCATCGATTGTCATTCCATCTGGGTGCCCTGTAATTGTGTTGTGATCGATGACATCAAAGACCACCCTAGGATTTGAAATGTCACCCGACTCATTGTCATAATCATATTCTTTCACTTGATTTGTTGGTGTATCAATGTAATAAAATTTATCGTTTGCTCTGTTCCATGCTAAACCATTGCTAATATTTACAGGTGTTATAATAGGTGCAGGACTTTTTAATGTCTGTTTTGTGATAAAGTATAATGATCCATTGTTTATGTCCAAATTTCCATTTATATCTTCATAACCCATGGTACCTAAAGGAAAAAGTGATATAAACAGGAATATTAAAAATATAAAAAATTATTTAATAGAGTTTACGATTAACTTCATTAATGTGCAGTCAAAATAACTTCATCCTTTTTATTGCAGGATGTTAAAACAATAATATGATCACTCCTTGTATGAACGAGGATCAAACATAAACCAACCTTTATTTTTAAAAATTTCCTTGGAACATTATGTAAGACTTTTCTACATACTTTTCCTTTCTACACATTTTCTCCATCAGATTAGAAGTTTTTTATCCCGGAATCGTAAAAATATGATGGGCGTGTAATCCAATTGCGCACAAATTCTTCTACACGCGGATCGTCAGTGTAACGTTTTTCACCTAGTTTCTTGTTAAGGAGACCGAACCCAGTCAAACCCCAACCCATCCCTACCCAGTCAAACCCATCCCCTCTATACCCCCACCTCTCACCAGTGATTACCATCTATTCCGTCTGGGATAAAAAAAACTTCTATGTTGGAAAAAATGTGTAGAGAAGGAAAGTAAAAGAAAACAAACGAAAATTGTAAGGGTACTGTGGTTTAAGAAATAATTAAAAATTAATTTCTCCCCACAATAATTTTATATCTGTAGATGCGTAAATAAATATATTGGACAAACAAAAAGAAATATATTAACACGTTCGCTGCCACAGGCGCGTTGAGCTGTGCCGCTGTTTTTTTTTTTTTGACAAATATATTTCTTATTACAAATGACTCTAAATACATATATTAGCGTCTCCATAACAAAATTTGACCAGTAATCTAAAATTTTATTTTGGACGCGCTGAAGCGTCGCTGGCTCTGGAGGTGTAAGTTCGTTGTGGTGTGCCTTTTGACGCGCTGGCGCGGCCAGGGCGCTTGTACGCCTAATATATGGAAATGATTGAAAATAATGATACTGTGGGTGGATTGCAATTTATTTCGAAAAATTTAAAAAAAATTACAAATTTTAATGAAACGCGCTGGTGCGTTAGCGGCACCCTAGCCCAGACGAATTTGACGCACTAGCGTGTCAGTGGCAGCGAACGTGTTAACACGCTTTAAGGAACATTTAAGTCACTACAGGTATAATAGGTTTAAGAAATCAAGTGCCTAACATATTTACAATACTGGACACAGTATTATTAAGGATAATTTAAAACTGATTAAGGTGGTATTAAATAACAAGGAATTAAATACTTACGAAAGTATTTTTATTTGGAAAAATAAAAACAATTTAATGAATTCAGGTAGTGGACCAATACCTAGTTCCATATTATTTGATTTACTCTAATTCGTAGGCTGTTTTTGACAGTCCATATTTAGATATATATGAATAATTTTTTTAAGTCAAAAATCGTCCGCAAGAAGTCAAAAATAAGCTGCAAGATGTCATGACTTAGTTATTATATTATAAATATAAATTATATATAAGGGGGTGTTGGAGATAGTTAAACGCTTTTACGTTGGATACACACTCACCGGCACAAAATGCGGCTCACTATTATTTTTTTAAATAAATTATCTGAGGACACTTTTTGTCCATTTTTTCTTTCTGCTCATCGGTGAATAGGACATTTTCAATAATCGGGAGAGCCATGATCATCATGGTAACTAAATTCTCTTGTTTAAATAAATTATTGAAAGTATCTACGCCAATGTCAATATTGTGTTGCAGTTGATTTTTTGTTTTCCAAACGTTTCCTAATGACTTAATTTAATAATTTGTTTATATTTTGTCATTAATAAGTTGGTTTCATGGCTATTAATGGAGTGGATGCAGCAAGAGTAATTGCTTTGATTCGGATGGTCGGTCTCAACGTTACGTTGCACAAGTTCTTGGAAACTGAATCTTACAATCGACGCCCTGTAACAGGTCGTCAAAGATGTACAAGCGCTAGAGATGACCATTTTCTTACCCTAACGATTCTTCGCAACAGGAATTTGACTGCTGCTCAAGTCAGAAATCGCCTTGCAGAGGTTGGAGATGTACATGTAAGTGACAGAACGATCAGAAAACGCTTTAATTAAGCTAATTTAATGGCAAGAAGACCTGATGTGTCCCGCTTCTGCCTACGAGCGCCAGATGGTCGTGGAAGAGTGTGGAGAAGGACCGTCGAACGGTATTCTCAATGTAATATTGTTTCCAGACTTTCAACGGAGGTTCAATTATGGTGTGGGGAGGTATTTCTGCGAACGCACATACAGACTTTGTTTATACAGATTTTGCATCTTTCTTTAAGTTACAATTTCATCAATTTTGCAGTTTTTATTACTTTTATTAAAATCTTGTTTGTTTTATTTATTTTTGGCCTTATTTGATGTACAGCTGCGGAATCATAAAGCGGGACAAGTCTTATAACAAAATTTTGTATTATTTTGATAGTGTAAAATTTCCTTAGTAACAGTTGTCAAGTGTAATTATTTTACTAATGTCAAATAATTTCTTAAATTACATGCACAAACATCATGTATCGTTACGCTAGCGAAAATATAAGAGAAAGAATAATACAAGGTTTGGAGGACGGTTGATCTTTTAGATTGATTGGAGAAAAATTTAACGTTAGTAAGAGTACTGTGGGAAGAATTAAAAGAAAATGGGAGGCGGAGCAGAGCATCAAAAGAAAACACGGAACGGGACGAAAAAGAAGCACGACTAACGAGGAAGATGTTGAATTGCTCAATTTTTTAAGAGAAAATCCATTTGAGACTGCAGTGAGTGCTTGTTCGGCAGTTAATTATCCAGCTACTACAAGAACAGCTCGAAAACGGATATTATGTAGTGAAATTTCCAGTCGTTCAGCTGCTCGGAAACCTTTTTTGTCCGAAGAAAATAAGCGTTTAAGAGTTCAATTTGCTGAGGAATTTTTGGAAAAAGAAGAAGATTTCTGGAAAACAATTATTTTTTCAGATGAAAAGGTTTTCCAGTCGTTTAGTAACGGACGCATTAGAGTATATAGGCCACGAAACTGTCGATTTGAGGAAAGATATGTTAACAATATTCGTGCTAGTGGCCGTTTTTCGACAAATATTTGGGGATGGATTAGCTATTCCGGTGCTGGTATGTGCTGGCACATAGATGGTAAATTGAATGGGCGAATATATACATCTATATTAGAAGATATTATGCTACCATCTGTTCGCATAATACACGGAGACCAGTTTATTTTCCAACAAGATAATTCACCAGTGCATACGTCGCGTGTAGTGCAAGAATGGTTTGCTAATAATAATGTAAATAAATTACCTTGGCCCGCAAAAAGTCCAGATCTAAATCCAATAGAGAACGTTTGGGCATTTATTGTTAAAAAAATATATTCTCAAAATTTTCGGCCAGAGAATCAAATGCAATTACTAAATGCTATAGAAGAAGCTTGGGAATGTTTGGATGTGGAATATATTAAAAATCTTATTCAATCTATGCCCAGACGTTTAAACTCGTTAATTCTATTGAATGGCAACGTCACGAAGTATTAAGAATTTTTACTTAGGTTAATTTTTTATGCAGTTATAAATTTTCGAAAAAAACTAATACATTTTCAATTAATATTGTTTCACTGTTTCTTTTTAAATTTATACGATAAAATTTTTACCACAAACAGAATGATTGTTTAATAAGAACTACAAAGGTTGCTAAGTTACTATATAGTTCCCGGAATTAAGAAGTAATAATTAAACTAACGAAATTATACTGTCCCGCTTTATGATTCCGCAGCTGTACATCAACCAAGAAAACTATAAATAACAATTATCAGTCGAAAATTATATAAAAAAATTTATTGTCGCAATGAATTACACAAACCTCAAAGTGAGTCGCTTTTTGTCCCGGTGAGTGTATTATCAGAAGAGGCTAAATTTCTAGAAGTGTTCTTAACTTGTGGTGAGTGAGTGCGATCTGCTCTAATCTGTAGTTTGTTTTTTGACAATTTATATTTTATTTTTTTAGGAATAATTTTTTAAATATTTAAGGCGGTATAAAAAAAATAGGTAATTAAATGCTTATGAAAGTTCTTTATTCGGCAGAATAAGAACTTGTTTCAGGATAATGGACGAATACTTATTTCCATATTTTTTGATTTGCTCTTATTTGTAGGTTGCTTTTAACAGTCTAATTTTAGATAATTACATATCATTTTCTTTTTCTGTTATTACTTTTATTCATTTAATTATATTTTTTATTAGTATGTTTAGGTGGTTGTTAGTTTTTATGAAGTGCTTTTAACTTTTCTTTTTCTGTTATTACTTTTATTCATTTAATTATATTTTTTATTAGTATGTTTAGGTGGTTGTTAGTTTTTATGAAGTGCTTTTAACTTTATTGAAAAGAAAAACTTACCAAACCAAAGCCTTCCTTCATAATCAGCTTTGCCATCGTTAAATCTACTTCTCGGTTTCTCTTCGGCTACGGTTGTTAAAACTCTAGTGCTCTGTAAGGAATTTCTACCATCCCAGTGAATAGCAGTTATAGACCTGTTCCACCCGGCAATTATAAGGTGAGGATCATCTCTCGATGGAACGGCAACAGCCAAATCACCGGGTAGAGTAATTGAATTTAATTCATCAGAATCCACATCATAACTGTAAAGACTTCCCGAGTGTATATCGACGAAATATAACAGTCCAGTCCTGTCGTCCCAGGTTGGACCTTCAGCGTGGTCAACGGGCTGTGTTAGTTGAATTACAGCAGGCTTATCGATGGTTATCACACTAAAAAATTATATATTTAAATTCCATCCGGAAGTCATTAATTTAATTTACTCACCCGTGAATAAGAAGAAATAATACGCAAAATTTTAGAGGCAACATATTTAAAGTTGCTCTTTGTATTTCATCTCGTTGAAATTTAATTTAATTGCGAGTTGAGAGGGCTTATCGTTACGATTGTAATAGTAAGTGTGGCTATCGCAAGTTACATCTTACATTAAAGTCGATTATAAATACATTTACCGACTTTGAAAGTTTGACCTCGTTCGAAAACTCTGTCACGCTAATTGTGTAATACGTATTTTATTTTTGCTAAAGATCTGATTGGTCTTGCGCTAAGACTAGAAAATTAAGCAAATCTATAATAAACAACGAAAATCGTGTTGATGTTTTGCAGTTATTTCGTATTTGCTAGAGAAAAGCTTTAGTTATTTTACAACGCATGTTTAATATTTGTATTTCTCAACAAATAAGGGAAATTAAATTTTATTAGAGAGTTTACGCTAACCCATTCTTACGTTATAAATGCACTCGTTATAAATTAGAAAATATAATTTTGCTTGAGAACGAACAGAAATGTACAGAATTTTACGCCTAATTTTCGACAATGTTTCAATACTTGTGCTTCTTCTGTTCGTTCTCAGGCAATAATTATATTTTCTAATTTTTAACGTAAGAATAGCGTGGCGCAAATACTCTATTGGTATTTATTTTTGTAATTTTATATTTGTAAATTTAACGTTAAATGAAATGTAGATGAAGTAAGAACGTTAATACAGGATTACAGCTAAAGGTCCACCATGGGGATCTCATGTACCATAAGATACAAAGGCGGTTAAATTACAAATAAGTTCCGCTATTTTGGGGTCTACAAAAAATAGTAAAAAAAAATTCTTCCACATTTCGGAAATATCTTCAAAAAACTGAAAATTCTCAATTTAGAAAACCTTCAATATTTTGATTATTTACTAAGATTACCAATTTTGTATTAAATTGTAATATAAAATAAAATCTGAATACGGCGATATGACAAAAATTTACCGGATGTCCTACTTAATTTTTTTAACTTGAAACTACTTCCACTTAAACTTAACTTAAATGCTATTGCCCATGAAATAGTTGCGATTCTGTTTTCTTCTATCCAAGTTCTTGAACAACCTGAAGTTAGGCATCGAGCGTATCTTTTTGCAATCGCCAACCTTCAGGATAGAGAATATTTGGCTGTTTGAAGAAAATATTCATCTATTTATTAGCGCGCAACTATCAACTGCACACTGAGAAACTCTTCCCTAAGCCAAAAGTTTTGTAGGAAATTTAGATTTTTGTATAGTATCTTTGCTTGATATCCATAGACGATTATTGGAAGCAAGTTTCATAAGTAGATAATAAAAAAAATTTCAAAATTACGTCTCGAAAGTTGCACCAAAATAGAATTCTTGATTTTGTTACAATGTAACTGATGGTACCTTTACGGATAGCCCTGCATTGTAGCCATTCCTCATAAACGCTTGGCGAATTATTTCACAAAGTACATTTCCCATTATTTCGGGAATCTTTTTGTAGCTCAGCCGCAGATTTCTCCATCTCTTGGAACGTGTTGCGTTCAAAACATATGTATCTCGAAAACGGCTAACTTTAGCGCTATTAAACAGATATATCTTATTCTAATTGTTTTAAAAAAAGTCGAGAAAATTTTTTTTTTAATTCCATAAGTCTGGCAGCAAAAAAGTAGAGTATTTTAAAAGCAAAATTTATATCGTTAAGGTCATATTATATCTCGTTCCAGAAAACTTGATGTCAATTTTTAAGGCAATATGTAAAAAACTTTAATTAGTGAAGAAAATTATAATTATATTGGCTTTAACGCCCTGTAAATCCTCCATTATCAAATTTGGATTGCATTTAGTTAATTTGCGATATTTTAATGTCAGGAATCTAGTGTTACTCTGTGTCATATTATTTTTAGATCACCTTATATATGAAAATTTAGATGATATTTTCAAAATGCGCTTAAGTCAGTCGAATTAGTGACAGGAGTAAAAAATTTATTTGCAACCGAGGCATTCAAACACTTTATTAAATCAACCACTGTTAACAAATTTTACATTTGAATTAAAAAACCGAATTACATTCATTGAATAAAACAAAAAAAAATATAATAAACAAAATTAGCCAAGTATGTTTTATCTGCAACGCACACAAATATTCTGATTTATATGAAAAATTACATATTTATATAAAACTTTTCATATAGTACATATAAACAATATTTAATAATCATCACCTCTTGATACGACCTCCTTGCATGTAGGTCTCAACATAATAGTGTGCTCAAATTGAGCAGTGTAACATCCCTTAATATCGCAAAGCGGCGGATAAGCATCTACAATATTTTTATCGCACAGATCCTTCAATGCCATTTGGTATTTTGTAGCACCAGCTCTGTCTAACCATCTCTTGCAGAATGCAAGAGTACCAAAGTTTTTGTTGATGATGTTGAGTAGAGTTTTTGAAGATTGCAAGCTGAAACAAAAACAAATTTACAAGACATCTTTTTGTTAATTTAATATACTTACCGCAGTGGCACGTAGGGCATATCAAAATTCTTCATATAATGAGAACAATCCATGTCATCATGTACAACACCACGACCTGTTGATCCAAAAGTCTCAATAGCATAAAACTCATTTTCTTCCATGACAGTGGCTTCACCACCCTTGACAATAGGCACTGTTTTTCCAGCGTGGATTCCTTAAAGCATCCAAATTTTAAAGTATTCATACGTCTACACTAATATCTTACTGTATGGTGCAATAGAATGGCCATTTAAGTTACGAATAGATTTAATTGGATACGTTTTTCCATCTAGTTCAACTTCGTAAGATTCCATGACTTCTTGTATTGCAGCTCCGATTTCACATAATTGCATATCAATTCCTACAATATAAACTTGGTTTTCTGCCTTTGATTTTATCCAAAAAGTACAACTTACCAGCAGCTTTGATGCCAGTGTTAGTTGCTTCACGAACGGCCTCGACCAATTTGTCATACTTCGGATTAAATGTCAGAGTAAATGCACAGTCAATAATTCTGCCATTTATGTGTGTTCCAAAATCAATTTTTGTAACATCATCATACTCCAAGACTGTTGTATCACCTGCGTTTGGAGTGTAATGAGCAGCGCAATGATTTCTAGAACATCCAGTAGGAAATGCCAATCCTGCTTTTAGACCATTCTCTGCAATCAATTTTCTTGCTGTGTTCTCAAGTTCTTCACATATCTCAATCATTGTCATGCCAGGTTTGATCCAACGTTGAATGTGTTGTCGGGTCTACAAAAAAGAAATGCTTTCATAAAATTAAGGTGTTAATTGTCATCTTAAGATTTTGCTTTGTTTACTCTCATTTTTTTTTTAAATATTATACATAATCCTTTATTATTAGTGTAAGTAATAATAATTATTATTCAAATTTTTAAAATGCCCAGGCCGATTAAGAGCTTTGTTTCGTGAAATCTAGTAGGTCCATGACTACTCTGTCGCTTATTCGTGTGTTTGGTCAAGGATAATGCGGTTTTATGGTAACCATCATTGTTTATGGTGTATAATGAAGTAAAATTCTCGTAGACTTATGGCCAGTTGCACCAACCACTTAAGCTCTGCTTAACTTTAAGCATCACTTAGAATATGAGTTACACAATGTTGTATAACGTCAAATATCACATTATAAACACCGCTTAAATTTAAGCTCAGCTTAAGTCATGCTGAAGGGATTGATGCAACTGGCCATTAAAATCGCCTTAAAATAATTTACAAAATATTGAAGACTGACATTTTAAATTTGTTTGTCCAGTCGCAAATGTATCCTATCACTTCGTGTTATTTAAATTGTAATTAAAAATTCTTAGTATTTGTTGTTAAGGACAAAGTATAGTATACTACTCGGATTACAGTGGCGTAATTTAAAATTTTTGCCTCCCCCGCAAATTATTCGGGTTCCTACCACGCGACATTGAAACGACTAGAAGTATACGATACTGCTCTTTACTCTTTTCATGATGCGCTTAATTTTTATTGTTTTATGTTGATAATTAAAAAGACAAAGAAAATGCAGAGAACGAGGATTTGGGCCCCCCACGTCGCGGGGTCCGCGGAACTCTAGTTCCGCCACTGCTCTAATAATTACAAAACTCGCTCGCTACTCTCGCTCGTGTTGCCAATATCCTCGGTAATAATATAGGGAGATCGAAATTGATCGTCCTGATCCTACACTCCTTTCTACGAGCTTGATATCGATATTTACATCCAATTATTAAAATAAAGTTAGCAACATAAGGAGATCTAGGGCAGTTACTAGATATCCCTAGGTTTTGTTGACAACTCATCGCTGTTCGTTCATGAAAAGTGTTTATTTCATTTTAATAACGATCTGATTAAACAATAAATATGTCCTTCATTAATAACGTTAAGTTTAGGTGGAAGTTTCATGAATGTTCTGTGCATGCTACTACTTTTCGTCCTAAACTTCACGTGATATTGTAAACATTGATATCAAGCTCACGAAGTGTTGTAGGATCAGGAAAATCAATTTCGATCTCCCTGTAGCATTTATCATATCGAAGTGCATAATAAACTACCATGAAGAGGCATAACAATATGTTAATGTTTTAACGTTTTTAATAGCTAGTTGAAGAATGGCTACGTATTACAAATCTATGAAATAAAACTTTCATTTAATAGTATATTAAATAACAAGTTTCATAAGGTATAATTTTAGTCCAAGTTTATAAACCTCGTCTTTGGGTCGTTTTCTAATGGACAAGTACTAAAATGTCGTATGAAACGTGTATTTTATACATTTTTTCTATTTTGATTGCTTAAACATAAAATATATCTGAGTTATTTTGTAATTTAAATTCTGTTTATGTGGTATTTGGTGCCACTGGTTTAAAATAATTTCAAACAAACGTCAATTTTGGTTTATTTTCTTAATCGTCACTGAGTCACGAGTCAGATCAATATCGAGCGATTCGGAAAACATAACCTAGAAAGTTCAATTGTGAAGATGGAATTAGCAATTATGTGAAAATTTTTCTTCGTCAGATTCATCAGATAATGAAAAAAATATTCGATTATCAACAAAGCATGTAACAATGAATGATGTGGTTATTAGGATTCGTCTTCTGCACAGAAAAATGGCTCTGAATTAAGAATGCGACCACAAAACACTCTTTAGAAGTGTAAGTTAAATTGCATCAGCTGAAATAAAGTTTTACATTGAGTTTAGGGCTAAAAGTGTGGTCCTACAGCCTACAGAGGGCAGTAATGTTAGCAAATTCTAGGGATATTTGCTTTTGGTACTAATAATTATCGTTGGTATTTGTCCCAAAACACGTGTTTTGACGTGGCTTTGTGATATTTGTTTTTAAGATTTGTTTCCGTGTTTTTAATTATTTAAATGTGTTTAGCATTTAACGGTTAATGTTAGATGCTAGAGTTTGTTTTTACGTTATAACAACGCGGAGTCGCTAGTTTCACGATATCAGTGATTTTTATACAAATAAAAATGGAAGGTATTAAAAAAAACAAAGAAATAAGTGCTGTGTGCCTGGATGTAAAGATCGAGTTAGCAAGAGACAGAGGTCCCCAAAAGACCCTGCTTTGTTTGTGGTTTGGATAGCAAATGTGAACGAACCTTATTTGGAAACTTTAACACCTAACGCAGTTTATCGTTCATTCTTTATTTGCAATACTCACTTTGCTCCAGAATTTCAAGTTCCTGGAACATTAAGAGGGCTACGAAAAGATGCTATACCTACTCTTCATTTAAACAAAAACATTAAAGAAAGATCGACACTTGGTTTAGGTAAAAATATGAAGTTTTGAAGAATTGAAGAAATTCTGTTTTTTTTTGCAGTTAGTGTTAAGGAAAATCTTTCTGAACCAGAGGAAAGTGATGTGCCACGACATGTGGAAAAAAGTTGTGGATGAAGGTGGTCCTGCTGCTAATGTTAGTTATGAAACTGATCCAATTCCTTGATGTTCACATGACCTTGATTTAGTACATACATCGTCTGTTACAGAAGTTCAATATCAAGGGTTCCTGTCGTATGTATGTAGTTATGAAATATACTACAAGTTATTTTAACAAATCACATACATTTATTTGTTTACAGACCCAAAACATCAAGTTAAAAAACGAGAGGCATTTTACAACATGCTGATGTTACTCGAAAACAGATTTGACGCCCAGATATAAAAAAATTTACAACCTCTTGGCGACATGGGGTCACAAAACAGCAGGTTTACAGTACAAAATTAAAAGTATTAGACAACGACTGCGCAATGCAAAAAAAAGCTGCACATTCACCAAATTTGGCAGTGTTGCTAAATTCTTTGAAGAACACAACCTATACATTTGTAACACAACAAATTAGATTGCAAGGGTTAATACCTCATGCTCGGAGATTTACAATGGATGAAAAAATTTTGGCATTGACACTGGGCCTAAAGCGTATAGAGTATTATGAAAAATCTTTTGTATGCCTTCATCAAGGACATTAACCAATTTATTAAATAAGATACCCTATGGCACAGGGATTAACGATCATGTGTTTAAAAGTTTGAAAGAATCTTTAAAGAACCTAAAAAATGTGAAAGACAAAATTTGCATACTGGCATTTGATGAGATTTCATTTAAATCATCTTTAACATTTAACCAAAAATTGGGTTGCATCGAAGGTTTAGAAGATCTTGGTACCAAAAGAAAACAATTGATTGCAGACCATGCAAATGTTTTTATGTTGAAAGGTGTTAATAAACAATGGAAGCAACCAATTTCCTTCCAACCTCAGTAGGGGTCCTATAAAATCTTTAGACCTAAAAAATTTAATAAAAGAAGTTATTAGTAAATGCCAAAGCATTGGGTTAAGAGTTGTGGCAACTGTCTGTGATCAGGGTGGGTCAGCAGCAATCAACAGTTTAATGAAAAAAAAAATGCAGAAGAGTATATTCGGTCAGGAGAAGATAACCCTCATTTTTGTTTTTTGCTAAATGGGGAGGAAATTGTCCATTATATGACGTTCCACATCTCTTCAACGGTATTCGAAACAATTTGCTGACCTAGGACTGCCGATTCATCAATTAAAACTGCAAAATGGGAATATATTCTAATTTTTTTTATTAGATTGTATGGAAACAACAAGAATGTGTCCTAAAGTAAAAGATGTTCACGTGTTTCCAAATAAAATGAACAAAATGAAAGTTTCTGTTATGGCCCAAATGTTCAGTGACACTGTGGGAGCACTGATGAAGAGAATTTCACGGTGGGGTAAATAACTGTTTTTTTTAATTCTATTTTTTGTTGTTTTTTTTTCTTTTAGATACAAAAACAGAGTATGATTTACCTAAAGAAAGCGAAAGTACTGCTGATTTTATTCTGTTTGTTGATCGTTTGTTTGATAGCTTTAATGGGAATGCTAGAAGAGCTCCACCAACTAAATCATTGAAAAGAGCTATTAAAATAACTTCAGGACACTTTAATTTTGAGAAAAGGCTATGAAAAGTGCTGGACCAAGTAACTTTTTTTAATACGACGAAACATAAATTTGTAAAAGTACCTTCAGTCTTGAATTTAATTAAAACTTTGAAGGGCTTTATATATTTAACAAAAAAACTTCTACCAGAATTGACTTACATTTTACCACGTGCTATTAATCAAGATTGTCTCGAAAACTTCTTTGCGAGTTTGAGAGGGCATGGGCGCTATATTACAAACCCATCAGCTACTCAGTTTGTGACGTCATTTAAAGCGCTATTGGTCAACAACTTTTTTTCAAGGCATTCACCAGGGGCAAATTGTGAAACCGATTTTACGGAGGGTGCCTTGGACAACTTAAGAAGTTTTGCGACTGGAGAAGAAATTGCTGGCATCTCACCCTTAGAAACTATTGATGTTGATATAAACTTAATTGATTTACCACTTCACCATAAGAAGACATGCGTTGCGAAAGCCACCTTGGCTTACTTGCTGGCTACATTGGAAAACAAATATTAAAAAAAATTAAATGTGATAACTGCAAGGCCAACTTTACATATAATCATGGTGATGTTCCACTCGAAATTATTGAAGCACGATAGCATCATGAAGCAACATTATTTAAGCCTGGTAGTTTCTTATACTATGCCACCTCAGAAGCAACGAGTCGCTTATTTTATTATTTGCCACCTATTGTCACCTAAATACTTTATTTTGTATATTAACGAATTTATTGAAAGAAGAAATTAATTTTAATGTTTTGAATTGTATAAATCACGATAATACTGAGATGATTTGTAAATTAATTGTGAAAAGCATATTTTTTTGGGTGAAGCAAGTGAATTGAATTCTTGAGGGCAAAGATGAAAAATTTATACTTTTTTTTAAAAACCAAACCTGCCAGAATTGATAGAATTAAAATGCAAGCGCATAATTTATATTAAAAAAAAGGAAAAGTAATAGACGTGTTAAAAAACTTTTTAAATAAATATAATTGAAAAATATTGTTTTGAAGAATTGAAGAAATTCTGTTTTTTTTACAGTAAATTGATTCAATTCCTGGATGTTCACATGACCTTGATTTGGTCATACATCGTCTGTTAGAGAAGTTCAATTTCAAGGGTTTCTGTTCTATTTTTGTTGTAATTAATTTTTTAAATAAATATAATTGAAAAATACAAATAGCTAAAAATTTTATGAATAGTTCGGTCCTACAGCCGCCAGAGGGCGTTAAAATTTGTTTTCAATTTAATACAAGCGACTTTCACTTCTAAAGAGTGTTTTGTGAATGCGACTAGCCGAATAACGAACCTTGTTCTTTATTAACCTAGGAAGCTGTGTTTCGGTTATTTCAACAGATTTTCGTTGTTGTAAACATAATCTACAAATTCCGATATCGCAATGATTCATAACGGTTCGGTTGATCATCATGCGTCGCCTCCAGAGCAACTGTTGTCCGATCTATAACGTCACATTATTTTTAAGCAATCTGAGTTGGAGCGGTTCAGTCGAAAACGCTACAAGATAATAAAATAAACTTCTGGATGCTTCAAGAGCTACTTTATGTACTGTAGTACTAATCACAAATTAATTTGGCTTGTTTAGGGGGTTTAACAATTCTTCAAATCACCAGTTTTAGCAACAGATTTGCTTACAAGTTTAAAACTGACTGAAAGATGTTAATTTTTAGATTCAAATTGAAGGCTGCTGAAAAACCGACTGCCAAACAACCAATTAATTTCCGAGTTTTTGGTGGGCGAAATTCATTTACTCCCCCTAGTTTAAAAACAAACTATAGTCATTTATTATTCTAAATTGTGGTCTTGTGATTTCCTTTCATTATAAGTAACCTTATGGTTCGTAATCTTTTCTATTGAAAAACTAAAGTTAATTATAAACAATGCAATATATTTTTTAACCAAAACTAATTCAATTCCGATTTAATCATACAATAATGATTAAAATGGTGAAATAAATGCTATAATTAGGAATGCACCGATAGTGATTTGATTGATATATCAGTTGACTGATAAGCAGAGTCTCGCAAATTAAATTCAGTTTTCATTGGTATGGTATCAGTAGGGGTACCGGAATTAGCTACGAATAAAAGCTAAGCGCGCACATGCGACTATCAGACGACTGAAAAATCGTAATCGCAAGAAAAGTAATTGAAATATATTCAGGTAATAAAAAACGTCTCCCCTTTGAAATGTTATGGTCTTTCCACTGATTGTCCGTCTGCTAAGCATAGCACTCACATTTTATGGGGGAGACATCTTATTGCCGATTATACCCAGTACTGCCTTTTATAATTCAAAAATCTAAAAAATTACTTATGGCCTTGAAATAATGTGCAAACGTGTAATTTTTGAGATACATGACCTTCAAATTGCACACGAACAAGTACAGAGTGGAACAAAATGATTCTCATCTAGTTACTTTTTCATTATCCATGTAAAAATAAAAAAGGCCAACGAAAGCAAGTCACATTAAGTGTTGAAAGTGGCCACCATTTTGCTGCATTCATATGAGTACATGATGTTTCATATTATTAACCATTTCCAGTCCGTTTTTTTTGTTTTTTAGAAAAAGCAGGAACTTTTTTTCTGAATTGCAGTGTAAATACTATTGATAATTGACGTTTATTTCGATAATATAATAGTAATCTACTGAAATAAGACTAGAAAAATTGATTCCAAATGAAATCATTAGGATTTAACATGAAAATTGTAAAAACAGTTTTACTCCTTATTCAAACATAAGAATACATCATATTTGGAACATTTTATTCTCTTTTATCACTATTCGACATTCCGACATATCGACATACCGATGTCGGATATGTATCGCCATCCGATATTTCAGTATATTGATACGTATCGCTATCCGATATTCTGATATATCGATTCGTATCGATACAGAAATCGTATCGAAATTCGATATGGAGTTTTCCATATCATTTTTCTTTACTAATAATTTGCAACTGAAACTGATATCACCGAAATTTGTTCCAAAAGGCCTATGACGGAAAAATAACTGTTTCAAAACAGATCTAAAATAATGGACTTATTCATTTTTATGTAACAGCTCTTTTAAAATAGGTTGCAGCGTTATCATTGTCAGTTATTATTCGTTGCCGCTGTTACACGAAAATAACAGCTACGAAGTAACTTCTCATGCCTAGCATGTATGCATGACTTAATTTTATAACGTAAAATATAATAAATAAATTAGATATATTACACGAAACTATGTATTTATATTAGCAAATAAGATCAAAATGTGTTACAAGTCCAATGATTCCAATTGGACTTATTTCATATGACCAATGATTCCATTTGGAATCATTTGAATATTTCCAGTTATTATAGATGTTCTTAGAAAATCTACATAAATAGTATGATTTGCAGAAGCTAAACAAAACAATCAAACGGTACAATTTTCCCTGCAAGCAATAATGTCTTAAGATTTACCTTATTTTTCAGATCAAACTTCAAAACGTTACCAAGAGTTAATGTTGAAAATAACCGTTGCTTCAAATAAATTTTACCCATAAAAACCTAATAAGTTATCACTATCTAGCAGGATTAAAATGCAATAAGATTATTATGTTCAAAGAGAATATTATATCGTATTTGAAAAAAAAAATACAATATTCTATGAGATGATTCCAAATGTAATCATTTGTCTGGAAAGGGTTAAAATGTGCTTCAATATAGTGAAAGCTTTCATAAGCAGACACCGACAGTTCCAATTTTTTGTCCGCTTGTGGGAGCTATTCGCTTATAAGAATGCTTAAGCAAAGTAATAATACCCAAAGTTTTGGTTTCAGAAAAATTATTTCGTTCATGAGAGACGTCCGCTTATGAGAACTGTCCATATGGAGACCTTTCCAGTGTTATCTTCTAACATTTTAATGTGATTCTTGTCATAAATTCTTGCAAATTATTAATTCTTTCTTTGTAAATTTCATTTTTAAGAAAGCCAATATGAAGAAGTCTGACATGATGAGGTGTGGTGATCTTGCCAGTCAAATTCCCCTGCTTACAACTCGGCAAGAAAAAAACTTCCAGTGGATTTCTCTTTGTCACATTTCCTGTTCTGTAGAATCTCTCTAGAATTAGTGCAAGGCAGTTTCTTCAACAATGTTTGGAAACCCAAGTCGAAACCGTACTTTGCATTCAAGAATAGACTATTGCCATACTCCATTTATTAAACGTCCAGATCAGAAATAAGCTTGCATAATGAAAATGTTTTCTTACAAGCTTGTTAATTTAATTCAATAAATTATAATAATTGTCAATTTGACTAGTTTGTGATATTTATTGACAGAACCAGTTAATTCAAAGAGTTTAGAGCAGCACAGGAAAATATACATGTGGAAAAATTCCAAATGTAACTAGATGAGAATCATTTTGTTCTACTTTGTATAAATTATGACATTTAAATTTTTAAAAATCTTGAAGCAGGTCCACAAAACCAAGAAAGCTTTATGCAAATATATTAAAATACCAAAGCAATGAAAGTAATTTCAGAAATTAAAAAAAAAATGCAGAGAAAGTTGTGCAAGGATAAGATTTTTTGACACAGCAGCCCGCAGCCAAATTACATATGAAAAAATTAATTTGAATTAAAATTAAAAAAACTTAGCTGCTGCATCAGGAGCTTAATCTCTTCCTTCATAGAGGTTTTAAAAATGAAAATGTCATAATTTACATGTTTGTGTGAAATTTCAAGATCAAGCATCTTAAAAATTATGTTTTTGCATACTATTTCAAAGTCATAGTCGTGATCTCAGGATATCTAAAGGAAATATATATAAAAATTTTATGAAAAAGTAGTTAAAGTAAAATTGAACTATTTCAGTTCGTTTTGTAAAAAGAAAAATATGTTTTACTTGTCTGTGAGCTTCAGCTGCAAGACGAACTTCATTGTAAATGCCTTCATGCATTCTGTCTAGAGCACGCTTTTCCTCTGAAGTAAATCGATCTTTTGCAGTACGATCATCCTTGTCCTTGGAGTACTGCATAATTTGCCCTTCAGGGAATATCTGATCAGGAAATAATTCAAGAATGGGTATCGATGGAGGATTAGTTTGCCCCAGAGTTTTGCCCCCTTTCTTACGGTTACGCCTTTTTTTCTTCTTCTCATTATCTCCATCAGCTTCTATGATTTCAGGTTCGTGCACACCATTTTCTTTGGGCGCATCGATTGCATCTATAATTACCGCATCGCGACCTAAATGCAAAAGAAATAATTTTTTTTTGAGAGAAAAATGTGTCAGCCGGTTACGTCGCACTTGCGAAATTTGGTTTCGTACCTGCATTTTTCTTCTTTTTTTTCTTTTTCTTCTTTTTAGCGACGTCGATCAAGTTTGAATCTGGATCTATTAAATCTTCAGCGTCATCGTTATCTGCATTTTCTTCCTCCTTATCGTCGAGCTTGGCATCTGTTTTTACGGCCGCCATTTCACTGATAATTTTTTGTTCATCGAAATGACAACTAACAGAAGCGTTGCCAGATGAATTCAGATTTTTCTCACTAGATTTTTGGGCCGAAAATTCCCTAGATTTTTTCCAAAAATCTATAATCCATTGATTCACTATGCAGTATGCAGTCTAGTGAGAATGTGTTCCTCATGCATGTAACTGAATTTTGACAATGAATGTCATGTTTTATTAGATGCTTTCCAGGTTAGCGTCGGAGTAGCTCTAATAAGTTACATCGGAGTAACTCTAATAAGTTACATCGGAGTAGCTCTAAGTTACTCTAGAGTAGCTTGCAGCTACTCCCACGCTAACTTGGAAAGCGTCTATTTGAAGATGACTCCGACTTAAGCGATGTTGCAATATTTACTTTTTATCACGAACGCCCGTATGCACAGGCAAATCTTTAGACTAAAGCCAAAGTCAAACTTATTTAAGCAAAGTGTCGTCTTAAGCTTAAAGCCATCTACTCAGCTAAACGTTTTTCATTCATTCAATCAAAATATGAAAAAAAACGTGGTAAACTTTAAGCGGCACTACATCTTTTGTTGCACTCATATTAGTATCTAAGCTGAGTAGTCGAAAATAAACGCCGTCAAAAATGGTAAAATATTTTTTTTAATGATTTTCGTATTGCAGCTGAAATTAATAAGAACGGGAAATGTCAAAAAAATTGATTTTTTTAGAGATAGGTTAGAATTATTTGACGGTATGTCAATTTACAAATAAATAGGTTATATTTTTTCGTAAGGTGTGTATTTGTCAAGTAGACAATTCATTGACAAATACAACCAAATTTACAATTGGAAAAAATTCATTTCCCGTTTTTTTTTTGACTTCAGCTGTTTTCGCTCAAATTTTAATTAAAATAAGCAAGATCTTTTTTATTTCAAAAATGGCTTCGCTAGGTATTTAGTATTAACAACAATCTTATCGGGTGATTTTTATTACGAAAATATGTTAAACATTTCTGTTAACACTTCAAATAAACTGAGACAATACGCAACAACATCCATGGCCCTGGTGGGATTCCAACCTATACCGCCGAGCTGCACAACTTATAAAGTCGGCTATGCTAACCACTGCCACTTGACAGCTCTAAATTGTCTTCTCATTTTTTTTTTTTTTTTTATTTTTCCTGTTGTACAGGGTGATTCTTGAATAGGCCGGGAAGAAAAAATATTGAAAGAAGAGATATCACAGATGATAAGAATGTTAAAAAATTTTATGTATAAATAGGCCGTCTAGAAAATTTCCGCCATTTTGAAATTTCTGTCAATAGAATGCTTATTACACATATTATCTAATATTCTCGATATCTTGATATCCTAGTATTTTTATCAAAATATATATTTCAAAGAATCTAACAAAAAAGTGACCACAATTGTTATATGTTAACAATTTTAAATAAACAGAAAATTTTGAGTAATTTTGTCAAATTAAAAAAAAAAGAGAAAATTGGTGGAATATGTAAACCATGCACATTAAGGTTACGCCAAGGAGCGCCAGCTTTATCTCGCTCTCTTCTATCTCTTTTAATTTGGGGTTAAATTCATTCATAAACTCTGCAGCAACAGTAACTTGTTACATATGCATCCTTTTTGTCTTTAGCGGTTGATCTATGGTTTCATCGCGTCCTTTTTAATTTGTGGGACGCAAACCGCGGAAATGACCTTAATGTATATGTGAGGACAGCGCCACCTATTGTGCATTAGTGTTGTGAAAATACGAGTTGTGTCACATGATTTTTATACACTTGAATGTTGTAATTAATTTCATTACCAAGAAAGTCAAATATTATGTACTACAATCATAAATTGTCATAAGGGTGATATTATTCCCATGCCAGGAGTCTCAAGAAATTTTTCATAACACTAATTCAAAATTCACGCACCAGAAGGCGCTGAACACAAAGATTTGCATGGTCCCTATATTTTCCACGAAGGAATTCATTATTAAGGGAACGATTCATTTCAAATTGCCGAGAATTGACTTGAAAATGGACGTAAAATGTTCTACAAATGCCGAATTCGGTAATTCCTCCGCGCTCACTTTATTCACTCTTCGAGCACTTTTGTCTCACTTTCACATATATCAAAACAGCTGCGTTCTCACTCTACTTTTCACTCCGTGCTTGCACTGCGTGAATTTCCGAACTCAACAAAAGTATAAGCTACGATGTGATCTACTTTTAAACTTAAATGGAAGTGGAAATTACTTAAAATAAATTAACAAAACGGTCGATGTCATACACATTAACAGAAAATATATTTTAAAAAATAGTCACAGCAACTTTAGGAGAAATGAAATAGATCTCGTTGCAGGCAAACATTTATACTATACGTTGTATCAATAATTTCAGACTACAATCAGTAGTTTTTAAAAAAAATTTCGGGAGAATTTATAGAAAATATAGCTTCAGTTAAAACGTATTTTGTTTAAAAATACATGAAATGCATAGATTCACCGGAGTTAAAGTAGATGGGTCTGAACATAAAAGAGAATTAAGAGATTATGGAGAATCAGGGTGGAGACCCAACCCAATTTATTCTGAGGGGAATACAATTCGAAGTTCTGTATCAATGTTGTTTGAAGAAATATAAACTCCTTTACTCAACGGTACCAATTACAACTACCGTACGAGTCTGGCGTCCAAGGCTTGTTTGTATTTATTTGAAATGAAATAAATCATAATGTAATAATTCTATGTACAGCTACTGTATATCATATACAGTTACATAGCGTTAAACAGTGTGTAAGTATTTCAGGAATGTTTTAGTATTAATTTTTAGTCGTTGGTTGTCAAGGATTACTATTTATTATTGATATAAAATTGGTAAAAAATTTTAATAGCACACATTTTTGAAAAATTTAATATGCCTATTTCTGATACTTATTTTATAAAAGTACTTAATAAATTATTTCAACAGACACTTAAAATCGGCACTATCGCTTTACGTTTCATTATCGAATACCAGTATTACAATATGGCCATCTACCCGGGAAAACTGTAAAGTCAATATTCCTCGTATACAAAAGATGCCGCTACGTCCTAAATGGTATTTACTTATGCATTAAGAGATTAAGGAGAACCCAACCCAATCCAACCCAATTTATTCTAAGGGGAATACAATTTGAGGTTCTGTACCAATTACAACCACCGTTATGCAATCTGACAAGCAGAAATGCAATTCTCACCATTTGAAACGCGCCCTTAAATAAAAAGAACTTGTAGTTATTTCGACCAAAAAAATGTAAGAAAAAAATTAAATAATAGCATGAATTTTACATTCACGAAACACCAAGTCTACTCAGGATGCAATTGATTTGGTTTAAGGATCCCTGAACGATAAAATATAAATATAGGATTAAACAGAAAATACATAAAAAAAAAACTAGAATTGTTTTCCGCTACTGTACTTGTTTCGTTCATAAATTCGTATAGTTATTTTTTTTTTCGGATACTTTCTAGACGGACTATCGAGGACACTAGGACACTTTTAAATCCAGTAGTGATACGTTTCTATTATTTTATTATATTGAATCTCATGTTATTTTCAAGTCAGTAATTAATATTTATTTCATGTTAAATTTTAATATCCATAAAATGTCACAGCAATAAGAATTATAAAACTATTGAAACATTACCTCAAGCATGACTAAAAAAAATAATTTCAAATAATTTTACATTCATGGTCGGCATTAGTTTTACACGGCTAAAAAAGTTTTGTCCTAGTTTTTTTATGTTGACAAAGGTATTTTAGTTTTCCAGAAATAATTAATGTAATATTGTACCTAAACGATAATTTCTTGCCGAACAGATAATAGATGAACAAAATAAAAACAATTATAAAACTGTATTATCAAGTTTTATAACCGCATTGTAAAACGAATGGATTGACGAATGTCCTTATCGATATTTATATGAGATCGCCTAGTGGTCTAGCTCTTAAAATGTAACAAAATTCAATACGTGCGTTCAATTTGTTATTTTTTAAAGCAGTGGAATTAAATTATTGTTCGCTTCGATGTAAGTTTTTCATTTTTGTACACCTTTCAGAATGTAACTGATTTTAATTAATATCACAACACTTAATACATTTGTATGATGCATTGAACATCGGCGTTTCAACTGTGTGCTATTAACTCACGGTCAAGTTTTACGATTGAACTACTCTGATTCTCTGCGTAACACCATAAACGTTTATTGTACACTTTTAGAGATGTTATCCTTTGCCTTTGCCCTTTGGTTCTGGTTTTGTGCATGAGCGTATCGTGAATTCGGGATAAATTCTTAATTATAAATTATTGTATAGACATTTTCTAACTTTTCTTTCCATATTCTTTCGTCAGTATTTTTTGATGGTTTATTCAAGAATAATTAGCCAATGAAAAATGTCACATGTGACATAGTCCGTTGCGTTTTGGGGTTGAAGCATCCATGACGAAAGATAGGATTAAATAAAATATAGAATCATATAGCAATCAGAGAAGGAGAAAAATCTTGAAAATTGGCTCGTCGTGAAAAATATTTTTGCCGTGCAAAGTTTCAAAGTTAGAGATGGGTTTCCACTCGGTGCAATCGCTTTCACCGGTGGAATCATGGAATGCACTTGGTGCATTGCCAATTTTTCTAAATTCATATAGAAAATTTATTTCGTTAAAGTGGTTCCAGACATTATCTTTTAATCTAGGCATGCTGAATTAAACTTGACTAACATGAGATTAAAAAAATAATTTTATTCATGAAAGCCAAACTTACTCAATGTTTTGTTCAGATTTTAGTTATTGAGTTTTGGCTTAAACTTAAAAGTAACTGTTCACCACACACTGTGAAATGTAAACCCCTAAACACCTGCCAACAATAAGCAAGAAAAGGTTATGCTTCATGTTGTTTGAGTGGGAAATTGAATTTTTTGAATGCATACATTGTATTCAAACATGCTTCCTGGTGAATGCTCCCATATTGGCAGGGCCGGTATAAACTTTTGCGGAGCCGTGTTCAAAAATTGCGTTGACTTAAAAAAAAACTAAACCACAATTAATTAATTTTTATAGACATTTTTACATATTATATAAGATCATAGGATATTATTAAATAATTTTCCTGACCTTTTTAGTTTCAAGGTTTTTATTACATCATCAAAACGTACAGAATTTTCTACCTCACTCCCGATTCATCTTAAACCCGCCTCGCGCCGGCCCTGCACATAAGTGCTTTCACATGCACCAAGTTCATTGTCTGGCCCATCTCTATTCAAAATTAATTAAATTTCTTAGTGTGTAGTGTAATCAATTCTCTTCCGTAATCAAATTTTCAATTCAATTTATTTCTATTTTGTGTAAAAGAGGTAAGTATTAATATATTGGTACGTATGGCTATAAAAATGAACAGAATACAATATCTGAAAAATTAAAATTCTGATCATTTCTGATAACACACTGACCGGCAGAAAGTTGGATACATATGGGAATTTTTTTATTATTGATTTCTCACAAAATCTTATTCTTTATGAAAGCCCCTGCATCTTCCCAAACTTAAAATGCACATTTCACAATTTGAATACCCCTTGTTATATACAGAGGAAATTAAAATATTCGAAATCGACATAAGAGAAATAAGTTAAATTTTTAATATATTATTCCCAATATTCAAAATGAAGACATCAATTTTATTATTTTTAGTAAAATCAGGTACAAATCTTTAACAATCAATGACGACCACAATTTATTGCACACGATTGTACTTTACTCTTAGGACGATTTCAGAAGTTTTGGTTCCCACAGTATATGACAAAAGGCATTCAAATTTTGATATGTGCATTTTGAATTTGGGAAAATGCAGGAGCTTCATAAAGAATATTTTTTTCTGAAAAGTCAATAATAAAAAAAGTCCCATATGTGTCCAACTTTCTACCAGTCACTGTGCAATTCAAATAGAAATCTAGTTTATATCATTCCCAGCCAAAATACTTCATCTCTTTCAACCTATAAAACGTATACATGTATACTGAAAATAATTGTACACCGTGTTCGAGAAATATGGAATATATCAAAATATGTTTCAAATAAAAGTTGTTTGACACTTATTTTTCTATCATAAAGAAACAAAAGTGCTACTCGTAATGGTTTATATTTTTAAATTATAGCCCCTTATTTTACTCATTTGAAAATTAATATATTTCTCTTTTCCTCAATATAAACATTAAAATTCTTTCTTTCGTAAATTTAAATAATTACAATGATGGACATATTAACTTGATTAAATTACATAATTACAACATGCAATTTGAAATTGTCTCTTTCAGTCATGCTTAAGGTCATTTTTCAATAGTTTTATAATTCTTATTGTTATTATAGTTTATTGGTTTTAAAATTTGACATGACATAAATATGAATTACTGACGACAATAAAGTAAGATTCAGTATAATAAAATAATGGAAACGCATGTTTACTGGATTTAATGTCATCCTAGTTTTTTTATGATATTGATAGTAGGTACTTTATCATGATTGTCAATAGACAAGATAATGCTTGTTACTTATAATTTGAATTGCCAAGAAATATAGATAATTTCAAGCATGTGTCAATTATGTTTGTAATTTATGTTATATATTGTAGGTTTTTTTTAATATCTACCTAGCAAATGTTGCTGATATTAATATCTGTTACCTGAATGTTAGGAATTTCAAAAATGTCTGTTCTACGTTTAATGATAAAAGCAAAATTCTAACAGAAACTCTAGAATTTGCACACTGACAGGTATTATAAAAAAAAACAAACTATAACAAATTTTGTATAAATCAAGCAAATATTAAACTTTTCTTATTTCAATAATATGCAAATTAATTAACAAAAAGACACTGCTAAATTTTAATAATATATTTGTGACATTTATGTCTCACAAATACAAAAATTTAATTAATTTGATTAAACCAATTTTCAATATTCATAAACTTTGTCGTGGAACAAATATTTAGCAATTTAAATGTACTTTCTAAGGCAGTAATAAATAGAGATTCGCTAGGAGTTAAACTATTTTGAAGTAATCATTTTTTGCTTGTTTTATGAAACTATTTTGACTCTTTCAATAAAAAAATGATTTATTTTAAGAAAACCATTTAAATATTTGTTTTTAAATGCAGTTGCCCTTTCACATGTTCAGTTTAAGCAATCCATTTTGTGACATTATAGTTTTGTAACGAACTTGATATTCATTAATAAAAGGTTGTGAAATCTTAATTATGTATTATTATAAAATTAACTCCAAGTGGAAATTAACACATAAAATTACAGGACTAAAAATAAATACAATATTTACAATTTAAGAGATAGGCAGTATTTAATATTATATCCTATAAATACCATATGTTGATAATTGCTTTTTCAAACTTATTCATAAAGCTTTCCCCTTAAAAATTAATTGCTTTTCCGAAGTAAGCTGCTAAGTTGGCTTCTCTTAAAGCTTCAGCGCATGTTGGGTGAGCATGACATGTTCTGGCAACATCTTCAGCAGATGCACCATACTCTTGAGCTAGAACAGCTTCATTAATCAGTTCACCTGCAGATGGGCCTATGATATGAGTGCCTAAAATGCGGTCTGTTGCTTTATCCGAGAGCACTTTTACGAATCCATCAGTATCATTGTTTGTTTTTGCCCTGGAATTTGCTAAAAATGGGAATTTTCCAATTTTGTATTGGACACCTTCACTTTTCAAGTCTTCCTCCGATCTACCAACCCACGCTACCTCAGGATGTGTGTAGATTACAGATGGAATGCAATTATAATCTATATGAACTGGGCCTCCTTGAATACCCTCCACGCAAATAATTCCTAGAAAGAGCATAAGTTGCAAGTAGAATATTTGAGTTTGGTACAGAAAAACAGTTTTGTTCCTGTTATTAATATTGAATAGAAATAAAATACGAGATAAGAAACTATAAAAAATAAATAAAATAATGTTGTTGTAACTCTTGGAGAATATTATTTGTCATCATTAATGGGGAGAAATAATGCTCGAAGTTTTTTGTACAACATATTTACAATCGATTCTAAATCTGTATACTGTCAATATGCTCAATAAATGTTGGCAGATGTATAGTGAAGTACCATTATCATAAACAAATACACTAATCAGCAATTAAAAATATATATAACTCCTTAATTAAGATTATCAATCCCGGTTATCTCTATACATATGAATGTCGTCTCATTGTGTAATATTTACCTTCATCTTCTGCCTTATGTGCCAACATTGGGCCATGAATGCAATCTCCGATGGCATAAATATTAGGGATAACAGTTTGAAAAACAGAATTTACTGGAATACGACCTCGTTGATCTCTTTCAATTCCCATCTCTTCTAATCCCAAGTTTTCTGTGTAAGGTCTTCGCCCAATCGCAACAAGAAGAACATCACATTCCAACTACAACAACAAACATTAAATAATAATCATTAAAAATAATTTGAATACCTCTTCTTTCTTATCTGGGTTTTTCACGTCTTCTACACCGACTTTTATTACACCACCATCTTTTTTTGCAGATGTTACTTTCGTTCCAAGTTTGAAATGCAAACCTTGTTTGGTCAAAATTTTCTGGAAACTTTTAGCTACTTCACCGTCAATACCAATGCCACCAATAGATTGCAAAAATTCAACTGCTGTTACTTCACTACCCAATCGCGACCATACGGAACCCTAACAAAAGAAAAAAATTTATAAGAAGCTTTTCGGTTTTGAATGAAAACTATTTACCAATTCCAACCCAATAACACCAGCTCCAATAACTATTAATCGCTTTGGTACGGCATTCAAAGAAAGTGCCCCTGTCGATGAAACAATTTCTTTTTCGTCAATCTAAAAAATTACTAATATAACTCAAAATCACAGAAAAGTATAGTTTGTACCTCAATACCAGGAAAAGGAGTAACTTCAGATCCGGTTGCTATCAAAATATTCTTAGTATTAACGACTTCTGTTGAACCATCAGGCTTAATTGCAGTGACTTGATTTGGTGAAGTGATTTTTCCATGACCTTTGACCAAAGTCACTTTGTTCTTTTTAAATAGTTGTGCAATTCCGCCTGTAAGTGCTTTAACGGCTGAAGATTTGGCAGCCATAAATTTTTCTAGGTCTATCCTAACATTATCAACTAAAAAAAAAATTAAGTTCAAAAAAGATTATGTATAGGAATATTCATATACAGTGTCCATCAAGTGGTGCACATTCTCTAGAATCTAAATCTAAATAAATCAAATGTAGTATTTTTGAAAAGCTCTACATCAGGGATCCTCAATTTTTTAAGCACCGATTCCTTAGAAGAAAACAAAATTTTCATCAACCCGCTCCCCTTTCAAACTTAACTTACCATAACTTTACAACGGTACATGTACTGTGCCTAACAAAAAATCTGGGACAACTCTACACCTGCATTTTTGAGTTATTTTATTAGTTTGAATGCAGTTTTAAACAATTGATTTTGCTTCTTCTATGGTAACGTAAAAAACAGATATAAACATTTGATAATATCAACTTAAATTCGTGGTATTTACAATAGAACATATTACATTTACTTTACAGTTACTTTACAACATAGCAACCATTACAGTATAGCAACGTATTAACTACTATTACTTTTTATTTTCAATAAACATCAATTGTGATAATTATTAAAATGACAAGAAAACTTGATTTGATATTATTAATGTTTAATAGAAGTGACATTAGTCACCGTCATTTTATATCAAATTTCGCATGAAATGCGAAAAAGTAATCTCATTAGAAAAGTGTTCTCCAAACTCGTATGACCTTTTAAATTGCTCGCTCGTATTCAAACAAGCCAAACTTGTTTAGTAAAACTTCACTTTTCTAAACTTGTTGCGTAATATACTATTACATGCTATGTAGTAATAAACGATAAGAAAAATTCAAGAGAAAAAACCACTTCGCCATTTAGTTTTCTGAAAGGATGTGCGATTTTTGCGCTTTTGTGCTCATTTGCGCACGCAAAGTGGGTAACTGGAAAGCGGCTAATAAGTATTCCCAGAATAGATTTATTGAAAGTAGACCATCGGCAAACTTACCATATGAGCTTCTGCAAAATATTTTAAATCAAAAGGTAGCATACCTTTTTAAAACGGCTGAAGGTAAAAAAAATGAGACTCACATCAAATGTGCCGACAAATAGTTTCGTATCTGCTATGATATTAAAATGTGCCTTTACTTTAAAAAATCTAATTGTGCAACACATAATTTTATATGAAGTGTCACTTTTTTACTTTCAGTGCAAGCAAACAGGGTTTTTAGAGGAGGCACTAATTCCTCTGTAATGTATAAAAAATTAAATAGAATAATGTAATACAGATCTTATTTAATAGCAATTGGCAAAATATTGAAAAATAACGCTTTTTGATGTTACAAAGATGATTGCCGAAGGGTTAATGGAAACCCAGCATGTAGTGACTAATAGTTCCTTGACTTCCAAAAGAGCCCTAAAGGTTCACCAACCTTTAGGTTCATTGACACTTTTCAATTTTTCATCGACTAAGCTGGGAATGTCTGCTCTATTTGATATATACAACCCATACTGTTTTTAATGTCACTTTAAATAGTACTAATTAATTCCTCCAAGTATCCAGTTCAGCTTTCCCTATAGATAGGTTTAAGTATTTCATTTATGTTATTATTATTTTATTTTCATGTTTATTTTAACTTTTCATTTAAGTATGTTAACATCACTAAAATATTGGTAGTAATTTTTGATTGGACCAGTGACTTAGTTCTTAAGTCAATTATTTTGTATAGAATTTATCTGTTTGCTTAGTAATAAGTAAAAATTTTATTCAAATAAATAAGTTGTGAATGAACATTGTAAAAATTACTGAGGAGTAGACAACTTTCAAAAGAGGCCTCGAAAAGAAAATTAATTTCCCATAACAGTTCTCTTGCAAATATAATAAGAAGTGATCAAATGAAAAATGAATTAGAGTTGGTGATGTATCTAAACATACACGTGTGATTAGTTCATTGAACGTTCCTTCAGTTACTTTGCCGTTTCTAGAAAGCAAAAAAAAGCGTTTTATTTAAAAAAAATTAAAGTACATACGAAAAATGACCACTGCCTGCATCAAGATACTTTTGAATTCTATGAACAATGGCGTGACTAATTTTAAACAATATTTCTGACATGTTATTTATGTCACAATTGATTGACAATTAGTATTAATATGACATTATCCAGCACACGCATTTAAATTCCAACTGATTACAATTATTAGTAAAGAAATAAAATTGTTTTGAAAATTAAGGTTTTTTTCTCAAGTAAAAAGTCCTAAGCAAACTTAAAACCACTTTGATAGTGTGAAAATGCACAATTTAATGTACTCAATTCATAGAAAAATTCAAATAAATACTTTTTACAAAAATCATAATAGCTCAAGTAGTCTAAAAGGTTTTGTGACTTTAATAAAATGTTATTTCTTGCTGGTATTTTGATTTCTCTAGAATACAACGTGAGAAAAAAATGATTGATATCTATGAAGGTGCAGCTCGATTAACATATATCCAAAAATATAATCGACTTATCAATATTCACTTCTAAGAATTGTCAATGTCCATGTACAGTAGTGCCCATCAAATTTGCATGCTAATCTCACTCTTATTGACCTGCAATGAAAACAACGGTTCTTGTATTCTATCCTCTCCCTACTAGGGATTAGGTGTCCTTGAAATCAAAACGAATAACTTGGCAACGAGTACATACAATGCACATTAATTGACAACATGACTTTGACAATTCTTGGAAGTAGATAATATTTTTGGGTATAAGTTAAGTGAGCTGCTCCTTCACACGTCAGTCATTTTTGCTCGCATTGTAAAATTAAAAACTGAAAACTCAATCTACAATTTAAAGGCATCTTCAGAACACTATGCAATTAAAAATCTTGTCTGAGTTAGGTTAAGTTACATTGGCTTATAATATTAGTCAAAGTATTGAAATCTCAAATTTTTCGTTAAGACATGACTAAATTGAACAGATTAATGCCTTTTCTACAATTCATAATTAACCAGGATAGAAATACTTTTGAAATTATATTATATTAAATTAAATAATGCCATATCAAAATAAATGCCTGGAACAATATCTTAATCTAACAAAAAAATGTTATGCTGGGCCATTTATGCAAATTGTGTATGGTATAGTCAAACTGAACACCCAGTAAATGGAAAAATAATCTTAACAACTTTACTTTTGAATATAAAGTGCAGTAGCATTCATATTTTCTTGAGTTGAATAGTTTTCAAAATCTAGAGATGTTGTTACTTAATGAACAACATGTATGAATGATATAATTTTATTTTAAGTTACCTATAATACCACGATTTTTAAAATCTTCAGAATGTGCCTGATGGTAATAATGTGAATTGTTCAACAGTGCTTTCGAAGGAATGCAACCAACATTCAAGCATGTTCCACCAAGTGTTGGATCTTTTTCTATAGACACGGTCTGAAAATTACTACATAAAAAGAAAGCTCATGGAATTTAAGAATTATTTTCTTACTTTCATGCCCAATTGGGCAGCTTTAATTGCTGCCACATACCCACCAGGTCCTGATCCAATTACTACAATATCAGCCTCATGTTGTGCAGAATAATTTCGTTGCTGCAAACTAATTAGAACTCTGCTGTTGTTTCCTAAATGCTTCTAAAATATTAAATAGGTATATTTTAAACACTTTGCCCATAAATGAGCCGTAAGGGAATTTTATTTAAAGGTTATATTACGTAAACGTACTTTTTTGAATTCGTCGGTTTTTTTTTGAGGTTTCGTGTGAATGGCGAACTGAACTTACCTTGAGTGAAGTATTAATTATATTCCTGAGGCTGGACTGCATTTTTATCGTAATTTACTTCGACGTGTGACAGATGACAATACGGTTTGTCCTAAACGTGACCCGAGAGAGCGGACGAGAGTGTTGCTAACCTTCAAATGTGTCACAAACGAAAAATATTTTAAAAAATCATATGATGGCGTGATGCAAAATTTGTCAGTACCAGCCACGATATCAGAGAAATTTATCGGCGCAAATTATCGTAATTAATTGATAAATTGATATAAAAGTTTACACTAGTTTTTGATAATTAAATTTGATGCATTTTTTTAAAACTATATAATTAATATTACCGAGATGATGTGCAACGATTCTGCAAATATTTCAAGTATGTCATAAAGCAAATGTAATAAAAATCATGAATAAACGTTATGTGAGTTGGTAACTTGCTAAAAGCGTCAAAACTCAAATGTAACTTTCATTACACTTATTAGATATTTAGTTTTGATGATGAAATGTTATAGCAAATATTTTTAATAAATACCTACTTGTCTTAAGTAAACATTGATTTACGTTAAAATATTTTGAAAAGGTGGACCTTTAAGATACAACTAATATGACGTTGACTATTATGTTGGCTAACTTGTGTGATAACCTGCGCGCCTAAAATTGTAGCGTTTACGTCTAATCCGTTAATTTTGTGCATTTTCTATTAAAAATGTCGAAAGCACATCCTCCAGAGTTGAAAAAGTAAGTAGTTTTTGAGCATAATATTACATTATGCTAATTTTGTTTTTGTTCTTAGATTTATGGACAAGAAACTTAGCTTGAAACTAAATGGCGGGAGACAAGTTGTCGGCATTTTGAGAGGTTTTGACCCTTTCATGAATCTCGTTGTTGATGAAACGATAGAAGAATGCAAAGACGGATCAAAAAATAACATAGGAATGATTGTATGTATATCTCAAGCTAGAATATGTAAGTGTTCATTTTTGAATGTTTTTAGGTTATCAGGGGGAACAGCATTGTTATGCTGGAAGCATTGGACAGGGTGTAATATAATAACTTTTATTGTAATAAAATAGCAATGCATAGCAGTACATGTAAATTTCTAGTATTTATGTCAGTTTTCATCAACTTTACTTAATTTGGTAAATGTGTAGTTTGCGATACTAATTTCAAACTGAAAATGCATACAATAGGTGCTTTCCAATTGCACAAATAAGCTATTGAGAGGTGTTTTAGAGATGATTTGATATGTTCTAATTCCATATACCTAAATGCACTTATACTGATCTTTTTCTTATTTTTTTCAAACTTGTAAGTATCAGCTAAATGGTTAGCATTTCGTGCACCAATGGTGAGATCAATATCCCAGAATAGATAAAATAGAAGTAACACATGAATTAATATTAATCAATGCTCTTGATATTTTTTATTATTTATCTGTGCTTCTGCACATACAATTTGATTTGAAGCATGTTCCGCTACAATTTTCAAATGCAGTTCATTTTTGAGGAAGAAATACGCAGTATTCAGCATTTCACGACAAAGACTGCAATAGAGTGAGTCAGCTACACATATTAAATTCCTGTACTTTGTTATTGCATTATGCCTTTACCACATATTTCCAGTGTAGGTATTTCCTCACTTATCTTAATCGTTGTGGGCTGTAAGTATATAAATTGTATGTGAGGTTGGCCGGAAAACATTTTTATTCTAGGTGACAAAGTGCTAAACATGTTAAAAATAAATATCATTCACAACAATTCGTTTCTTTGCTTTCTATTTTGATAATAAATTTTTAATTACTTTTTTTTTAATTGTTTATGGAAGGCACCATCATTTCTCATTGTATAAAATATTATGTATGAGGCCAACAGACATGTATGCAAATCAGTAGTAAACTCCACATTTATAATTAATTTTGCTCTTATGAGAATAGGCATAAATAAGTAAAGAACAAGTAACAGTGATGAACATGTGCTTTCTCATTATCCATATTCGTATTACTTAAAGTAAAATAGAAGAATAAGTGACCACATGACATTTAATTAATGTTAATTACCTTGTGTATCTTACTTAGCATTAATAAATATTTTCTTAAGTGTATGACTTAAAATTATGTATAGATTATGTGTAAAAATTTGATATAGAATTCCCTTTTTTTTATAATTTGTAGCTCTAAGCTTAAAAAGTTTTTTTAACACCCTGTGGACATGTTCAATCTGGAACATAGGAACATGACTTCCCTTAACACTAACAGTTTTAATTAAAACTAAATTCAAATACATATTAACTTAAATTCAAAAATTTAGTTAATTTATTTTCAAATATTGATTTGTCTATTGTTTCCAAGATGTAAAAATATTCACAATTAAATTGAAGTATTAAATTCAATGTAATATTTGAATTTATTTTTTTGATGTTTTTAATATGATTTTAATCAAGTGTGTCATTATCAAGGCTGGTCATTTAACTTCCTATGTTGCGGATAGAAAATGCTCACTCAGTATATGTTGTACACTGAACGTTAAAAGGAATGTTTCCCAAATAACATTTTAAGTCGCGATCTAAAAGATAAATGAACATATCTTGAATTTTATTTCATGTTTGTTTACTTGCTTATTCGTTTGTTTGTTCGTCTACTTATATAGTGATCAGAAGGGATTATGCTGCAATTTTTAGAGGAGACATTACTTTTGTTTATGATTCTACCTTTGGTTATATTTGAATCACGGTAGAAAATAAGATCGACGAATTTGACTGTACACTGAGATTGGTGGCGTTTGAGTGTAAGGCAATGCGAAAAGAGAACGATATAAAGAACGGTCTCAAAAGGGTATCGTGAACGTACGAGAAGCGTGTCGTCAAGTGATTTCTTACGTAAGTTTATGTTGAACTTCCGCTTTTCAGTTAAATTTTCAGATATTCATGAATTGGTGGTAATTTGGGTAGAATGTGTTGAGTGCCTATGTGTAAAAAAGGCCGGAGAAGCGAAAAAAGTGAAAAAATATCGCTGTTCCGGGTATCTCAGTATAAGATACCGAAATAGCAAGATTATTCCTCGTAAGGATCATGTCAAGTATTAATGACTATATGGGGTGTTATCGATTAAGGTCGCAATAATTATATCATATTGCGATTTAACCTAATTTACCTATAAATAAAAGTTTATCATTTCCGAGATATAACCTCCTAAATAGACAATTTGGAAAGTATACTTTCTTAAATGTCTCCGGAACAGTTTAATTTAGAGGGTTGAAATTTCATATGCAATACAAATGAAATACAAGGAAAATTGATCTATTTTCACCAGTGGCGTAGATTCAGGGTAGTAGGTTACCACTCTAATAAATAACTTTTATTGTCACTTTTTCAAAAAATTTGAAATAAGAATTGAAAAGTTCGAATAAAATTGAACAAAAAAGGTCCATCTTCCCTAAATTAACCGTTTTCGAGATATTTAGGTTGTTGCTTCAGAAATTCGAAATTTGGTAAGAAAATCAATCAAATGTGCCCTGAGAACAGTAGCTATTATTTTCCATACTAATACTAACTATTGCGTAGTTTTTTGTTAAAAAATACCAAGAATCAATAAATTGTCAAAATTGTATTTTATATATACTTGGACGGCAGCATTGAACATAAGCGCACGTCTGGATCTTTAATGACACGGGTTAGAACATTCCAGACGGGCATTGGCGTTTTATGATTTGTGAATTTTTGTAACTGAAATTTGCGATACTATTTTATATTTAACGCACACACAGTATTAAGAGTCTTGCTTTCCCGTAATAGCTCTCTTTTATTATAAATTTGAATACAAAGGGTGTGATAATCGATAAATTAATTTATCTTAAAATGTATTAAATACATAAACCGATTTAATATATCCCTTTGTGACGCTCATAAAATCTGTGAACTGAATTAATTTTTTTTTTCATTTTTATGACTTGATTAAAGCAATCGCACAGCAATACATCACGTATATTTCATTTAATTGGGAGCCTCACTTCCACTGGTCTGCATTAGTCATTTTTTTTCTGGCAAGCGTTATCTAGTAATTGATGCCAATATTCAGAAAAGTCGACAAAAATACAACCGTATTTTATTAGAATTAATTAATTAATTTATTAGAATTAATTAATTAATTAATTAGAATTAATTAATTAATTAATTAGAATTAATTAATTAATTAATTAGATGCACTCAATTGCCGCATCTTACTTAAAAATCATAACCTCTTTAAGAATGCCCGGAATTTACCTAGGTCTGGTTATTACCAGAGAGGAAGTTTTTCTAGGCCGCGCACAATGAATTCGTATTTTCTCAACGTGACATTTTTAGCGCTATGTTGCTGGACGACCGACATTGGATGTCAAATTGTACGATCTCGTTCTGGGCGGCATATATCTGCGCGTTGCTAATTTCGTTTTTTCTTCGGTTCATTAGCTACGTCACTCGCACACTAACTCACGCGTTCGTGCACCGGCACCGAAGCGATGTCACCTTTGAGTGATTTTTATGATTAATAATAAAAAAAATAAAATAATAAAAAAAAAAAAAATAACCTCATAAAGTTTCTTTTATAGTTTTATGATACGGCGACTCGGCGTGGTGTCGTGAACTTGACCTTTAAGTGGAACTTTGAACACCTGCTTTGACAGGTAAACAAATAAACCACTAAAATAAAACAATTCAAATCATCGTTAAGAATTTCTAGTATTCTTCTTTAATATTAATTTAAATTTTACTGTAAATAAAGTTTATTCCCACAAGCAATGTGTCGAATTATTAACAAAAATCTATTAAAAGATTAACAAATTCAAGACGCACTCCTTATCCTCTCTTTAGCGCGCTTGTGAAACAAAATCATATAGCAAGTTTGAACAAAACCAAATCAAAGTAAACTTGCGGCCAAAAAATATTTCCCGTTGTATTTTTGTATCGTAAATTGGTTTTCGACTTATCAAACAAAGTAGTAAATTATGTAATCAAGTTGTCATATTGACTCACAATATTTTATTGCTAGTAATAATGGTTCATTTAAATGAAGCGTAACGTGCGCGAGCTGCTACTAAAATAGAAGGTGGTTTCCATTCCTAATGTTGTAGTCGTCGTTGGAGAATTTCCTATTAGTAAAAGTACTGCTTTACGTATACAAAGGAGATGGCGAAATGAGGGTAGACTGAATAGAAATATAGGATTAGGCCGTCCTAAAATTTCAAATGCGAATCAAGACGCATTATTATGTAATGTTCTAGAGATCTAGAGCATAATCCTTTCGAGAACGCAGTTAATGCAAAATATCTAACAGATTATCTTGAATCTAGTAGAACAGCTCGTCGTCGTATTAAAAAAGGGAGTTACCAGTGAAAGCACCATTTTTGATTCAATCATAAGGAAGCTAGAGTAGGATTTGCATTGGAGTTTTTAGGAAATGAAATGAACTTTTGAAATGAAGTTGTTTTCTCGGATGAAAAAACCTTTCAATCGAACTATCATGGCCGAATGAGAGTGTATAGAGTAAATAATACCCGATTTGAAGAACAATATATCCATCATATAAAGAAAAGCAGTATCCTTATAAACGTATGGGCATGAATTAGCTCCGCTACGCCATGTGCTCACCCTTCTAGAATTTTTATTTTTTAATTAATATTAATTTATCAAATTTGTCAGATATTATGAATAAATCTAGGTACGTTCCCTTTGGGCATTTTGATTTCCAAAAAGAAATTTCACATTTTTCATTAATTATTTATTCTCTTGAACTGTTTTAACGTATTTTAAGGGGTGTACTAATGTCCATATTTACATTGACATTTTTTCTTGGTTTCTACAAAACATATTTCTGTATAATTTTTGGAGTATATTTAACATAAATAAAAAAGCACTTTTATATAATCTTTCAGCAATATGATATTTTGAGGAATAATTAATAAATTTTTATTTTTATATAATTTAAAATCTGAAAAAAATCATAGAAATTTAAAATATTTAATATACCACTAAATCATTCTTTTAATTCAAAGGCGACAAAGAAATAATTAAGAATTAATCTCCGCCAACAATAATTTTTATACCCGTAAATACGTATTTCAGCAGCTAAGTTGCCACCTTTAGTACTTACACTACTAAGTTTAAAAGTACTTCATAAAATCTAACAACCACCTAATCATACTGATAATTATAAGAAAATATAATTAAATGAATAAAAATAATAACAGAAAGAAAATAATATGTAATTATCTAAAATTAGATCATTAAGGTAGATTCTTGTCCGGTGAAATTGTGTAATGAATTATCTCAAACGGACACTGAAAAATGTCACAAAAGCTCAACGTTTCACTATCGCTTGATATCGCTTGACATTTGTGTCATTTTTCAGTGTTCGTTTGAGATAATTTATTATAAAATTAGATCGTCAAAAACAACCCACGAATAAGAAAAAATCAAATAATACGGAAGTATTAGTGCATTCTCCTGTAAAAAGTTCCTATTCTACTGAATAAAGAACTTTTATAAGCATTTAATTAATAATTAATATATATGTTACATCGTGTTGTATATTGTATATTGTAAAGTTTTTCCGGGCCTTCCTCCGCGTGGGGTTCTCAAGAGAACTCTCTTTGTCATGACGATGTTTCGACAGAATCACATCTGCCATCTTCAGGTTTTCTCTGCTGCTTGCTTGGTTCTGCTTCTCGTTGTTATGCAAGTCGAATCTGGAGAGAATTCAACCAAGTATGAGATATTTTTCCAATTTGGATAACAATTTAATTCAAAAATACATTTGGAACGTCGAAAATAATATACAGAAAAAGAATAAAGAAAGAAAATCAGCAATTCTAGCAAAGCTGAATTTATTAAGAATTAAAAGCACAGTTGATATTTTCTTTGATTTTATTTTAAATATACTCGGAGTAATTTCATTCAGCAATGGTAGACTTGACCATTGTTTCTTTCCACTGTTCAAAAGCTCCCAACCAATCATCTTTCAGAATACCTTCAAAATAAGCTGAACTGCGGCATCCATCTCTTCTTCTGACGAAACCTTCTACCCCGCAAATTCCTTTTAAGCCCAAAAAATGACCTAAAGTCGCACATTGCTAAATCAGGTGAATTCAGCGGATGTTCTATTATTTTTATATTTTCTTTCAGCCAAAAACTGGAAAGTTAAAGCTATCGTATGGGACGATGAATTATTATAGTGCAGCATAATTCCCTTGTGTGGAACTTTACTGAACACTTCAGGCAAACATTTTTCCATTTTACCATTTAGCTGTAACTGACTTTTGTCCATCTAGCTTAATTGCCTTTACTAGGCCCGTACTTCTGAAGAATACCGCATACATAACTTTTTTCGTAGCTCGCTGCTTGAGTTTTCTCATCTTCGTGAATCCGTACACGACTTGTACGTTTCGTCACCTGTCACTCGTTTGGAAAAAAATTGGTGTGCGGCATTATTTAAGAAATTTAAAGTTTCACGGCAAATTCTTACGCATTCTGCGTTTTGGAAGTCGGAGAGGTGATGCGGCACAAAACGACTAACCCCTTTTTTTAAATGCAGGTGACCGTGTATGATTGTTCTAACAGCTGAGGATCTAATCTTGAGTTGATGCTGTATTACTGCATACGTGGCTTTATTGTCCTACGGTAACAGCCGTAGGAGGACACCCTGCTCCTTTTTGATGCTGAACAGAATTCTTTTCGCGTTCAAATTCCTTATACCACCGGTAAATTGTAGCCAAGGAAGGTGCTTGTTCACTAAAGCCGAATCTAAACTATTTTTGCACTCATATGCGCTTAAACCCTTTTTAAAATAATAAATCATGATTCGAAAATGTAATATCACTTTAAAAAATTAGTAACTTGGGTTATAACGAACGTAACTTCAACAACTAAATTTTAAATGACAGATTAAAAGTTGCTCTAAATAACACTGTATGTTTTATTTTTCAAGGCCTACTAGATTTTCTTATTCTCAATAAATTCAGTTTTACCCTCGTACGTTGTATCTTTTCCAACTAATTGTTATTAAACTTGGAAAAACATTTAATACTTGGTTGAATTCTTTCCGGATAATTTTCTAAATACCGCTGAGCATTTGCAATGGAATAATTTTGTTGCGATAAATAACGAGTACGCAACATATCACGTTTTTTTTCATTTGAATACGCCATTATGTATGACATCAATTAAACATAGAGGTACACGTTTCCTTGGCTATGCAGCATACCATTGAACCTAAGCACATGAATCTAATTTCAGTTTTCCAAAGTTTCGCAATGAAAGTTAAAATAAAACAGCAAGTGTGGCACACCAATAAATTCAGAAAGAAATATGCTATCTATCTAAACTATTTGGAATTAATATCCTGAATAAATTTTAGAAGAATTTTTACGCTTTAAGGTTTTTAATGCCTGACTAGTATTTAATCTTTGCACGCCCAGGGTTGATTTTTTTAAAGATAAACTAAGAGGGGTTACATCGCAATTTTTTTATATGTTGTATAAAAGTTATTTGAAATTAATTTCCTGAATAAATTTCCCAAAAATTTTCACGTCAAATATCCAGCCATAAGGTTTTTAATGCCGGACCGTTATTTAAATTATGCATGCTCAGGTTTATCACTTTTTTAAAGATAAGCTAGAAGGGGTTACATCGCAATTTTTTTATAAGTTTTCTAAAAAACATTGAAAACTAATATACTGAAAAAATTTCGTTCAGAATTTTCACTTCAAATACCCAACCATAAGGATATTATTGCCGGACCGCTATTTAATCTGCGCACGCTCAGATTTATGATTTTTTAAAGATAAGCTAGGAGAGGTTACATCGCAATTTTTTATATGTTGTCTACAATTCATTGGTAAGTTAATTTCCTAAGAATTTTCATGGCAACTGATTTTGTAGCAACAGTTTGCATTTTGTATTTATTTTAATGTAATTTTTGGAAAAAATTCATAAAATAGTCGACTTTTGTATTAATAGGAAGAAATGAGTACTCAAATTAATGGAATAATCTCAATATGTAATTTACACTCGTGTCGTCCGGTGATAAAGTTTACGATTTTTATTGCTGGAAATCTAATGCTAACTTCATACCGGTTATTTTGAAAGGTTTTATGAATCTAGCTAAGACATGATTTTTAATTCCATCCATAACCTGAGGATGACTTTCAATTGAATCACTTGATACGTACCTTTTTTAACTAAATAAATATACTTAGTACCTATCTATATTGATGAAAACCAATCGATCTTGAAATTATCTGGCACATTGTACTAATAAATAAATTTAATCAATAATGTTTGAGGCGCCAGTAAGACCTACGCTAGGCGTCGAAAAGGCTGGCACGGTTCTCCAGATATTTTGGCATAAAACCTAATATATCCCGTGTCCAAATAAATGCTTTATAATAAAGTCCTTAAGTACCTGTTTGCCCTTCAAGTATACCATTTGATCATTAATTTATTCTTATTAATTAGAATGAACGTTAAATTTTTTAATGTTGTGCAATTAAAAATGACGTGCTCGTAAGTGCTTAATCTAGTTGCTTAAAATGCAATTAGATTTTGATTAAATTTTTAACAGATTTTTAGCACGGGATGTAAAACGAAGATTAACTTTCTAACGGAAATAAAATGAGTTGAACCGAAAATAAATGTACTTTTCATGAATATTTCAGCTCAATAATTATTTTGGTTCTATTCATTTTAAAATGGTTTTATCTTGATAACGTTACTTTCTTGAGATTGTATTGATTCGTATTTAATTTTAAAAAACATTTAATTTTCTCTTATTCGGCTGTAGCATGAATATCTCGCTTATTATAAAGCCGCGTACAGACTTGAACGTGTATGCGCCGAGTCGAGACGCACTCGCATGTTTGTGCGTGTCGCGAACGCACGCTTCGTTTCGTTTGGCTCAGGCTATATGCGTTTGCGAGACGATAAACATGCGCTAAGTGGCTGCGAATATTCTGTACACATTGGCACATGCATGCGTATGTCTCGACTCACTGCATGCAAGTTTGTACGCAGCTTACGTGTTACGAATTCGGTTAAATGGAATGAAGTATTCCCAAAAATTAAGATAGTTATAAAGTATTTTGAAATTTCAAAAATTCCATGTGGTTCAGGAGTAATAAGTTTGTTTTGCTACGTCTTTTCCAATAATTTTACGAATTATTCCCACCGCATATATGTTGTTTTTACTTTGAAGATAATCTATGTATGTGCTTGGCCCAAGTCAGTTTGCTATTCAAAAAGACGCAAAGGAACTTCCCATGTCCAGAAGGTGTACCGCAATTTGTGGAACTTTGGAAGTTAATTTTTTGAGTTGATTCATTCGTAATTAGTAATTAGTCTATTGACAGCAGAATGTCTCGTGACATATAATCAAAAGCTTTTGACAAGTCTAGTAGAGTAGCTGTATGTTCGCACTTTTCTTCCAGAGCTTCTGGAATGTAATTCAGTAGGAACGTACTTTTGCTGTTACGTAGACAAATACAGATTCTCCTGGGAAAAGCAAAGTATTCTTGTTGCCATGACAGCCTCGAGAACTTTTGAAAAGCACGGCAGTATTGATATTGGTCTATAGCAATTGCTACCCTCAGAAGTTCCAGTTTTTAGTACCGGTCTATACCGGTATTACTTTACCTATTTTCATTCTTTCCGGGAAAAATGCCCTGTACCAAAGATGCGTTGCAGATATTAGCAAGTGGACGAGATATCACGGCTGCAACTGGCTTCATGTTTTTTTTTTATATTTACTCTAAAAATATCATATGAGGATTTACTCTGAATATTTTTTAATACATTTAATTTAATCACAAGAGATTGAGTATAAATTGAAAATAATTTGACAGATTTTCTTTCGAAAACTTGTTGCCAAATGTCAACAAGTTTGAGAAAGAATCTGGATAATTCTTTTCTAACTTAGCCAAATTTCGAGTGGTATTCGGAAGATTATTGTTTAATGTTTGGAATTTTTATATTAATTCATCCGCTGATGCGATTAAAGCGATTGCGATTCATTTTTAAATTTACTTAATTTGACATGACATTGATGACAAAACAAAATTCTCTAAATTATTCTTGCGAAAATAATGTAAGTAGATTATTCCCAGTATAATAATGATACTATTGGTCGGAATTAAACACGTGATCAAAACTACTACTTAAACGATTGGAAAATGAAAACGTTATAAGAATAATCTATGCATGATTCGCTATTTCCGCAAGTTCGCGTGGCGTTAAATATTTTTTTACGAAGACCAAAGCTTTTCATCAAGTGTACATTAAATCGATCAATCGAGTCAGAAAGGAAATTTAATCGAAATCACCGGCGATAATAATTTGAATGAATGAGCCAAATTCTTCTAATATAAAGTTAAGAACTTCTTCCATAACTTGTAGGAATGTGTTTATGCGTTCACGACCATTCAACCCATGTTCTGTGATACATCTATCTCCTCTTCTACTGCGAATATTGCCGAAATTTTATTTGTTATGCTTATAACATTTTGATGCTATAGTTTAAGAGAATTTGTGTAGATTTTATTTCTTTTGTGTTTTTGAATTATTCTGTAACTGCTATATTTCATTATAATTTAGTTTGCTTTTCTCTTTCTTCACAATCTTTAGTTTTGTAGGACATTTCATGTCAAATGCTGTAATCGCAATTTTTAAGCCAGAATTATAAGTTTTATTAATTGTTTGACAATTTACGCATTTTTTTGTTCTTTCTGGTAAGTTTTATTAGTATGATCATCTTCGGGACAATTTGTACATACTTGCTTGTCTTGCAAAATTTAGCTTCGTGACCGAAACCGCCACATTGGAAGCATTGTAATATAACATGTGAGCAACAAAAAATCAGATTAGAGTAGGTGGTGCAAAGAGAATGCACATATTGCTGTGTTATTTAGTAATATAAGAAACACCTATATATATATTTGTTAGGTTAGAAATATTTTTGTTTTTATTTTATTATTATAATTTGTTAAAAACAATGTACATTACCTTATAATCCTCCAGAACTCAAATGGAAATTTAAGTACTTGCAAATATTTAATTCAAATTTCTGTTTTCCTTAGAAAATGTCGAACGAAGTATTAGAAGTCTCGCTATCATCAACGACAGAGACTTGATTTCACGAGAAGCTCAACGAAGTCTTCAATGATGTGGAGAATTTCTGGAGCTGCAATCTCAAGACTCCAGAACTTTCTGAGCCCCCTTGTCTTGAAAAACAGTCCCATCACTTCAAAGAACCATTCCAGGCCGATGACGCAACACAGGGGAAGCTGCTCACATTCTTCAACGTCACTAGAAGATGCCATCAGGGACAAGCCTCGAGAGTACTTCTTCAAAAAGAACGGTGGAAAGCGCCGTACTGTAGTAAAACTGAAAAATCAAACTAAATTAAGATTTTTCAAAATAGAAGCCGTACGGCTAAGTTTATTTAAAATGTAATGATATAATTAGAATCACATAGAGAATGTTTAATTTATTTGAAACTTTAAATTTTGAAATTCATTCATTTAAAGGTTTTACATTTTTTTAAATTTAAGGTTACACAGTTTTTGCCTGTTTATTTTGCTATAAAAGGGAGAAATCCTGAGTGATTTGGAAGTCATGCTCAACTCTTCAAGCAGAACAGATCAGTCTTTAATAAGTAGTGAGTTGCGAAAATAGTAAGATTTATTGTTTAATAATTTTGATTGAAAATGCATATTGATTTGAATTTAATTGTTTATGTAATTTAATTCGAATTTTAAAGAAGATTTACTTTAAAATTTATTTCACTGTTAACAGCTTAGCAAAGTTTTGTATTGTGTGAAAACTAATAAGAATTATTTTAATTTTGACAGCATAAAAAACTTTTGCCTAAGTTAATTAAAGGCGTTATTATCAATAGATTTCTAAACAAATACCGTGTGAATAGACGAAGGATTATTTGTAATCTTGTCTGTATCGTGGCTATTTGTTTAGTTTAAAGCTTGAATTAATCAACTCCTTTAAACAACAATAAATATTGTATCATTCACATAAATGTTAATGATGCAATTCTGATAAATAAATTTAGTTAATGTACGATTTCTCTAAAACAATTATTATTAGCGTGTTATCAAATTCATAGTTAATGATAATTATTTTAAAACAAAATAAACATTTCCTGTATATTTGTGTGTCTGACGAATTGCAATTTGATAACTCATTCTGCCGACAAAAAAGCAAAATGTTGTACAGCGTGCAATTTGATCGTAAATAAAATATCTATTAATAACATTTTAATTTTAATTAAAACACAAAAGGTCTACATTTCAAAAATCTTTTGAATAAAATATCAAGTATTTTATATTTTTGTAAAAAGAATTTTATGCTCTTTTCAAATGTGTAAAAATATATAGAGTGTTTCATATAAAAAATCAGTTCTTGCTTATATCTCAATTATTGAGCACTTTAGAAAAAATAACTTGGAGCAATGAATTCTGCATGAAAAAGTGCATTAAAGAAGTTTTTACAGAAATCAAAAATTCTCATAAACAAAAAAGTTATAAAAGTTTTTAGAAATGGTAGAATTTTGAAAAACAAAAAAAAATAAAATAAAAATAAAAAAAAATAAGCGGTACAAGACATCGAAATGCGGTCTTCATCATTAATTTTGTCTTAAAAATCGAGCTCCAAGGACCGAGGTCAATTTTTGTCTAACTCTTCTAAAAGTAGGTGTTTCCTATTAAAAGTGTCGAATTTGGCCCACCCTGTACAGCGTGCAATTTGTATGTGATTAACGCGGCGTTAAACTGATCTGACAGTTCATGAATCTATTAGATTAATTAATTCAGTTTTACACAGCTTTAATCTGATTTCTTGTTGATCACTTTTTATTTATATGCGTATGCACTCTACACACATTTCATCCCATGCTTAGTATTCTCTTTTCAATTCCATTCCATTTGGTATTTTCTTTTCCATTCTTCTGGTTTACATCTGACCATTGCCATGTTTTTCTCATTTTTCTTGATATCAATTTAATTATTTACTGAGCTGAGGCCGTTCTGTTTCGATAAGCATTCTATGAGATATTCTTCATTTAATTCCTTCTTTAATTTTTATTTGTGGATTTTTATAGGCACCGTTACATTTTCCCAAGTTTTCCATCAATTTCCTTCTTCATCAGGTCACTTTGTTTTTCATTTATGCATAATTTATAATACCATCTTTCTTGATGTCTCGAAAAATTGTAGTTCCGATACTCAAATTTTTTAGTTTGATTGTCTCGCGAAGTATTTGACGTGTTTAATTGCTAGTTTGCACCTCTTTAGGTTTTATAATCAAAGTATTTTTTTCCCGAGTAATTGCTTTTTTCCTTTTAATAGTGTCACAATAAGAAGTAATTTTACCATTTGCATTTTGTATACACTCATTCTGCAATTTATCAATTTCCTCTTTCATAAAGTTAATAAGATTTAAGAAAATTTGGAAAAAGGTTTGTCGTTACCGATAAAAAGACTATTTTTACAGAACACTCGAGCACACAACCTTTCCGTCTAACAAAGCAGACGTATAAAGAAATATAAATAAAAATTATCGACTAATTATTCAAAAATCAAAGAATTAACAGAAACAAAAAGTGCCTGAAAAAACACCAACGTAACACGATAATTAATTCCATAAAAAGAAACAAATGATAATTGAAATAACAAATAACCAATAGCTAAGTTAGAATTACATGATTAGATATCAAAATAAATCGGCTGTTCTTTTCTGGCAGTGGGTGATTGAAAATTAAGGCAAAAATAAAACTGTACATGAAAAAGCACGAATAATTAATTCCATAGATAAAAATAAAATACAGAAATACTTGAACGTAATGAATAAAAATAAAAAACTATCGGAAAGATAATTCGGTAAAGAGAAAACAAAAGAAAATTGAAACAAATAACATCGAAATACTAAGGGTAGAACGAACGAAAAGCAAATGAATGTCAACTACTCTGCGGAGGAGTGTTATAAAACCAAAAGTCTAACAAATATTTTGTTTCATTTAGTTTCCTTTTATTATTGAGGTTTTCTCTTTGATAGTCTTTTATTTTTATTCCTGCCTTTTTTATGAATTTTCTATTGTCTTTATTTTACAGAATTATTTTTGGTGTTTTCAATTTTCTTACATTTTCTTTACTGCCATAACTGTTTTAAAACTGCTCGTAAAAATATCAAACATAAACCATTTTCGTTTTACTAGCTTCTCATGGTTTGCCGCTTAATCAATAATTTTGCCGTTACATTGTATTTTAATGCTTTGAAAAACTATTACTTTCCCGAGCGTCTGAATCATAGCCAATTCTATAATATTTTTGAAATAACAAAAGAACATTTATAGGCTGCATCGAATTTAAGGCAATGTTTTGTTGTTACTTATGTTTTTCTAAATAAATACATATCAAAGAATGATACAAAATTCGCGAGATCAACGAAATGTAGAGGGCGCTAACATAATTCATAATGGACGTTCAATGCGAGTCATTTTAAAACGATCGATAAGTATATTTAGTATAAATTGAAAAAACTTGAGCTATTCTCGCACAGCTTCAGGTCAAAAACTAGCTGTGCGATGGCGCATGTTAGCCAGTGTATTGGAATTACGTCCTATCCTTGGTAAGTGTTGCTGGCCGGCGGGATTGCAATGGAGTTTCCGAGTTACTCTTCTCCTGATAAGGCTCCACTGAAATCTGGCCGATTTGCAGCAAAAATTGCAGAAATTAATAATACAAATTTTTCCCATATGTTAAGGACTTTATGAATGACACTGTATGCTACACCGCATAACATTCCGTTGCAACTGTGAAATGAACATTGCGTGAGAAATTATATGTGTTGAAGTAAAAAACATATATACAAAGCATAAGTCTATCAATTATCAAACGGACACTGAAAATGGCACTAATGCTCAACGTTTCACTATCGCTTGATAGCTTCGTCAGGAGTAATAAATAAACAAGTTGTCAAGTAAAAAAGTAAATAAAGTTGTTAAGGGAAACTAAACTGTAAAACGATAATTATTTTTAATATAATATTAAAATTGACAGATCTACATCTTACTTAAAAAATCTAGAAAACTACAAAATATGTCATTTAAGTTGACAAAATCCGTATGTTCGATGACATTTTAATTTTACACATTTCTATAAAACGTCTTTTAAAAATATTAGACTTCTGACGAAGCTATGAAGCGATAGTGAAACGTTGAGCATTAGTGCCATTTTCCGTGCCCGTTTGAGATAAATCATTACACAATTTCACCGGACAAGAATCTATTTTAATCATAAGTCTATCCTTATCTTACCATTGAAAAGGAAATAATACTGAAATATTTGTCGGTTTTAATTTCGGTGATTGTTAATGAAGACGCAGGGCTCATCTTTCGCGATTTGATAATAAACGAGATGTATCTCATAATGTATCTATCTGATAATGACCTAGAGACTTAGTAGTGGTAATTTTATTTCATATAGCTTGTTATCTTTTTTTTTTTTTAATAAAGGACTTTTTCATTAAAATTTTTGAATAATCGGAACATTAAATATGGAACGCAATGTTATTGTTTGTGAGGTCATTTGATATTTTTTGGCTTGTGATAAATATAGAAAATTCTAAAATGCACTGACGGTTTTTGGGATGGAATAACTTTTTAATAGTTGAACTTCAAAAATTTACAAACATAACATCTTAATGTACAACTCTGCATTGTCTATTACTGCCACACATTTACCTTGCAACTTGGCTAATGCAGGAATAAGCTGATTAACCACCCAATTTTGAAAAATTTGCCATTCATAGTTTTATGATGGTCTCTGTCATTGTTTGTCGAGTGGAGTAACAAGTCACACCCTTCCAAAAAAAAAAAAAACAGTTTTGATCCCTCGTGGAAAATTGTAAAACGCTTCCCTTCACTTTTAGTTTTGGGTGGGTTACTTTTGAAATCTGTTTCGTATATTCATCGACGAACCGCAGACCATTTTGGTAGATCCAAGTTTCGTCTAGGTACACGAATATTATATTTTCACTAGAATTTTGAAACCGTAAGAATTTGCTCAAAAAGGAAATTTTGGATGCAACGACGTCTTTTTAAAGTATCGCGAGCGTCTCTAATGCCCGCTTGCACCAATATTTTAAACAGAACTTAAATTTAAGTGATGTTTAGACCATGACATTATTTATGGGTTTAACATAACGTTAGTCACATTCTAATTAATATTTAAGTTGAAGTTTAAATGTCAATCAGATTGTGTTTGACATCATACTGACTATACGTAAATGTCATATTCTAAACACAACTTAAATTTAAGCTCCGCTTAAAAAGTTGGTGTAACCGGGCATAAGTAATTTCTCCAAAGTGAAATTTTCATTTTCTAGTCGTCGTAAATCTTTCCTAAACATGTAATTTAAAAATTTATCGGTAACAGGACGTTTGTCAGAAAAAGAAGTTTTCAATTCGTCTTGTCTTTTCGTCAACATATCCCTTATACAATTTTGTGACACCTACAATAATTATTTTAAAATGAAAGGTACACAGAATTGAAATACCAAGTACTCATTCCAAAAGTTTCCACTAACTTTTTAATAATTTCCATTTTCCCTAAATTTGCACTATCTACTTGAAATTTTACCTATGTTTTCTGTATAAAAACTTTAGTTTCGTGCTTCACAACTTTTATCATATTCATCTGACAGTTAATAACAAATTGATCTACAGCATCAACATACTAGATAAAAATGGAAATTTCTTAAAGTTGAGAATTGACAATATCGGTTAATCTATCTGATTTAAATTATTACAATTTGACGTATGTTAAAGTGACACCAGATTAATTAAATATTAATTAATTAATAATTTGTCTAATTTAAAATGATAGCCAACCTATTTTAATTTAAAATCACGGTGTACTGCGATGTAATGTAAGTAATGGATTATAATCGGAGCAATTTGGATATAAAAATAAAATAATTTCAAACGTCAAAAATTACCGTGGAGGAATGTATCCCCATATTAATTTAAGTTGTGAACGTAATAGCGGAAGTTTTCTATAATGATAGTGACGATGAAGAAGATGCACTTAATATCCTGAATAAGAACGAACATTTCGTGGATATTACTGTAACTAATTTCAATGATAGACAGTAGCTGCTTTCTTTCACTGAATAGTGTTTAAATCGTGATTCGAATAGCTTAATGGTTGCCTTCTCTGGATCTGGGGTATTGCAACACCCCAGACTTAAATGAATTTTAATCCAAACGAATTATAAAAATAGGAAGATTCAAAGAGGAAAAGGGATTACTGATTAGGATTGAAATATCACAAAGTGTGAGGAAAACATCCATCTTTGAATCTAAACGCGTAATGTTGTTTGGATCACGATTTTGTTAATTTTGTTGTTGTAGGTATAATAAATTATTCTAACGGATTCTTAAAATCGGCACTATCGCTCTACGTTTCGCTATCGATTTATAGCTTCGTGTTTACGCATTAATTCAGTGCGCAAAACATGCGTTTTTTCACCGTTAAAAATAGCTATTTGTATTATTAGGCCAGAAACTGTCATTTTGTAAGTGCGAACACAGTTTTGCAAGTGAGAGCACTTGCAAAGCAGTTTCTGGCTGTGTGATACACACTATTTCTTGGTCTGATCTATTTTAAATTGTCTCAAAAGTAAAAAAAATGAAATAGTTTGCGCTAGGGAAGTTACATGTATTCAAGTTGGCAACACAATATCCAACACCAGATTTTGCAACGTATTGTATATATAAGTATTATATATAAAAACTTAATTCCAAATTAAACAAAAATTATTCAATACATCAAATATTTACCACGAAATCAAACATCTTGTCATTTAAGAAATGTCAACCACAGATATCAATATTGCCAACATTTGGTAAATTTTTTGATGGCATAGGCCTTCAATAGGGCTGTTTCCGGACGATTTTGATGAACGCAATACCAACATTCCTGACCGGAGGACAAAAAAAGGAAAATTTGGCGCATTAGTAACTATGGAAACCCGTGCAACTTAAAAAAATAATGCTGGCGTTTTTTTATAAATTTTATACTTTTTAATAATAAACTAGCTGTTTAAAGCTATGCAATTGTAGAAAAAAAATTGTTTATATTACGTACGCAAAGCCAGTTTTTTGAGCTTTCGAATGTAACATTCTCAAGCTCAAAAAACCTTTGCTTTGCGCACTTAATATAAAAATAACTATATTATACAATTTTCATCGGACAAGAATCTATTTTAATTATGGAAAAAATTAATATAGAGGTCAGACACTCAATATCCTTAAAACTTAGGCATCATCACAAATACAGTCTTGAAAATATTGGTAACTTTTTTATGAAGCACAACATACGACAGATTGCAAAATTTTCCCCGCCAAAGTGACAAATGTCAAATTTTCCACCATAATTCGGATGTTCTGATTCAATCATCGGAACAATTGGACTACGCTCCATTAGCTTAAAAACTTTTAAAAGGACGCGAGCAGATCTTGATCCGTTTGCTCTCGATGTAAAAAAAACCGTATTAGAGCAAAAGGAGCAAAGAAATCTAAGTCTGGAACGTAGCAACTGTAGCGCTTATTATTATCAAAGTCACGAAAGATGAGCTCTGTATCCTGTCACCGAAGCTATAACTGACAAATATATCAGTATTATTTCCTTTTCAATCAGGCACGGCCGGTGTACACGAATTTGGGAGGGCGGTCGATGTGCATGATGTATTGTTTGTTCTCTGTATATGTGTGTTAAACAGCGAATATGTCTGCCGTCTTATGTTTTCGTATGTACCAGTTGCGGCTGTTTTCAATCATGTAAAAGGATAGAGTTATGATTTACATGTCTGATACTTCAGTGCGCTAGAGACATATAATTTATGACGCAGGGCTCATCTCTTATGACTACGATGATACTAATTTGTATTTCTGTATAAGGAAACGAGCAGAATATTTTAATTACCCTTAATTTGGATTTACATAACGAATAGAAAAATTTCTCTAAAATTAGGAGAATTCGATCACATTTACCCCACTTTATCCTAATTTGGCTTAAGATTGTAAAAGAGAATCATGCTATAAATTCTTGAATATAAAGCCGGGGGTTTGCAACTGAAAACATATTTTGCAAGAAATTTCTTAAATTATTTTTAGAAGAGTGAATATTAATTAAAATTTTCTTAATTTACCTACATCCTCTCCGGTTTTGTTTTTGACATAACGCATTAATTAGAGTACCTCGAAAACTGGGCCTATATATAACTGACGTTAATGGTCTTGTGTAATTACACGTATATATATAAACCGTGTAGGTGGGATGACCGTCCTGGGAAAAATGCTAGACTCCCCGTTCCGATTCGATACTAACTGCGGACCTGCGTAAACCCGTTCGTCTTCGGTGGAAATTCGGCGCTACGTTCCGCTTTTCACCATCGGAAAAACGGACGACAAAGAGGTGACGCGATTTCGTAACTTTGCTCATACAAGCTTGTATCTCTTTTTACCATTCCTCTGCAACTGTATAACAAGGACAGCCAAAAGGACATGCGTCTTGGTCAGGACAGAGTTTCCATGATGAGAGAGTGAATGCACAGCTAGCTGGTGGTATACAAACTTTGCGGGCGTTTACTGTAATTATCAATCATTTTTCGAGTGCATTGTGGTGTTATCCTGGATCGAATGTGCGTGAAGAGGTAATATAGTTTTCATTATTTAAAGATCTTTATTACCTTAAAATAAATAAAGGTACTTAATCGGTCAATCAATTCATAAATGGAATGGCAAGGAGCCAAAATTAATACATTTTTCTCCTTCTAACGAGAGACGTTCGCGAATCCTTGAAAGCTAAGGAATATAATCGAACTCGAAGATTCTTCAAGAATAATGATGTCTTTGTGCAAACGCGAATATTCGTTCGTTTCGTGAATGAACTTAAAGGGAATCGTGCCACTTGAAGTAAACAGCCTTCTTTGTTAATGATGGTCCTTAAGGATGGAATCGACGAGCTCATAATTCTGTTCGTGTCGAACGCATACATTCTGCAATAATCCTTATTTAACGAAAGAAGCTCTCCAAAACCGTCATCCGTCGCCTTCACGGTTATGATTAGAAAATGTCTCACAATAAAATAAAATTATAGTTGCAAACGATATTATTTTTAAGTAGCAAATAAAATTAAATATATTTGGAGTATTTTTTAATTTTGCGAATTGAGATAAGTATGAGATATGTACGTTATCGATGAGTACTAACCACTAATAATAGTTGTTAATCGTGCTAAAGTAAACAAACATATCGGATAATATTGATTGAAGTAATGTGATGGGATATATTATTTATGTTCAGAATTTGCGCAAGTTCGTCGTTAACGCCTACACGAGACACGAGAGAAGAATCTATAACTTGAGCATGTGCACGTTGTCAGGTGCAAAAATCAGAACAGAATTACGTAGATATACAAATTTAGTAAATATTTACAGAGGAAACCATCATCGATTATCGTTTCCCAAATTTGCAAGTCAGTAATTTTCTTTCACCGATAAAATTGACGCAATCGTAATTATGTAATACAATTTTGCTATGAAATTTAGGGCCAAATGCTGAAACACCTCTCACACTCAAATTAGACGTTTGGCGTTACTTGAAATTTAGAAATAGTTTTATATTTACTCAACTCATGCAGATAATTAAGCTTATGGTCAGCATAGGTATTTTGATCATCAGGATTTACATTAGAAAGTCAAAAGATCATTAAAACGAAAATTAATTTAAAATTAACATCAAACTGTCAATTTGATTGTGAGTTTAGTATAGGTATTGAAGGTTCTAGCCAGTTCAGAACCGTTCGAATCAGTTGGCCTTAGAAGTAGTGAATTATTTTGACAGCTCCTCCTTTAAGAAGTACAACTCTGATGAGTGTATGTATTGAACAGTACGGAATTAATCAGAACTCGCGGTTCTTTATGAGTGATTTTTCAGAATTTGACCCTTAGATGGCATATCTTAGCTTTACTGTAAAGTAATTTATCTTCTTGATGTGTTTGACTGCTATTGAAATCTTAACATCTAAAAAACTTTTTAAAATGTTTATCTAAAACCGCAATCACAATACGTGTACGTCGTTACATAAACTGTTGCAACAAATTGTCAGAAATTAAGAATTCCTTGATTTAAAAATGTATAGCTTATGAACTAAATATAGTAAAGGAGACTGTGGTTTAAGAAATAATTAAAAAATTAATCTCCGCCCACAATAATTTTTATATCCGTAGATACGTATTTCGGCAGCTAAGCTGCCATTTTCAGTACACACAATGTGTGAATGATATAACATGTTACTTTAGAATAGTTTATTGTCATGTTAATAACACTGTAACATAATTTGATGATACAATAGGTGTGTACTAACAAAGTTAACTAAGTGGGAACAGATACCACGATAGAATTAATACTGTAGGTACTAGAGGGGTTTTACTATTGCGCCATAGACGTAAGTAAGTCAGTATTTGCAACATGGATCTTAACAATGTTGCCAACTCTATTACATCTCCCTTCTTTTCTACAAATAATCTTGAAGGTAGGCGGGTTTTCGAATAATTCTACCCACTCTCGTAACTACTGGATTTCCAGTTATAGCGTTACATTCTAAATGACTATTGGAGGAGATCTGCCCGTTGTTATTAACATTTGCTCTATTTTCATTATTTAATGCAGGATTAGATTTGTTACTAATTTTGGATTGCAGTTCAATTTGCTGCTCTAACATATCGTTAAATATGTTCGTAGTATCCTGAAATCTACTTTTAGCTATAGACTTAAGAAATCTTCTATTTCGAATTAAAGATATATTACTATTGTTTGGTTTCACCACATATGATCTAGGTCTACTGGTATCATCGCCTATAATCTTGCTAGGAATCCAAACATTTTTTTGATTCATTATCATTACTTCTCCCTATCTTAACTTATTGTTAGTCAAATTTTTTGCATGTTGATTATAATAATATTCTTACTTATTCTGCTTTTCTTTTTGAAAATTTTAATATTATTTAGCGTAGTTCGTTTGTAATAATTTTTCTGCAACTGGTAAATGTCCTCTAAGTCTTTTTCCTTGCAATAAAAATGCTGGTGAAGGAATGTTTTTATCTAACGGTGTATTTCTGTATTCAAGTAATACTTTCTTTAGTAATTTTTTCATGATTTGAACCTGACGTTCAATAAAGTCATTGGACTCGAAGTTTTTTGAACAATGTCCCAGTTACTTAAAAAATCGACAAATATAATTGCCACTCTGTAAATTGTGGACCGTTATCTGAATATAAGATTTTAGGAATCCCAAACTGTGAAAAACATTCTTTCATTTCATTAATTACCGCATTACAAGTAGAATCCTTACTAAATTTTCTAGCCTCGGCATATTTCGAGTACACATCTAATATTAGCAAGTATGTTTCATCACTAACGTAAAAGAGATTCGTGGCTACAATTTGCCATGGTCTAAACGGAAGTTTACGACATAATAATGTTTCTTTTTGATTTTTTCTTGAGTAGGTGAGACATTCTATATTTTGTCTTTAATTTCTTTATACATGTTGGGCCAAAAGGTTATGTCTTGCTTTCTATATAGACTTTTCAATCCCCAAATGTGCCATGTGTAACTTCTCTAAAACTTCTCTTCTAGGAATCATAATCATAATGCTTTACTAACTCATCCCTGATTTTGACTTGATGATTTGGTTTCTACTTTAATTTTCTCTGGTCTTGATTTACTTACATTGTCTGATAAGTTTACTAAATCTATATGAGCCTGTAACTTTCTTTCTGACAATTCAAAGTTTTTATTGTCATAACTTGCCTAGAAAGAACGTCTGCCAAATATAATTGCTTCCCTGGCTTATATTTATTTTAAATGTATATCCTTGTAAAATTATTCTTAACCTTTGAAGTCTTAATGGACATTTATCAAGTGGTTTTTGCAGAATAGAGACCAGTGGCTTATGATCTGTTTCTACCGTAAATTCTTTTCCGTATAAATATTGCCTAAATCGTTGACAGCCAAAAGTAATCGCTAGCGTTTCTTTCTCTATTTGCGCGTACTTTTGTTGTGCGTCTGTTAGCGATTTTGATGCATAGGCCATGTGTTTGTTATCTCTCAAAATCACAGCTCCCAACCCTACTTTAGAGCTATCTACTGACAAAACTATTGGTTTCTTTTCATCGTAATATTCTAATATTTGGCTTTTAGTTAATACTGTTTTTACATTATTGAATTCATCCTTATGAATTTGTGACCACACTCAGATTACATTTTTTTCATTAATTGCCTAAGATTTGAAGTTAATGCTGCTAAATTTGGTAAAAAATTTTCCACATACGTTAACATTCCTAAATCTCTATGAAGTTCTTTTGTGTTTTTGGATACTGGAATTTGTTTAATTGCTTCAACCTTGTTGTTATCAGTTTTGATACCACTTTTAGAGATTACATGTCCAACACATTTGACCTCTGTTTGATAAAATTTACATTTTTCTGGGTTTAAACGCACGCCTTTTTCATAAGCAATCTTTAAAACTAGTAAAATTTTATCATGTTCCTTTTTAGTTTCAATGTGAATTATCAAATCATCGATATACATTTTAACATTCGGTATAATTTTAAAAGTTTCTGAAAAAGTTTTGTGACATATTTCAGGTGCCAATGTTAAAAGTCAAAAGGTAATCGTAAAAATTTAAAACAAAACTCAAGTGGTACATGCATTTTATTCAACTGTAGAGTTTTTCATTCACAACTTTGATAATATCGTCTAATGTTATGATTCTTAACGTTAATATTATCAAAATTAATTAAAATTGTGTAACTGGCAGTATAAAAAGTGTCAGGAAAGAGTTTATACATGTATTTCGGCCCCACTGGGCCCCACCAGAACTCTGTACCTTAAAAAATTTTGGTTTATTGAAAAATTTAGAAAAACTTACCCCAGTGGGGCCGAAATACATGTATAAACTCTTTCCTGACACTTTTTATACTGCCAGTTACACAATTTTAATTAATTTTCATAATTTTCATCTGGCAAGAAAACTTGATTTTGTTAATATTATCGTTATATTATTTGTTTATCTGACGTGTTCCGTGCTCTTTTGCATTAGAGAATAAACGTGAATGATTATTATTATATTATTATTATTTAAATAATCCAAAAGGGGTAGAAAAAGTAGTCAAATGCTGCTGATGTATCGCTTAAAACTATCTGCCAAAGGCCCTTGTTAGCACCAAGAACTGAAAAAATTGATGATTTTTTCATATCTTTGGTTATTTCTTCAAAAGTTGGTAATTCATATCTTTCACGAATAATTGACTTATTTAATTGTTGAGGATCTAAACAAATTCTAATGTCTTCATTTGTTTTTCTTACTATTGTAATTGGATTAACAAATTCAGTAGGTTTTTTAACTTTCTCAATTATTTGTAACTGACTAATTTTTTTTAAGTTTAATTTCATATGGTTTTGCTTTAATTTTTCTTATCCCCTGAAACAATTTATTATTTTTTGTAATTATATTTTTCTGATTTTTATCCTTTATTGTTAAAACTCTTTTCAACAAGTCTAATTCTTGTATAGTTTTTAAACCCAGTGTATTTAATGTTTTGTGCATGCAACTACAAATTCTACGTTATAAATCTCATTCTTAACTTCTATTTTCAACTCACATGAACCTAATATTTTAATTAAATCTCCTGAATAATTAGTAACTTTAAAATTACAAGGTTTAAACTCATTTATAACATTCAACTTTGTAATCTGTTCCGAAATTGCATTTATTTGCGCACCTGTATCTAATTTGAAATCAATCATTTGCTTTTAATCCACGAATTTTATGTTCATCATTCAAGAATCTTCATTTTGATTACTTTGTATACTATCCAAAACATAAGTTTGTGACTCAAAATTTTCTCGATCTGTGGTAATACCTATTATCGTTCATATTAGCAATTTTAACTTCATTTAACGATTTAGTTTTACAAGATTTTGCAAAGTGCCCTTGTTTTTACAAATCTAGCTGGACAAAAATTTAAAGAATGTTTTTCATACCGGCACCTGTAACAAATTGTTTGTGTCGGTGTATTTTTCTGTTGTCTACCCTGTTGAGACTAATGTCGTCCTCGTATGTTTGTGCCTATTTCCTCCATTGTCTTCTTGGTTAGCCCTTGCTCCCTCTGGTGTTCTATAATTTCTTGTCTCTTGCTTGTAACTCGAAAATCTCTGCTATCTTTGTCCAAATTCTGTTCTATTTATTGAACTCTCTGTATTATTTCTTATAGCTGATGATTTTACTTCCTGCAGATCTACTGCATTTTGATCCCAAAGCTTCTTGAGGTGTGCTTCTGTTTGTTCAGCTGCCTTACATATTGTGATTGCCTTGCCCAGTGTTTTCTCGAATTCCATTACGAAAGTTAGATTCAATTATGAAAATCATCTGCTCTTGTATAAAAACTATTTTTTTTTCTGTGAACAAAGGTGAAAGTTTTAGCAACTGTCAGTATCAATATTATATAACCTCAAAATATCCAAGGACTTATTTTTCAGTTAAGCCTAAGACATACTGTTTGGATCTCAGGGCAAGAGTTGCTAAAAGATTTAAAAAAAAACCTGGTATAAAAGGATTTTTAATATTCTTTCATAGATTCTGTAATAAGAAAAGAAGGTCCGTTTATAGTTACTACGTACACTTGCGGCCATGTAAATTGTTACTTGAAGGACACATAACTTAAAGGCAATATGAGTGATTCAAATCTCTCATATTGAATAACAACTGGTCAATCACGACACTTCGTTATGCCGACATACATTTTATGATTTTACTCCATAAACATTTCCTAAGTTCATAGTTTTGATAACATTTTATAATTGCGGTATTATATCTATACCATATGTCCCAATAAATTTTTGATAAAGGAAGGCTATGGAAGATGAAACGTTTGTCTTAAATTACTACAGCAATTTATTTATTTACTTGACAATTTATGAATGACGATTTGCTATCCATTTGCAATTACTGCAGCTCTCTCCTATTAAATTATAATTTATTATTTACACTTAAATGTTTTGTAGTTCTTGAGTAGTTAAGTAAAATGGAAGTTTAGTTTGCCACATTTTACACTTTGATGTGCCACTAATGTCAAAAACTGCTTGGTTACGATATACGCTTACATTTCCAAGGCTTACGTTCATCAAAAATTTATTTGGATATATGGTGTTAGAAGTCGAGCTGTTCATTTTTGATTTTTCACAAAAAAATTAAAATCAAAACTACGATTGATCATAAAAGATAATCCTTAATAATATGCAAATACAGTGACAGACAGAAAGTTGGATACATATGGGAATGTTTTTTATTATTGATTTTTCTGATTTTTCAGAAAAAAATTATTTTCGAAAGCTTCTGCATCTTTCCAAACTCAAAGTACTTATAAAAACTTGATTGCCTTTTGTCATGGGCATATATCAAGGAAATTATAATATTGATTAAGGTAGCTTCTTGCCCGGTGAAATTGTGTAATGAATTATCTCAAACGGACACTGAAAATGGCACAATTGCTCAACGTTTCACTCTTGACGAAGCTATCAAGCGATAGTGAAACGTTGAGCAATTGTGCCATTTTTCAGTGTCCGTTTGAGATAATTCATTATATAATATTTAAAATCGACATAAGAGTAAAGTTTCTTTATTTTTCAAAATACGTTGTAATATTGTTTGAAAAAGTTATTCAGAATTATTATAAAACCTTAAATAAGCAATCATGGCTGTCCACGCGCACTTTACTCTTATGTTGGGTACTTTACTATTATGTTGATTTCAAATAAGTCAACAAGACGATGGATAACAAAGCGAAATTCAACAAGCAGTAATAAAAGTGGTTCCCAAGACAGAATTAATCAATAAAATATTTAGAAATTTTTTTTGTTAATTTTGTTCGTCTTTTGTTTTATTTGTTTTTACTATTTTTTTTTTGTTGGTTACAACAAATCCATAGCTTCTTGTTTTTATTATCACTATTATTATTTTTGCAGTATATTTCTTTTAAACTGTATGTGTATTTTTATTATTTATTTCAATAATATTTCGCTTTTTTATTTTATCATTTAATCTTTTCATATTCATAAATCTATATTTAAAAAAAAAATTTCTTATACATACTTTCATACGTATTATGTTTCTCCATAGGTAATTCGTAAATTGTTTGTAACTTCAATAAATACTTTAAAAAACAATTTAGAACCGTGAAACTAAGGAAAACAAAGACTGATCTTGCCAAATGTGAAAAATGCAAATAAATAAGTGACGCTTCATTAAAAACAAAATAATCAAATGAAAATAATTTTTGTTTCAATTAATCTATTTTGTTTCTTTGAATGAAATAAACAAAACAAAAAATGAAGTAAGAACAGAACATGAAATAAAAACGAAAAAAATTAAACACAAACAAAAGACGAACTCGGAAAATAAATAGTTTATTAAAAAATTGCTCAGATTGTTTTTTTTTTTGTAAATAAAATAAAAAATAATGAATAGGACAAGAAACAAAACCAAAAAATGAAAAGAACACGAAAGAGGATCGCAATAAATAAATAATGAAAAAAAATTGTCATTGCTTAAATTGTTTTTTTCTTCTAAATAAAATAAAAAATAATGAAATAAAAACAGTACACGAAACAAAGACAAAATACGAAATGAAAACAGAATAAGAAATAAGAAAAAAAAAATTTGAAATAAAAACAAAACAATTTCAAAATAGATTTTTTTTATTTATGTGTTTTAGACAAAGAATTTAAATTTATTTTTTAGGAAAAACTTGCTTTATAAAATGACAAACGGATTTCATAACGTAGTCACTGAAGGACCAACATAGACAAAATAATTTTATTTTCTCTTAATGATAATACGAGTACAGGTTGGGCCAAATTCGACACTTTTAGGAAACACTTATTTTTAGAAGAGTTAGACAAAACTGACCTCGGTCCCTGGAGCTCGACTTTTAAGACAAAATTAATGGTGAAGACCACATTTCGATATCTTGTATCGCTTAGGAACTACAGGGTGCTTTTCAAAATTCTACGATTTCTTTTTAGAAACTTTTTTGTTTATGAAAATTTTTGATTTCTGTAAAACTTTTTAAGGCACTTTTTTATGCAGAATTCATTGCTCCAAATTATTTTTTCTAGAGTGCTCAATATTTGAGATATAAAAAAGAACTTTGATTTTTTCAAATTTCACTTGAGGCTTTTAACGCACAATTTTAAACAAAGAACTCTAAGGAGAGCTTTTGAGTACAGAACTTCCCATTTAGTGCCCAGTGAAATAATGGTAACTATTGAGTGCATCGATTACAGTGAAATAATGCAAACATTAATCCATTACTTCAATATAATGACAGTTTAAATATCCTGGCTATTGATTCGGAAGCCTCGGTCATCAGCCAAGATATTAACCCTTCGCCCTTCAAATCGATCATACACAAAAAGTCAAACATGAAATAAGTAAATGGAAAACGATTTTAGATTATGAAATTATCAGTTCGGTTTTTTGTTTGTATTTTTAAGTATAATTCCTTAAGTATTATATAGAATTTTCTCTTCACTACTTTCTTTTCATTCATCCATGCTCTATCCCTTAAAATCTTTCATTGGTTCTCACACCTAGGTATAATGGAAGAAAATGATAAATGCATGGAAATAGAGAAAATAGTATTTTGGTGTTAACGTCGAGAAGTCTCTTTTCATTCTAACTCGGATAAAATGTAAGCTCTAAGAAATCCGTCTTAAGAAATACTTACTCAGAATACTAAAAATAAATACTAAAAAAATTGTTTTAGAATCGAGAGTTCTAGATTTATTTTAAACAAAAATTTTCTTTCCTATTGTTCCGTAAACTGGTCATCCAAGCTTCTATTTCCTTTGTTACAAGATGCTTGACCTTTTGAGTTAAAGGAAGAGGCGAAAGAACTAGATCTAGAATATATACGAAGACTATTCAAGTAATTTCAACCCTAGATCTCAAATTAATGGCAATATGTGACTTATGAACGCTTGTTTTGCAAAAACGATTTCGATCTTTCTCCGTAATTTCTTAAAAATGTGCAATAATACTGGTTACTTATAAAATTCAGAAAATCAATCGTGATTATTTCAAAGCCATTTCAGAAAATAAACAAGAACTTTTTCAACAGATTAATGTGAAATTACTTAGGTGTTAAAGGAAAGTGTTTGCATTCATTAAGTACATTTTGTTTTTGAACAATAAAACGTATTCAAGTTTCATATGTGATAACGACGCAGCTAAAGTAGTTTGTAACTTCTTTAAAACGGGCACAGGTAGAGCATGATACTTTCATTTTTACTCGCTGGTATCAATTAAAAAATGATCGCTTGCCACAACTAACGTGTGTACAAAAAGTTTTCCCATCTAGTGTGTTGCTCTCGCATGTTCACGTATGTTCCTTACTTGATCAGTAAACGCCAAATTAACTTTTAACCTTGACATAACGTCAATAGACAATTATAACCAATAATTACGATTTATTACGTATTTGAAACCAAACAAAATAAAACATTGAAAATAACGTTGAACGTGAATTCTCAACAGATGTTGAAAATGGCCTTCATCTTCTTCGAGGCATTTTCTAACTCTTCTGCGACATCCATTAATAACATTTTGCAAAATGTGAGGAGAATTGTTTATTTCATCACACTTTTCGATGATTCTTTGGGTAAGTTCCTGTAAATCATTTCAAGTAGGGCCAAACAAAGAAATCCAAAGGAGTTAGATCGCAAGATCGCAGAAGCTAAATGTTTGCCATATTTCTGCTAATTATCCGATCTCCAAAAAAACTCTTGAAGGAAATTTAAAGTATCTCCAGCAGCATGGGCCGCTGCACCATCCTGCTGGAAATAATACCCAAATTGCAACTCGTCATCATGCACTTGATAAATAAATTGATGCAAAATCTCTTCCTGATATTAAAAACTAATGACTATATCTTCGCCTTGGTTCAAAATCTATTGGAAGCAATTCATGCACGGCAGTCAAACGATAAGGGAACATTTACAAGTCCTTTCTTAGAATAGTTCTGCAGGTCCCGACAGAAAGATCAACTTGTGAGTGGTGACAGATGGAAGTGCGAGGAGCATCAATCATAATTTGTCTCGCATTTTCAACTATCTCATCAATTCTTACTTTAGACCTACCTGATACCTGTTTTTTAGCCACACTCTGTTTCTCTGAATAGTCCTACAGAGTACTGAAGTTGATTAACAAATTTGTGGTACAGAAATACAGTTTTTGGAAATTTTTCCTGAAATTCTGTAATACAATCAGGAATAGAATAGGTCCATTCGCTATTGACTTTTTGGGGGTTTCGAAAGTAGGATTCAACCATAAAATATTTTTCTTCCAATGTAAAATCAATTAATAAAACAATTTTTTAAGGTATTGGTATTTCGGTTATTAGAAGAGATAGAGGAACGGTTAAATATGGAATGTTTTGCAAAATTCAATCCTCGCGACAAATCTCATTTCAAATTCACCATAACTTTTTTAAATTTTAAGATAATTTTAAAAAACCAAAATTTCCCGATTTCAATTTTTCTTAATAACTCGATAACACTTAATGTGACCTCTTTTAAAGTTTTACAATATTCAGATACTTTTTTAAGACAAAGTTTTGTTTTCAAATTATTAGTGCTAACTTTTGTTTTTCTTATGGCAGCCATTTTGGATTTTCGGTTAGTTAGATAGTCTTTAAAAAGAGCTTTTCAACGATGTACAACATGCCCGAAAAATTTTTATTTGTAGGGGAAATATTAACAAAAACATAAATTAATCTCTAATATGAAATTAGTAGGCTATGAAATGAAACACCAGTGAGAAATGCAAGCTTACAGATATGCTAAGTATTACTGTAATAATTATTTATTAATCTAGGGCGAAAAGTGACGATTTAAAGTACGAGCAAGTTGTTTCCAGCCGAGGGTGTAATTACTTACGAGTATTTTTAAAATAATCTTTTTGGCAGAGATAAATACAAAATTGTATTTAATACTGAACGTTTAATGAGTTAAATTATTATAGAAAGAAAGATCTTGCGTAAATAATTCGTAAAAATGTAGTAAACGGTAACCAATTTTCATAGGATGGGAACGTGTTTAGGAATGGCAATGAATTTGAATGAATTATTACTTTGGAAAGAATACAAGAATCCGCTACAATCTACAAAAAGTTCTATAAATGATCCGAAAAATATCACTTTAGGTATCGGTATGAAATAAAATAACGAAACGATACTGACATTTCATTTCATATTAACAAACAGACTGCCCAATAAAATTAGTAAGCCATGGACTTAACATCAGTGTGAAACAAAATGATAAGTTGTCAAAGTACATTTGGATTACATACAGGGAGATCGAAATTGATTGTCCTGATCCTACACTACTTTCCGTGAGCTTAATATCAATAATTACATCTATCACGTGAGGGTTAGAATACAAAGCAGTGCCGATTTGTGGCGTGCATAGAGCATTTATGAAAGTTATATCCAAACCTAACCTAATTAATAAAGGACATAATTATTGTTTAATCAGATTGCTATGACAATGAAATAAACCATTTTTCGTTAATGAACAGCAATGAACTGTCAACAAAATCTTAGGATATCTAGTAACTTCCCTAGATCTCGTTATGTTGCCAACTTCATTTCAAGAATTGGATGTAAATATCCATATCAAGCTCGTGAAAAGCAGTGTAGGATCAGGACAATCAATTTTGATCTCCCTGTATGTTTAGGTTGTCAAAACTTTACTCGATTTTAGTACAATATTAATATGAACATGTTGTCTAGTGTTCCCTATAAGTAAGGGTTATAAGTTATAAGATAATTGTTAAATAGAAACTTTTGATTACCCATCACGAGGTTCTTTTTATTAATCATCAATACTATTTTTGTGTTCGCCGGGGAATGAATATGTCATATTCATTCCCCTTTTTGCATACCTTTGAAATACGTATTTAATTGCGGCTCGCGAAAAATTTCAAATTTTGAAAAATGGCTCGGACTATCAAGGAGCTTGGCCACCCCTGGAATATGACATGTTGGGAGGAGATATCCTAGAACCACCAATTCATATTTCGGTTTTCGTTAATGTCACTCTACCACAATGTGTACAAAATATATCCGAAATCGTCGCAAGACAAATCGTCAAGAGTGGTCAGTCGAGAATATGGAACAGACTTCTATTTTGCGCGTTTGAAAAGTTTCTACCTCCAACGAGGGCCAAATGACGGAGAAGTCTTAACGAATATATCAGTAGGTTCAATTTCGAACAAGTTTATTGCTAATCGGACGAATACATTTGGGTACCATCGTATGTACAGGATTATCCAGAAATTGGTGTGTAGAAAGTGATCTTTTTTAAATAGAACAGCCTGTATATTTTTACAAATTTGGATGTCCTGCGGAGAGATGATTACAATAATATAAATATATATTGATTTCACTTACAATTAGTTATCTTCGTGAAAAAAATTCTCTTTGAAAATTCATTAAAAATTTACAAACTTTGAACGTGTGTTTCTAACTATGGAGATAACACAGACATACGAAAATTTAACAGATTATTCTTAGGACTTTGGCCTTTGTAAAAATATGAAGAAAGTTAAAATATCTTCTAGCATTATACAGGACGAACAGTATTCGCGAAGCACTAGGTATCTCATTTTTTTTTAAACGGAATGACCTATTTTTTATTTCAGAAATGGGTGGTACTTAAACTTAGCTTTCTGTTGATATCAGATTATAGATCTATATATAGCATTTCTTTCACTAAAAATCTTGTTTTTACTACTACTTGAACTTTTTAACCTTTCATTTATAATTTTTATCTGGTAAGTGGGCGAAAAACAAATCCGAGAGCGTATTTATATCACATCTGTAGAAACATCCAAGTCTACATTCAAAGTTTTACGCTGATACGAAAAAGATTGGGAAATATATGAATTTTGTTTTCATTGCAGGAAGCCATGATTTCATATTTGAGATCATATAACAATTCTAAATAATTTTTCCAAATAATATTTCGGCGTAACTTAAAAAATAAAGGTATGTCCATTTCAAATATCTTTATTTCCTCGGTATACGACCGGTGGTATTCAAATTTTGATATGTGTATTTTGAGTTTGGAAAGCTCTAAAAACTTTCATGAAGAATACATTTTTCTGAGAAATAAATAATAAAAAAGTTTCCCATATGCGTCCAACTTATAATATTTACGATGAATAATTTGAATCGCAACTATTCATTACTATTACATCGTAATTGCGAATAACATTGGACAGGTCGGTTTGGTTGCTACGCTTCTGCTGACGAGGCCCCAAATAGGATCGAAACAGCTGTACAGAGGATGCTCGAGGGATCCACTGCAATAAAATTTTTTATGATATTTACTGTATAATATTTACTCATTACTGCATGATTAGTAATAATAAAATGCACATATGCTTAAAAAATGTATTTTTTAGCTTTCAAATTTTATGGTAATAATTTATACCCAAAAATAAAAAGTTAAAAAGAAGTTCTAATGGTAGTAAATTTCTAATAAAACAAATGTTAGAAATAAAGGTTTATAACCTGATATCAGTAGAAAGCAAAGTTTAAGTACTATCCATTTCTGAAATAAAAAATAGGTCATACCATTAAAAAAAATGAGATACCGAGTGTTCGTTCTGTGTTATGCTAAAAGATATTTTAACTTTTTTCATATTTTCATAAAGTCCAAATTCCCAAGAATTTTTTTTTACGAAAATAATTGAATGAAACCAATATATATTTATATTGTTGTAATCAGCTCTCCGCGGAACACCTAAAAATATACAAGGTGTTCCATTTAAAAAAAAATTCACTCTCTATACACCACCTTTTTCTAGAACCTGTATAGTTGAAAATAATTTTAAAATATGTCGCGTGACGTCTAGTATAACTTTCTTAATTCTTTTTTGTCTTCTTGTTATTCCTATAAGCTCCATAGAAGAAATATGCACCGTTGGGACACCCTGTACATATACAATTGAACGTACCGAAAACTATTTTTACGAGAGCTGTTCAAAGGTAACAAAAAATCAATCGTTTACCACAGAGCTGCAAAGCGTATTTTCGCCTGAATAAGAATTAATCAAACAACCATTCAATAAAGAAAATTAGATGGAGATGACTGGCTGAAGCAAATTGTTGTCATATATTCACACAACTAAATCTGTAAAAACCCGAAACAACATAACATTTTGGAGTACTGGGATTTAGCCAACCACTTATTACTATTTTCTTTTCCATCTTATTTCTGAAGTTGTTGACAAACATAAACTAACAGCTAAGCGTATTTTTAATTGTGATGAAATTGAAATAATCGTAAATCCAAAATTCACTTAAAAGGAAAATGTTAAGTTTGGATTTTCATTTCTACGAAGAAAGGTGAAACCTTTGTATTTCGGTAACTCTTGCCTTACATGTCTCCAATACTTATATTTTCTCGTGAAATTCAAAGTCCGAGGAGTTTTCCTAAGCAACTAAGGAAAATGCAGTCATCCTGATCATCATTTGACCCACACTGTAAACCTCGAAGTTATCAAAAATTGAGAGAAAAGGAGTTGCATTGTAGAGTTTTCCCCCTCATTTATTTCTCATCTGCCTAAGATTGAATTCGGGAAAAATGACGTTCTGGCAAGCGACGTCTTTCTTTGGATAAAACATTCTAGAATGTGGCAATAAATAAAAGCTTTTGAGACAACTGGAATCTGGGCGTTTAACATAAATGTAATCGCTGATGAAGATTTTTTGCACTTCCAACAACAAACATTATTGAAAGATGCCTTTGCAATAGATTTCATCTAGGTGCAACAAATCATTTAGTTTTAATGTCTGAAGCTATGACTCCGGCAATATGATGATGCTAATAGGAATGTGCCATTAATTTTGACTTTATTATTCCCCATCTTGCTCCTCTTATATGAATTTGGTAATACTCCAAAAGTTCATGCTAATAACAAATAAAAGACAAACAGAAGGTCTTAACTTTTACTGAATACAAAGAAATATCTGAATTAGTCATTGAAAGTAGAGAGAAGAAAAAGGATCAAACATAGAAGTTAAAAAAGGGTTGCAATTTGTTTCTATAAATAAAATAACTGAAAGTAATCGAAAGTAATCAAAGGGAAAATAGCATTACCTAGAGCGCAGAGAATACATCTGAATATAGCGAAGAAAATATCTTTTTCGACTACCACATTCGAAAGTATAATTTTATCGTACCTTATTTAAGGAGAGAAAGCGGTACTTTACTTGGCTAGGCAGGTAAAATATTTTACCTGACTGTGATGAAGCCTACTTAGATCTATTCTGAAGTGACATTAATCAATTCTCATTAATATTATTAATTATCTATAAATGATCATCAATTAATTGTTTTGTATTTGCTTATTTTTCAATAATGCTACTGAAATCTTTATAATATTGACCAATTAGTAATTATTTTTATTCCCTTGTTTGCATTATCCTCGAATTCAATTATATGTGAAATAATTTGTCATTTAAATCAATTTAAAAAATAACAATGCATCTTTTGGTTTCACCGAAACGCCAGTGTCGCTTATAACGTATTCTAAGGTAAATGATTGGTAAGTAGTAGTTGAAAAAATGTTGTACGCACAACGACAGCAAAGTCTCACTTTGCTACTTTGATACATAAATAACTATTACCTGCTGTAATAATCTCTGCTTAAAGCCTACTCATCAATAACCACAAATTTAGATTCCATGAAAATTAGATTCTATGAATATTAAAATATGATTCAGTGTGTCCTAGGCTTAGTACAGAAAAATATGCATTTTTAATTTTTTATTCTTAAATCATATATTACTATTACATGAAGTCAAAGAATAAAAAAAGCTTCAGTTTTTGAATTAATGTAAAATCTACTGAAACTTTTCAATCATTATAGGTTCCATTCTGCTCCGAGTTCCCCTATATTTTGAAGTTAATCAAAATTCTCTGATTGCTCGCGCGGCAATAAAAAAGGAAGCGCGTAATGAATGCATGAGAAAATAAAGGGCGGTTTGAAATTGAGTTTTCGTCGTTTCGCAACGTTAGGTTTCTATTTTATGCTGGCCAGTGTTCTACGCCAACAATTAAAAACTGTTTGCTCGGGTTCCATTTACCCGAGCGTACATTTAATGTGGTTGAAGGGACGCAAAACGTGACTGGAAAAGCAAAAGCATCGCCGCAAAGTGTTAATTTGTCTTTTCGGTTGTGGTGTTCAGTTCTTAACAAGATGATCGACAATATTAGGATTTAACGGAACAAAAAATTAATATACATTGTTTCAAATTGAATGCACTGAAGGGATCTCATAAACTATAAAAGATTGGAATCTAAGTTTCATCAATAAATGCCTAATTCATATCTACGAAGGGAGTATATATTTGATCTGGACTTTCTTATAGAGCGATAACAATAATAAAACAAACTTAATGTAGGTAGCATTTTTTTTTTCAAAATAATGTCTTTTCTTTAATATAAAGTTGTCCCAACGGACAGGCAATTTGCAAATACCGACAGAGAAAAATTCTTTTGGTTGTCTGCAAAGCCAATTTTGCACCGCTTCTATTACCTATTTGACATAAATTTCTTGCATCCCAAATACCTGCTAAGAGGCCTAAACTCTGAATTTATAGTCTTTCGATCAATTATGAAATTTGTTAAAATTGGACCAAGAAGATCCCAAAATACCTGAACCATCACTGTGGTATAGCTTTGAATTTCTTAGACGACGATGAATTTTAGTGGTGTCATTTCATATCATCCTATTTTCTTTCTGGAATATAATTGTGCACCCAAGATTTATCAACGGTAATAGTTCCTTCCAGATTTCTAAACCTCAGCACATAAAAATTTAATGATAATTCGCGGTGCAAAAGAACTAAGAACATCACTGACAAACATGTTTGATACAATTATCAATATTTATCGAAACAAAACAAAGTCTTTGGTATTTATCAACTATAGTGTCTTGATTATTATGATATTGGATATTGTTATCAATCAGAAATTCAAAAAATCCAGGTCAAATCTATACTCTCCTAGTAGTATCATATTTTGTTTTCCTTTGACATTAGAAAATTAATTCAGAATTTTAATAGTACACATTTATAGTAAAAAATATACAGTGTCTCCACGGATTGACTTGACAAGAGGAAAAATTCTTAATATCAATTTTACGCAAAAAAATTCTTTACAAAAAATTTTGAATCTCAATTGTTATTAGAAACTATATAATAAATTATTTTAAGGGACACTTAAAATTGGTACTATCGTTTTACGTTTCATTATTGATAGATAGCTTCGTCATGAGTAAAACGTAGAGCGATAGTACCAATTTTAAGTGTCCGTTAAAATAATTTATTTTACAAGAATCTACTTTAATGATATTAAAAACGTTTTTCCTTTTGTCAAGACGACCAAGACGATTCGTGGACACACTGTATAAAGGAAAAAATAAAATTAGTTTTTTTTTTAATTTTCACTTATAACTTAAGTAAGGGAAAATCAGTTCGGTTTTAGGATGCGTATTAGGTATTGGTTGATACAATTTTTATTCTATCGCACATTACTCATTAAATATAGGATATTTACATGATTGTGCGTTTTTAGCAAATAGTTTATTTATGTCCGTTTACTCTTTGACTCTTATTCTGATAAGTTATTTTTAGAAAACAATGCAAATCATGTAAAATAAAAATATAATTGTTATTGAAACAAGTGTTTCATGTAGAAATAGAATGGTTTTGTCACAATGCAATAAAACTAAAAACGAACGTGGTCTAAAGCTACTATATATAGAATATTTCGCTTAAGACAATTCTTTCATACCTTTATTACTCAATTTACAAAAAAGTGTTTCAAATGAAAGATTCACCATATCAAGTGGAGCATATTTCAAAACCAGCAAATGTCACAATGTTTCGTGTATTTTTAGAAACCGTAAAGAAAAACGTAAATATTGAAAAACTATAAAGGATAGATATAGATAACCCGATATCATTAGAATGGCACATGCATGTGGCATTTCGTTCAAAAAATGAGTTACCCTATAGTTAAATGGCAAAAGGTGCTATCTGTTATTTTTTTGAAAATGCACTTTTTCGCATAAACTGATTGCAACTAGCATAAACTGATACAATTGTAAAAAAATATTTTTGAAAGGCAATTGGTGTTATTTGCGAAATAATTATATTAACTACTATGCTATATGCATATAGCACCATTTGCCATAAAGTTATTTTATTAAAAAATCAGTTGACTCATATTGCTTATTTTAAGTAGGCACAATTTTTGTATTAAATTATAAAACATTTTCAATAAAAGATCATCCAAAAGGACCAGATAATATGAAGATTGTTTGAAGTTTGTAAAATGGTCATCAATAAACGGCACTAGTAAAGCCAATTTTTATATGTACCTATTGTACCTACGTACATCACTCATTCAGTTTGTAAAGTAAAATTTACGATTTATTACTTGGCTTGAAAGTATTGATGTATGTATTTGGATAAAAATCAATGACGTGCGTAAAAAGATCCATTTAACAAACTGTACGTTTTAATTTTATTATTTTATTGGGCACTTTTTGTTTGATGCCAGTAGGACAGGAGTTACTTTATAACAATTGTGCTTGTAACATGTGTACGGAAAGATTTCCCATCTATTCTTATTTTTTTTCATGTTTACGTATGTTCCTTACTTGATTCGTACAATAAACAGACAAGTAAATAAACATAACAAAAAAAAGTTTACAATGGTTTTTACGTTGGAAGAAAAATTTTTTATGGTTGAATCCTACTTTCGAAACGCTCAAAAAATCAATGGCGAATGGACCCATTCTATTCCTGATTGCATTGCAGAATTTCAAGAAAAATTTCCAGACACTGTGTTTCTGTACCACCAATTTGTTAATCAACTTCAGTACTCTGTAGAACTATTCAGAGAAACTGGTAATGTGGCTAGAAAACAGGTATCAGGTAGACCTAAAGTAAGAACTGATGAGGTAGTTGAAAATGTGAGACAAATTATGACTGATGCTCCTCGCACTTCCATCCGTCACCTATCACAACAAGTTGATCTTTCTGTCGGTATCTGCAAATATTCCCTTATCGTTTGACTGGCGTGCATGAGTTGCTTCCAGTAGATTTTGAAGCAAAGTGAAGATACTGTCATAGGTTTTTAAACAATATTGACAATGATGATTTGTTGGAGAAAACTTTCTTTTCCGATGAGGCCTGGTTCCATTTAATAGGATCCATTAATTCCCAAAATATGAGGATCTGGAGCACAGAAAACCCTTATATTTTCATTGAAGCGCCACTCCATCCACAAAAGATTGGTGTTTGGATAGGTTTAAGTCGGACAAGATTAATAGGTCCAATATTTTTTAATGGCACACTAACAGCACTTAAATATCGGGAAGAGCTTTTGCATCCATTTATTAATCAATTGCATGATGACGAGTTCCAATTTGGATATTTCTAGCAGGATGGTGCAACGGCCCATGCTGCTAGAGATACTTCAAATTTCCTTCAAGAATTTTTTTAGAGATCGGATAATCAGCAGAAATTTGGCAAATATATAGCCTCCGCGATCTTGCGATTTAACTCCTTTGAATTTCTTTATTTGGCCTTCCTTGAAAAATTTCATTTTTAAAACGCCCGTTAATGATTTACAGGAACTTACCCAAAGAATCATCGAAAAGGGTGATGAAATAATTTTGCAAAATGTTATTAATGGATGTCGCAGAAGAGCTAGAAAATCCCTCGAAGAAGACAGAGGCCATTTTTCAACAAACGTTTTTAATTCACGTTGAACGTTATTTTCAATGTTTTATTTTGTTTGGTTTCAAATACCTAATAAATCGTAATTATTGGTTATGATTTTCTGTTGATGTTGTCAAGGTTAAAAGTCAGTTTGGCGTTTACTGATCAAGTAAGGAACATACGTGAACATGCGAAAAAATGAGAGCAACACACTAGATGGGAAAACTTTTTGTACACGTTATTATGCCAAGCATATGATAGGATTAGACGTAGCCTACCGTCATATTGAATAGGACTGCACTGTCTTTAACATAAGATAGAGAAAGATAGAACGAGCATTCTCTAAGATCATACGATACCGATACCACGTGGTTTGGGTTAAATTCTAAATTTTTTATATAACTTCATTTAAAATTAAGTTAAAAATGAACTTTTTTGATCAGATATGTATTTTAATGGATAAGGGAATTAAAATTAAAAATTAAAACCATCTTAAAATTAAGAAATAGTGTAGAATTTAAAAGAACGAAATTAAAAAATATGAAAATTTTAATCAAATAATAAACGCAACTCTTGATAAATCACAAGAAGCAAGTTAAAACCGAGAAAATAGTACCACAACAAAATCATAATTTAAGCACTGCCGCACTAAAATGCGCGGAACCGAATGTTTTGATCCAACCCAGCTGATTGGAAGCTAGCTTTCTTTCTCTTTTGTTCGTCGTAATACCTCTCACTCTAGAGCATATCCACTTATTTATAAAACCTTTGTATTATGCTCAAATATTATGACGTTTTAATTACAATCCAATTTGCAACACAAGAAGTGCATATATTATTTATCTAATCATAGAAGATTTCATTTTATTTTAAATAATATGGAACAAGAACAAGAAAAAAGTGATAGTCGGTATAATTTATTAGGTAAGTGAATATTTTTATTCAATTTTTATTAATCATCAGCAACGTTTTAATTGGTATTTTAGATTCAGGTTCAGATCTCAGTTCATCAACACGTAATGAATATATTTCTTCAGAAAATTCACACGAAGTATTGGAGTGTGAGTCAGACTGGATCGTTTTACAGTTGAAGTAACATATCATAGGCTTTTTAAAGACAACAAATGTAGTCAAATACCAATAACATCCAGAATTGATTCATTTAATGGCATTTTAAATGCTCTTCAAGAAAGTTTAGATGATATACTTATCGTTTTGTCCAATGAAGATAATGTAGGTAAAATAAGTGAAGTTCATAATACATCATGTGAACAATAGAATCGTCGAAAGCGTAAAAAGCCTGGATCATCAACCGCATTTCAGTTGAGAATACAAAATAAAAAACAGAAAATAATAGATAAGATACATTTCAATAGAAAGGGCCAAGAAAAAGAGCCAAAGAAGATGAACAATTTCTATAATGGATGTAAATATAAATGCCCTATAAAATTTTCTAATGAAGACAGACTACATATTTGTACAAATTTCTGGAACACAGTATATTTTGTCCCTTATTGAAACACTGCCCATGTGAAACACGTCGACACTATAAAAAAGAAGAAACAATCAAATGCATATTGTTTAAAAATGATATTAAAGCAAAAATGATTACAAACAAAAGAGTACAAACTGCCCTTAAAAAGAAAACGACCTCTAAGACTCTATAATATGCTGATTTACGAGGTAAGCACGAACCCAAGGACAAGTCATCACCTTTTGATATGCAATTCATAATAAATCACATTAACTCTTATCACTACTCTAGAAGCAAATCACAAAAAAATATTTACTTCCAGATCTAAATATTAGTAAAATGTATAACTAGTATAGTGATTTGGGTATGGAAGAAATTCGGCAACCCAAAAATATCACAAGGTCTTTAAAAAACAAAAGCTTTTTTTTAACATTCAAGCAATGACGACACGTGATAGATTAAAGATGCAACTACGTAAAAATAGAAACATAAGCCAAACAGAAAAAGAAGAACTAGAAAATCAATTAAAAGATCGTGCAAGAAAATATACTAAAGCCTATGAAGAAAAAAGAAGCAACAAAGAAAAAGCATGTAATAATTCTGAAATTTGTGTGAAGTCTATAGATTTACAGAAAGTACTTGAAATTCCATTTTTAACTACAGAAAAAGCATTTTATAAAAGACAATTGTCTCTATTCAATTTAACTGTTCATGTCTTTGTGACTAACCAAGTTACGTGTGGTGGTGTGAAAAAGATGGAGGTTGTGGTTCCGATGAAATTGCTTCCATTTTGTACATGGACATAAGGAATGTAGTGCTCGATAATTATAAACATTTAATTATATATTTAGATAACTGTGTGGAGCAAAATTATAATTTTACTTTGTTTCTGATGTACCAACAAGCTACAAAATTGAAATCTACTTGCAAACAATAGAACACAAATTTTTGAAACCAGGCTATACACACATGGAGTGTGATAGAGACCATTTAAAAATTGAGAAAGGATAGCCGAAAGAAATGAGTATTTTTACCTCCGTGATTGCTACATGGTGAAAATGATTCCTTTTGGTTGTGGGTTGTGTATCGAGTTATCCAAATCAATACAATGTGTTAATCCTCATATATTAATAATAGTTCGTAGGTCAAGTTAATTAATAATACTGCAAAAAAAAGAATGTCCTAGTCATTTTCCTATTTCGGATGAAAAATTCCAAAGTTTTCCCTCGTTATTACCTTATATTCTAGAAGAAAATCATAACTTCTACAGAAACTTTCTAAAAAATTCAAGATTTCCAGGACATATATCCTGACCTACATAGTGATTCAGAAGATGAATAATAATTGTTGTTCTGTTAATTTGTATTATCGTTCTAAACTCAGTGTTTTGTAATTAATATAAAATAAAGAAAAATTTTTCATTATAATATTTTTTCTTTACAATTTTAAGACAATAAGAGCCAGTTACTGTTTTCCATTAATAATTTTAATGACAAAGCGATATGTTAAAAATTACAGAAAATATGGACACAAAATAAAATATACTACAAAATCTTCAATGAATATATCACTTTTTGATGTATTTTTACAATATCAGTCAGTATTGGAAAAAAAATGTGATGAAAAAGTAATAATCATAAAATGAAACTTTCTTTTGTTTCTACGGTACTTTAATAAAATAACAGATAGTTCCTTTTGCCATTTAACTATCGCGTTATTCGAATATTGAACATTGTAAAAACTTATGTCATTTAAAATTTTTCTTAACAATGTAAGTGAAAAAAGCATGTTTCTAATATCATTTGTTCGGAAGATGTATGTATTTGTTGGAAATAGTGCAACAGGGATAATTCTTGAATAACGCTAAAACCAATTTCTTTAGGACCTATGTGTGATATATCAAATCACATTAAAATGCACTCCGAAATTCGAAAATGCAAAATATGTAGGTGTTCATTCAAAATAACGAAGTAGCATTACGCCCAGACTAAGCGGAACAACTATTTTTAAAATATGCTGCACATGATATAGTGAAACTTTCATCCAAATATTTTTTTTGTAAAATGAGTTAATAGAAAGATATGAAAGAAACTCTCTTAAGTGAAGCATCTTGTATATGAATTTAAAGAAAATATTTCAAGAAATAAACTATTTATATATTTTAAAAGAGTATTTTAATACATATGATTCAACTCATTTAACCAAATCTATATCTCTTATAACAACGGAGATCCCCATGTTGGCAACATAATCTTGGACTCACTGTGCAGGATAATCTTGCGTTCAATTTCAAATGAAAATGTTGAAACATTACAGAAGATATTTTTATATTGTTTCAATTATTATTTGTACGCAAACAAATATATTTATAAATATGCAGCGAAGTAGGAAAATTACTTGTGCCAACTAGGTTATCATTTTCAGGTCATAAAATACATTATATTATTTAAAATTGTTTGCCGGGATTTGTAATGTTATAAATTAGTGTGTACGCGGTTTATGGAATGAAAAGGATAAATCTCCTGTGAGTTCACACAAATTCGGTCAGGAAGTCGGAAAACGCAAACTAGGTTAGTAGGTACAATAGATGTTGCTTGGGATATATCATTCTTTCACAAACTTTATTCACAGCGTCTCACAAAAGATAAAACAAAACTTACAGATAGGTTTCGTTACTAACAATTCTCAACACCCAACTGCAAGTAATAACGAGTGAATTTCTTTATGGTACTTCTTTTGTCGGATTTAATATTCTCTTCGCATTTACAGTACTTTCCACGAAAGATTCGTTAATTAATTCGGTGTAACTTCTTATAATTTTCGATGAAATATAAACTGAGGGTTGTAGTGTTGTTAGAGCTCATTAAGAGTTCTACTTTTGCGTGAAGTTTATTGCTTTCGACGCATAAAAGTTATAGCAATAAGCGTAACTCGATTCAAAGTTCGCAAAGTTAATGGTAAGGATAACTTAACTCAAATTAAATTCATCTAATAATATTTTATATGTTCTTGTCAGAGATAATTATTTTAAATCAAGAAATTAGAAGTTATTATTAGTAACTTATGTAAAAATCGTTTCCTTAAAGCCTCATTCAAGGATATCTAACTTGTCCTAAGTTCTCAATTAAAGTTGTCATGTTGATCTCTGGTTACGCTTCTTCCCAGTGACCGTGGATTGTTTTATTATTAATTTTATTTACAACTTTTTAAGAAAATAAGTCGTTACTTGATGATGATCAGGTCAGTTTGAAACACTCAGTAGTTTGTTTACAACAAAACTACTATTTATACAAATATCAGTAATTTTATAGCTACTTACATAAAAGTGCCTTTTATTTTTTCAGATCATGAAACGAACACGCCGCCACAAATTTCTTCAAATATCCGTTCTTTTTCTGATCTATTCAATAATTCACGTGTACTCGCAGCATCTATCATTAAAAAATAATACAAAAAGAAATGCTCCGATAACTAAAACGGTCACGGACGACGATATTGAAACAGAGATCGACAAGTTAAAAGGTATTAAAGCGGAGATCGATAAGTTAAAAAGTATTGAAGCAGAGATCGACAAATTTAAAGAAAACAAAACTGCGAATAATAATGACAATTTAAAAGACAACAAACTTGCAATTAGTGATGTGATTGACAAATCAAAAGATAACAAAACAGTAAGTGGTGATGTAATCGACAAGTTAAAAGATGTCAAAAATGCGAGTAGTGATGTAGCGATCGACAAGTTAAAAGATGTCAAAACTGCGACTGGTGACGTCGTAATCAACAACACGCGACAAGAAAAAAACGCCTCGGAGGTAGTTGCAAGCCCAACTTCGACGATCACTGAGAGACCCAAGACAGTCGAAACACAAAGGCAGAAACCGACGCTATCTGGTCGTAAAACTCTGAAGACGAATCTTGAAAAAATTAGAGCATCAACTACACAGCCAACAACTACCGAAGAGCCAGAATTTAATACGCTGCGACCGAGGAGGAATTGCACAGTACCTGCAATCGAACAGGTAAAATTCGAATTATGTTGCTTGGAAAATTTTATGCCCCCTTGAAGCTATATGTCAAATAAGCTAAACCCTAGTATTACAGTTAAAATATAAAATATTCTGTGATATAAGAGTTGAAAAAAATGCAATTATTATTTTGCTAAAATAGCAATGCAATCTTTTGCAGGGTTGGTATTAACAAGGTACAACTTCTTTTTCAGCTTAAGAAAAAGTTTAATACAGTTTTCTATTATGCATCTATACATGGTGATTCGGGCAAAAGTTTACGGATTTTCTATTTGAATTTCTAATTCATATACTGCAGCTTAGATTAGATTACCTACCAGTAACGATCTACTTAAATATAATATTTTCAACTTCTGGGCACTTTCGATTACACCGGAAGTTTTTGTCAACTTTCTTATTTAAAATGAAACTTCACTTTTATTACATTTTTTAATTTCTCTCATAAATTCTAAAACAATTTTATGCAACGTATGAGACATAAAGAAAATAATTAAGTTTTCTAGGTGGGGCTATAGCGGAATTAAAGTCAAAGTACAACTCTTAAATACCTACTATTTAAAACTGTAAAACTTGTAAAACCGCAATTGAAACCAAAGGTCCGCGATGTTTAAGATCAGGTATATTTGAACGCAGAAAAGCAGAAATATATAATAAACGTACTCGTTTTAGGAATTGTCTTCAACCTCGTGAAAATGGATTTCAAACAGAGAAATTTGAGAGCCAGCTATAGTTACTAAAGTAGAAAAATCACCGAGATCTCGTTTCACTGATCAAATGGATTAAAGAACTTTCCCATTTACTAAAATACCGTCCATTTATTTGTTACCTTTCCATAGACACTCTGTGAATTGTATCTCAATTAACATTGTATCTAACCGTCATGAGCTCTTTGACGAGAATAAATCAAATTCAATCCGACTTTGACCATTAGGTAATTGCTAAATTAATCCAGGTTTCGTTTTAGCTACATCAAACAACAACGATCACATAAGGATTCGAGAATTACCATACAAATTCTGCCTGGGATTTGCATGCTGAAAATCGGATTACATCCGAAGTATATAATGCAAAAGCAGCGCAATGAGGAAATTAATTTTAAAATCATTCTGGTTGTAGTCGATTTGTTTTCCTTTGTTTGAGTTTTAAAGTGCACAGGTATTAATCCTCGATTTCATTATTGGAAAACGAACGTTCAGCAATAAATCACAGTTAATTTGTTTGCTCAGCATGCTATAACTGTTTTAAGTGAAAAAGTATTCTATTACGAACCAATGTTCTAGTTCCGTTGAAAAATGTTAATTCAATCATCCGGGAAAGAAATCGGATATTCAAAACCAAGAATCTGATGTTCTATTAAAACTGCTTGAAAGTTGAAGTTATTCGACTGTAAACGAAATAAAAAGAGAAAGATTTGAAGTTGTTCAAATCATGCTTGCATATTATAAGAACGCAATTGCTTTAGATATCGTGCATATCGCTGTAGGTATATTATCGATCTTTAGGTACTATTCGAGATTGCCATCGTGAAGGAATTCACGCAATCCGTGATGCTTCGATTTACACTTACAGAAATGCTTTAAATGATTTGCGTCTGTTGTGAATTTTCTTTACATCTTGCTTTCAAAGAAACTAAGTTACCTAACTAGTTACATTAAATTCGATAAGAAATTAAACTCTTTGTAATGAAGTAGTAAGTCGTTCGAAAGTTCATGTTTCAAATATAAAAGGTGATTCTTGAATAAATCGACAAAGAAAAAATGTTGAAAGAATAGACGTCACAAAACATGGGAAAAATTTGTGTATTTTGAATTTTCAGAAATACAGGTCCGGCAAAATGCATTATCCATTTTATTCCTTTAATAAAATGAAAACTACTATTTATCCCATGGATCTTTACAATTATATCATCAATTTTATACATCCGAATCGACAAACGTTTTCGTTCTCATTTACTTTTATCCTGTTCTATTAAACAAAAATTACATGAAATAGGTTTAAAAACGTATGCATTTTGTTCTAACATGCATTGATGACGTGATGGTAAAGATCCATTGGATAAATAGTATCTAAGTAATCACTATGGTCATACTTTTAAATTAAGGGCCAGTTTTATAATGAAATTTAAAGGAGACTTTAAATTAAAATCACATTCAGATGTAATACCAAATATGAAAACACATTTCTTTACACATGAATGTGACTTCAATTTTAGAGTCTCCTTTAAATTCGATTATAAAACTAGCCCTATATAAACCTTTCTTTAAATTCGATTATAAAACTAGCCCTATTTATCCCATGGATCTTTACAATTATATCATCAATTTTATACATCCGAATCGACAAACGTTTTCATTCTCGTTTACTAAACCTTGTTTTATTGTGTGATAGTTAGTCTCGGATTGCTGCATCTTATTTTTTTGAAGAAAATAGACGGTAACAGACACTGCAGCGAACGCTTCGAAAATTCGTGTTCCGCAAAATCAAGGAAAATTTAAAAAATATTGTTTTCAACAAAACGGTGCAATTAGTCATACTGCTAGAAACAGTTTGAAGTTTTACGGAAGAGTTTTCATAACAGACTTGTTTCAAGAAACAGTGCAACTTTGTGGCCTCCAAGATTATCGGAACTTTCAGTCTCTAATTTCTTTCTTCCGAACTATTTGAAAAGTAAAGTACATGTAAATAAGCCTTGGAATAAAAAAAGTGACAAGAATAATAAAAAAATGCAGTTAAATTATTTTCTGTTAAGTAACATTATTGTAAGCGTTTAGAAGAGTATATTTTTGAAGAACGTGGCCATTTAAGGTATACCATTTTTAAAACATAAAACTTCTATCCCTATGGTATTTAACTGTGTATTTGTCTAATTTGTAACTTAAATAGACAAGCATAAACAAGGTTTTATAAAATGTTTAAAAAAGTCAAACGATGATACTTTTTGCGAACAAATAGTAGGAGATGAACGAAGTAAATACAAAGTGTTAATCGCGAAGAAAATTATTTAGAAGGTAGAGAAAATTTACGAAATCATAATAAAGGATTTAAAACTGGAAGACAATCTTTTAATGAAAATAGAGGTCGCGGTGCAGACAGTAAATTAGTGAGAAAGATCAGTGAGAAAGTGTTCGTCACATATGATATTTCAAGAGGAGAAGATGAAACACAAAACCGGAAGAGATTGAAATAGCAAGAGCTGAAAGTAACCGGACTATTCAAGCAGAATGCAGAGGAAGTATCAGAGTTGCAAAATATGGCTGCAAGTCGGCTGTACTACAATGAAGCACCCAAGCATCCTCTGTATAGCTACGTCGACCCTAATTGGGGCCTCATCAGCAGAAGAGTAGCTCGAAAACTCCATTGCAATCCCGACGACCAACGAGACTTACGCAAAGATAGCGCGTAAATGCAAACAAGCCACACACTGTGGCGAGTTATTACACATGTTGAAGATGTTGGTGACGTTAGAGTAAAATAAGAAAAGTTTTCTACGTTCCGAATTTAAGCTGTAATATGATGTCTATACCAAGCTTAATGAAGAAAGGTAAGAAAAAAATTTTGGACGACAGTGGAGTTGAGATTTACGAAAAAAAAAACGGAGAATTAATTACTGAAGGCATATTTGATAAATATTCAAAAGTAGAAGCATATATGAAAACCAATGAAACAAATGAGTTGTGGCATAAGCGGTTTGGTTACATGAACTACAGCTATTTGAATCAAATGATTAGAAATAATCTTGTAAGAGGTTTAAAGAATAAGTTAACTGGAGAAGAAAAGAAATATGAAGTCCGCATTCATTGGAAAATGACTAGATTGCCATTCAAGGAGATAACTGAAGAAGCAAGATCGAGAATTTTCGAAAGTTTACATTGGACTTATATGACCGATGCGAGTGCAGTCTATTGGAGGAAGTATATGTTGGTAATTGGCGACGAATACAGCAGAAGATACTTTATTGAATTTTTCACCAGAAAGGAAAAGCAGTCGATATACTAAAAGATATAATCGAAAGAAGGGAAAATGAGATTCGGATAACGGATCAGGATTTGTCAATGAGCCATTAATTTTATATTTTCGACAGTTTATACCCCACAGAGTAATGGAATAGCTGAAAGAGCAATCAGAACAATATTGACAATAGTAAGAACCTTTTTATTAGATCCGAAGAAGTTTTGGTTCGAGATAGTTTTGACTGCAGCATACGTCTACAATGTAATACGTACAAAAAGAAAAGAAAAAAACACCATTAAATATATGGATGAATAAGAAACCATCCGTTCAACATTTAAAAATTTTTCGAAATGATGATATTAAACGAGGAAATATTGATAAAGAGAAAGACAAGAAATATTTATAGGGTGTTCGTGAGCTTACAGAGTTTTTGACTTAAAAGAAAAGAGAATTCTAGAAAGCTGAGACGTCACGTTTATCGAAAAGAAAATTGAATATGAAAAAAATAGATGACAATGATATTGACAGATTTTACAGAGCAAAGAGGGAGTAGGAGTAGAAGTGGAGCCAGAAGTATAAGCAGAAGATAAAGTTATTAATCGTAATGATTTATAAGGCAATGAATTTATTTCAAGGCGACGAAAAGAAGATACAAAAGAAATTCTAAGCGAAACATCAGGAAGAAAAAACAAATGAACGACAACTTCGAGAACAGGGAATAAGACGAAGTTCAAAAGATAGAAGAGCAAATCAAAAACACACAGCGAACGTAATGCAAGAAAACGTACCAAACGCAGAAGTTCAGAAATCAACAAGCAAGAAGCAATGAATAAGGAATCGAATTATTTAAAAGATTATAAAGTTTGGGAAGTAGTAAGCAGACCAAAAAATGAGAAGATAATTAGAAGCAAATGGATATCCACTTTGAAGCAAGAACGCGACTTGTTAAAGTTTAAAGCAAGATTGGTAGTTGATGGATTCTGGCAACGAATAAGAAAGGACTTAAGGAGTCATACAGTCCAGTTGTGACGATGGAATCATTTAGAACAGTAACAGACTACAATATTAAATTTGTCGATGTAACAGCATGTTTAAATGCGAAGTAGTTGGATCGAGCTGTGTATATGAAACCTTCAAACCTCGCTCGGAATTTACCCACTTCTTGTTTTATGGCCCCATGGTGGGCACATACCAAGACAAAACACAGAAAAAATGTGAGGGGAGAGGGGAAGGAAGTGTCAGTGTTAAATGTATGCGTTCGTAAGTGTCAAAGAAATGTAAAAATTATCGAAAGAGTTGTATGTCTGTCTCAAAATGTACACCGGCCAGCTCAAGTCGGTTTTCACCATGCCCTTCACAAGGCAGGTGTACCTCTTGTCTTTTCCGATGTATATCTTGTTAAAGTGAACGCCTGTATCGCTGATCAAGCTTTTGCCTCAGCTCCTTCACAAGAGCGAGGCGCCCTTCAACGATACAGATCCGTACACAGGAAACACCAGGTATTACAAGTCGGCCTTCAACACCCCACCCTTCACAAGGTAGGTGTACCTCTTGTCCTACCTGACGTAAACTTGTCTATTAGAGGAGCGCTTGTTATTCCCGATCACGCAAATGCCTCTACTCCTTCACAAGAGCGAGGCGCCCTTCGACAATAACAAACGTCTCCCGATGTCCGGTGTTAAAAATGAAAAATTTTGTTTGTTTGTCCAGTATGCGCCTACCTTGCGGAGTCGCCCATCTCTTAAAAGCAAAGGCAAAAGCGTGAAAAGCGATACAGGGCGTTCACTTTAACAAGATATCCATCGGAATTGTGAAGGGCGTGGTGAAAACCGACCTGTGCTGGCCGGTGTACATTTTGAGACAGACATACCACTCTTTCGATAATTTTTACATTTCTTTGACACTTACGAACGCATACATTTAATACTGACACTTCCTTCCCCTCTCCCCTCACATTTTTTCTGTGTTTTGTCATGGTATGTGCTTTGTGTGATGGGGCCATAAAACAAGAAGTGGGTAAATTCCGAGCGATCCAAAGAGAAACCCTGAGAGAGCAGAAACACGAAACAACGTGAGGTTCGAACACATCAATAACATCACAATATGTTTTGAATATTTCAAGACTGATATTACTTTATATCAGGAGATAATAGGAAGTATCGGATATTTAGTGAACGGTAAAACCTAATTTGGCATTCGCAGTTAGTGAGTATTACTAGCGCTGGTGTAAATTTTTGCGGGGCCGGGTTCAAAAATTGCGCGGAGCCAAAAAGAAACACTTCTTATAAATATTTTTTTTATAAACACATTTTTACATATTATATATATATAGGAACAATCATAGGGTATCATTAAATAATTTTCCTTGCTTTTTCTGTTGCAAAGTCTTTAGTTACATTATCAAAATTTGCAATCTTGCGTTCACCTTAAAGCGCCGGCACTGACTATTACAATATGTCAAATGTCCACGTAAAATACATCAACGAGCAATCAAGAGAGTATTTAGATATTTACAGGGAACGAAAAAGATGAAACTAAAAATTAAGAAACATTGGGAAAAATTAATAATTATAAATTTAGATGCAAGTTGGTTATAACAAAGGACTTCATATGATTCGGCGGATACATTATAAAAATTGGAAATTCTTAATCGCGTGGAAATCGAGAAAATACAGAATGGTAACATTGTCAACCATGGAATTGTGCGACACTGTTTGTAAAAGTCGGTGGTTAACAGGATAAACTAGAAACTTGGACAACAGAACATCATAGAGAGACAAGTTTCTGTAAACACTGATAGTCAAGCTGTAATAGACTAAATCAAAACCCCAAAAGTAACATATTGGAAGAAAAAAATCACTTCGTGAAAGATGAACGAGAGAATAGTGATATTGAGATTTATCACGTGAAATCAAATGAACTAGAGATCGATGTTGTTATGACTAGGTATTTAAGTCATGACGTTGTGATGAGACAATTGAAGAACCTTGGTATTACTCAAGATAATATGAAGACTTGTACGAAAGGAGGGGTTTGTTGGAGATCATACAATGAGTAGTAGATTGAAGTAGATAAGTTGTGAAGTAGTAGGTGAAAAAAAGAGACCTTTATATTTTAGAGAATGTCAGAAGTGTGAAAAAATAATAATCTGCACTAAACGTATTGTTATTAGCGTCGGTGTCGTTAATCGCAACAAAAAACGTATGAATTTATAAACATACTTGTCAATGTTTATATGACGTAAGGGGTTTATAAATTTTATGATATCCCATACAAAATCTCCAATTTAAGAACGCCTGGTGGCCTTGCAGTTGCAGGATTCAATAAATAATTAGTTAAAAATTTACTTAGCGAATCATGTTACTGTTCGGGACACTACAAAGGCATTTTAAACACAAAATTTATTAGGCAGACTCATATAGTTAATATTTAATTAAACTGAAGCTTATGTTATGAAATTAATTTTATTCGTTTAGTTTAAGATCGCTACCATCATACAATAGTTCTTTTATTGGTTTTATTTTATTGAAACAATTATGAATCACCCTGTTGTAGAGAATTTATTACTTGAAGGCAATATGTAGTAACGCAGGTTTTTTATTGACAAAGTTAGAAAATGTAAATAAAATCCAACGAAGCTCATTTATAGGAATTATTATTTTGAACGCAAAATGTAATAATGCAGCTCTTTTTGCCCTTAGCTTTTATAAGAATGAGTTTAATAAAAATCTCATCTCCGATACGAGGTAATTGACTTGAGAAGGGCAAAGAAAGGGCACAAAAAATGTTTGGAGAAATATTCCACGATGTAATTTTAAACTCGAAAATATGTAATTTGTTCATAGAGAATGTATTGAAAGCAATTTCAATCTAAATAAATTGTCTTCTTATTTTATTCTTTCTTTAGGTTACAATTAATTAAAAACTACATAACATGAAAAATAGTTTTATTTTGAAAATAAATTATTTAAGTTTTATAACAAATTACATAACTTACATAATATAAAAGATTTACAGGTTAAATAGTAACAGCTCGAATATAGACATCAACGATGTAAAAAGTTAATGGAACATTATCGAATATGCAATTTCACCCTTACGCAATTTATTGGATTTAGTTTAATATCGACTAGATTAATGTTTTCGTTTTGAAATTTGATTTATGCTTAACCACCTACATCTGTGTACACACTACACGATGATAATAAAACAGGGATGGTGCCATTAAAAAAAGTAGTTTGCGGTATTTGAATATTTTCAAATCCAGCGGTGAATTTTAGATACCCTGTAGTGTAATCAATTAAGTTTAATGGATTTTTCAAGACCTCAAAACTCAATTTCAACTTGGGCTACTACAAGAAAAATTACGTTAATACACAATAACTACAATGTTATATTTTGAAAGTGGCACTACAAAATTCAAAGTTTTAAGACTCAAAATATCTCAAAATTGGTGGAAATTAGGGATAGCGAAGAATTGTGTTATTTCATTTATTTCTTAGTTATTTTTTAGGGATACATTTTACCTCTTTAAAAGCGCTTCTAGCACGAATTGAAAATGAATTCTTGCATATCTTCAAGAGGTATCCTACAAACTTATCGAATTTCATTCAAATAAAAACACAAACCAAAAAACTAATTACAATAAAACTCGAAATTCCAAAAACGATAAACAATTTTAACAGCTGATGATAAAGCGGTCATATTAACATAAAATAAATATATTTATTGCAAGCCGAGTTTGATTGCAATCGATTCCTCGAACATCCTCTGGACAACTCTTTTGACCATATTTGGAGCCTCCTCAGCAGAAGAGTAAGTCAAAAAATGGCTGACCTAATCTATTATAAAATTAAACTTACTTGAAAACGTAAACTTTTGCGATTGTAAAGAAGTTTGTTGAAACGTGTGTTCAACGTCCTATGTCTTTCCGTTAATGTGTAAGGTTTTTCGAAAATTTGAAATTACTTTTTATGTCTGAAAATGTCAATTTTTCATTTTAACGATTAAATTAATTTTTATAAGATCATTTTAATCAGTCGTTATTTTGTTTAATATTACAGTTTCCTCGTCCTCTCATGGGCCCATTTGGTAGAAAACATGGAGGTATAATTATTCACATCTTGGTCGCAGTGTATACGTTTTTGGGTTTGGCGATAGTCTGCGACGAATACTTCGTCGCCTCGCTCGATCGAATATGCGAAGGTACTTCTAATGCGTCGTAACTAATAGTTTTCGCTAACCCTTGTTGTTTCATAGAGCTGAAACTGTCCCCGGATGTTGCCGGAGCAACGTTCATGGCTGCAGGAAGCTCCGCTCCGGAATTAGCCACCGTCATAATAGGTGTTTTCTTGGCGCAGGACGATATAGGTAAAATGTAATTCGTACAACATTGTAAGGAACTACAAAAGCAGCTTTACGTTTTCCTAGAGAACAGTTTAAGGCCAACGTTTAACGACACACTAAAATATTTAAAGAAATATTTAAAAAATCATGACGTAATAATTTCAAACAAACAGTTTTATAGATATAAGTCTAATTAATCTAAGTAAAATTAAATTTTCAAGTTTTTGAAGGTTTTCTTACAAACGAATGAAAAGAATAAAGAACAAAGTAATTCATGTATACAATTAAAATCGATTCTATAATGTGTGGGATAAAATGTGTAATGTTGTGTAGATTCATTTTTGTAGCTATCAGAATTTTATTAGTTCAGTTATATTGCAGTCCAAAATTATTTAGATAATGGGAGGCCATGGGAAATAAAATCAGGGCGTTAGCTTAATTGATACAACTAATCCATAAAATTTTATTAAAACTCTTTAATACGATGACGATTAATTTCAAGTGCCGCGGGATTGCTTGCTGACCAATGACTAGTGCTTGAGAGCGTTTAAACAACAGATATGACAGGAGTCAGAAAGCAAATGTCAAACTAAAAATTTTGAATGAAGCTAAGATTCTGATTTTATTTTTCATAGTCTCCTCTTATCTATATATTTTTGGATCATACAATACATACATAATTTCAAGCCCTTGCAAAATATTAAAGTAAGTATTGAAATTCAGAAAAACTTCTAATTTACAATTCATCGAAGATTCTTCTCTCTAATACATGGACGTCTTAACATATAATATTTCTTCAACAATGCGTTTCAAAAGTACTGATGAGATGCGACTTGACCTATTTTTAAAGTACAACTTTCAACTTTATAAATAAGTACAATAGTAATTTCAAGATTTTTTCACATTTTGTCACTTTAATCTTGGCTGTGGAGATTTATCGGGGAATATCTTCACTATATCCATCGCAATAGATTCTGATTTCAAATTTTTGGAGAAAAATAAGTAATTGTAACATCCAACACAAATATCCTCCTCTTGTCCCCGCTCGGTTCTTGCAATCGATAGTACTGCTGCCATTCTCTAGCTTTATGTGTGAAGTATTCTAAGTTCTACAGAACTTTGGAATTAAATCTCTTCTCCAGATATTTGATATATTATATTATATAAATTTGATTATTATACAAAAAAATTTGAACAACTTAGAAAAGAAGATTTGGAGACAACTTAAGAAAATGAAGAGGAGGTAATTGGAAATGATCTATTGGGGAGATAACATTGCTAGGAGAGGAAGAAGCTGGTGAAAATGAAAATTGGAAAATCTGCAGGAGCAGATAAGATAGAACCTAAATTTAGGAAAAGAAGGCAAAGAATGTCTTGGGAAACGGAAAGGATTCCAAAGGAATGGGAGGAAAATATTATTCTACCGATTCTCTATGAGAATGCCAAATTTGAATGTTGTCAATACGATAATGAATTTAACTACTGAGAAGAAAAGTGACGTTCGAAATGTAATTATTTACATTGGCTATGGAAAGTTATGTCTGCATTATATTGTAAAAACCATTGTAATTGTAGCTTAATTGAATATTCAAAACAGACCTATAACAGCAATAGCAGTGATGATATTTAATGAATAGACATTGCTTTTGTTTTCCATGGTCAAGCCTTATGTATGTAATTTTACTTTTTGTTAACTTTTATTTCGATACTTGACAATTAAATAAAAGACAGTAATATGAAAATTCATGTATGTTATGCGCTTGTAGACTGACCTGCAACAAATTAATTCAGATTATAAAATCAATTTTGAAACGTTAGTGACAAAATAAAAAAAAATCAAGAGGGTTGTGTACGCTAAATTGCCTTTTAAATGTTATCAATTGAGGTTTAATTCCAGTGTCTCGTTTCTTTAAAGAGGTGTTGTACGTAAACGGTGAGGACTACGAAATAAATTTTAAAGAATTCTTATTATATATCACCTGGTTTATGTACGATGTTTCATGAATACGTTGTATATAGTATATATATACATAGCATTGTAGAAAAGTATGGTATAATATCTGATAGATTTGAAATGGGCAAAGGAATAAAACAAGAAAATAGTTTGAGTTCGCTTCTATTTGTGCTGATTTATAAAGAATGCAAGTTAAGAACAACGAATTATCGAACTGTCTTTAGCATAAAACAGGATGGAATATGTGTATATCACATTGGTCCTACCAAACATGAGTTCTGGGCAGAGATGAGAAATCTTCTCTTCTTCGTAGCAAAACTGCGATAGACAAAGATTGCTATACCACTCATACAGTTTACGCTAAGCTTGTCGCAATGTTGTTAGTTGCACTTTGACAATTGCCGTTGCTTTGAAAAATAGTAGTTCGGCCCATCCCTAATCCTAGGTACTGCAAAATAAACTTATGAGGAGAACTTGCTGTAAAGATGAAATTTCTGAGAAAGGTAGCAAAAAAAACACTAAATAGCACAGAGAAATGATAAGCAAAAAAAATGCAATAGGATGCAAGGAACGATGAAACAAGGAAAAATTGAAAAGAAAGGATAGTAGAAGGTAAATGATATAAAAATGCATCCAACGCTCTTAAAGAGCATAAGAATTCAGATTCAAGAAGACATCTTTCAATTCCCAGCACTATTTTTTTCTCGAATAGCATTGCAGTTTCTGACTTATCTCAATTCTTTTGTTGGTATATCTTACCCTCATAATTCGTAATGGCATCGATTATGGCGTGGTCTTCTCTATATCCATGTTGTCTTTTCGACAGGTTTTGCTTATTACTTATTTTTTTCTCCGATCTGGGCACTAACAGATATTGAAGTAGTTTTCCGCGGTGTCCAAGAAACATTTCCTTGCTTTTTCATTACTCTTTTTTTTATAATGACGACCTTTGCCTTTATTCATATATTAGGAAACTTTTCCTCTTCTAGTATCTTATTAAGAACTTCTAGAACATACCTAGGCATCTCATTTTTCACAATTTTAGGAATTTCTGAGGATGTAAAATCGGGGTCTCACGCTTTGTTTTTTATTTTCGACCTTAACCAGTTTTTGTTATTGGTACGATCACTATATTTTGATTCTTTTGAACATAGAAGAAATAAATAATTCATGAGTTCTGTTTTGTATCAACATCCATTGAAATCTTCTGTACGTTTTAGTTTTTCACACACTTCAATATCTGCTCCCTTGTTATTTACTCATATTTCGTTAAGCAGGAGCTAATATAGATTTTTATTAGCTTAAAAATCCGTTTTTAATGTCTTTTTGGCTGGCTTGTATTATTTTATTTCCCCTATGCGTTCTTCCTTTGTTATTGCTCTGTTATTTGTCCTCACTGTTTTCCTCATTGGTTTTTATGTATTTACTCCTAAAATTTAAAAGTTGTAGAATCCATTATTTTTTTACTTTAATTTTTTAGACGAATTTATCCTTTCACTGACAAAGGTACAAGATTAAAAGACTTAGATTATTTATTCCACAAACTATACTAAATTCTGTTGTATCTAAAACAGTTTCTTATATTCTGTTTAGTTCAAAGAATTTGAGGAATACCCATTTTATAATTTGTAGTTGTGACATTTAGCTTACGAGAAAAGTGCAAGGTGGGAGCGGCAAATGAGAGTAATATCATATCGAAGACGCTGAGTCCGAATACGAAGTCCATTTCTGCGTGATGCTCTTTCTTTAGACGAAGGGGCGCAATTTTTGGAGTCCCATTTTTATAGTTAGGTTTACACACAGTCTGTTAGGAGCAGGATCAGGGGTTCGATTAATTTTCCTCCCACTTTTTTTTGTTTTTATAATTCTTTTAATGTGATATAAAAAAGAAAAAAGTAAGAAATTAATGGTTAAAAGGGATCTCACTTGCAAAAGCACTCCATTAAAAAAATAATGCATAATCAATATTTATTTCTGACATTATTAACATTGATTTCGCTAAACGAAACATTGATTTCGATAGAGAATGATTAAATCAATCTTCCGTTTGCCAATGAGAATTAAATTCTTGAACAGCTGTTTAATTCAGAAAGAAATTTCAACCTAATTTCAAATCACTGCATTTCCTTGTTTATTAATATGCATAACACGATTGCAGGAATTTCTGGAGTTATAGGATCGGCAGTGTTCAACATAATGTTCGTCATATCCGTTTGTGCCTTATGCACAAATACGGTCTGCTACCTCAATTGGTGGCCTTTGGTGAGAGATTGCTTTTTCTACGCTGTATCAATTTTAGTAATGTTGATGACGATCTACAATGATATGATTAGTTGGTAAGCAGATTTTTCGAGGACTCCTCTGAAATTCATTTGTAACTGAGTGTGTTTACAGGGCTGAGTCGCTTTTTATGTTGTTCATGTACGTAGTTTATTGCGTGGTCTTGCATTTTAATCCCCAACTTGAACGATGGGCTCAAACTTTACCTGTACCTTGCAAAACTGCGGCGCCTGAAGAAGAGTCTGGATTAGTGAGTTACAAAACTCTGGAAGAAGATAAAAAGCGCAGCAGTTATGGAAGTCCCGTGAAAAATGAAGAAAATGCAGAGCAAGGTTAGTACCTACGTTATTACTTTATTTATTTCTCTGGTGTGTTAGTTTTCTTATTATCTTTTATCTGTTACATAGAATTCTCTAAACATTATTTGATTAAATTTTATATACTATAATATCTTTATATTTTTCTTCTTGCCTTACAGTATTTGCAGGTCTTTCCTATAGTAAATTTATTCCTTTCTAGACATTTCTTTCTGAATATTTTCAACTTTTTGATGAATGATATTGTAGTATAGTCTTTGAAATTTATTGTATTAATAAAATCAATTTACATATTAACTATTAAAACATATTAAACATATAAAACTGAATCAAAATGAGAAACATCAAACTTGAATCAAGTCGTTATTTCGGAAAAGAAAATTTCCTTCTGTTGTATTACTTTTAAAATTTTGTCTTTAAGATGTTTTTGCCCAATAAGTCATTTCGCGTTTTCGTGTGTGTCGGTGTTTTAATTAATTTTTTGTTTGTTTTTCTTACAAATCAAAGGTAAATTTTGGAAAAATTCTATACTTAAATAAAAAACAAAGAAGCTAGGAAAATAACTAGTTTGTGCACGTAGACCCATTATAATAATATTTGTGGCCGGTTTTGGTGGAAAATTAGCTTCTTAATCTTTTTGCTCACATTCTCTGTTCCAGACCGTCGAAGGAATGCCTTAATACATAATATTCCAGTTAATCCTCTGTGTTTTATTGCTCATGCCGCATACTTAACAAACATCCTTTGTACAAGGTTATGTATTTAATTAAATTACTTTGTTACATTCACTTTACAAACTTTCATTTATTAATAAATGTGAAGATTTTAATAATTTCAGACGCTTTTAATATCTTAATGTTCTCTGATCATTAATTTCTGAGGGTTAAGTTGCATGATTTTCCTTGTGAGTGATTTATCAATTTCATGCCATTTATCATTTTCTAACGCACTTCTGTTAATATTCTTATATAGCTCATATCTCTTAATCGTGTCATACAAATGTTTAATATCTATAAATATCACATACGTTTATCCTGATGCTCCTAATCTGTGCTTTTTTGTCTTTTTGTAATAATTTATTTCATGAATTTTTTTTTGTTTCTTAGAATATATTTTTTTTAGTTTCAATTTCATAAGCTTAGATAAAGAGTAGTACTTGAATGAAAATTCTCTCATGGATTAGATTGGTGAGCTTGTTTTTATTCTTTAAAACTTTTTACTTCGATATTTTCAATCTTTAGTTTTCTCTTCTAATTCATTCAATTTAATTGTAGCAATGTTTCTCCGCATATAATTAAATGCGTGTGTTTCAAACGTGATAAGGCTCATATATGAATAATTCATCGCCGATTGACACTTATATACCCCTTTAATGCCTGCCCGCCAAAGTGTATATATATATATGTACACTCGTGGCCAAATAAATCTCACGATTCGAAAGACACGTAACCCACAGTTGTTCGTATCGCATCCGATGGATACGAGCTATGCATATAGAGGGCGTTATCTCATATAAAACTACGGAGAAAATGTTTTTTTGTATATTAGGGTCCTAACACGGTCCTATTAGGGTCAGGACTAGTGGGCGGAGTCCTTTACTAGTAGTATAAGTGGGGAGACGATAGTCGTTGTAGGTCAATAAGGGCGAGATCAACAATTTTAATGACCACTACTGTATATACGATTATGAATAAATATTCGTCAAAAGATTTATTGTTTGGTCAAGAGAAACTAAGCATGTAAGTTTTATTAAAAAAATATATATTTTTCTTTCTAGATTTCGGAGGACTTAGTGGACCTGCATTAAACCAAGCGCAAACTAATCCAATTTCTTCAAGCGGGCCCGATTATTACAGGCCGAGAGAACAGAACGCGAATTACGTCGATCCAATGATAAAACCTACTGGTAAGAGATTGCTTTAAGAGAATAAAAAATTGCTAAATATTTTCCAGATGGTACCTTGTACGACCATATCTCGTGGGCAGTCGTTTTTCCCATTCATTACGCTGCGAGGAAAACCATGCCCGACTGCAAGTCTGAAAGATATAAGAACTGGTATCCATTTACATTCCTTATTTCAATGATTTGGATCTCGTTTTATTCATACTTTATGGTTTGGATGATCACTATTATAGGTGAGATATAGTAAAATGCATTTTTATTTTTTGTATGAAGAGAGTCCTTTTTGTCAGGTACCACTTTGGAGATACCAGATACAGTAATGGGTTTGACTTTTGTGGCGGCTGGTGTTTCAGTGCCCGATGCATTGTCTAGTATAGCTGTTTTGAAGGAAGGGTAAGCAGTTACTTGTTTTATTTTAGAAGCTTATTATTACACATATTTAATTACTACGTAATTCAAAATATACAATGATAAATCCGACGACTATGAAACGTTATTTCTACAGAAAAATAATTTCATTTTAAAAAAATTCATATATATTCATATAAATGATTTCCAATGAACTATGTGGATTTCTTAAAAACCCTGATTTAAAAAGCACGAAAATGTTATTTAAAGAAATTTTATTTCAGGTATGGTGACATGGCCGTTTCTAATGCTGTAGGATCCAATGTTTTCGATATATTAGTGTGTTTAGGTCTTCCTTGGTTTATTCAAACTGCAATCATTAAGCCCGGATCTCACGTTAACGTTATAAGCAAAGGTAATTATTCTTTTGTTCAATAAAAAAATTAATTAATTTTTAAGTTGAAAAAAGCTAATCAAGTGTATGGTCCAAACAGTCGCGTTAAATCGTTGCATACGAAAATTTGTAAATAGAAGGAAAATGAATGAAAGTGTAAGTGACTGTAAACTAAAATTATATGACGATATATCCATCACATGATATATCGCAAATCACATATCGATATATTCGATATTCGGTACAAATATGTCGATATCTCGATATGGAGATCCAGTTATACATATACATGGTGATCATTTGAAATAGTGACGCCCTTAAACATTGAAAATGTTATATTTTCGTTAATTTGGTACACACGAAGTTATTTCTGATTTGATTGATTCTCCATTCTAAAGTGGGATCACATTTTAAAATGATCACCTGTACACATGTAAATGTGTAATCGCTTCTTATACTATTTCGATGGCAATAAATCCTTTATTGTCAGTATTAACAAAATATCGAAATTTCCAAGAAATTTGGAATATTTACGAACTGTGAAATATTCCAAATTTCTTGGAAATTTCGATCTACAATGTATGTATGTACATAAAATATTTAAGTGCTATTAAGTATCGAATTTAAGTTAAGTAAATAAAACAATAGGTATTCATAACAATCGGTATGCATTAGCGCAGCCAATGGAGAACGCTATAAAACATATATCGAAAGCTATTTGATAGCTAAAAATATATCGATATTTTTACTAATATATTAAATTAAAATATCGATATAATATGTATCCACAATAGTGGCGTAGCTAGAAATATCGGGCTCCTCCATAAGCATGATCCTTTGTTGTTGATTATAATTAAAAAAAAAAAATTGATTTTGCAAATTGTTACATTTAAAGTGAACAACAGAAAATATAAATATAATACACATTACATTAACACTTAATAAAAGAAGTAAGAGATAACGCAGATCATAATACAGTAGAATTTCAACATGACGGACTAATTGAAGGAAAGGAGTTTTCAATTAAACTGAAAATCATATATCATACACAGGGTTTTAAAAAATATTACTATTACTTAATGTTATATTCAGTAACATTTCAATTTAAACTAATAGTGGTTCATTATAGTAGTGCAACTTGAGTGTAATTGAAGAAATGTTTCAAGTTCGTCATGGTAAAGCTTCAGTACATATACTTCTTGATTACCAGTAAAGCTTTACATTTGGATTTCAGAAATTTTCTTAAAAATTATATTTTCAGTTTTATGCAGATGATATTCAGTTCCAGCATAGTTTTTTAGCAGATGATGTGCAGTCAACTTCGATTGCAATTAACTCAAAACTTGCCACTTTACTGGAAACATCAATCTGCATAAATTAATTATAAATGGCACATGATATTATTCAGGTTAAACTGGCTGAATGTGCCTAATAGAGGATTGCTTGATATGGATATTGCAGTACATAAAATAGTATTTAGTGGTAATGCCACGTAGTCTGTTGCATAACGTAAATATACATAATCCGAATGCCTTTCATTTGACTCAATTTTCAAGCTATTTCTTTGTGTAATATTCTTCCCTCGGATTCTCAAACAGTTTAGTTATAAATGAAAAAAACATATTATGAACAGAGGCGGATATTAACTTTATTTAATTTAAAGTTGCATTTAATAATTGCTGTTTATTTAATTTTTGAGTAGTCGCATTATTAATAAATATAGGTTTATGCATTTTTATGTACACTCGTTGGCAAAAGTATCCTTCCGAAAAGCAATAAGACTGTGCGAAACTGAACCTTCAATAAAGTACACACGGTAGGTTGTATTAAGTTGATCTTAATTCAAGAAGGCCCCTTTGGGGCCTCGTCAGCAGAAGCGTAGCTTGAGATTTCCACCGCAAACCAAACCGACCTGTCCCAGGTTATTCCCATTTGCGATGTAATAGTAATGAATAGCTTGAATCGCAACATCCTGCGATCACTTCTTGACATAACATAAAATTTTCAAAATGATTTGTCAGCACGCTTGACCGCCTTGCTTATTAAGTAACAAACTGGCTGCAATTTGTCATTCCTAATGCAATGATATTATTATTATTCCCAAAAATCAATAATAAAACATTTTGCCATTTGTTACGAACTTATGAAAGTCACTGTATGTATACGATACGATCGTATAGCAGGTTATACAACAACGCTAGCAACTATCGTTCTAACCGTATTCTGCAAGTAGCTCTGTTAAATATGGAAATAGAAAAAACCAAGCACGCAATACTGGGTCAATTTTTTATGCTAATTTGAACGGGTACATCAAAAATTTGCTATTTCTTACTGTTTTCGTGATACAGTTGATAAACGAAAAATTCATCAAAACTTCAAGTGAAAATAACTTTCTTATTTCTAAAAATATCAAAAAGTGATTAGCACATTTTTTATTCGACTTTTAACGCAAATCATGACTATTTAAGTAAATCATTTAAAAAATGCATAATAGACGAAATACGAACCTAACTTTTTTTAAATGGAAGTAATAGTTTTAGGGATTTACCTGAACCGCCAGAATTTGCTAAAAAAAAGAAGCAAATGACGATCGGATGGTGAAGATGAAGGAGAAACGTAAAAAAATCTGAAGATAAAGATAAAAACGAAATCAAAAAAAACACTAGTTATATAAATAGTTTCGCAAAAACTTAACGCAGGAGCAATAGGAAAGGAAGAAAGAGTAACAACAAATGCACTGTACTCTTCAGGCTTTCCGCCCGTCGTTGATGAGTGCTCTTCGGTTCTCGGGTTCTTTGCCCTGTAGGAAGTTTGTAGAACTTGAAGTTTCGATCCTCATCGCAATCTTCTTCACTTCTGAAGAAGACCATGACAAGATGATCGAAGCATCAAGTTCTACAAACTTTCTACACGGCAACGAATCCGAGAACTGAAGAGCATTAATTATTCACTACTAATATTTTATCCAACATTTACTCTTTATTTAATAAATAACTTTTTTAAGCAAGTACAAATGCACAAAGCAGAAAGAAACTTTCGTAAATGTTAGAAGAGGAACAAGAACATAAAGTTATTATTCCAAGTGAAGAAACTATTCTCTGAAGAAGTTAAAAGGCAGTTGAGTTGCATGCTAATCGGCTCATATGTATATTTACAGATTTCTTGCAAAAAAAAATAGTTTTTGTTGTGTCAAATGAAACGCGCAAGGAAAAGCAATGATTAAAAATAATTTTTTGTGGAAAAATCTTTAAAAGAACTTTTGAGCTTGGAAGTTCAGCGCAAGCAAGAATTATTTGAAGATTACGATTATTATATTATAATGATCAATTTGTCGATAAGTAGTAATTGCCTCTCTATAATCTATTTTTTATATTTCATTAATTATTTTAAATAAATAAATACTAGTTAATTTATGAAGTTGTTTAAAACCTGAAAGTTATTTTGAAAAATATCTTACTAATCAAATGGTACTACTTGTTTTAGGTCTTACCTATTCAACACTGTCGCTCCTCTCTACAGTAGTATTCTTAGTAGGAGCCACTCACATGAACGGCTGGAAGCTAGACCGGAAACTAGGAATTATTCTCATGATATGGTACTTAATATTCATCACGTTCGCGAGCATGTATGAGATGAATATTTTCGGAGAACTAAATCCCCCGGAATGCGGTAGCGAGTATTAACTCCGGTTGTTTGATGTGTTCCTAACATGGTTTGTTTAGAATAATGTTGTTAATGCAAAAAAAATGCAGCTACGCATTCCGTCAGTGTACATCGATGTTAACCAAGTTGTTTCCTATTACATAGCTTTTCTATTGACATAATCGTGTTGCGGATATTTTGAAGTACAAGAAATTGTTCAGTTTGGAATTGATTAGTAATGCGCAAAAAGGTACAGTTTTTTTTATTCCATGTATTTCTATGAAGCTCACTTCTTAAAAAAATATTTTGTGGAAAAATAGAGATATTTCAAAGATTCAACTTTAATAAAAAAATTAATCATATCATTTATTTTTTGTCATTTCAATCAAATGATAGAAATTTCAAAATTCCGGATACTTTATAGACGGTCTATATTAAGCATGCCCGTTTAGATCTGCTCAGATTAAATTCATAAACGTCGTATAACAAGCGTTGTCAGTGGTGTAGCCAGGCCCGCTGTTAAGGTGTCGTGGGCCCCTGTGCAAAACATATTTTCGCGCCTTTTTAAAAATTCTGAACAAATTATTCCTTTATCACTTCACAAATATGTACTTTATTTAATTACACACGCTATTTCTCACATGAGAAACGAATCAACGCAGTATATACAGCACGTGGATGCTCCCTAAAGTCAGTAAGCGATTAACTGACCGCACACCAACAATCTTATCACGGCACGATATATGCACTTACACTTTGTAAGTTTATACTTACTCTACGAAGTGCTTGGTAAATACGTGTCGTATAAGCCGTCCCTCTTTCGCACTACAGAACAAAGTATAGGTATGACCTTAGCAAATATATGCACACTCTATACAGAGTTATTCATATTACTTTAATGAAACTAATTCTACCGAAATAAAGTTTATAATTAAGGTCTATTCTCACAAGCCGGGTAAGGAAACTGCTCAGCATCTACATGGCACCGGTTAGAATTTTCGTAGCGTTCGTAGTGTTTCAGGCCGACAAAAATATTACAGCAGGGAAATTTACTTCCTATACAGTAAGTGTATTTTAGTGTTTTATAGTGAAGGTAATTTCTGGGAGCTGTACTATCCACAAATTGACAACTTTCCATCAGTTTTTCGTTACTTGTTGGTTGTATGACAGTTTTGGATGTTGGGTATTTCGTTCATTCAACATTTGCTTTAAACTTTCTTCTAGATTTTAGTAATAAAGATGTTCAATAGGGTGGTAATTCTTGTGTAGTCAGCCTCTTTCTGATACTTTAAAATATTCCGGCGATTGTACTATCCGCATTATGGTGAAACGACGGCGATGCTCAACCAAAACGATACATTCAATATCAAAGGTACCAACAGCCAATATCATTACTGCATACGAAGTAAATTTTTATACTGTGGAAATATTTTGCCAAAAGATTGTTCAGTGTCTGCATATAGCATGCGGGTTCTATGCAGGTCATATTCGTGCGTAATGAAAACGGGCGACAATGATAAATAAAATGTGTAGTACGATGCCTGGCACTATAGTGAGAATTGGCATAAAGAGTTGCTTAATAAAATAGAGAGCGGACACATTTGTGAAATGTGATATTGTCAGAAAGAATAAGGATGTGATATTTGTTTTCTAGCACTCTATTTCTATGAATGGAATGGAATTGAAATATTAGCCATTATTCCCTTCCAAAATTTCGAATAGTGAATTCTTTTCTAAAATGAACCTTCGTTTTAATTTGAAATTGTTTATGCCACTATAAATGTATCCACATATTAAGGCACATTTCAGACTAGAACTTATCATTCAAAAAAATAGACTAGAGAGAAAATGCCGTTTTCTTCTTTCATTCTCACAATATCACTCTTAAATAGTTGCATAGCCGAGTTGGTTGAGTTCGTTTGCAACGGGCTTAACGCTTGGTGGGTCAATTACTAGGCATGGGTTCGCATCCCCTCCTGGCACGTGTGGATTCTATGTGAAAGTTCTCATGGATCGGATCGTGTTTGGATTCATACCGGCTCCTTCGAACTCGGTTTCCCCAATTTGTAAGACGAATGACGAAGGAGATATAAAGATCTGTAAGTCGGTCGCAACCGCTACGGGTAATATTCCGTTAACTAGCCAGGCACTCTCCACGACAAGGCTAATAAAGCTTGGAGAAAAACAATGTGTATAAGAAATAGAAATTTAACTGACATGGAAGAACCGATTAAACACATTCAAAAACAAAATCTGTTAAATAACCATTAAATTAGAGAATTAATTAATTGAAAACAATAAAATTGATGACAAAATTATGCTACTGCTGTAAGTTAGTTGAATTTGTAATAAGTCCTAAGGAAATTGAATAATAATAAACAAATACTTATTACTACAGTTATTTACATTAAAAGTATAAACGAAAAGCTTCACTTTTTAAACTGGGATACTTAGTTAGTTTTATTCTCGTTAACTTTATTATTAATTAAAGTTAAAGAAATACCAAAGTGATTTTGTAACAAATAATGGATTAAAAGTGTGCATAAAAATACATGGAATTTCATCAGAAACACTGCAAACAACAAAGCTCAATAATTCAGTCTGTAGATATACGTAGATGTAGTGTAACTTAATAATCCGCAGTAAAAACACAAACATGCGCAAGAAAAACCGAACAAAACAAACAAAAATAAATAAAAGACAACAATTATGTAGGTGTTAGGTTCGTAGCGTGTTGAAATGTTTAAATTCCTCATCGCTTATAAGTGTTACATCGAAAGAAAAAGACAACCCACCTCATGTATACTTAAATATAAATAGTGTTAATATGGTTTGTAAGTAAAGTGTAATTTTAATTTTATTTCAAGTCATTACAATAATTATAAACCAATTAAAAATATACAAAATGCAATACAAATACACTTTACGTGCAGACATATTTATTTATATGTATATGCCATTAATTTAGTTTGATTTTAGAATTTTTGTAACAATGTACATTTTACGTGAGAGGCATTTTTATATAACTTTTACGAAAAGATATTTTATAATAATTTACCACTTAAGCGATAATTTGACTGAAATTTCGGACAATACGTTTGCCATTTCAAAATATTGATCGAAGGAGCCTCATTCGCTCCAAGATTTCCTTCTTTAGCTACTCTGTTTTACATGTTTGGCATTCTTTAACTTTTTGTCCCTGCTGTACATATAATGGTACTAATAACTAACATTGAATAAAATTTATGACAAAACTTTTAAATAAGAAAACTACTGTGGCATTTATTCCACAAGATTAATTTTGTCATACAATTTTATTTTATTTTGGTGAAGGCGAGAGTTACTCAAAAATAAGTACATGTTTTGCTACCTAGCTTCTTCATATAATTCGAGCTCTTCCTTAGTGTGGCACTTTCACGTCGCTTCTTCCGTTCTCATCTATTGTAAATAACCGCTCGGTCCAATAATTTTACACCAATTTTCATAGTGTTTGTTTTAATTTACATGGGTTATAGAAAGAAGATGTAGCCATTACATCTTCTTTTTTTGACTAGCACTTTTCGTTTTCCATAATATTGTACTGCCTTAATTGTAACAGTGATAATAAAGACTTTGAAAACGTCTTTCGTGGTTTAATTTCGTAGTACCTGAGTTACACTGAAGTTTACAATGCAGTAAGTACTCATAAGAACAAAAAGGAAGGACAGTGTTTTAGAGAATATCAAAAACCCATGTAAATTAAAATCGACAGCTTAAATTTCTTAAGAAATGTTTAATAAAATTCTTTGCCTTATGGTGGCAGGACGAAAAAAAATACATTATAGTAAATATAACCATCAGAAATCATAAAATGACAATAGTGTAGAAATAGCTTCACAATTCTAAATTTTGTTTTACGTTTAAAAGTAATTAATAATATTTTCTGTAGCTATTTGTAATACTTCATACACAGATATAATATTTTCTACATTTTAATTTGTTATTTAAATATTTGCAATTCATATATATATAAAGGATGCTTAAAAATGGCGAAACAGTGTCATTCTGAACTATTCATGAACACCTCTGAGCTTTGGAAAAATGTTAAAAAAATTCTACCAGATCATTTTTAGGATGATTTTTCTGCAAAACATGTAACAAAACATAAAAAGGTAGTATTTATTGATTTTAAATAAAAATTATTGTTGAGGATCATTTTAAATATATCTTTCACTACACAAATTGTTGAAATATTCAGAATTGGTAAATAATAAAAATTTCAATTTCTACTCTTATAATCTCCATATCTTTAAGGAATCACGAGATATAATTTTTTAACACTTCCCATGCTCAGAGGTGTTCCTGAATAGTGCAGAATGGCGCCGTTTCGCCATTTTTTAAGCATCCATTGTAGGTACAGGAGACGGCATTTAAATTGAGACGCCAAAATATATAAACTAAAGCAAAATATCAGTAAATGTCTCGGACAAAATTATGAGATTCTACGGGGGACATGTGACGGTGACTTTTAACTTGTTGGATACCTACATTTGGTCTTTCACAAGACCAATTCAACCATTACAAAGTAATTTGAGGTCAAAGCATCAAAAAAAAATTGTTAGATTTCAAGCGGGCGTATCAAAGTAATATTGAAATTATACGTCAAAGGGCCGATTTTTTCATTTCCAATTAACTTTATCTGGCGATTAATTCCCATAGTAACGATTGTGATCACAATTGTTACTGTAGGAATAAACCGTCACATAAAGATAACTGGAGGTGAAAAAACCGGGCTAAAGTAAAATAAGTTCAGCTATATACATGTACAGATTCTATTTGTTTCATTCAATGTTTTATTGAAGAAGTATTGCTTAATTAATCTAAATTTTTTATAAGACGAAAATATTTGTGAAGTTTCCTTAGATCATCATGATACGTCTTCCCCCGAAATCCTTCAGCTTTTGTCTTTTTTATACATCGGTGTTTCAATTTAAATATGCCATCCTATACAGGTGTCCATTTTTCGAGCCTAACCATTAATATTAGGACAAAGTTGCGTATTTTTGTCCCAATCAATAATCGGCAAACAAATTTCATTTAGATTTTATGGTTTCCAAGATATTTGAAAAATGTAAGAATAACGATTTTCATTTTTATTTTATTTTTTATGAAAACCAATAAATGTAGGCACTTTTAAATCAAACATTGTTAAGGCTCATTTTTATGAGGAATTTAAGTATGGCATGTCATATGTTATGGATACCAGTAACACCATCTTGGTGTTACAATGGAATCTCACACTTGATGGATTGAGTTAGATTCTGGCCAAAATTTCAAAATCATCTGTTATGTTTGGTCGACGAGTGACTTAGCGGTGACTTTGGAAGTCACGTCGCTCGTAGGTTCGAATCCTACCAGTGGTGCCTAATGACTTAGACCCAGCCAAACATATGTCGTAACTGTCTGGAAAGATTAATGGCCGAAAGACAAAAATGTAGCATTGGTGTTGCAAACAAGCAGACAAACATCTGTTATCCAAATAGTGCTTTGGAGACAAAAAACACCTTTCAAAGAAAATTTGACAATTCAATTCAATTTGATGTATGATAATAACGTTTATTGTTAATTACGGTAAAAAATGTTCTTTTCGACAATGCACAAATATTTTTGGAGTCTTACATGAACTTAACGAGTACATTAGACTACAGAATGAAACCATTTAGATTATATGTATTTTGTGAGGTACTATGAAAAACAAAATTTACAAAACTGTACCTGACGATCGATGTTGATGAATTGCGTAGAAGTATTGTTAGTACATTGAGACACCTACATAAGAAGAAAGTATACTAGAAGAGCCTTTTTTAATTTAAGAAGACATGTGAAATTACACGTAGAGATTGATTATTTGAGCACCTGCTGTAATTGTTCGTTTTATTTATATTGCGTTATTTTCTTTTGTTTATAAACTATAATATATAATAATATAATAAATTGAAAACATACAGAATTGTCAAATTTTCTTTGGAAACAAAATGTAAACTTTTTGTTGCCAAAACACTTTTCAGAGCAAATGATTTTGTCAAGAATATTACTCAATTTAACTTGAAGGCTTCCGCGGCCGTCGTCCATTGTTGAATTCTTGGCTTCCGGTTGGAACCGGAAGCCAAGAATTCAACAAAAATATTACTCATTATTGATATCAGAAAAAAATAAGATAATAAAAAATTAAATGTCGTTTGTTCGTAATTTTTAACCAAATGATAAAACAGTGGTATATTTACATTCCTCATAAAAATGTGCCTTAACATTGTCTGAATTAAAAATGCCTAGCTTCAATGGTTTTTGGATAAAAAAAATAAAAAACAAACTGTGATTCTTACTTTTTTCTTGAAAACCATAAAAATAGGTAAAATTTGGTTGCAGATTATTGATTGAAACAAAAATATGCAATTTGATCCGATAGTCCCTATTTAACCAACTTCGTATCTTTTACGAAAAGATATTTTACACCGTCTTCCCTAATTTAAAAATTATTTAAAAAAGCAAATAGTTTGTTCCAAATTTCAGAGCATTTATTATGCAGGGTGAATTAGGAAGGGAGGGAAATAGTTGGCAATCAATACAGTTTATAGGAATATGATTAAAGTTTATAGGAATAAAAAAGTTTATAGGAATATGATTATTATTTTTAGAAGATATCGAAATATTACAAGTATTTGAATGCATATGAGTTCTCTTTCAATTTTCCTGCAATTGCTGACCAGGTCTTCTCTTGGATGATGCAGCAGAGGATGTATTATTAACAAGTCAGGTTCGGAGACACGATGGTCAATAGATTGGTCACGCTATAAATACCGTACCGATGGGCTTATTTTGATCTTTGAGGGTTACTTTAACTGCAGCTTTTCGCACCTTAAAAATGTAAAATTTATTAAATGTCTCGCAATAATTTTTAAGCATTTTGATATCATGTACAAAAATTATCGCTAAACTTTTGACAAATTTTACATTTTTCAGATGCGAAATGCTACAGTTAAAGTAACCCTCAAGGATCAAAGTAACTCCATCTGACAGTACACAAACAATATGTTACGTTTTGTTCATCATTGAAAGAATCTCTTCCAGAAAACTGTAAAAGTCGGAAAGAAAGGATGAAAGATCAAACATGCATTTAAGTAACTGTATTTATGTGAACTTAATGATCCATACTGTAGCCTTTCAAAATACTTTCCTCTTATCTTCACTCATCCTGTATATGTGTTTAATGATACATTACCTTAAATTAATAAGCGAAATTAAATTTATTAAAGCGTAGAAACTGACAAGCATACACGGAAATAATTATTATAAAAATATTTCAATAAAAAAAAACTATTCGATTTCAATAAAGTATGCAATTTTATGTTACTGTATTTAGAGAAACGTAAGACAATAATGAAGCCTTAAGACATGTAGTTTAGAATAATTGTAGGTGTAATTAATCATCCTGTAATTTAATGCAATTTTCCTCTATATCTGTTTCTCTTAATCTATCGAGAAATGTATTAATACAATATAATAGAGAGAAATTAGTTGATATATTAGAAACCAAATAAGATGATTCTCTGTTCTAGATAACAAGCTTCTATGTGCAAAAAATTATGCTCAGAACGTATCACTGTTGAGGACATTAACGGCCTTACATTCTTGTTGTGTCTTCCTGATCGCAAACTACTTTCTGTTTGCTTTTCCTTAAAAATATGTTCTGAGCATGATTTGTTAGACGCATATTTATATTTAATCTTAATGTATGTATTTGTCTCTTGTTGTTGAAGAAGGTGGCAACAGATTATAGGTCCCAGAAATTTAGCATGAATTATTTTATAAAGAAGAATCGTGTACATTTCAATTTTCTGTCTTTCGTAAATTTTATAACTTAATTGACTGTTGATTCACAATGAATAAGAAATTTGAATTCGTACCTAAAAAAAAATACATGGTGATTCAAAATTGTCTCCCGATATTTTCAGGGTGAATAGAGCATCAAAACATAAGGCCACCTTTTTATGTATATATTTTTTTCAAAAATCAATTATAAGGGAGTTATAATCCCCTGAGAGAGGGTATTGGCATCTTCTGAATGCTTTAAGTTATCAAATTAATATTTGAAACTCAGATATAAGGCACCTAACTGAACATTTACAATGTATTTATTCAGATTCTTTCTTTTAAAAGGTAGTGTGAAGGGGTCACTTTCGATATTTTAAGATAACAAAATGCAATAGACGTATGCTAAACCTTAATTACTCGAAAACGGTTCGGTTCATTGAAGTGCAATAGGAGAGTGTTTTTTGTCAAATAATCAAAAGAATATTGTCTTCATAAATTTTTGAAGAAAAATGTAAAAAATAAAAAAAAATTGAAATAAAATACTGAAGTCACCCCCTAAAACTACCCTTTGAAAAGGAGGGAGGATATAACAAATACATTGTAAATGTCTTATACCTGAGTTTAAAATATTAGTTTGATCATTTAAAGGCTCCAGAAGAAATTGCCAAAAAAAAAACAATATTTTCTACCTCTTTTTCAGGGCTTATAACTCCCTTATTATTCACTTTTGGAAAAAAATTATATAAAAGGTTACTTTATTTTTTGATTTTCTATTCACCCTGAAGATATCGGTAATTAATTCTGAATCACCATGTTTAACAAATGTGTTGAAAGTAAAAATTTCTGCACTTTACTTAATTAAAGTATTTTTTAATATTTGTATTTCAGTAACTAAGTATAGTGCTTTTAGAAATAATCCAGCCACCCTGCTGGCATACCGTAAGCAACTAAACACGCGTATGGCAACATTACTTAAACAAAATGCCCTAATCATTGGCATTACATATGAAATTATAAAATAATGATAAGTATGCAATTACACACCTCGAATATGTCACTTATCGAAATCGGTTCCACAACGAGAAAATAGGTTCCAAAAGAACTAGGACTAACAGCAGCAGAAAAGCAGTAAGAAAACATGCAGTAAATCATTTTAGGAAGTTTAATTACATTCATAATAAGCTACAAAAGATAGCAATGCGTAAAAATTTAAAATTGCCAAAAGTAGATGTGCCAAACTGCCGAAGGTCATGTGATTACAAAACATTTCTGAAAGCACTGTAAGTATAAATATTTGTGTTAGTAAATTTTAAGAAACTACATTCCCGTAAGAAAACGACTAGTGTCTCTAGGTTTGATTAACATTTAAATTATCTATATGGTTTGGTAACGTTCTTCGTTCTTTTGACCTCGTGACATAGCTATATTATGTTTTTTTTTCTTTTTAATTTAGTATTTAGACGTTAGAATTATAAAAATATTAATTATTAATCAATTGTGACGTAAATAACAGACCGGAAATGTTGTTACGTTACACCGATGTCTGACATGTGTACAAATTCGCAAACTCACAAGTGTACGAGGGCATTCGTATAGGCATGTTTGAGATCATATGCAATTTGTCAAGGCGAGTTAGCTTTGCATGCCCGAAGGTTTGCATATAACTTTCTACAAATATTTGCGCCCGAGTGTAGGAACGACTTTAGTCACTCCTTGACTCAGGTGTCTCGATGTGTGGTGGTCATTTTAAGCATCTGCTTTAATTTATAAAAATAAAACGTTTTTCTTGCTTTGGATGTTTTAATGTCAAGAAAAAGGTTCGAACAGAAACATCAAAAATGACTAAAAACACACATACGTGTTTTCTTGCATCGCCAACTCTAATTCGTTTTCATTTGATCACTTGTTATTAGTTTCAATGGTATTTAACTCACAAAATACTTTTCACTTGAATACAGATTTCTAAAACTAAACGTACGTTAAATTACACCAGTCAATATAAATTCTGAAATTACTAACAAAAATGGTAATATGTTTTCAAACCCTATTGCAGAATTTGTTATACGTTATTCAAATCTAAGACCCTTAGACCCACTCCATATTTTTTTTTTGTTTAGGGCGGAGACATCCATCTCTTAATAATCTGGCTAATAAGTTATTACACGAATAACAACCATCGAAACAATTCACAGAACATCTATCAACAATTCAGAAAAATCGGTGTATAAGTTTTTCGAGGAATAACTTTAACAGGAGATGGATATCTCGACCCTTAGAATAGAGTGCATCTGTTATCTTTTGCACATCACATTAAAGTATCTTAAAATTTTCAGTAAAATATATTGTTTGAATTCAATCCAACATCTCTGAAAATGAAATTAAATATTTTTCATGTTAGAAAGTGATCAAATGAAAAATGAATTAGAGTTGCCGATGCAACTAAACACGCATGTGTGTATTTAGTTCCTCAAACGTTCCTTCAGTAGCTTTAACGTTTCTACAAAGCAAGAAAACAGTTTTATTTTTAAAAAATTAAAGCAGATGCGTAAAATGACCGCTGCCTGCTGCATCAAGATACTTTTAAACTTTTCGGCCTGTTATTTATGTCACAATTGATTGACAATTAGTATTAATACGACATTATCCAAGATATGCATTTAAATTTCAACGTCTACCCTAATTCATTTTTATATTAATCGCTAGTTATGAATTTTAAATGAAAAATTTGAATTTTAAATTATACTTAAGAAATTTTAAGCACTTTAGGGAAAATTAGAAGAGGAATCGTCCTCATTTAAACTTGTATCCCACGTGATTTGTGCTGAACACTCGTGGCTATTAAAATAATTATCCCTTACATGCTTACCTCGCCCTTATTGACCTGCAATGCTACTTAAAAATCACCTGCTCGCTCTGTACTTATACTTACTGTCACCATTCTACAGTTATATTGTTTACATTTTGTTTATATTTGAAGATCACCGAATGTTTAAAACTTTTTACATTATAGAGAGAAATGCTTTATTTTGAAAAAAGGCCAAAAATTGTTTTACAAACAAAAAATCCGGCCGCCGAACACACGGAGCAACAAAACTACGTAATGTACACGTAATTTTGTTCTTATGAGCTAAGTATCATAGTTTGAAATCCTGTTACACTAGACTGCAATGTAGATTGTTTACCGCTTGCTCGTATTTGTATTATTCCGGTAAGTAGTTCGTCTCTTTCTTATTTTTAACAGATTTATGTTATTATTAAACAGTATTTTTTAAGACTTGATTTAATTTCAATATAATATTGCGTACACGGTTTTGTTTCTATTTTGTGTAAATACGTCTTTCCGTGTTCTTGCCATGAGGGTGAAGCGTCTGTTCGGCGGCGGGTCTAAAGGACTTCTATCTGAAAAAAATTATACTGAAACTTGAAAAGCAGCAGAAGTAGAACAGGCTATACACGATTAAGAAACATTTCGAAGAGATCTTATCAAATAAAATAAAATTGGCTTCCAGTCGTTTCCGGCTATACTGAAAGTCCCTATCAACTAGTTTATTTTACATTTACATTTATGCTACATTTTTCTCACGTTTTTGAATTCTATATGAAAAGATATGTCAATTATGCGCTATCTTTGCGTAAATCTTGTTGATCATCGGGATTGCGATGGAGCTCTCGAGCTACCCTTCTGCTGACGCTACACAGATGACGCTCGGGGGCCCCATTGCAATTTGGCAGTATTTTTCTGTATTTGACTATCTTCCAGTGGAGTGCTCTATTGCGACCAAAAAAATTAAACTTCAGTTACCAATGCCTGCGGCTAGTCCAAATTTCGTTAACGGAAGTAAAAAGGTCGTGGATTATGAAAGACATAAAAAGAGAGAGAGAGAGAGAGAGAGAGAAAGAGGGAGGGCGCCACCAATGAGATATTGTTTTCAACCTAAAATTGGAAACGGTTGATAAAAAAATTTAAATTTGTAAGAATTGTTGAAGACAGGCCTCAGCGTTTGAAAAGACAAATAACGCATTCAATAAAAAACAAATTTTATTAATTTCAAATGAAATATGGTACACAATAATGTAAGTAAATGTATAAAATTGAAATGAGCAATAAAATAAATTTATTGAATTGGTATAAGTACATAGAGTTAAAAAAATATTCTGTTGTAAAGCTTTACCTCGGCTAACAATATTTATAAGTGACTTTGAATGAAAAATGAGTGCCAAAAAGGCAACGTAAAAAAATATTATTTATTACGATAAATTTTACAATAAAAAAAAAGGTTTAATGTAATGAGAGTGAATACTAATAGCAATAAAAAAACGTTAAATAATTTTGCAGCAATGAGCGATGTAATTCACGATGTCGAAAAATACTTGTTAAAATTAGATCGGCAAAAGTAAAAATAAAAATTTAACGGCGCATGAAAGAACTAGATTGGCCAATCACCACACCGTCATCCGGAGTCCGTTCAGGAATATAACTTCCGGGACTGTGATCCTTCAGGATTCACCACGGGAATGCGGAAGGATTTCCTTTTTTCTTGGTTTTAAACTCCAAAAATTCCTTTGTCCCGAAACAAAATGGAGGTTCAAAATATACAGAGTAAAAGTGCATCCGTTAACGAATTTTTTTAGTCCAATAATAAAACTCTATATTGAAGAACAAAAAAAAATGAAGTTAAAATTAAATGAAATCAAACCAAAGAGAGAATTCTTACCCTGTGTTTTTCAGGAGTTTTGTCACTAGTTCAACGAGAAAAATTTAATAAACCGCAAACAAAAGCGGCCGCTACAAGCGAATAAATCGGGAGCCCCTCCTAAACGTACCGATTTTCAAGTTTTTGTTAAAACCACAACATTGAAAACAAATTTAAATGCACAGAAAGTCACCTAAACAATAGGCATTTGACCAATAATAATTATAGAAATCGACGGAAAAATTAAATGTTACAATATTTTAGACATCTGTAGCTTAACAGATTATGTTTATAGAATTTTTAAGAACCTTAAAGCCTCAGCTACAACAGCAGCTATTACAAATAAGTGTGCTTCAATAGTATCTGTGATATTATTTTTTGAAAATCGGATTGCAGAATCCAGATTTTTAAGAGAGCTCAAAATTGCTCAAAGAATGATGCAGTTCAAAGATAGGGAAATGTATTGCTATTTGACATAGTTTTACATGTAGAATTCAAAAACGTGACAAAAAAATGTAGCATATAAACTAGTTGTATAACATGAAGCGTGTGCTATAACTGTAAGCTTGGAAGTCAATTTTATTTTATTTGAACAGATTATTTTTAAATATCTTTCCTTCTTAAATTTCAATTTTTTATGTAAACTTCTTATTCCTAAACTACTTCCTCCTGTCTACTTCGCTGAGTATTTTAGACAAAAGCTTCAAATAAAAATTCAAGGAATTAAGATAAAAACGCACAAAATATACGCCTATTTTTTTAATTTAAAATGAAACATATGGTATGTACTATAAATGTCTCGTTTTAGAGTAATAATTAAATCTGAAAGAGGGTCAATGAAAAAAAGGCTTAAATCTGTTTGTTAAATAAAATTTACCTAATTAATTACATTACATTTAATATCTATTCTGTTTAATTACAGAATAATTTTATATTCTGATAGAATTAAAAATCATCGGCTTTTTACATATTTTACCTTTAACTTGGAACAAAGTTTACTGTAGTTTTAAAAATGTTTGCAAGAAGTGCTGAAAATTTTAAGGTATACCTTATTTAAATAAAATTCTTAAGACGGATGTACCTCCCTGTATCAGTGTACGTAACTTATAACGAGCTAAGCATAAAGTAACTTAGACATAGTTTCAAAACTTAAATCACCAATCATGTTAAATATAATTATTGTCAGAGACTAGCGCATAAGAAATTTAACCCCTTATAACCTATTGCCTAGTATTAACGCACGCAATATACCACTGTCTTTTATAAGAAAAATATTTAAAAAAACATTATTAAGTATCAAATGTGAACTGATAATGTTTATATAAAGCACAGATTACCGTTGTAACCTCACAAAAATAAAGAAATCATAGTAAATTACAGCGTTTTATTACCATACTTTATGTAATTTAATTATTAAAAAAGTGGCAGGTCACTTGATAGGAAGTTATGCTTCACAAAAGTTAATAACATAAATCTTTGTAGCATTAACATTTTAAGCTGCAATTAATTAAAAAATTCTTTTAATTACACACGTATCTGGGCAGTAAATAAAAATTAATTTAACAATTTATTATATATTTATTCTACTCAACTACAAAATAATATAAAAGCATGGGTATGAGAGTTGTGAATTTTGAAATGGTGAAAAGTAGTTTCCAATTGAAGAGTCCAATACACAAAGTACCCTAAGTCACAAAAGCATCACTGTGCTATATAAAGCAGTAAGTTTTATACCTACATATTTGTATATTTGACATTGTAGACAGCAAATACTTTTATTAAAATTTAATTTTTATATCATTTGATTACTTACAAAAAATTGAATCAGAAGGCGTCTGTAATTATTTTTACAGAAACATAACTTAGGTATTTTTTGCATTGACTTTTCAATTAGTCTAATGCACATTTAAAAATATGTATACAATACATCTGAATGGGTATTTCACAAGAATGAATAATTATTCTAATTTTGAATTAATGATATATAGGAAAAATATACTCTTTTCATTGAAGTACATATAAATGAATTTAGAAAATGTGCAACGTTACTGAAAGTACACAAATTAAAATTGTCTTCAAACACAAAAGCAGTCATAAAAGATGGGATCTTATAGAATTTTTATTCAGTCTACATTTAAAAAATTAACCGATACCATTTGCATTGTGCTTTGGATTGAATTACATAAACTACGGCAGGTATAAAAAAATCTATTACAAACGAATATATTATACATTTGAAATAAGAAAGAGTTTGGCTTAAAAAAACTAACTACATTAATATACCTTTGTAATTAAAATGTTATATAATTATAAAGAAAAAATCTCAATGTATGATTTATTTTATACTATGACTATCAAATTACAAACACAAAAATAAAGGTCAAACCATAAAATAAAGAAAGGTTACATTTGTAAAAAACTTACATAATTGTACACCATTTTCTTTCTGTGTTATCAACCGGAGTCATATCCAAACAAATCTTACTAACATCCGAATTATCAAATGTAGTTTTGTTTTTGTAGCCTGTCAGCTTTGGTGTGCTTGAAGGAATTTCCGATTTTACGAAATGATTTTTAATACTTTGAATGGGGCTAGAAATGTATGAAAATAATCCTGGTGAATCTGGTTTGAAACGTTTCATATTATCAGGTGTTTGGCTGTGGCTCTTACGCTTCATTCCTGATATTCTTTCTACCGAAGGCCTCCCAGGTGCTGGCAGAGGTGGTGCAAGTGTTGCAGTCTTCCTTTTACTTTTCTTCTCTTGGTTCACTTGTAGGATCATTTTTTGATAATCTTTAACTGGACGAATTGCACGTCTTGATGACAAATGACGGAGAGTTTCAGCTACAGAACGGTCTTTGGAAACACTCAAAAATGGGCTGTATTCATGATCTTGAAATGCCGAGTAACTAAAATCCATATTTCTTGTAGCATCACTTCCAACTACTGCTTTTGTACTTATGTTACTGATAGATTCAAACGATTCACAAAGCTTAGAAACACCTCCAGAAATTTCTTTAATTTCATTGTTACCCGGTTCATCTTCTGAGGTAAAACCCAATTGTTTATCAGAGCCTTGAGTGTCTTCTCCGTTTGTGTCGAGAAATGATTTTGGGGTTTTTGGCGTAGGTATATTTCTCGTTAATGAACGTCTTGTCCTACACCGAATAATAGGTGAGCTTTTCCTTGAATCGACATCAGAACTTTCATCAAATTGCAATTCAGGATCGGGTTCTTCACCTTCTACAATCAATGGTTCAAGTTCAACATTTTCACTTCCTGTATTCTTTGTTACTTCAGTCAGTTCTTCATGTTCTATACTTGCAGGAGGATTAATACTTTTATTTTCCTGGTTCACAGCTTCCTCTATTTCTATTACCACACATTTTTCAACAACCACCGACTCCACCTCAACTATTTTCGCTTCATTAATTTCTTCACTTTTCTCAACTTGAGGTTCATCATCTATTTCGCTTTTTTTTACTTCACTATCATTTTCTATCAATGATTCATCTTGTTTGGCATCATCTTCTTTAACATTATCTGTCTCGATGTTAGATTCAATATTGGCCTTTAATTCTGTCTCAACGTTGGCCTTTAATTCTGTTGACGTATCTTTTTTATTTTGTGGACTGGAATGACTGCGAGTGTTAGAAGCAACGCTGTCATCCTTGCCATTTAACTCGGGCTCTTTTGGAACACTTTCATCTGTTAATTCATTTTCATTTCTTTGAATTTTTTCAGTTACAAGTGCATCTTTTTTTATAACCTCATGTTCTTCTTCCACACGCCTCTTCACCTTCTTCCCAACTTTCTGGCTCATTTTACCTGAAACACTACGCGCTATAAACAGACGCTTTCACGGTTAAATGAATCAAATTCTAAATATTAAAGGAGTGCCGCCTATTGTTAAAACCTACTGATTTAAATATGATTCTTTGAGGGGTAGTGATTTGAACTTTCAACGAAAAATTAGAACGGTTACATAAATTTCATCGTACCCGAGGAAGAAATTCTACACCGTCCGTTTAAAAGTAACTGTAAACAATCGCCTAATTTAAAAAAAAAACAAAATTGATGAAGAACTAGAATTAATACCCTGCGGTTTAAATGTAAGTATTTCTTGTGAGTTTTATAAACACGTGAAGACGACGGGTCAATTTAAATGTTCGTTTTTAAATTACCTTATTTTTTTTCATTCAGAAATAACCGGTCAAACTCAGCGTCCTTGTGGTCTACACAACAAACATAAAGCAACAACATGGCGGAAACACAATGCCACCAACTTAAAAATGGGTTGCGATAATTATACTGGTGACTTTTTTAATTTCTTATCAACTCTTGTCATGAAATAGGGACGGCATATCTTAACTTTACTAAAAAATAAGTCGTTGCAAAAAAATGACAACGATTAATTAAATTTCGATAATAATCGATTATTTCTTTGAAAGTAACCGATTAATTATTATAATTAATCGATGATTTCTTTCTTTGCTTTGCGCAACAATGCTTTGCTGCATTCTTGTCTTTCGGTGTTAACCATTTCAGACAATCACGAAGTAATTTTGGAAGCTGAGTCTAAATGGTCAGTAGTGAGATTCGAACTCACGTCGCCCGAGTGACACGACTTCCATAGCCGGCTATGCTAACTGCTTAGCCACTCGGCGACCTTAAAATAATAATCGATGATTAATCGATTAAAAATAAAAGTAAATCGAATAATTAATTTTAATGCCAAACGTATGAAATCTCTTTTATGATGAAATTTTATATTGAATATTGGTAAATACAAGAAAAACTGTTTACATTAATTTGAATTCATCTGTTTAATTAATACTTGAATTTGTAATGCCGCTGAAAATATCTTTGACCGTCAAAACCAGTGGGTCTTTGTGCAACGTAAGTGTTACAACTTGACAGTTCTGTAAGTCTCGTACAGTCATGCGCATTTAAAATATACCTCCTGCAAGCAAACTTCGCTCTTAAAATCTTATAGTATAAAGGCTTGTTTACATAGAAAAGTGCGAGCACACGTTTCCTATGGCCGAAATTTAACGTGTGTTATGTAGATGGCAATCGATCATGGCAATGTTTACATAAAAGCGTGCTTGACACGATGTCAACACATGGCAATGCGTACTTAAGTTTGGAACTTCCAAACTTTATGCGTGCGCGTTGTGTTTACAATCGGCGCGGACGCAGACCTCAGTTTTATTTTCCTGACAAGTGAATAAATGACTCAATAAAGATCGACCAATTAAAAAAAAACAAATGACAATCAATTCACAAAAAAAAAACAATTGATAATCAACTCACAAAAAAAAAGCAAAAGACAATAGACAATAGACTAATAAGAAGAACCGTCAATCAACTGACAAAGAAAAAACAAAAGGCAGTCGACTAATAAAAAAAAAATGTTAGTCGCGTAACAAGACTAACGAAAAAATAAATAATTCAATAAAGATCGACGAATTAAAAAAAATGATAAATGATCAATTAAAAAAACAAATAACAATCAACTCACAAAAAAAATAAGTGACGATCAACTCGCAAAAAAAAAACAATGACAATCAACTCAAAAAGAAACAAATGATAATCATTGAATTCTTGGCTTCCGGTTGGAACCGCGTGTCTCGGATTTCTTCACTACAGTGAAGAAATCCGAGACATGCGGTTCCAACCGGAAGCCAAGAATTCAACAATGGACAATGGACGACGGCCGCGGAAGCCTTCAAGCTAAATTAAAATGATAATCAACTCATTAAAAAACAAATGACAATCAACCCACAAAAAAACAAATGACAATCAACTCACAAAAAAACAAATGACAATCAACTCATAAAAAAAAACAAATAACAATCAACTCACCAAAAAAATAAGAAGAACAGCCAATCAACGGACAAAAAAACAAAAGGCAGTCGACTAATAAAAAAAAACGTCAGTCGCGTAGCGAGACTAATGAAAAAAAAAAAATTCAATAAAGATCGACGAATTAAAAAAATAAATGATAAATGAACAATTAAAAAAAAAAACAAATGACAATCAACTCGCAAAAGAATAACAAATGACAATCAACTCACAAAAAAAATGACAATTAACTCATAAAAAAGACAAATAACAATCAACTCACAAAAAAAACAAATGATAATCAACTCACAAAAAAAAACAAAAGACAATAGACTAACAAGAAGAACCGTCAATCAACTGACAAAAAAACAAAAGACAGTCGACTAATAAAAAAAAAGACGTTAGTCGCGTAACGAGACTAATGAAAAAATAAATAAATAATTTAATAAAGATTGACGAATTAAAAAAAATAAATGATAAATGAACAATTAAAAAAAAACAAATGACAATCAACTTGCAAAAAAACAAATGACGTTCAACTCACAAAAAAAAAACAAATGACAATTAACAAAGCAACAAGACTGCTACGAACTTTTAGTCGTGTAGCTTACAATGCGCAAAGTTTGGGGTGGGAAGAAGAATTACACGTTTCGGAGAGGTAAATAGCAGCCCTAGAATTCAAACGGTGTCTACCCGGAACAGACTCAATACAACAAAGAAGGGCGGTTTCTTTGGCGGTCAAAGCTCCAAAAGATCAAACGGTGATGCGCCCACGTTTCCGCTAATATACAGGTGACCCAGAAACTATAAATAAATTTCGCGAAATTCTCCACCGTAACACATGCATTGACAATAAACCACAAATAGTCTCAGTTAACACATATAAGTGTAACAAATCATTGAAAACGAAGTTGATATCAATGTTAATACTTTATGCTTTACTTCTATAAATATACATACCATGTAATTCCCAAAATCTTTAAAAATTTTATGTAGACACTCAAGAATCATGCATGGCATTTTTCAGCACTCATACTTCTAGGATAAAATTGTGTCACCCGTGACAAGCCCAATGTAAATGAGCCTTAAGGCTCACAAAATTGTCAAGTTGTAGCACTTAAGCTGCGCACGGGTGTGCAAACAAAGGTATTTTTAAGACACTTGTATGGTTTTTTCAACATGTATTTTTGTCAGTATAGTCCTATTCTGTTATTTTAAAAATATTTATTATTAGGTTTTATTACTTTTGCTTATCTATTTAATTCTAGTTAATTAATTATTATCGATTAATCGAACAATTTCTCTCGATTATAATCATGTTCCGATTGTGACTAACCAATTAATCAAATAATCGATTAATCGATTACTGGAAAAAAATTGCCATCTCTATCGTTGCACTCTTCGAGGTTGTTTGACAGTAAAGCTATGACATACATCCAAATTTTATAGCAAGAGTTGATAAGAAACTTAAAAAATCAATTAGTACTACAACCCTAAAGTACTAATCTATTAGGTCTACAAAGCAGAACTCGAGGCGGTATATTTGATTTTTCCCACCTGTCGATGACCTTGGCTATTTAAATCAGTAGCACAGATTACCCAAATGCGAAGGTCGCATGGCAAAATTCCGTAACCTTCGTTCATTGTTTAAGTGGTTCATAAGGTACGAAATCACAGAACATATCAATTAAGAGAAAGCAAATCCCTATGCATTAAATGTTACCAGAAAAGCGTGGCGCCATCTGTTATACTTGGCGCTTATTAAAAATAATAGGCGCCAAATTTAAATGCTTTTCAGTCATAAACGAGTATAGAACGAGTTGGCCAAACATTGTTTAACTTTGAATTCTGTTTTATTCCCATACCAACAATTATAAGGACAAGAAATAGAACCAAATTCAAAGTTGAACGATGTTTGGACCCGTAAATAGTTATCACGTATCAATCAAACACAACAATATTTAGTGTTATAAAAAGACCGTATTTTAAAATATTTTGTAACATACCATATTTTATCATAAAATACACGTAGGACTGTACGAAATAATTAATAATAATAACTAGAATTGATTGATACAAACCACAATATGTGTATGCGTAAGTGCGTAAAACTACTGAGAAAGTAGTTAGTATGGGCTTCTGGCACAATTAAATTTACCTACTTGTACTTTTCTGTGTAAATTACAGTTAGAAGCTTTAAAATTTTTAAATTATTTGCATCCTGCAAAAGAAGTCACAAATCATAAATTTTTGACACGATGAAAGTTGAAAATTTTAAACGTGAGGTTTCTATAGTTACCTTAAATAAAATCATTTTGGCGGCTTTTTACTGCGCCATCTCTTAGACTTGGCGCTCTTTACTTGTCTAACGCGACTCAACTTCGGTTTGACACCCCTGTACGAAATTTGAAATCTACATGTTGCATTATTCGATTTCTATATACCGCTTTAATACATTAATGCAACTTTCTTCAATTTTCTATTTTGGTCAACGAATAAAGATAGAAATGAAAATTGCGTTAAATCATTCGAATGACAGGTAGTGCCGCTCTTCTATAGGATTATTCTGTGCTACAACTTTGAAATTTTTAAATTTAAATTAAAGAGTTGCATGAAACAGAATGTCGAACAGCCAATATGTAGAAATAAGTTATACTAATTTAATTTTAAGAGATTTATGCAATTACTGAACTAACAACTTGAGATAACTAACCACAGATAATAGAGCTAAAAGATAAGAGTCTAGTATCTGTGCTTGCCTCAAACTACCACTTTCTCAGCCCTTCAAATCTCCAAATATTATAGGAACTATTGCATTGTTTTCTTTTAATGTTTTCTTTAAATTGATAAACAGGATATGTCCAGAGCACGACCTACTAGATTCGAGACGGATTCTCTTATCCGGCCTGCCCACTATTTTTATTTAAAGCAAATTTGAAATTGAAGTTTGAAAATTATCGGTTCGTGTTTTAAGCGATGTTTGTTAAACAAGGTTTTTAGTAATTTTTCAAACTTCTCACCAAAAACAAAAAAAAAATCCTATATAAAGACAATGAAGAATTATATTAAAAGATCCTCTTTGACACAAACGAAGAAGCCTGACGGCGCTATTGGTGTTAGGAATAGTAAGGTTTGTTTGCTACACAGTGTGTTTCCAAAATAAGTGCAGAAATTTAAACCTGTAATACATCACCATAAATAGGAACGATTGAACTTACATGTCCTTAACAAAAGTTTTACACATTTCGAGAAAATCCCAATTGAAAATCGGGCAAGAATTAATTGTTTTTGAGGTAGGTCAAGAAAAGGAATTTTTATTGTGACAAAAGTACAAGTGCAATCGAGTAGTGACCTTCGCCGAAGTAGAGAGGCCAATAAAAGCATATTTTCCTTTACGTCACAATGAGTCATATCACAGCTGAGCAAAAGAATTTGTTTAATTTCTTTTTATGATTATGACACAATTTATTGCTCCGTATCCTTTGGGATCAACAGTTTAGTTCGTGAAAAGTGGTTGAACGAGTTAAAGCTAAAATGCCGCAATTCACGAAAGGCGAGAGAACAGATATGTTACTCATCTACGGCGAAGCTCGAGGAAATGCTGAAGAAGCACGCCGACTTTTTACAAACAAATTTCCGAACCGAGAACTTCCCACTGCAAGAACATTTACAGCTAATGTGCAGCATTTACGAGATTACGAAACGTTTCAACCGCAAGGTGCAAACCGAGGACGTAACCGTGATAGCTATTGTGGAACTTTAACCAGAAATTTTGGACGTTGTTGTGGAAAATCCTGGAATAAGTGTACGTCGCTTGACAGCCAAAATGGGTGTTTCAGCGAAGGTTGTCTGGAGGACATTATACGAACAGGATTTGCATACCTACCATGTTCAACGCGTACAAAAATTATGCTTGGGAGATTCCGAACGTCGGCATACTTTTGCGAGTGGTTACTGCAACAACATGCAGAACATTCAATTTTTTTCAAAATCTGATGACCACAGATGATGCCACTTTTATTCGTGACGGCACTTTTAATACGCACGATACACAATATGGTCAGATGAAAATCCTCATGCTGTATGTGAAGCTCATTCACAGCAGCGTTTCAGCATCAATGTGGGTGGTCAACTTGTAGGACCTTTTATATTATCACCTCGTTTAATAGGTGCCCGACTATGTATATTTTTTGTGGAACACCGTTGAAGATTTTTGGGTACATTACCGTTGAATGTGTTACGAAACACCTGGTTTATGCACGATGACGCTCCACCACACAATATTGTTCCTGTTAGAACCTGGCTTAATGCACATTTTCCAGGAAAATGGATTGTTGTGAGGTCACCTGAAGCAAATAGTGTATACCGCCCCTATAAACATATTAAATGACTTGACAGTGAGTATTCATAACGCCGCCGACAGTATTCGCGCTAATCCTGACATGCTAAAACGAATACAATAATCGTTTCTTCGCCGAGCTCGCTTGTATGTCGCTAATGATGGACGCCACTTCGAACAATTGTTACAAACACTTCTAAATTCCGATAGTGAACGTTTGTTTGAGTGTGATCCTCCACGCAGATGATATTTGGTGAGTGTACTTTGCTTATTAGTTATTCCTTCAATGTTTACTGCCTACGATCAGCGAAGCAGGTTCCGTAAGTTTTTTTTGTTATTTCATGAGTTTCGAATAAGGGACGGATAAAGGAATTTTCTTTTTGTTATACAATTTTTTAGGTATTTTTTGTGTTGTTTGTGCTGTCAGGGTACTGTGGCTAAAATTTCTACACTTATTTTGGAAACACCCTGTATGTAAGAGTATTTAGGTAATTGTAGTTGTTGATCTGTCAAAATAAAAAACATAAAATTTGAACTCACTTTCTCCATAAATTAAAATTCAATGAAAGTTAAATGATCTAGTAGAATCGTACCACCTACGTTACACTATAACATTGCATTTATTCATTTTTGCTGGTGTTTTACTATTATTAATTCAAGAATATCGACCGTCGAGAATAGACAAAAATAGAGAATTTTTGTTTACTATTATTAATAAAAATTAAATAACTAAAGTTTCCAAAAATTAAATGATACAAAATTCAATTAACACAAGCAAGAGAAAGCATAAATAACAGAAAAAAAATTGCCAGAAAGTTGAGCAGGAAAATACAACTTAACACACAAAAGCTCTCAACTTGGCACTGGGAACTGCGAGTTTGACATTAATTAAAAGTGACGTTTCGGATATATACCATATGTCCAAATAAAGTTTTGATAAAGATAGGCCACAGAAGTGTAAACATGTGTCATACGTTATAAGCAAAAAAATAAAATTTTCAAATTTCGTTTTCTTGTAATAATTTCTTTATTTTTATTCGTTTATTTATTTATACATTTTTTGTTATTTATATTTTCTTAAGGCATTTTTTTTGCAGAATTTAAATGTACTTTTAGATTTGCTTTTTTTAATGGATCGTCAAGTAGGCTTTGGAATAATTGATTGCGCTCTTTTTTCGCTTTCCAATGGGCGCATCAGCGGACGCAACAGTTGACTAAAACAAGAAACGTGTTTCATTTATGTTGCCTTTAAACAAGTTTAAAACGCTATAACAACTTACTTTTATTTATGAATCAATATTTGACATTATATAGTAAAAAATGAATTGTAGGTTATACTTTTTACAACATTACAGTATTACTCATCATAATTATAATAAAAACTGAGAAGTCGGCAATTTCAAAAAGGTAAAAACAAATGACTCACTGGCACCGCACTCACCGTAAATTATTTCTGGTGAGTAAATTCGACAACTGTTGGCAGTTAACACAAGTAACCATTAATCGCTCAGCGAACCAAACAAGTGTTGTGTCCGCTGAACGCACCCAATGATATAACTAATTACTTACTGACTTTCTTTCCAAATTATGTTGTAAATTTTAGAAATTTAATTTATTAATATTAACTCAACGCCTTAATACTGATACATATTATTTACAGGTGCATTTTCTTCATACTTAATTCAAAATTAACAGACTAAATTGTTTATTATTATCATTATTCACTTTTAACAAATCAGCTAACCAAGCCTGCGAGACGTCAAATATTTATACATACCTTAGCTCGACTTAAAAAGTGTTTTATTTTTCTATCTTAATTATAATCTGTAAAGTTTTCTGCGAAAGTAGATAAAACATAAAATTTGCTAATATTACATTTTTGCAAGATTAGGTAAAAAGGATTCGATAAAACTTAACTTATTTGTAAATTATTGAAAATGTAAGTCTACTTGCGTGTATAATCTTTTAAAATTTTAATCATAGCACAAATAACAGCACTTGAAAATAGAGCTACTATTTTGAAACCATTTGAATAGGTTTCACTTTTTAATGTAATTGACAAAAATATGCTTAATCAAGTGGTATAGTTGAAATCGAAATGCTTTCTTATTGCCAAAGCCTTATCGCTTATCACATTCTGATTATCTTACTTTACAATTCATGATCTAATTTTATGGCATTCTAATAGATTTTGCTTATAGAAATTAAGAGTTCTTGGTTTATAAATTTTAGAAGTTAAAGTCTCTTGTTCATGACAATATCAAATGAAAGAGAATATAAATACTTTAATGATACAAATGAAAAGTTTAAGTTGCGATATCCTGCGGTCGCTTTTTGACTTAACTTTGCATTAGGATTGACAAATTGCAGCCAGTTTGCTATTTAATAAGTCATCCCATACAAAACGGCAAGCAACAAAATTTAAAAAAGAACTCTTGAGAATACAGGTCTTAATTTCTGCAAATATTGTGTTCAAAATCTGTAAAGTAAATAATTAAGTATCTTATGTTCTCTTTATTTTAAATTCGACTATTAACGGAAACAATATCAATTCTGCATATAATAAACGAGATGGCATACGAGTAGCATGTTTTTAAAATTTTCTGCATATTTCATACATATTAAAAAAAAGTGCATACATATGCGCATATTTGTGTAATAATAGGCTGCATATTATATTCCGTTCTCTAGTCATAATCAAACAGTTTGACATTAGTGACATGTCAAGGTGTAAAACGTGGTAAAATAATCTTCGATTTTACTTAACTACACAAGAACTATACAATATTTTAATGTAAATAATAAATTATAATTTAATAGGAGAAAGTTATAGTAATTGCAATTAGACATCAAGTCGTCAATTCACAAATTATCAAGTAAATACCGAAATAAATTCCTGTAGTAATCTGAGAACGTCTTGTCTTCCATGGCTTACATTTATTAAAAGTGGAAGTGGCCTCTGAAGATAGCGCTCCATATCTTTCTAGCTGTTGCCCCAGTCGCCAAGGAATTTCTGCTTGTAAATTTTCATAAATCATAAAAACATAAGTACCATATAGCTACAACTTATCTTATATAAAAACTACCCGTGACGATATAAGGAAGCCTTAAATTTATTGTACAATCGATTTGCTACGCGTTCGTCCTTTTGCTTCCTCGTATTGGCCACGACAAGTCTTTGGCCTTCTGTAAATCGAAAATTTGTTCTGTAAAATACAAGTCGAACTGGAAACGTATAAATTCATTTTTTTAAAGAGTAACTAATCGTGATTTTCTTGTAATGTTGTCTTACAAGGCAACCCTATTCTATGTTCGAATTTTTCAAACAAAAATTTGATGACCAAAAATACATCCAATATTAAAATGTGATATTACAAAAATATAAGATGTTAAGCAAAGTTTCCATTTTTTTATGGGTAAATAAATTAAATTGTAAACATTTTTTAATCTGTATTATTTGGGAATTACTAGTAATTATATAATCATTTTTTGATATCTTTGTGCCCACAGAGTTTGTTTTTTTGCATTCAGAAGGAATTTGTAATAAAAATAACTCTGTCTGTAATTCCCCCCTGGCTTCTTCAAACAGTTGATTGGTGCGGTATTATTGACAGTACCAACTAGTACTTTACCAGTACTTTATTAACCTTATTAAAAATGCTTTTTCAAATACTTTGGACAGGGATGGCAATATTGATACAGAACGATAGTTGACGATATCAAATTTATCGCCTTTTTTGAACAGAGGACAGATTATTGGTCTTTTAAGAGCAGATGGAAAAACACGCTGACTAAAGGATAGATTTATCAAATGTGTTATTGATTTCACTAAATGTAAAGCACCGTCTTTTAAAATATTTATTGGTACTTCGTTAAGTCCGCAAGAGTTATTATGCTTAAGGCTGTTTATTATTGAGAAAACCTCAAATTCAGTAACTGGAGAAAGAAACTTTGTATTATCTCATCTAATGATAATGCTTAAAAAATTATGTTGATCAATATACTTAACAAATTCAACATGCATTCTAAAAAAGTGTTGACATCTTTATCTGGAGACCTATATATACAAGAGACTACATATGTTTGGTCTAATATTTTCCATTGCACAGCTACACATTCAAATATAGATTCTACACATACTCGATCTAATCCTATTACACACGTCGCGTCTACGCCGTTACAAATACCACCATGGGAAGATGATGTTCTGCAGAAACTTGCCACTAATTCATAGTTATTCAGCATAATAGTATTTGTTTCCAATTCGTTTAACCACATTTCGCTCAAACAAAGAATTGCCGGTTGTTTATTTTCTAATACTATTTCCAGATCCAAACATTTGTTACGGAGGCTTCTAATATTTTGAAGCATAATTTTAATTTCTGTAGTTTTAAGTTTTACATTTTGGTTACAAAGCTTCGAAAACGAAAAAAATTTCCTTGATAAGATTCAGCTTGAGTTTCTTGAGTATAGTTAATAATGAAATTTGCTAATTCAGTACACACAATCCTTTTAGCAAAATTCTTGAGATGCAAACCTTTTGTTGTGTAATAAGAACGATATAGAAGATTATTGATACAGAATACTTCTACGTGACTGTACTATTTAGATAATGTATAGAGACTTTTGTTTAGACGTTCAATTATACCGTTCACCTTAGTTTATCAAACCTAAATGGAATCGTACTGATAATTGTATTGACACACGCTCTAGTTCTATCCATAATATTTTTAAAAGTATCGACAATTTTTGCAACATTCGAACTATCATAACAACAATCGATATCATTTGTACCTCTTTGCACAAACAAATAATCACCACATCCAAAATCTTTAATAGCAGACTCTAAGTTGTCTACAATGGAATTCAATTGCGCATTAGGTTTTACGTAACTTAAAAGTTCACATTTTTCTGGCAAATTCTCTCTGAGGAAACCGCTGTAATGTCTTCCATGGCTATCACTTAGTATAAGGAATTTATGTTTTCTCGCATTGTTGGCTTCCCTTATTAGGTATTGTTTTATAGACATGGCTTGAATTTTATGCTAGACTTTGCTTATTATTTATATTTGGAATATTTGGACATATACCATTTCCTCTGTTCTTTTTGTTAATATGGTCAGTATTTGTTTCTGCTAAAACAGGGTGTTTCGCAACTTCGTGAAAAAAAATAATGGTGTTGGATATGAGATGTGTGCATCAACATAAAAACGGAAATAAAAACAAAATAAAACTTGCCCTCAACTGATAACACATTGACAAATGTTTAGAATCTCTGGTTTAGTGCCGGCTGAGTCACAAAAAGTGTTCAAAATTCCTTCCGCCGGCCACTCGTAAATCTGCCCGGCGAAGGAATGTTGATTTCTTCTTCATATACCAACGCTTTTACGTGTCCCCACAGATAATAATCTAACGGATTTAGATCAGGTGAACGTGAAGGCCCCCTGATCGGCCCGTTTCTTCCAATCCATCTACCAGGAAAAATTTCGTCGAGGTGAGCAAGTACTTCACGTCGAAAATGAGGTGGAGTCCCACCGTACATAATTCACATCGTTGCTCTATGATTTAAGTTCACATTCTCGAGAAGTTCCGGTAGATTAGTTCGTAGAAAATGTAAGTATTAGAGACCATCTAAACGGTTCAGCAAGACGAACGGGCCGATTAAATTGTCGTTTAGAATACCTGCCCATACGTTAACAGAAAACCGTTGTTGGAAATGGCCGCGATGAATTGCGTGAGGGTTTTCCTCAGTCCACAAATGCATGTTGCGAAAATTGCGCACCCCATCTCTGGTAAAAATAGCTTCGTCGGTAAACAGGACATTATGAACAAAATTCGCATTTACCTGTTGTTTATGCAGTAACCAACGACAAAATCGTATGCGTAGAGCATAGTCGGCTGGTAGCAGAGCCTGAACTCCATTGAATATGGTACGGATGTAATTGTTGTTCGCGAAGAATGCGCCAAACAACGGAGGACGATAAACGCGTTTGTCTTGAGATATCCTTCTTAACGAAGGAAGTTCCTCGATAAGTTGTACTATTTCTTCTTCTCTGCTTAGGATGCGTTGTGGACGTTGCTGTCCTCCACCCCTTCCGCGACGTGCCTTTATAGTTCCAGTATCCCTCGCTCTTTGCACAACAGAGAGAAATGTGGCACTGGTTGGCAAATGTCGGTTTGGAAAATGCTGTACATACAAACGCCTTGCCGCTAATGCGGTTTGCCAACTTTCACCGTATACCAGAATCATGTCAACAATCTCACTATTTGTAAATTCTGCCATTTTTTTCAGTAAATTTCCGTGCAACCACCTCAACGTACACCCGGCCCGGCCGGCGATGACTAACAATAAATTACATCACTCATATTCTTCGTAAACATCATAAACTTAAACCAAGACGTTCAAACGGTTTACCCGTTCGACAAAATTATTTATTTTCTCGAAAATTTAGTAACACTTTGTTCAACAGAAAATGCTTCATTCTATTAATTTTCATGCAAACTTTCATTGTTTAATTTATTTTCAAGAAGTTACGAAACACCCTGTATGTTTAATTTGTGCTTAAATATTAAGCACTTGTCTCTTAGTTTAACGACTTCAGATTTTAAGACTGAAGTATCTAATATGTTACTGATGTCTAAATTTAAAATTTCTTTTATATCGACATCAGTTGCCAATTCTAGATCATTGTAATTGTATCTTTTTGAAGTGCAATTTTTATATTCATCAGTTTGTGAGCTCACTGATTTGTTAGAGTTACTGTCAGTTTGGGTACAAGAATTTACAATTTGTAAATTATGTTTAGTCACTATTTCATTAATAATTTTTGATTTTGTATTTAATTCACAGATTTTGATCTTTGGTTTATTATTTATCTCTTTTACTTTATCAATCTCGCTTTGAGCATTTACTAATTTATCTCTTAGCGTAACGTTAATAGATGACAAACTTGATTTAGAATCATCCCCGTCATTGTGAACAATACTCACATAGCTATATTGGAATTTATTTTAGTAACTGTCTTTTTTCCATCAGTAAATTTTTGTTTCTGATTTCGCTTAACAATAGTTGAATTCATTGTCTATACATTTCTTAACTGTTTAATTAAAGCCCGGCTGTATTATATATTTTACAAATAAAATATATAATACAGCCGGGCTTTAATTAAACAGTTAAACTTAAAACAAATTTTAAGTTGTATCTTTATGTACACCAGTATTATACGAGTTAGTCTTAAAATCGATTGTTTTGTACTACTTTTTATGACTTACGATGAAAAATAATATTCAAAACAAGATTAAAATTCCGCATCAGCTCTGTTTCTTGCAAAGCAAAGACATGCCAAAGTGTATTTAATTTCACATATACATATTTAGGCTGGAAAACACAATTTCTCTCGAATACATCCGCACAACACGAGTTGGTTGATTAATCTTTCTACTTCTAATGAGAAAGCACTAAAAAGTAATTAAAAAAAATTAGAGATGGGCCAGGCAATGAACCCGGTGTAATGAAAGCACCCATGTGGGTGCATTCATCAGGGTGCATGTAATATGAATACACCGGGTGCATTCAAAAAATTCAAATTTCCCGCTCAAACCAGACAAAACATGCTCTATTGTTTACAGGTAATCAGGTGAATTAGAGGTTTACACGATACAATACATAGTTATGTTGAATAGTTTCTTTAAAGTTTAAGCCAAAGCTTCATAGCTAAAATGAGAACAAAACATTGAGTAAGTTTGCCTTATTTCCTACATGAATTTAGGCAAATTGACAATGCACCGGGTGCACATATAAAATATAAAACTCTTTATTCTGAACACATTTGTCACAAAAAATAATTTCAAACTCTATAACAAGATAAATAAAACTATTTTTACTCAACAGGTGGATAAATAATCTACCTGTACGTGCTAACTCATTAATTAACGGAAAATAAACTTATAAATCATCTTCTAGCTCTATTGCATTTAAGCCTTCTTCGTTAAGAGAATATGCTTCATTTGTACCAATTTTTTAAGTACCTCCTCTGGTACCTAATATTCTGACGGTGGAGTTATGAATTTTTTAAAAGAGGTCTACATTTGGGTTGAATTGTGATGTCAGTTCAGTCAAAATTTCAAGTCTTAGGACAATTTCGACCTCGAATTCGCATTCTCCGTCCTCGAAAACATAAGGACACGAGATTTCGTGCAGATCGTTGACCGTTGAAAATATACCGAAAATTCGATTCGAATTCAAAGCTCAAGAAAAAGAAAACACTAAGGTAAATCTAGTGTCTATTTTTTTAAATTTTAGATGTGACTATAGCTTTAAAGTCATTGGTGACATTTCACGGCGAAGACATTTATTTTAATTAATATAACATGCTCTGAATTTTTCTTTCTTCTTTAGCTTTTTACACTTTCGAAATAAACTCTTGTCAAATGATAATTACTTTGCAATGAAATCTAATTACACGTATTTGGTTAGCTGGAAAAACACAAAAACAGGTGTTTCCATTTTTTCGGTCGCAATAATGTATTCGTTTCCGATTTTTTCGGTAAGTGGTGCCAGCGGAGAAACATTTGAACTAGTAAATTACCCAGAGATTCGTGAAATCTAGTAAGTCGTGGTCCAGAGTACGGCCAAATTTATTCAAATTACGTAAAGTAAAATAAGTATTTCTTTGTTCTTTTAATTAATAATTTTAACTTTTCGATATTAATTTCATTAATTTTGATTGGCAAACAAAATTTTCGATAAAAATTTACATTTATTTCTAATGGAAAGTCTATGTTAGTTAAATTCACAAGACACTTCAGTATTCTTAAAAAGTTTTTTTTTGTAACACCTGTTAGTGTCAAAATTCTAGGGTTTCTGCTGAAACCCTGCTTTTATCACTATATGTACGACAGAAATTTTTGAAATTTCCTAACGTTATTTCAATACATATCCGATAATTCGTTACGTATCGATATATCGATACAGCTGAAAATGGCGTATCAATACGTATCGATTTAGACACCTGCACGAATAAATACAGAATCGTCCGAGTACAGATACGAATACTCGTTTAACGATTACAACGACGCGTATCGCAATACGCATAATCGTGACGAGTACTAATCGGCATCGTCGCATCGTGGCATCGTTATGATTAGTAATCGGCATTGTCAGGAGCAGAGTTGCCAGTTGGGGAAATTGTATTCGAATGCACGAATACTAACACAATTACAAGTTCAACAACTACACTTGCTGCAGCTTCAAAATTATTTTCGTTAAAATATTCAATGTTAAGGCAATTTTCAATCATTTGCACAACGCGCTTCGCCGCACACATTGCATTTTGATTATCAAGATCACGACCTACTAGATTTCACGAGATTGCGTATCATATCGACGATGCCTGCGATGCCACGCGACGATCCCTGCGATGCGACGGTGCATGCGATGCTGTATTCGCGATTACGTACTCGCATCGTTGCATAAGGTAATTGGCGATTATTAATCGGTAATATTTTTACTTACTCATGCAGACCTCTGGTATCGATATATCGATATATCGACCCACCTCTAATAACGATATTAAATAATTAACCTACTGATTAAAAAAAAATGTTTCCTTTTTCTAATTTGGAATCTGTTCGGTAGGAAAAATATTCACGCACTAGGGACTAGGGCTTAACGTAAAATAGGTTTCATTAATGTTTTCAAAGCATTTTATATATTCCGTTTATTTTTCGTTCGGCAGAAAAAATATTGTATACAACACGCGTGTAAACGTATTCTTTTTATCTCGTGCTATTATATTATACGCACGGAAATTTTTGCACTCGATTAAAAAGACCTTCTTTACATGCTAGTTGCATTATAGTATATTACGTAACGAGTTTAGAAAAGTGAAGTTTCACCATACGAATTAGCATGTTTGTATACGAGCGAGTAATTTAAAGGGCCATACGAGTTTAGAGAACACTTTTCTAACGAGATTGCGTATATTATTTTTTTACATTTCATGTGAAATTTGGTTTTATTAATGTTTAATAGAAATAACATTAGTCATAGTCACCGTCATATTAAAATAACTAGCACGATGTTTATTGAAAATAAGACAATAATAGTAATTGATGCTATAATGGTTGCTATGTTGTAAAGTAACCTATCACAGTACGATTTTGAAATATTATTATGATGCATTACTGTATGAAATGGGAAAAATAACTATTTTTTTCCTTTAAAACATTGCTTCGAAGTGGTGTTTCTCCCATACTTTTGATTTCAGAAAAACCGCGTTTGTTACGAACTACCGTCTACGTTACGAAACTACTTTCAGAAATCTTAAATCCCTAAATGATATTCAACCATAGATACAATAGAATGAATATCGTGTACGCTAGCCGTAATGACTCCAATATTAGGAAATGATGCTTGCCCAAAATCAGGTGATTAATCAAATTTAGGCAAAACAATAATTTCAAAATTTTTATTAATTTAGCGACCGGTTTCGATGTTTTGTAACATCATCATCAGGCTGCTATCGTCAAAAGTAAAAAAGTAAATTGAAGTATAACATTCATTAAGATTAAGATATACTCAGCAGGTAAATTGAAGTATAACATTCATTGGAGAGAATATTTCAATTTACTTTTTTACTTTTGACGATAACAGACTGATGTTGATGTAGCAAAACTTCGAAACCGGTTGCTAAATTAATAAAATTTTCAAATTAGGAAGTACACAATTTATGTACGTATGTACATTTGAAAAAAAAAACTCTAGCATGCTTTGAAGTGACAGTGAAGGTATGTCTTAGTACTCTTATTGTATTTACAACTGCCAGAAGATAACCTCAATTTTATATCATTGAAAAAATGCAATGTTACTAATTAAAATTTTCTTTTTAATTTATAAAAAGGGTTGAAAATGCCGTCCACCCTGTTCAATACATTTAAAACTCTACGTTTTAAACCATTTATGACGTTCTGTAACATGACAGGGTTTGCATTTATTTCATTACATTTATCTAACAATCAAGTTAAGACACACGTTAATTTTCCATGGATTGCTGCGAGCTTTTTTTCAACTGTACATACGTTATTACCTAATTATGGACAATATTAACCATCAAAACAATAATCGTTTACATGGATTACTGACGGAAACCATGGAAACTTCGCCAGAAGTCTAGTGACTATCTTTTCTTTTGTACTAAATCTATGTATTCAACAAACATCACCTTAACTAGAACCAGCTTATCGAAAAATTACTTGAAACAAAAAATGAAATTTCAAAAATAATTCATAATAATAAAAATAATAACTAATAATAAAAATAATTAATTAATAATTAAAAATATTTTCTTGTTTTCATTAATATGTAGAAATAGGCATATGCTACCTCATTTAAATAAATTAGAAAACAATTAATTTTTGAATGGTTAATAGAAAACCTGAATGATCCATTTTTTTTGACAGAACGCTTCTGCATCCCTTGGGAAATGTCAGATGAAATTTATCTTGATTGGTATACAGCGTGGACAACGAGAAATGAAAATGGTTTAAGAGTAAAGTGCCCTTATTTTACAAGATATAAGAAAAAGAATAAAGCTTAATTCTCATTACATCCGATGTACGAATCGAATGTCTCAAACGGATGTAAAAAACTGTTTGTTCACGTATGTCCGAATTTCGTTTAAAATTGTACTCCTTATCAGAAAATCTCACTTGTGTAGTAAATCATGAAAATCTCCTTGCTGTCGTCTAATCTTAATAATTGTCAAGAATCCAATATTTTCGTGGCTTCTTTTCGTTTTTATTTCTAATTAGCAACATAATTAGTATTAATTTCATATTTAATAAGAACTTTCTTTAAGAGCAATTGTAATATTCGCTTATTCACTTTCCATTTTCGACAAACATGTACACACAACATTTCTGAGGTTACAGTCGCGACCGATATCGTTGAAAATAGTTTAGCTTTTTCCGACGTCGGACAGAGAATTTAGGAATTTTCGGACACATTTTAGCGCTCAAATATTTATAAAAGAATTGGCCAATAGGAACGCGTTTTAGCGGTCGGATATCGGACATCGGATGCCATGAGAAAATACTATAATAGGTTTAAGTCGTTCTGAATTAAAAGTTACAGCTAAAAATGAAATTACAGCCTCCTATCTCAAAAATAAGAAAATCAGAATTTGTGAATCACTCTTTATACATTCTACATTAGGAAATACTGCCAAAATAATAAAAATAGGAAAACACAAAACTTGTTCTTATTTCTTAATTATTTCATTTGGTTCTTTTTTGTACAATGAAATAGTCACGTAAAATCAGGGGACCTTCAAGGGCTTCTATTGTGAAAGAATAAGTAATTCATCAATTTAACGTTTTTGCATTGCAAATAACAGCTCACAAGTAGCACTTTCATTTAAAAAAACGGTCTGGCATAAAAAAATATTGAACTTAAAAATTTCCTTAGAACCCAATTCAGCTTATTTAAATTAAAGCGTTTTTTATTATAAACCAGATCAAGTACACCATTCAACAATTTAATTAAGCGTTTTTATTGGATATTTACATGAAAGTTTAGTGAACTGTGCAAAACAAATAAACCAATATTATAAAAATATTTAATTTGTTTACTAATTTACATTGCACTTAAATTATTAAATTTCCTGTGCATGTAGTTACGCTTTCTTCAGCAATATATCCTAATACCGCATCTTCAATTTCTGCTAGGGTATATCACATTTGCGTGATATTTCTTCATATCAACTGCAATAAAAATAAAACAGCCTAAATAGAAAAAAACTTATTATATTTTCTAAGTAACGTGTATACACATTATTGACAAGACATCATGGAAGATGAACAAACCAAACAGTTCAAAATGATCGACTGTAATAACAAAACGAAACACGTTTAATTGACTCGGCCAATAAAATATACATACAACGGACGGTCAAGTACATTAAATCAATGAGTTGCCAATAACTGGGATATGCATATGAAATGACAAAGAATAATTCTTAATCGCACCAGTAGAATGCAACAATAAACAACCACTAGTATAAAATATATGTACTCTAAGCTTAAATACAGCATCGCGTTAGGCCTCACGCAATCATATTATTAAAATTTTGGATGCTTAACACCTGACTAGATGAATTAACAAGGGGAAGACTGGCCTACTTCTTATCAAAAAGAGGCAACTTGGAGCGTACAGCACCTTCACATACCACAAGCCTAGAACATTTTGATCGTTGAGGTGTCAGGTGAGGATTTGTCACTGATGTACTTGCAGAATTTTGCTTCTCCAGCGTTCGTCGTAACGTAGCAATGCGTGAACTAAGTTGTGTACCACCCCTTGTAACTCCAGAGTGTCTATTGGCACCTTTACGTTCAAAATATTCTACGATGCTTGAAATATTTGGCTGCAAGTCTTGAATCCAATCTGAACCTGTTACACTCGACACATCTTCACTGCTGTCTGTATAAATAGATGATGCTCTTTTGCAAAGAGCCTGCAATTCAGTTGATTCTAATTCATCTAGTGAACGTAAGGAACTTACAGCTGTGCCACTATCCCACAAACTGTTTGGAGATAAACATTCTCCTACACTGGAATAAAATCCTGATTCACAGGATCCTCTCCTACGCAATCCGAGAGTTGCAGTTTCTGCAGCCCCTAAATCAGACAAATTAGTGCTAGAGCTACCCTTAAGGAGCGGATGCGCAAATAACGAACCACGGTTAGCAGCTTTACGAGTTACTGTTGGCGAACCGGGTAAAGATCTTGGTGTGTCTGCTGAATCCACAAAAGGTGATGGTAGTTCACAACACGACGAAAAATTTCCTAGGAACTTCTTTACACCCCGAAATTGAGTTAGTGCAGCAAAAGGATTTGTTGTTCTTGGTATATAATGTGGATCTTGACGACACATTGTGACCGCATGCCTTCTGGCTTTTTCACTGGGAGTAGGATGAACAATCGATAAAGCAAATGTTGAAACATCTTCAGATAATGATCTTCTGTGTAAGACTGCAAACAAACAAAAGCAACATTAAAATATCTACTTTAAGACGTTATACTTGTATAAAACAAATGAAACTCCCTTTTATTAACAACACCAATTTTTACATTTTATTATGTTGAGGGATTTTAAGAACTATGCAAGTAAGAAATATGCAATTAATTTATGCAAATTTTAGAATAATTTTGAATAAATTTTTGTGATTAGTGTATGTACATGCGTAAATAAATGAATTACTGCTATAACTAGCTACGTTTTTATTTTATTACGTTTTTAGTGAGTGCTTGTTTATAAATGTTCATGTATTGTACAATCAATAATTATTTATCAATACTATCATTAGTTTGGGGGCTATTCTACAACATTTTAAAGAAGTAAATCATTCAAAGATAACATAATTACTTGAGTATTTGGAATGTGCTTCACTTTTAAACTATATTTAATTAAGTTAATTAGAAGTTAAATTTAGTAATTTATAGTAATACTATTGCATTATTTGTATAATTAAAAAAATCTATAATTTAGATCAATTTCACTAAAAATCTTAAGTAGCTGAGAAGAAGTTATAGATAAAAATGATTTTAAAATTTTCAGTAGCATGCTCTTTCGCCAATACGTTTTGAATAAACCCTTAAGAATAAGTAGATATATTAGATTACTGGAGAATAAAGAGTTTTTTGTTTATAACAACGTACAAAACACTGTAATAGGCAAACAGTGCACTAACAATTTGTTTATTTCAGTTCTTTTAAATATAACTTATTTGCAATAAACAGATATGTTAATTTTAAATAAATACATACTTCGGTACATTTTTCATAATATATTTTTGCAAATAAGTACCTGATTTATTAAATTCATTCTTGAAAAAATTTTCTTAGTATAGGACTTTAGAGAGAACACATGTAAAAGTCAATACAAAATTTCTCTCAGGTATATGTATATGATTGGTGTCTTTTGGTTAAAGTCTTAACAAGATATTTTGTAGGCTTTGATAATAATTGGACAAGAGTTAATTACCTACTAATCAATTACAGTTTGGTTAAATTTTTTTATTAATATTTGCTGCAATACGAGAGGTATCGCGACCACTAAAATTACTTCACTCTCTACTTTCGATTTTATTTACTATGTATTTAAATACCAAATGAAAATAATACATTTTGCAAAAGATCTAAGATTTTAAACTCGTACAAAAATGCAGGTAAAGAAGGTTCACAAGTAATCAAAAAATATTTTATATTTATATATTTATAGTTCCGAACGTAATGTTTATGATTTCATAATGGTCCTAAAAGAAAATTGCCATGATCTGTAATTCTGATGATACAAAATTAATTATTTGTACCTAATTTAGTAATAGCAATTTTTTATAGTTCCTATTCAAGTGTTATAATATAGTAGGAGTACATTTCATCAGAATCTAAAAATATCACTCAGGTCAATATGTCGATTAAACGTGGAATGTCAAAAGCAAGTTTGGAAATATGATTATAGGAATATTTCTGCTTCTAATGACATGAGTTGTTACTTCCTCGTGTCTTGGAAAATAATCTTTTAACGAATAATGAAAATTTAATGCCACTATACACAAAGATTAAAAAGTCAGTGTTTTTCATATCGCTAGTTACAAATATAAGCACAGACTCTAGATACTTACTCTTTCGATGATATGGAGCTGATGTCTGTACAGAAAGTACAGGTAATTGTTCTTCACTTTTAGCTGCACAACTGAGTAACTTCGCTGCTTCTCTGTCAGCCGCATGCTGTAGGTCAGAAAGAATATCACTCAGTCTAGAAACAATCTTCAAAAAAGTTGGCCTACTTTTTGCCTCCGTCGCACAACATAAAAAGGCCAAGTGAAGAAAATCAGGTACTACGTTAGGTTCACAAAGTTCCAAAAAGGCCATGTAATCAAGCCCGAAGTTGTCGGTCCTCGGCAATTGATCCGGATCAGCTTCTACTCGAGCTATCAACTCACAGAGGACGATGCCGTAACTGAACACATCACTTCGTTCATCATAGTACTGGCCCTTCAGACATTCTGGAGACATCCAGTATGGTGAACCAACGGTGCACAGTTTAACACTGTTTTTTGGATCGGGGATTCGTGCTGCTAGACCAAAATCTCCTACGACTGCTTGCATATCACCATTTTCAAACTTCTTGATTAGGACGTTCTGAAAAAAGTAAATAAAAAAATCAATCTAAATGAATTAAGAAAAAAAAATTAATGTTTAATCGCTATTCTCAGTTAAAAATGAATTCGTTAGTTTCATATGAAGACTATTAATTTTTAAAATTAAGAAGTTAGGATCAATTGAATTAAAACAAACGAAAATATTAATCAAAAGAATGTTCATTTTACATTTTAATCGTGTAACGTACAATTATTAAAAGGTTTATGCGTAAATTTAATGAAATAGGTGGTTAGAACAGTGAAAATATTTAGTCAACTTCATTTTACAAAGAATTTCTAACCGCAAAATACGAGGGGAAGTTCAAAAATTATCTTGCTAGCCATGAGAAAGAACAGAAGAGGCAAGTTTCACAAAAGCCTTTTTTAAGTTTTGAAGTGTCTTCGGTAAGCTTCTACATTAATTGTTGAGCCCCTCAATTAAAAAGGATACCCTCACTATTCCAAAAAATCGTAGCCATCAATTTTCCTGCAAAACTTTTTGTCCGTACCTTTTTCGGGGGTGGAGAACTTTTTCTTATTCATTGCATAGATTCTTGTTTTGTCTCTGGGACCCAAAAATGTACCCAAGTTTCATTGCCAGTGATAATTTGTGAAAATATGTTTGCATTCGTTTCTAAAGATGTTAAATCTTGCGCTGAAATTTTCTTGCGGTACAATTGCAGACACTTTGCTAAGACCTAAATGTAAGCGCAATATTCTTAAAACTGAAGCTTCAGATATTCCAACTTCTGGAGCAGTCCTTTATGAATAAATCCTCAACTTTCTTTGCCATTTCTGTATTTCGAACTTCCAAGAGCCTTCCACCTCTTTGATCGTCCTGAATGGATTCTCTACCCCAGTGAAACAGCTTTGAACAAAATTTGACTTGGGCAATGTCATTCTTTCATGGATATCTTTAGGAGTATTCCTTTCTCTAGTCAAAATATTTATTACATTCGATGTTGTAACTTTAAATCACTTATTTTCCACTTTTAAAAATCGAATAACTCACTCTTACGTTTTTGACTGAATGAATTGAATTTTTACAAAGATGTGCCAAGAACTTATCAATTCATAATTGAATCGATCAATGCAGAAATGACATATGTTCATAGCATTCACTGTGGACATATGCTCTTTCTGCATTGACTGATTTTATAAATCAGCAACGTTATTTCATGGCTAGGTAAGTAATTATTAAATTTTCCCTCGTATCTAGTGCAAAGTGCACTCAATGTTTTGCACCCGTTAACACATATAATATAAATTAATAATAATTACTACAGTTTCTTGTTGACTTGTCTCATATTCATATTTCTAAGTTCTCATTAAAATTTAATTGCCTAAGATGGTGTAATAACAGTGTATTAAACTTTATATTAATTAATAAATTTTTATCACCTACTTTTCTAGTATCTAAGTGTTTTTTCAGTAGTTGGCGGCTATGGAAAATTCAATGCTTCTTTTTTCATTTGATACCTGTCTAAGGGCCAGTTTCATAATCGAATTTAAAAGAAACTTTAAAATTAAAGTCACATTCAGATGTGTAAACAAAAGTGTTTTCGCAGTGTTTACACATCTGAATGTGACTTTAATTTAAAGTCAATTATGAAATTGACCCTAAGGACCATCTTCATAATCTAGTTTAAATGAGACTTTAAAATTAAAGTCACAGCAAATGTGTTTTCACAGTTGTTTTTACATCTGAAAGTAACTTTATATTAAAAATCTCCTTTAAATCTGATTATGAAACTGGCCCTAAATATTTTACATAATTTTTATTTATACATGCCAAAGCATGTTAAGTGTTGTTTATTTTATATGCCAGTTGTATCAAAAAAGCAAAGGCATACTAGTTTAAATATATTGTGCAACCCAGCCTTAAAGCCTAACGTGAAACAAAAATTTAAAACAAGTGATGAAAGTGTCCACCGCTTACGTCTGCATCAAAACATTTTGGAGTTTGTGATCGACTCCATGAGTAACATTTTGAAAAATTTGGATTGAAATATTGAAATCGTAATTCGTCATCGATTCATAATATTTTCGCCAACGTTCCATTAAACAAATTTGATTAATAATCTCCTTCTTCCTACTAAGACCTACTCAACGTCCAATATTTTTCTGGATGAGGCGTTTTAGTAAAAACATGGGAATTTTTTATACTTGACAACATAAAATTTGGAAATTGAGATATCCTGACAAATGGAACCAAGTTCCGTCTCACAAAGAAGTTTAGTTCAATAGTATGTCAAACAAATTTCTCAATTTTCTTCTCTCTATCCTGTGCATTATGAAAAGTGCGCCTGAATCACGAAGAATTTTTTTAATGTGAAATCATTGTGATTTACCAAAACAAAGTATCTTTTATCAGTATAAAACATTTTGATTTTTTACATTTACAGAATTAATCAAAGACATGAAAACACTCCACTCTATTCTGAACATTTTTTGATTATTGTTAATATGTAACGTGTGTTTTTTTTTTAATTTGACGTTGAAGTTGGCTGTGACAAGGTGTTTATTGTGAACACACCACAATTTTAATTACTTGTTATAAATCTTATTTTCTTATTATCTTTTTTCGTTTGTTACATCATTCTTTGTCTTTTTTCGCTTATTACAATAGATCACATTCTTGTGTCGTCCCTATCGTTCTGTTGAGTTCGAAACCTGGAAAGCAAGTTTAAGAATGGCAAGTTCAAATGTCATATTGACAACTGTCATGATGATGGTTCACAATTAAATTTTCATTTCCAACTCACGATTAAAAAAATATGGGAGCCAAATGTATCCGATTAGTAATAAACCTGTTCGAAATTGAACCTTATTGATATATTCCTTAAGACTACTCCGACATTTTGTTGTGTGAATACATTTGGCTCCCGTTGTAGATTCGTATGTTAATGGATACCTTGCTAGTCAAATCCCTATGAAATACGCCTTTCGAATGCAAGTAGACCATGCCTTGTGCAATATCTTGTGCAAGTGATACCCTCAGTTTCTGTGGAAGTTCGATAGAACGATTCTGAATCAGTTGCTCTAAAGAGCCCCCGTTGATTAACTCCGTCAGCGCGTGCAATTGTCCTTCATGAACGCAAACGCCCATAAATCCAAGAATATTGGGGTGCGAAAGTTTGTTCATCAGTTGCACTTCCTTCAGCATGTTGCGCCTGTTCGAACGCAGCAAGTTCATCTTGAGCACCATGACTTGACCTGTTGTGCGATGTGTCACCTGAAAAAAATTTTAAATATTTTTAAAAACACTGGTGCTTAATCTTTCATCAGGCTAGTTGAGTGGTTCAAAATTTTGATCCAGTTTTTTTTTTAAAACAATTGTGCTATAATAAATGCAAGATACAGTTTGTTAAATGGATCTTTTCACGCATGTCATTGATTTTATCCGAATGAAACACATCAATACTTTCAAGTCAAGTAATAAATCGTAAATTTTACTTTACAAACATTCGTATAAAGACGTTCCTTTTTCAATTTGAACGAGTGATGTACATAGATATAATAGCTACATATAAAATTGATTTTACTAATACCGCTTGTCAATGACGTGCGTAAAAAGATCCATTTTACAAACTGTATTTAACTAAATTTATATTTTTATTGTTGGCATATTCATAATTATTAATAATAATAATAATAATATATCTTTATTAGAGAGTACATGATATTACATCGTTATCAAACAGACATAATAAAAAAAAATCATATTAAATTTCATATACTAACTAACCCCAAAGCGAGATTCAGTGGCAACAGTGCCCTGCTCTACCATCTAAACCTTGATAATCAAAATAAATTAAAGAAATAATTGCCTATTCTAGTAATTGAAAATAAACAAACAAAGTAAGGAGTATAAAAAGGAGATAAGAAAAGAAGAAATAAAAAGAAAGAAAGAATGACAAATTAAATACAATTGTGTATGATGTACGCTCGCTATCCAGAAAGTTAAACTCATCTTGAGAAAATTGGAAAATTTTTTGAGTATTTTGAATCTCCAAACACTGATTATTAAAAAGTTCAACAAATAAGGATTTTTTAAATTTCCTAATGGTCATTCCTTTCAATTGAGAAGAGAGTTTATTGTACGATTTATAAATGTGATACGTGAAAGATCGTTGGAATAATGAGGTTCTGTGCTTCGACGGAGAAATCAGATTTTTGAATCTCGTTGATAACGTATGTAAGTCAAATCTGTATTTAACTTTATTGTGTAGGTTTTCCGGCTGACCAGTTAAAAGTATTTTATGGTAAGTACATAATGTTTGCAATCGCCTACGGTTTTCCATTGACAGCCAGCCAACCTCTCTTAATTTGTATGCAATTCTCTCATACTTCCGAACACCATAAACTAAGCGCAAGCAACAGTTTTGTATTTTTTGTATGCGATTTGAAGTAGATTTATCTATTGCAGGTTCATAAACAGGTATACAGTAATTAAACTGTGATAGTAATACAAAAGACTCGCACAATCGAACTTTTACTGCAAACGGAAGATAACCTCTGTGAGAATATAATTTTTTTAGTGATGTATATGCATTCTTCACGTATTGTGTTATTTAACATCTATAACGGAAACTTTATCTATAACTAGGCCCAAACTTTTAACTTTTTACGCAAGAGGAACGCGTTCATCTTTAATTTTAATGTTAATTAGGTCAGTTATATTTGAGTAGATATTTCTTTTTCAAAACAGTAAAACAGCCGATTTGTTAGAATTGATTTTAAGAGAGTGTTGACATGACAAGTTGTATAAGGTATCTAGATCCATATTTATTTCTGAAACGGCTTTCTGTAGATCAACTGGCTTAGAAGAATGATACATCTGAGTATCATCCGCACATACGTGCATCCTGCAATACCGAAGATGTTTAAAAAAAACTAGATGTATAGATAGAAAATAGTATTGGTTCCAATATAGAACCTTGAGGCATTCCGCGCGATAATTGTTGGCACTTAGACTTAGAATTATTTAAAACTACATTCTGACTTCGGTTTTGCAAGCAACTGCATTTGGTCCCAACCCTATATGATTTAAAATTGATAGCAAAGTACGGTGTTCAACGGTATCGAACGCCTTGCTATAGTTAAGTAAAATGAGAACAATAATCTCGCCTTTGTCACAAGCCGTCAAAATATCGTCGGTGACATTCATTAGTGCCGTTCCACAACTGTACCCTTTTCGAAATCCTGATTGTATTGCTGGTAATATATTTTCGGTATTAATATAATTATTTAGTTGTGTAAGGATTATCTTTTCAAATATTTTGGAGATGGCTGGTAAAATACTTATTGGACGTAGATCTTTATATGCAGTTGGCTGGCTTATCTTAGGAATGGGTTTAACAAGTGCATGTTTAAAACTAGAGGGTACAACATTTTTATAGATGCACGTATTAAAAATGTGTGTTAAGTATGGTATTATAAGTGGGCAGCATAATTTGATCATGTGAATATTAATTCCATCGCAACCAGTCGCGAGCGATGTAATACTATTTACAGAGTTCCCTACCTCAGCCATTTCAACACATCGAAATTCAAAATTATTATTTATTTAGTTTTACTGGATACAGTATATTATTTACATTTGCAAAGTTCCCTGAATTAGTAGAAACATTGTAATTCCCCTAGTTACCTTATCAGAAAGTTAAAAATACAATAAAATTATTAAACTTTTAACAGCGCACATTAATTTTTAATATTTTTGCAAGATAATACTTTTGCATTGACAATTTTAAAATGAGAAAATTTTTTGTCTGTGACTTCTCAATATTATTTAAAAGCATCAAATTTGTCAGGCCAATTACATTTAATTCATCAATTTTGGGTTTTGCTGATCATTATTACATAACAAAAAAAATCGAAATAATCAATATTTTATTCATCACCATTACCGTCGTAACATCGTTCTTAATATAGTGTTGTGATTGGTTCAAAATGTTACGAAAACGTAATCGTTACCGGCATGAATACAAATGACGGACTATCTTTCACAGGAAAACGTTTTTCTGCCTTCCAACTTTATCACCGGACGGACGCATTACCATGCATATGAAAGTCAAATTTGATTCTCGCCCAATTCGTATTCATTCACTCGTAACAACGATCCCAAAAGAGACTGTGGGCGCGTGGAGAATCAAAAACAATTTCGATTGCCGAATGTGAAGTGGAAGTCTTAATTATTAAGTTAATTAGTTATGTTTTACAATCACTTTGTTGCATTGCGATTATAAGACATTCTATGGTGATAAAGAGGTGTTTGAACCGAGTCACATCTGATGAAACTAAAAATCGAAACAAAAATGTTCTCTATTTTTCAAGTTTTGTTTGTTTATATCACCTCGAAGTGCTGATTTTCTCTGCATTATTTTCTGCTATTTAAAGATACGTATTGCTTATGCGTAGGATGTAACAAATACGTGTATTTGAGGTTTTTAGTGTTGCTTTTGAAGTCCGGCCCACGTTCTGATTTCAATTTCTCAGTTTCTAGTTGGTTTTAGTTAAAATTGGTTTCGTTATGTACGTTTGACAATTCATAAAGGTTTCTGTAATTTCAATTGTCAGGTTCAGTTTTATAATATTATATTACCTGTTTGGTGGTTTAAAGTTTATTTACAATTGTAAATCGTGTTTTGAACAGGGCGTAAGGTATGAAAAATTTGAATTTCCCGTTCAATAATTTGTAACAAATGTAACACCGTCTATCATTTACCAATTCTTAATATTAAATGTATAAAAATTAATTAAAATTGTGTAACTGGCAGTATAGAAAGTGTTAGGAAAGAGTTTATACATGTATTTCGGCCTTATTGGGCTTCATCAGAACCCTGTACCTTAAAAAAAGTAAAAAAATAGTAAAAAGGGGTAAGTTTTTCAAAATTTTTCAATAAACCAAAATTTTTTTAAGGTACAGAGTTCTGATGAAGCCCAATAAGGCCGAAATACATGTATAAACTCTTTCCTAACACTTTCTATACTGCCAGTTACACAATTTTAATTAATTTTCATAATTTTCATCTGGCAAGAAAACTTGATTTTATTAAATGTATAGTTCTGAAAAATTAATCTAGTCTATAAAAAATGTGCCTTTAAAATATTTACATTAAAAATATTAAGAAAATTTGTTTCACATCAATACTCAAAGGATTTCTTTAATTTCCTAATCTTACGTAGGGAATATTTATTAATTTCACAGAACACCAACGTCAAGAAAATTTAATAAGTTAAATGAAAGATTCCAAGGATTCACTTACGCAAAATAACATTCAAAAATTAAAAGAAAACTCGTATACTGTGTAAGGTATGTAAGTAATGTCTCTCGTCTCCCCTGTGAATCTTAAATTGCGGCCCAATCCCTTCTAACCATTGTAATAAAGTAAACAGAGAAGCGAACAAGCAAGCAAGTAAAAACATGAAATTAAATTCAACACGTGTTTGCCTTTCAGATCGCTACTTCAAACTTTATTGGAAAGACATTACTTTTCTTTCTCAGTAAATTAACGCGCTTTCAAAAGAATGAAGGAATCTTGGAAACCATCACTTTAAGAGAAAGCTAAAAATTCACACAATTAAAATTAACGAAGCAATTATTCAGCAGAGGATTATTCTGTGTAAAAAATCTACAAATTAAAATACGAGACATTTGAATGTGACTAATTTAAGAGTGTATGTATTTTGTCAAACGTGGGATAAATTATCATTAATAACATTCATTAATGAAAAATCTTTAACATTACTAAAAAATATTTCACATTTTTACAAATAATAGTTTACCATTTTATGAGAAGTGATAATAAGATGTGTTTTCCTCGGTGACTTCTTATTTATATTATTGATATTTACAAGTCTTATAAGTTTTCTTTTATTTATTTATCAATACTCTTTTATCAAGCAGATAATACCGTGCAAATAATAAGAAAAATTAGTCAAGATAAAAGGAAGTGCAAAGCAAATTGAGCGTTTCTCTCATTTCTCATTGCCACCGCGTTTAAATCGTCATGTGATTAACAGATGGTGACCTGGATCATCTTTAGAGAATGATCGGGGACAAAATCGAATTGATTTAGTTCAGGTGTATGTAATGGTATTTTATAACATGATTTTTATTGTAGTTATTATGCAAATATTTTTAATCATTTTGCGTCAGTTGATAAGCATCGTCAAAAGATCGTCTTATACGTAGTAGAGATAACGGGACTTTATGTTGCACAAACTCACAAACATAACAGAAATATGATAGTAATAAATCATCAAATTGATTGAATCCCTTCTCCCAATATGGTGAAGACTATCCTGATCTTTTGCGATTACATGAATTATATAATAAGAAACTAAAGTAAAGCAATGTTGATGCCTATCCCAACTAATAAGTCATTTATGACAGTTCTCGCGATGATCTACGTAAGATGTGATATAAATTATAAGATAATAATTTAGAATAAACCAACGCACATAAGGCCTGCACTTTTCCAACGACTAATCTCAGTATTATGGGAAAAAGTATTCTTTATTTATTTTCTAAAATAACACTACTAGTTAGTTAGGCATAATTTTTTTTAATATAAAATTAGCTTCATTAAGCAAAATAGAATCAAGTTTTGAATTTCCAACCTCTGCCAAATGATTCTGTTATTTAACGTCTGTTCAAAACAGTATTTATTCCCAATTTCTTTCGAGCGCGCCGAGCAAGACGTGCTTAAAAATAAACAATAGTTTTGCCATAACATAAAATAGTGCGATGTTTATGTTTCATGTTAATTGCTGTGAATCTAATCGCACCATCTGCGCTTGTATGCGTACTTTATTGGGTAAATGATGGTGATGAAAAATCAAGCATTGCGATTAATTGTAAGTGGGGCATCTCAGAAACAGAAATAAACTTCGGTGTCAGAAGACGACTGTAAGAAAAATTTAGCTGTTTACTCCAAACTTCACGATCTTTTTTTTATTAATATGGCGCTTCCAGTTTCACTATTAATAGCTTTGATGAAATTCAAAAATGTTACATTAGTAAAGCTGTACAAAAAAAAACATCTTTCAATATTGTTAGGAAAGATTTCTTGTAAAAAAAATTACTCCAATCTACAATTCTTGTGATAGACGGGGAATTAAATGGTCATAAATCCAAATAACAATAAGAACTTTTGCAATGCATTTGAAGTTTATTTCCTAACAATTAAGCTAATTATTTGCAGTTACCTTGTGTTATTCAGTGCCTTGCCTTTTTTGTAAAGAGTCATCTTCGTCAATGTAATTAGAAAAGTGAATTTAGCCATTATAGTAGTATTGAAACAAGTATACAGTACAAACATAGGTATAAGTAAACTGCTGCTTTTATGTAATTTAACACACATTGCTTGTTGTGAGGGGAAATTCAATAGTTATCTACCTAGCCATGAAGCAAAAGTTGTTGATTTTTAACAGTTATGACTAGACACGTTTTTGACATTTTTGACAATTCAAAAATAGGAGCTATTAAACTTCTAAAAGTGGAAAATGAGTGATTTTAAGTTAGATCATAGAAGTGTAATTAAATTTTTGATTTAAGAATGGAATACCTCTAAACATATCCACGAGAGAATAATGACAATGTAAAGCCATCACATTTCTAAGCCAAATTTGCGAAGAAAATTCCGAAAAAGAACTACAGGATGGAACTCAACACTTTTATTTTTTTAAAGAGTTCAAAAATATGTGAGCATTCTTTAATTTCAAACGTGGATAAATCAATTTATTAATACTTTTTAAAATGAGGTCTTTGTTTCCGAAAGAAAACTCCTTTATATTAACAACGACAATAAGTAATAATACTAATCTTTATTTTTTACTAAGGTATTAGAGATTTGTTTTAAAATTTTAATAATCTAAATCTCAAACATCCTATACTTATTAATAAATAAAATAAATAATATACTTAATATTAGAAAAAATACATATAATGATATTTAAAACCCGCGTATCTTAATGTTGATTTACATTTCAAAAAACGTTTATGGAATTTTGTATAATTCCAACATATTTTCATGTGAATCTGAAAATTAAAAATGGTTTTACAGATTTATTTGGCATACTGCGCTATATTTCAGCTATTGTTTTTGGCGAGGCTCCAAAAAACTTTCAAGAACGCTGCTTGCAAATCTCACATAATTACTGCCTATTTTGCCTTTGGATAACAATAAGAAAAAACAGAATAGAATTTCTTTTCTCTTTGAAGTGAATTTGTTTCTCGTAACAAAACCGAAATAGTTATGTTTCAATGGCATTGTAATATCATAAATATTTAATGTGAATAAAACGATGACCAACAAAATCACTTTTGTCTTGAAATACATGACATCATCTAAAGATTGTTAACTCAGAAATGCATGACTGACGGGATGGTATCGACACTCCCAATTTTATCATACGTTTACCACTTACGTCATCGATTACTAAATGTTTGGCAGTAACTAAAAGTTCGGTCGAAACATGATACGCACTTACAATCAATAAACATTAGATTTTCCGCTAAATAAATCGTCGTAATTTTATATCTACGCATTCCCAAAACCTTTCTTTTTCACAAAGGAATTTGGTGATGTAAGTCCGGTGAACAATAAACTTTCTCCAAAAAAATGTTTCGTCGAAGGAATTATCTGATTATTGTATGTAGATCACCGTTAAAAACAAGAAGGGAGTCACTTTTTCTCTTATGTAAGATAATTAACGAGAAAAGACAATTAAATATAATTAATCTAACAAAAATAGTTATACTCGCTAATCACAAGTGATTATAACCTCTTACCTCATCGTAATACGTGTTATGGCAAAAACGAATTTTGCTTAAAGGTTCTTGCTTTTAACTTACTTTAGTGAGGTAAGTATTAAGTCTTTTTATGAACAGAAATTAATTTTTTAACACATTGTTATAATTCTTTGTTGATATATGTCTAGCAAGGCTGAATATTTTTAAATATATATAAGTACTATGCCCGCCTGTGGCAACTCTACATATGCATTTTTGAGTTATGTTCTTAACTTAAACGAATCTTTAAGCAATTTATTTAGCTATACCGGGTGATGGGAAAATGGTGCTTCAAATTATTCATAAAACCGTTTTCAAATTCTTCCTTATTCATATTTGACCAACCTCTACAGATTTCGTATTTTTTTAATATACTGGGTGGATCAATTTTCACTTACTCTCACACGGAGAAAAATCGTATTGTTAATTTAATCGTGAGCACAATTATTGTTGGAATATTGCTACAGTTTAAAAGAAATTTTGAAAGAGTATAAATTATGGTACAGTATAACACGACTTCATGATAAGTGCAATAGCGGAATCAAAAAGCAGGACAGTATGACGTTAATTTAATTCCGGTAACTATATAGTAACTTAGCAACCTTCGTTATAGCTCATAATGTAATTAAATAATATAAAAAGGTAAAATCTTATCGTATAAATTAAAAAAAAATAACACTATCGAAATAATACAAAATTTTGCTCTAAGACTCGTCTCACTTTATGATTCCATAGCTGTACAATAATAGATATTCTGTAGTTACTACGCACATGCCAAGCAATTAACTGAATCATGTTGACTTATTTTATTAGAGAATCTGTATCACCTTTTGTGAAACAAATTACTTCCAGGATCGATTATAATTTCACTGCATTACTACTGCGGCGCTAGTAACAATTTGCAACCTTGAAGAAACTGGGCCGATCAATTTAATTGTTTTATGAAGCCTTGCTTTTAAGCAGGGATCCACTTTGTAATTATAATGAAACGAATAAATATCATAATTAATGTCCTGAGTGTCTTGAAAATGTACATTTTTCATTTTTTTAAGTAATCCCATTTTGACTACTTTTGATCAGAAATAACATAGACTTGCTATTCAGATTAAGCAAGGTCCAGATAAATTAGGTATCCGAATTTCTATCTGGAAAAGAAATATATATTTTACTATTTTATATCTTTTCCGAGTTCTGGATTATACCAGAATAAAAAAAAATTATTTTTTAATATTAGCATTTAACAAGATTCTCGATATTCTGCTGAAACAGTAATATTAATCGATAATAAGAACCTAATACTTTAGTATTTGCAACAAACCGTACATCAGATTTCATATTAAAAGAGTGAATAAAACTAAATTTTATTTTCTGAAACAATACTAATGGTTCTTTGGATTTTTCTCACCAGACTTTCTGTTAAAGTATTAAGACCAAGCGATGTCGTTTGTATATCATATAGCACCCAGGCGTTCTTTTTTGATATTTGGGCCGAGTAAATTAATTTAACTCGCTTTTAGCAAAAGACAAATGGCATTAGCTAGAAAAAAGAACTTATTATTCTGTCTTGTCAATTATTCTACTATTGTACTCAATTCATTACATTTAGCTAAACTTAATACGCTACTACCCCTAAAGCCTTGTTCAGATTGTGATAGTATTTTAATCGAGTGGCAAATAATTTAGTAACTAAACGTATATGAACAAGCCCATTTAGTCCAGTAGTTTAATAAAATGTATTGTGTTCGGACACTACTAAACCGTTTCGTGGTAAGTAAATCACTCGCCATTCGACTAAAATTTCTAGCGTAATCTGAGCAAGACTTTAACTGAAAGCGACTACTAACAACAGACACTATTATATATTCACTGCTTACTATTTTAATTATGTTATTCGATAAATAATACTCTTTTACGCATCATAATGTAAAACAGTTATAAGGTTGAATAACAAAATTTTCGAAAAGAATTAAATCAGAAGTAATAAAAATCATCTTCTCATAATTATAAAATAAATAATAAAAACTTAAAGATGTTCAAAGTGTGTGGACACCATCACAATAACAATTGAATCCAAAGTGTGTGGAAAAATACCGAGTGATTTAAAAAAATTTTCATTTTCTTGCCATGAAATCTGATTGGCATGGTGAAAAGTAAGTATTTCCACTCCTTGATGCTGATTAATTAAGCAGAATATTTCCAATATGAGATATTAATAGCATACCATTTGTAGGATCTAGGGTACAATATAGCGTTATATTCTAGGAACCTCTATAATGTCAATAAAATATTTGTAGCTCAAAAACTTCGCATTAGGCAAATATTTAAAATATCGAGAAAACACACTTGCAAAAAAATTTTCATGAAAATATACTGCTTACTTTCTATTCTATTTACATCTTAGGAGCAGTGTCTTTTGTTAAAAATAAAGTCTGATTTATTTATTGAGTATGAAAAAAATCATAAACATGAAACCAGGGACAAAGGCAGCTTAAATTTATTTACACCAAAATACATATACATAAAAAGAAATGTCATACATGATGTTGTGGAGGTGTATAACAAACTTCCACCTACTTCTTTTCCTACAAAAAATTATTGCGTTCTCTTAAACAGCATTGCCTGGAGAAGGTCTACTACAACTATCTCAATTTTTTTATAATAATTCATATTTTATCCCATTACTGAAATAATAATTAATTAATTTTCACTTTAATGACTGTTTGTTTTAATTTTATTCTGTGTTTTGTACGGTATAATATGTCCCAGATGGGGACCATGCTTATTTTAAGAGATAGGAATTCGATTAAATGGAATAAATTATAGTATAGTTATAAACTATTTTGACATTTAAAAAATTCCATGTGGTTCAGGAGTTATAAGCAAAAAAATAAAATTTTCAAATTTCGTTTTCTTGTAATAACTTCTTTATTATAATCAATACATTTTTGTTATTTACACTTTCTTAAGGCATTTTTTGCAGAATTTAAGTGTGCTTTAGATTTGTTTTTTCACTTTCCGTTTTCGAGTTTTCACCCGCAACTTGGCTTTTTTTAATGGGCATTGAAATAATTGATTGCGCTCTTTTTTCTTTTTACAATGATATAACAAGTGTAATATTTATTTTCACAGATAACGAAGAAAATAAAAAAAAAATTTCTTGACAAACGTAAGCTTTGTTTGCAGTAAAAAAATTAGCCAATTGATATATGTATGTATTGCGCTACATACTCGTATATACATATATATGGATAAACACTAATAAATTAACTATTTACTTTCTTTCAAAATTATGTAGTAATTTCTAATAATTTATTAATATTAATTAATATTAACTCGACGCCTTAATACTGATACATATTATTTACAGGTGCATTTTCTTCATGCTTAATTCAAAATTAACAGAATTATTCACTTTTAACAAATCAGTTAACCAAGTCTGCGAAACGTCAAATATTTATACATATCTTGTTCGACTTAAAAAATGTTTTATTTTTTCATCTTAATTATAAAATGTAAGCCTTTCTGCGAAAGTAGATAAAATATAAAATTTGCTAATATTACATTTTTGCAAGATTAGGTAAGAAGGAATTGATAAAACTCAACTTATTTCAAAATAATTAAAAATATAAGCCTACTTGCGCGTGTAATCTTTTGAAATTTTAATCATAGCACAAATAACAACACTTTAAAATATAGCTACTACTTTGAAACCATTTGAATAGGTTTCAGTTTTTAATGTAATTGAGAAAAATATGCTTAGTCAAGTGATATAGTTGAAATCGAAATGCTTTCTTGTTGTCAATGCCTTATCGCTTATCACACTCTGATTATCTTATTTTACAATTCAATATCTAATTTTATGGCATTCTAATGGATTTTGCTTATAGACGTTAAAGAGTACTTGTTTTGTAAATTTTAGAAGTTAAAGTCTCTTGTTCATGACAATATCAAATGAAAGAGAATATTAAAACTTTAATAATACATACAAATGAAAACTTTAAGTTGCGCAATCCTGCGATCGCTTTTTGACCAAACTTATGCATTAGGATTGCAGCCAGTTTGCTACTTAATAAGCCATCCCATACAAGGTAGCAAGCAGCAAAATTAAAAAAAAAGACTTTTAATAATACGAGTATTAATTTGTGCAAATATTGTGTTAAATTTTTTTGAGAAAACAACACAACAAAACGAAACAAAAATCAATAGTTTGAGTCACGACATCCTGCGATCCACTGCAATCAAAATCGATTTCTTTTTTTTTTATTAACACACAGTAATTGCAAAAGGAAAGAGAAAATGTAGAAGTATAACATAGGTCTCATATTTAATGGCACATGCAATATTTCTTTTAAGAGGTAAGATAAGAAAACCCGCAGGAGCCCATCCGCAATGGTTTATAAAATTTTTCGAGATAATATTACTTAAAACTAATTCTTATAAAGAGCCCCTGAGTAGCATTCCAACTCCATTTTTCATGTTTCGCTCGGCGGTATGGATTCGAATCCCATCTCAGTCATGGATGCTTGAGATTTAGACCCAGCTAAGTATATTTGTAAATGCCTAGAATGGCTAAGTCCTGCGCAAGGCAATGAAAGCAAGTAAGATCCAATATGATATGTAATGTGTATTTTAATACTGATATACAATGTGTCTAGATTTTCTGCAACAGTCTGTGACATATGGTTTTGATATATTTTTCATTGTTTCTTTTGTTTTAAATATTCGCTTTATAAAAAAATTGAATTCGCAATTAAATTGGTCTTATACTTGTACATTATACATTTCTTACTTACATTCATATTTAAACCTCTATAACTCGAATCTCAAGGGACTGGAAAATTACTTCGAGTTACAGAAATTTCGAGAGAAATTTCAGTTATACACATTGTGCAGCGACATCAGTAAATTTCGACTTACAGAAAATTTCTAGTTGCAGAGGTTCGAGTTATAGAGGTGCAACTGCATTTTTATTAATTAAAAAAAATATATTCAATGTAATCTCCACCCACCTCTATGCACTTTTCTACACTGTACTTAAATTCCCCGTATACGTTTGTTAAAGTTTCAATTTCGTCCAAATTTTTGGATTCCGTTGTTTAACGTATTAACTGTAACATGATTGCTAGGATATTTTAAATCAAATTTATCAATAGTCGTAAGTAGTAAGTAGTTTCTTCGACTCTGTAACATTTTACCTGCTGTTACATGAGCATAGTGTTAATGACGGGTATTAATTACCGACAAGAACTTAAGGAATAAATTTCATTAATCACTTTGACAAATTTCCGCTAATGCGATAATTGTGAATGTATTTGAACTTAAACAAATTTTTGAGAGTTGGTGATCATGTTTTCTTAATTTAAAGCCATAAACGAGACAATTCGTAAATCATTTTTATAAGTTTTAATGCAAGCAAAAACTTTTGTAAAGAATGAGTGTTTTTTTCCTAGAAGTAAAATAAAAAAGTTTTTCTTCTATTGCAAAAAATTCGTGAATACAGTATATGTATGAATATCTTTTCATCTACTGTATTCCACGCTATCTCCTGATTTGTCAAGGTTGCAATAATAGTTGATAAGTGTACCTTATTCTAAGGTACCTAATTATCGACTTGAAAGATACTATGTATTCGACGCTACCTACTAATTTTAAAAATAAAATTTCTCAAGGTTGTTAATTGTTGATAAGTGTAATATATTCCAAGGCAATCATCGATTAGGAAATGTGTGGTGTGTCAACTGATGACATTTTTTTATAGTCCCTAGCTTTACTATAAAATTTTCTTTTCTTCAAGATAAACAGATTAAAAATTGTTACGGTTTATACTGCTGGATTTATAGTCGAAAATGTTTACTCTTTATAAAAATTTTGTTGCAAATCGGTTTTGATTGCAGTGGATCTTTCAAGCATCCTCTGTACAGCTGTTTCGGCCCTATTTGGGGCCTCGTCCGCATAAGCGTAGCTCGAGACTTCCATTGCAAACAAAACCGACCTGTCCAAGGTTATTCGCAAATGCGATGTAATAATAATAAATAGTTCGAATCGCGACATCCTGCGATCACTTTTTGACACAACATTGTATAGAAAATGACAAATTGCATTTAGTTTGCTACTTAATAAAACATCCCATACAAGGCGGCCAAGCGAACTGTCAAAGCATATTGAAAGTTATAAAAATTTTGTTGCAAATCGGTTTTGATTGCAATCAAATCACGCTTGGCCGCCTTGTATGGGATAACTTATTAAATAGCAAACTATCTGCAATTTGTCATTTTCTATACAATGTTGTGTCAAAAAGTGATCGCAGAATGTCGCGATTCAAACTATTCGTTTACTATTTAGTAAGAAAACAGTGGGTGTGCTTTGGAATTGGAAATGGTTTTCAAGGGGTTATCAGAGAATTAAAATTTTTCTTTGACGATAAATTGCTTACTTTTTTTCTTGTCACCAAAGAAAGCACTTGGTATTTCTAAAAGGCAAGGCGATTATTTCAATATTGCATAAAAATCGAATTATTTAAAATTTAGTGAAATTAAAAACTAGCCCAATGTAGTATGTTCAAATAAATCTACCAGATTGCTTATTCGTTAGCAGATATCTCAATTCATGTTAATTGGTTCAACGATATTTTTGTTTCTCAGAAGACAACTTATCGAATGTGTCTTTTAAAAAACTTAAAGTTAAATAAACACAAGTTGCAAAACTGTTTTCGTGCCAAAAGAAAAAAAAAAAACACATGGCGGGAATTTTGGTATGACTCACAACATTTGTGTTTCTAAGCTCACATTATCTTTCCAGATAGCAGATTTGATATTTAAATTTAGATGTTTGGCAGTGATCTGAATTATAGTAGTGGTAGACGTTAATACAAACTTTCATTGTGTCTGCAAATACATTTTGTTAATTAAATTAGTACGAGTTATAATTACTACAGAACAAAAATTGCTAGCGTCAGAATTTCAGAATGCAACACGTAAGAGCAAACGATTTACGCAATCCGCCTTAAAAAAGTCCCAAATTAAAAATAACGCGGTCCGAAATAATTTCACCTGTGTGGCAGAAAGCAGAAATTTGAAATATCTCAAGTCTCGTCCACGAAAGTATAACATTAACGGACGATTTATTTTATGTGCTGAAGAATTAAGAAAACCTCATTCATTAGTTAAATTGACCGTCGTCATGCAGATGTTGCTTTATTATCCATTTTTTGGCACATGCGAAAGCACTGCAAAACTGGCTAGGTAAAATTAAATTACTAGATCAGAACCTTACAAAAATTGTACCGATCATAAATTCACTGAAAGTACCATGCGATTTATTGAAAACAGGCTAGAATAGCCCATGAAATTTGCAAACCTACGTTTTAGATTAGATTACTTTTAAAACGAACGTCAAAATAATTTAATCTATGTTAATGTCAAAACATCACAATATATGTTCGAAATGTTGTCCTTCATTTACAAAACATAATTGTATCCTTCTTATTACATTTAAACTTTCTAGTTTTTGTTCATTGGAAAGCATTCTGGTCATAATTTTAAAAATATTTTAACATTTGTGCCTTGACAAATCTGGATATTAAATGTCATAAGTACATTTATTTAAAACATTCGTTTGGAGTTTCCAAAGTCAACTCTGGCCTGTTTTCAAAAAATCGCATGGTATTAAAAGCACAATTTGCACAGGTTAAATTTTGACTAGGTAACATAACTTGTGGTTCAAAAAAACTTTCATTGCGACTTCGATGAAAGTTTTATGAATTACAGGTTACACTATGGTATAGATTACCAATATTTAATTGAACTGTATATAAAAAATTGTTTGAAAAAATAGCAATATATATGAAATTAATTTTTAAATCACTTAAGAAATTCGAAGTTAAGTAATTTAAAGGATTAGCACCGGACATTTTGTAACTAAATAATTACTTATCGTGTTTACGTAGTTACAAAGAAAACTTGAAATGCAATTATGATGCAATGCACACATCAAAATAGTGTGATATTAACATTACCACACAACAGGAAAGTTTAGGTACAACATGCGTATTGCAAAAGAACCAATCAAATTAATTTATTAGATATTTTCACATTAATTATCTTTATAAAGTGGCAATTCATTAGATATAAACTTCTAAATGTGAAATAAAAATTAAAAATTATGCTACAATAATACCTATCGAATTCATTTGTTTGTAACTTGCACCAGTCATTTAACAAATTGAAAAATAAGTGTTATTCACAGTACATGGATTTCGTCCACATCTATTTTTAAAACAACTTTATAATTTCAACAAGATGTAAACATCTATCTAAGAAAAGATGTTTCACGCTGAGTTATAACTTGGCACAAAAGGTGATATCCTATTTACAAACGTACACGGTGTCCCAAACTAAAGCTTTCCACTCTCAATAACTTTATTTACAATAGTTTTGTGAAACAGTGCAAAACCTATTAATTTCGGTTTCAAGAGGAAAATATTTCATTCCTCTATCTTATACGGTCATTCTTTTAAAAATGAATGGCAAGGGAGGGTAAGTTATTCCTTGATGTTTTAATTCGTTTATTTAAATTTTCTTAAACTTTCTTTTATTGCTTTTACTAGTTCATATATCCTCTAAATCATATTTACTTATAAAATGTTTGCTCGGCGACTACCTCGGAAGATAAAATATAAATTTTTAGAAAAGATTGTAACCAAGGAAATTGAAACACACAGATCTCTTTTTTAAACTTTAAACTTTAGGTTGTGTTACTTCATTGTTAATTGCAGTTTCGTAAATATATAGGTATGTTAACGATAAATCAGCAATCATATCCGCCTAAAAATTTACAAATACCTACTTACATATGTGAGGCATTACCAGGAACTTTTCATTGCATTGACACACCCAAAATTGCACGAAAATATTTATGCAGATACAACATTCGGTACTCTGTACACACCGATTTCCTGATAATCTACTTTCCATTTTCTTAATTTAAACTTATAGGAAAGTTGTAAACGATACTAGTATTTTAATGAAAATATCATAACTGAAAAGAAAAACATTAACACTTTTTTTTTACAAATTTATATCTGAAAATTTAAATTTCTAGCCTTATATTAGTTATGTACAGGGTTTTTGTATATAATTTGAACGGTAATGGTGCCTACACATTTTACTGTTAGACATATCAAAAAATATTAAATACAGAACCGCCAGACTTTACTAAAAATCGAAATTTTCAAAAAACGGAAAATTGCAATATGTAGTTCGAAAACTATTAAACTTTTCTTGTAGAATTACACTCAGACAAAATTAAATGTAATCTATAATGTGTAATTGGTAATTATATTTTACAAAACAATATAACTGAAAATCTCCTTTTTTGTACATTTTTTCTTATGTGGTTTCAAAGATCTTTGATCTGTATTTATTCACAACAATACAATTCCGTAATGTGATTGATTACTGCTTCTTTTAATGGTTTTATTTAACGGATTCACTCTGCATATTTAAAATTTTTTTCTTAGAATGGAAAATATTCATATTAGATAACATATTCTTAATATACCGAGTGACTTTTAGTGATTGAGGCAAATGTAGTATGTTGAGAACACTGAGGAATTGGCAGTACTTGTTAAGTTCGTTAATTTTGCGTGTTGCGTAGTTACAGGTTAGAATTGATGTTTACAGTGATGATGAAGATTGTTCTAACAGATTATTATTATTCAGGAACTAAAAATATTGGCTCCCTTTGCGTAAGCAGCACTGAATCCTTTGAGATAAGTTATTGAAGACATTATTAAAGTTTCAGGTAGTCCCATATTTGCAATTACCTGCTGCAATTTTTCCAAATTGTTTAATATGTGTTCTGAACACCACATTATTTAAATAAGGAAATAAGAAGTTTGGGTTTAATAGAATATTACAGCAAATGTTCAAAATGTTGGCCTCCTTCACGTAAGCAGCACTGAATCCCTTGTGATAAATTATTGAATACATTAATTAACGTGTCAGGTCTGATATTTACAATTGCTTGCTCAATTGCGTGCTGTAATTCTTCCAAATTGTTAAGGTGATTACAAAACACCACATTTTTTAAATGCGGAAATAAAAAGAAATCCAGGGTTGTCAAAAAGGTTGATCTACTAGGCCACAAACCAGCACTAATTAAACGCCCTGGGAAAAACTCCTCTAAATAATTTATTGTGGTTCGTGCTGTGTGGGCAGTGGCGGAATCTTGTTGAAAGTAGCCATTTGCTAATTCAATATCGTCTAATTGGTTTATAAATGGTTCCAATATAAGTCTCTGATATCTATGGACATTAATTGTTTCCCGGAAGAATATCGGTCCAACAATTCTTCTCCGAGACATTGCCTCCCAGACGCTAATTTTAAGTAAATGTAAAGGCACTTCAATCATATTATGAGGATTATGTGTTGACCAAGTCCTGTAATTTTGTGAATTGATAAACCCAGAGAGATGAAACCAGGCTTCATCAGAGAAGAAAGTAATATCCTGTTGGTCAATATTATTTAGCAAGTTATTGTTGTACCACTGACAAAACTGAATGCGTTGAAGAAAATCGGATGTGTGAAGTTGTTGAACCATCGAAAATTTGTACGATCGGAAATGAAGGTGTTTTTTCAAGATCTTCCGAGAGCATTCGTAAGAAACTCCTAAATACAGGAAATTGAAATAGAAAAGCTTAAAAGAACCAAATTGATTGCTAATCCATACCTATTTGTTGAGATGCGCGACGTATGGAAACATGAGCATTCTGTTGTTCAATATCATTAACATTTTGTACAACATTGGGTGTTATTATAGTGGGGTGACCAGTAGATTTTCCTTTACCTACATTATTGGTTTGCAAGAAACGTTCAATTATTCTTGCACAATGTTGTGGAAAAAGACGAAACTCAATTTGTTCGGGCATATTTCAATAAATTCAATATAGGCCTGCTGCCGTGAATAAATACAATTACCATTTTCATTTTGCACTCCGCTTCGAAAATAAGCCATTATTAAAAATGTATTTTGTTCTGTGCTCAAAACCATTTTGATAATAAACTGTGATATTTAAAAAATCTGACTTATTTGGTTTTTTTATTTGACAACAGACGAATTTGAATTTGACAATCTAGTGTACCAATCTAAATTTTGAATTTACCACCAACATAGACATTGAAAAGTGTTGCCAATCTATTAAAATAATTTTCAATCATTAAAAGTCACTCGGTATATATATACAAATTCGAGTAAAATACAATCAGATAACTTATTTTTTGAGTTTGTATTTGGTAAAGTTCCATTGAATATGTATTAAATTACGTATTACAAACTATATTTATCAACCAAGAATCTAACAATAAGTTATAAAAATTAATCTTGAATTGAAAATTTTAGTTTTACAACACTCATGAATAAACTAGTCAAATTTCATTCATTAACGATGTATTGTCATTTAAATTCATTGATATTGTATTTTAATTTTTCAAAAATTATAAATCAAGTAACAAATATGCACTAAGAATTAATAACTTCTGTATTATAATTATTTTTATTTTTCAAAGTTTATAAATCAAGTAACAAATATGCACTAAGAATTAATAACTTCTGTATTATAATTATTAGAACGTTACTTCCGATATATGATAACTAGAACATAATTATATGAAAAAGTATAAACAATTACTTATGTATAAATAACTGCTTCGCTTGAAGTGTTACGCTGAAAGAAAGTGCGCACACACGGAACATATGTTTTAATGCGCTACTTTTTAAATTTTTTCCTACCACAATGACGGCAGAAACCGCACATTTCATTGATTTCTTATTAAAACAAGCATAAATTTAAAAGCTCGTGTAACGCCATCCTAAAAGAATTTTATTTTAGGCGAAAATATGTAAGGAACGTAAAGAATAAAAATGAACAGTTGCGACCCCGTTTTGTTATAAATTACCGTGAAATACCGAATATTTTACGGTCTTTGACGTATATTTTTATTTGTTTGTTTTATTTCGATTTGATCCATTAAATAGTCGGAGAAAAACTTCTAGAAATTCATCTACCTAAATCATTTGTAACTAACAATAAAAGTTCTTTTTTTCGTTTAAATACCCTTTAAACACTGCAAGTATAAGAATTTTCAGAAGTTTAATAAAAAGAAATTGTACATCACGATTCAGTCACATTCCCTAATCTTTATTGTACCTATATCACATCGAACAATTTCGTCACTTAATTTATTGAATAAATTATATTAAAAATTGTATTGAAGGTACATGTTAGTGTTGTGTTGTTGTAAAAAGCGTTTAAAAAAAATAAATATACTAAGTTGGCTACAATAATACATCAAACAAGAAATTCTAGCAATGACGTTCAACTTCGTTACTCCTTTCTGCAGGTTTTAGTTTATGAGGCTAATGGATTATGGATTTCCAATAAAGGAGTTTTGTGCCAAAGTTCGAACGAATAGTTCCGCAATGAATTCAAATAACTCTCTAATTCGAAAAAAAATGTTACCTCTTGCATCTACAATAAGACCATATAATTTCCTGTACGTATATAGAGAGACATTAAAAAAAATCTTCAAAACTTGGATTGCATTTAATATTGTGGAAAATGAGGTTAGTCATATCACTTTTATGATATGCTCGTGATACATTTATAGATATAAATATGTATATTCTATGTTGTCTAATTAATTTTACACTTCAAGCCGCTTTACATACCTATACATAATTGTTGTTATTTGCCTTTGCAAAATTAAAATTTATTCTGTATTTTAAATGATAAGTTTAAAATTTCACCTCTGTGAAGTTGGCACCTTATTTTTGAAAAATGTAATTTTTTACTGGAATTCTGCTAGCACTCCGAAGAGTTCTGGAGTTCGATGTGAAAAAATAAGAAAAAAATTTGGCAAGTTGCTAAGTTCACAAAACGAAATTTTAAAATTGGCTATAAATTTTAACTGTTGGAAATAATTAATTTCAACACTAGCACTTTTTTTAAAACTCTTGACGTGCTATCCAGAACTCTCAACAGATTTAGAAATTTTGAAAATCTATATTCCCCATATTCAAACAAAAGACCAAAACACGAAAAACATTTTATAAAAAATAAGAATAATTGTTAGTTCAAGTACTGTACTACTTAAAATTCCCAAAAGAAGCTCAAATTTTCAAAAAAAATAAAACAAAAATGTTTTATCTTACACTTTGACATTTCAAATGGAGATACGAAAAGACTTTCTTTTGAACTCCAAAGTTCGTTCGAGTTTAGAACCTCAAGAGTTCTAAAGAAAGTCTTAATGGTAAAATTAATGATTTCCAACAGTTAAAATGTTATTTATAGCCAATTTTCAAATCTTGTTGTGGGAGCTTAGCAGCCCAAATTTTCGAAGTATTTTTTTTATATTTCATTCGCCAGAACTACTTTTAATTCCAGAACTCTGGGGTGCAATTAAAACTCCAATAGAAAAATACTTTTTTCAAAAATGAGGTACCAATTTCACAGAGGTTTCTAATAATGGGTTGCATAAAAGATTTAAGCCAGGATTAAATTGAAGTCTAAGTTAGAATGTGACACTATCATGACGTACTGCATATTATGTGTCACATTCTTAGGCTTAAATTTAATCCTGACTTGAATCTTTTCTACAACCCAGTCTTAGTGGTAAAACATGCAAATTTACAAGAAACTCTTACCTTTATATAAACATTATTGGTTACTCAAATATTTTGCTAAATTCAATTACCGACAAGCACTAAAGGAATTAGTTTGATTAATCACTTTGACAATTCCGTCTAATGCAATAATTCAGAATGTAATATGAACTTAGACAAATTTTTGAGAGTAAGTAAGCATTGTTTTTTAATACAAGCAAAAATGTTTATAAAGAATAACTTTTTTCCTAAAACGTAAAATAAAAATGTTTTTCCTCTATTGCAGAAGAGCCGTGGACACAGTGTACGTTGGGTGATATGGATAAAAAAAGTAAATGCTAATACTTCTCAAATTAGTACAGTATCTTCTTCGAAATATCTTATATTACATAAGCTACCTACTACAGCTCTGAAGCATATACTATAAAGCACGACCTGCTAGATTTCAGAGGACAGAGCTCTTAACCGACCAATATTTCATCTAACGTAAATTTTTCTCGCTTTGGCGCTAATTACCTAAATAGGAAACATCATAGATAACGAAAAAAAAGTTAGAAGGAAACTATTTTGAGAAAGAAAATACAATTGAAGAGTGGAAGTTTCCAAGGTGCTAAGTGCCTTTTTTCTTTGTTTTCACTTTTTCTCTTTAATGCGATCTATGTGCCATCGCATGCCTATTGTCTCATGAAATGGTCTAAGTGCCAGACTTAGAAATAATAGTTTAGATCCAAATGCAAAGATAGCGATGGAGTTATGTCCATGTTTCATTTCCCGCGTGCTAAGTGCCATTTAGCATCCATTTAGCCATTTAGTACACAAAAAAAAACAGGTGTTGTGACTCGTACATTGGGATTGCTTGTACAGGTATCTGTGATAACAATTTTGATAAAAATGAATACACATATTTTCTTTTGTTACTGAGCAGAGAAAGTTAAAAACTACGGGAAAAGCTTATGTTGCTCGAAACAGCAAACAAGTGACGGGAAAATAGAGGTAACTTTGTATCTTTCCTATGCAGAATGAGTCCAAGTTAAGTCCCTTTTTGAATGAAACTCGTTAAACGAAACATTTTTTTCACAATTAAAAAAAAATTAAAAATAGAAAACTTATTATATTACTTTTGCATATAAAATTTAATGATTTATAATTTATTTAAAGAAAAGGTCCAAAGTCCATTCTGACTCGTACAAAATTGGACATGACTTACCCAAGAGTAAATAAATAAAATCAAAATGACCTGAATAATTTTATTTACAAAAATAATATAATAAGCTTTCATTTTTAAATTTTTTTAATGTTAAAACGTTAAAACTCTGGTGTATGTTTGATAATTTTTGTTCAATAAAGTTTTTTTCAAAGATCTCTGTTTGTACCTACACTTAGTACCTTTGAAATTTCCACTCTTCAATTGTACTTGTCATAAACTGCATGAGCTTAATTGAAAATGACATTTCTCATATAATTCGCTTCCGATTTTTTAGGTAAGTGACGCCAGCAGAGAAACACTTGAATTTGAATAAAATGCGCAGGCCAGATAAAGACACGCTGTCTCGTGAAATCTAGTGGTCGTGCTACAGTGTGGTCAGGAATCACTATTTGAGTCGGCAGCCATCAACAACTGGAGTAACCAGTTGTTGATGGCTTGACACCCACAGATGTCACTTAATAGACGTCATTTGACATTTCAGCTTCAAATTAAAACGCTAAATTTTATGCACATAACCTACAATCTTATCCTGTTGGGGCTACGTCAAATAAATCACAACGATTCAAGGCCGTTAGAGTTACCCCAGATTTTTAAAAGTTGAGACTAAATTTTGTAGTTTGATCATGAGCGGTACAATAAATTTATTGTTCAGCTCCGTGAAACCATCGCTTATTTAAAAACATTTGTATGCATTTTCGTGTGTTTATGTGACTTTTTTCACTTAAAGAGTACGGCGGTAAATGTGGCAATAAGAAAAACCCTTTTTGATTATAATAATATTAATTAGGGAAACCAAAATGTAAATAACAGGCACACCATTGATGAAATTTAGATCGAATTCAACATACTCCGCAGAAGTACCAATGTTGTAAGGTAAAAATTACTAATACAACAGCGTGCTAAATTCAAACGCCCTTCAATTATTTCAGAACACACTGTACGTCATCAGTATACAGTTAATTTTTTTTAAGTTATGAAAATATGAGGCTTATTGCATGGGAATAATATCACTTTTATGACAATTTCCGGTTGTAGTACATAATATTTGACATTCCTGGTATTGAAATTCATTTACAACATTCAAGTTAAAATACACACTAATCATTTGAAACAACTCATATTTTCATAACACTAATACAAGCACAATATGGCCATTGGTGGCGCTATCCTCGCATGTGCGTGGTTTATATAGCGATTCACATGCTAAAAATTATACCTCAATGAGTTAAGTTGTCTTAATTTACAAATTTGAAGCAAATTTTTATTTTTATTAATAAATCAAACATTTTTCTACGAATGTACATTGCTAGAATAACATGAACATGATATATTTAATTATTTGCAGTTAAAAGTTGAAATTAATAACCATAAAATTAACTAAAGAAAATCAAGGTAGCTGATAATGTCATTAAGAGAAAAATTCCGTTAAAGTCTGTTTTTTACAAACTTATAAAAAAAATGTCCAATTATATTACTGAAGAACAACTTCTACTCATTCATTCAATGGTATTTTTTTACAAATAGTAATAAATTAATGTTGCAATAATTAGTTTATCAGTAATTACAGTAACAAATTATTAATAACGTCAGCCAACATGATTACATTCGTTCAATAATTTGTGTATATTTTCTTCAACTTCTCATAGTAAAATTAATTAAGTAAAACGTGTTCGGATATTCTAGCAAAGTTCATCTTGTAGCAAACCGTTTTATTTATGACTAAACTCAAAAATTTACTTAAAATTTGTCCCACAACATAAATTAACATAATTTTTAGGATGTAAATCCCTCTGGCCATATTAAAAAAAAATCACCTTATATATCACCTCATTCTCCTTTCTGTGTACACCTTCCGGGTACGCATATTCATAAAAGCAGCCAATAATATTTTATTATAATTTTTACTGCATGTCGGAGAAGTTTACTAAACAGCAGCTTCACTTAAACTGAAATAGATACTACGCGGCAGCCGAAATTTGAGGATTTAGAAATAGACGGCGAAGTAGAAACTTCTATGTACTTTTGTACATAATAGTATCTACTAAATGCGGATAGTAAGTACTACATTAATGTACTAAGTACTTTACTTTTGAAGTAGGTGCTTGAAGTATTAGCATGTACTACATTTCATTCATACCACCCATTAAATAACGAAATCTTGATTCACAGAGATTTATAAAGTACATTCATTTTCGTAATGAGTAACTAAAATTACACAATGTAGTAACTTTTACCGTTGAAACCTGACCTTTTAGTTCCCGAGTCTCGTAAATCTGACTTTTATTTTTAGGTTATGGTGATTTTAATTTTATGCTGTGATTTTGGATTTTTGGCTAACTTTCCATACTTTTCCAATATTTTATTGAATGCGTTACACCTAAATGTTACTTTTTGTTTGTTACGTAATGGATTTCCGGATCTTTTTGAAAATTACATTTTACAATTGACAACTAAATTGTGACAAAAGATAATTTGATTAATAAAACTTCAATACCAATCGTTACACAAGAACAAAAAAATCACAATTAGTTACTCATTACAAAAATGAACGGGAGATTATTTTATGTTAGTACAAGGTATTAACGAATGAGCTTAGTTAGACAACTAGAACTAATTACGACATGAAGTAAAATTACCTTTATGCAACAAATGGTACGAATTAAAGAAATTAAATTTTTTAATTAATCAACATGATAAATAGCAAATTTAAATTTATTCTACAAGATTATATAAATAAATCAACAGATAAACGGTCAAAGCCTTCATATACGATGACAAAGATTACAATATGTTTCGCTGTTTAATGAAATTGAAGGGTTTGGTGCAAAAACCGGCCAGCTCCATTTTTTTTGAAAATCATTTTTTAGTTAGATTTCATGCTACTTCTCGCGCCGCATCGTTTGGAATTGAAAACGAACAGCTCCACGGTTTCTAATACGAAATATTTGAAACCAAATTTTCTAGTTTACATTGAGTTTCCTTACTTCGAATAACAGTTTTTCGTTGCTACTGAAAAATTTTTAAAAATGGAGCTGACCGGTTTTTGCACTAAACCCTTCAATTATTCAATAAAGATTAATTTCATTAAAACTAGACAAATTTCGATATACCTATTTATTCGTATATTAAATTTAGTGAACAAAAATTTGCTAATCTAATTTTAAGAAAATGTAAAATCTAAAATAAAATTCAAGACTAGAATATGAACTTCTGGAAATGATTTTAAATGTTAACAAACTCTAATCTAACAGCATCTATTTTATAGAGACGGATTCGATCTTGGTTGGGAAGCTTCACCAACATGCTGCGACATCTGCCATTGCTCTCATAGACGAAATTTCTTACGGCATCTTATACACTTGACGTTGCTGGTGAAAAACTTCCCACCGAGAGCTGTTGTCTGTAACATGGTGGCCCGATTGTCAACTGTAGACACCTCGGAAGTTGAATCTCCTGACTCCACAATCTTACTCTAGAAATGTACTGCACCCAGAATCTCGTTATACTTGTTCTCGAATCAGCTCCGTGTCCTTGGTGAAAGAGGTTCCCCAATGACATCCTTGTATACTGGTGCTTAAAAGAATACGGAGGACCGGCGTAATCGCCTGGCACTGTGGAAGTTTACAATAAGGGTCAAATTGGAACGATTGTATTATATTTCATTCGGATACTTTTAAGCAAACAGTAATATTTATTGTTTGTCCTCCATAAGTATCAGCTCATAATTAACAACCACCCAGCAAAAGATTAGTATACAACATGTCCAAAGAAGTATACAAGTATTATACAGGGTGTTAGGTTATTGCTTGGACAAATTAAAACTGTAAATGAAGGGTGTCGTATGGGATCAGAAAGTACTCAAACATGCCGGATTTTCGGTACATTTTGAAAAAATGCAAAAAGAGCGAACTATTGAGAACCGCTGATAGTACTTACGGAGCCAGCGCCGATTAAAGAAGATGTTCGAAATTCATGCCGTCAGCTCGAATGCATGCATCAACACGACGCTGTAAAACTGCCCACACACGGAAAAAGAGCGCCGGCGATATCTACGCTCTGCAGCACGTGAATTGCACCTACATTCGCCATACGTCAGAATAATATCAACAAGTTCGTAATTTGTGTATGCATTCATTTTGTCCCCGACCTGCACACTCCGAAATATGTTAAGACACTGAACGTGCGTTATTTGCTTGTCGTAAAATAATAAACCATCTGGGAATTTATAGCAAGGGGATCGCCCGCCCGGATGGCGTTCGGCACATGGGTGTAACAATAGATAAGACAATCAGTGGTTTAGAAACAATTTTTATCGATTTTTATTTGAATGTTTTCCGGGAAAACGAAAGCCGGAACACCCTCGAATGTAAAGGCTTTTTTACTGTACAGAGTGTTCTCCATACGTGGTTTGCAGGTGTCCAGTCTATTACCTAACACCCTGTATATTTATTGCTTTGTCTAGAACTCATAAAAAAACTTTAAACAAATGGCATACCACTTTAAATAATAAAGATGCAAGCATTTTATAAATTACACTTAATTAAAATTTTATTTTCGGATGAAGCTACATGCAAATGGTGTCGTTTGCTCACAAAACCATCGTTGATGGTCACTTGAGCATCCAAATTTCAAAACTGAATGTAAAAATCAATATTCGCAAAAAATAATTTTGTCTGGGGTGGAACAGAAAAGTAATTGGGCCCTATTTTTTCTGAGAACTGAATTAAAAAGTGAATTTGACATTTTACCTTTAAATACAAGGCGTTCTCTCTGGTTTACGCAAAATGATGCATCTGCTCTTAGCGCACGTGCAGTATTTCAGTATTTAACAAGCAATTTCCTCAAACATGGATAAGAAGATTTCCATGGCCTGCATGCTCACCTGATCTAAGTCTTATGGATTACTTTTATTGGGTTGGTTAAAAAATAAGGTGTATAAGAGAAATTATTTGATAATTTAACAGATTTGGAAACAAAACTAGGAATGCTATAACATTTTCAAATAATAATTCAAATATTCTGGAGAAGTTATCAGACGAACAAATAATTATAATGAAAGAAAAGGGTATAATATCGAGTGATTTTTATTCAAATCATGACTATTAAATTTAATGCTCTATAATTTTGTAATAATTAATTAATGCTATTTTCTGAGAACATTTTGTTTTTTATGAGTTTTAGATAAAACTCAAACTTTTATAAAAAAATAAAATTTTCTGAGAAATCAGTAATAAGAAAGATTTCAACTTGTTCCATCTTTCTTGGATACGTTGGACCTGATGTATTAAATGGAGCATATGCTTTTGCTTCAAATTCTTTATCGAAAACTAGAAATACATGAAGAAAAATGAAATTCTAAATAATTCTGCCTAAAACATAGTAAAAAAATTTATAAATGGATTTGTATACAAATGAAATTTTTGCAAGTAGCTAAGATTTAAAAAAAAAAAGCATACGTTTCGTTTTAATCATTTGGCTCGTTGTGTAATATCCACCTTTTTCGTCCGCTGCTGTAAATACACATTTGTTCCTCACCTCTTTAATACTGCAACTACTCTAAAAAGGCTTTCTTGTAGGTTAATAAACGAATGAGTAGAAATACTCTTTATTAAAACTAATAAATTGCACAAGAGTAAATTAAGAGAGTGTACCGTAAATTAACTTAAAGAACACAGGACAATGAGTAATAAACTTTTGTTTACTATACGACAGATAACTCCTTTCAAAACTCACTGATAAGAAGTTTCATTTTTAAAGCTACAGATAAATTTGCATTTATATGTAAATTATTAATTTTGAAATTTGAAGAAATTCAACAGATGTAACTACAAAAAATATGAGACACAGAAAATTAATGTTTAATAATAAATTTTTCTTACTTTCATACGTTGTCATCATAAACAGATTTTTTTAAAGTGACGTATCTGAACAGATGCAATAGATGTAATTTAAGTGTCCAAGAATTTCTTATCTAATAACTAGGATTAACAAACAATTGACGTAGGATTACAGTAACATTTTCGGCAGCAAATCCAGCTTAAAAAGTCTAAATATAAGCAACGTGTTTGTATGCTATGGCATGAGTTTAACTGGAAATAGGAATTTTAATTCCCTAAATTCGAAACTTGGGCAGAATTACACTAAACTTAGAAAATTATAATAATATGGCGTCAGTGTTTTGATCTTGTTATTTATAAAATTTCAGGAAAAAAAAACCTAACACAATACATCTGGTTTTAACTTAGTATTTAAAGTTAAATTTTAATAGAAGTATGTAATGTAACTGATAAAATTTTTATGTAACTGAAATCAATTCCCTAGATTATGATCACGATTGTTACTATAGAAATAAACCATCAGATAGTTAACTAAAAGTGAAAAGACCGGACCATTAAATATAAACTAATTAATATACATATATATATAGGGTGTTGCATTGATGGACGCAACATAGGAAATCCCATGTTAATTTAAAGGCGTTTAAATATTGGCTCCCTAATTATTTTACAGCAAAATTCCATTAAGGTTTTTAAAAATATTCTTAAATCTGCCTGTGCAGTTTGAGAAATTTTTATTCGATCAGTTTCAAAATATTTTAAAAAGATTCAGTAACCAAATTAAATTTATATAAATATCAGCACGGCCTTGATCAGTGAATGTGAAAATAAAGCTTTTTCTATCAATCTTTTTCAAAAATGACTGATAATCATCTGTCAAGTTTTCACATTCACTGATCAAGATGTGCTGATAGTTTGATATAAATTGAATTTGGTTACTGAATCTTTTATAAATATTTTCAAACTGAGCTAATGAAAAAATCAGAAACTGCAGACAGATTCATCTTTAAAAAACTTAAATGGAATTTTGCTATAAAATAATAAAAGAAATAATAATCAGTACCCATATACTGAATGGCCGGGCCTAACTTCTTAAGTTTAAAAGTGACAATTTATTCCAATATATCAAGTGTAAACGTATATTTTATATACCGGTTGTCCATGTGAATATGAGACATAGAGATTAAAATAGGAAAACAAACTGCTTTATATTATATCCCTGAGTAAATTTTTATTGTAGGTTATAGCCGCAAAGATTATGGCGTTTAAAGTGTTTTGATACTAAATTTGTGCTATCTCAGTTATTAATTATTCAGAAATTAAAGTAAAAATAATAATTTTTTTCTGTATAAGCTATATAGTTTATTTGGAGTTCAAATCCGAGTAAGGGCATTCTTTTTCTTTTTTTTATACTTCTTTAGGTTTGAAATATATTTTTTAATAATAATTTATATTGACTCGGACTTTTCATAGTGTTGCTCTTAAGTTACTTTAGACAACACATAGCAGGAATTTGAACATCTTGAAGTATTTCCATCAAATAAATAAAATTCTATTTTCTAAACGGAGACTTTCCATCATTAGAATTACCAAGCAAAATGTAAAGATAATAAAAAATGATGAATTTTATCTCGTAAACTGATCTAATTATTTAATGCAACTTGAATATCCACATGCAATAACAAACAAAACGAAGCTGAAAAGAAGGCAAAAAAGAGTTATATGCAATGACAAACAAAACGAAGCTGAGAAGAAGACAAGAAAGAATTATAAGTTTGAAAAAGTGTCAAAAGAAAAAAAAATGTAATGAGCAGGAGGTTTGATCTCTCCACCCTAGGGTTACGAAATTCTAACAAACAACTTGACCACAATACTTATTAATTGTGGTTGCTAAAATCTTATATTAAGGGCCAGTTCCATAATCGAATTTAAAGGAGAATTTAAATTCAAAGTCACTTTCAGATGTAAAAACAAATGTGAAAACATTTGTTTACACATCTGAATGTGACTTTAATTTTAAAGTCTCCTTTAAATTCGATTATAAAGCTGGCCCTAAGAAAAAAGAAAGAATTTTGATTAACTTTTCCTTAATAATTTATTAATTATTTATCATTATTAATTAATGTTTAAAAAGCATAAGATTCATAAGTTTAACACAAAATGTTTTAAATATCAAAATCTTTCCGATTGCGACCTACAAAAATCATATGAATTTACTTCATTTATTTGTAGAGCACAAACCTTTTCAAAAAAGTACGCAATTAGAATATTTCATTTGCCCCTTGCACATGTTTTTCATTTCTCTAGCCACAGAACTGCTTCTAATTGTAAAATTTCTTCACTATTCTCGGTTGATTGCCTCATTTTAGATGAATGTTTTTTCACAAATTATTTACTTGCTCATATGTTTTGTTACTATGTCGACAAATACTTGACATACTTTGATAACATATTACTATTCTTCGACACTCTCATAATGTTAGCGTTATTTTCGTCAACTACACGAAAAAAAAACATGATCTACACGTTAGAAAAATGAATTTCCATATTCGTGTAAATTTGATCCACTCGTGAGCTACGCTCACTCGTGAATTCAGACATTTACACTCACTGGAAAACTATCACTTTTCTAAACTTATAAATCAATATACTATTCTACAACCGACGGTAAATATATGATCATACAATAAATCCTAGAAGTCCAATTGCTATTATAGCATAAATTATTCCCAAAGTTCCGAAGATTTCCTTTTTCTGTTTAAAGTAGATGCTTTAAAGGTTAATTTTAGTTTGTAAAATGTCACTTTTTAAAAAACCAGTGCGCGAAAAGTTCTTTTCTTTTAATGAAAATAAATGTAGATTAAAGTCAAAAAACAGAAACAATGTAATTACTAACATAAACAAACCAGAAAATAGATTTTTAGCGTGTAATAGTAAATTTAAATTACTGACATTTCGTAGAACTCGCTCTGTCAAAAAAAAATCTGTTTCCTTTTTCATTTAATGAAACAAATTTGAGAATTTGTAGAAAAAGTATTGCGTGCAACACGTGTAATATTATATTTATCTTGAGCTACTATTTGCGTGCTGCTATTTACTATTTCGCACTAGATTGAAAAGACTTACTTTAGACACTAGTTGCATAAATAACTATTTCAATACAAATTATTTTTGATGTTTTTATTTTTTATTACATTTTAAAAATCAGTAGTTTGTTAACTAGTTTTTCCAAACAAGGTCTGTATGTCTTGGATAATTTCATACATTTAGCAAAGAAGCAAACCGCCATAAAGTTATCTGTTAAACATGGTTATTTCAGTCCCAAACTAAATGTAAACAAAACCTCAAAATAGATTTCCAAAGATCAAAATGTTCTCATTTATATGATATAATGAAACAAAAGCAATAAAAAGAAAGTGTAATTTAAAAACGTTTATTAAAAGGTGCCCATCAGCTTCTTGATAACATTTAATAATTTTGTTTTTCATTCCATTTAATTTTGACGTTAGATTTGACAGCTTGGCGGTTGAACGTTGAACTTAGAAGCGACGTGCTTGTAATGAACAAATCTTTGATCATAGCCTACTTCACCACATTTTTATTTAGACATTATAATAGGTTCTAAGTAGGGCATATGTCACGCATCCGCAAGGGGAGACCATTTCTTTTACGTGTTTATTATACTGTTTTCTATATGTCACATTGCCTATGTTCTCACTCTCAAACAATTAACTGTACATCCAACTGCTAAAATTCAAACTAGAGAAATAATAAAAAAATAATGACATATGATTTCTTCATCATTAGTTTATTTCCTTTTATGGCTTTTCTGATTTTGATACTTTGATTTTGATTAAATCTTGAACTTTTTTGTTTCAGATTACAGTGATTATTCTACTTATACGAAAACACTTTGCTTAGGTAACAGAACAGCAAAACGTGCCAAGTAATTACGAGTGTTATCAAAAGAGTCGGCACATAAAACACAAACAACTCTGCTTTCGTAACGAACTACAATAATTATTACGATTTAGTAAAAACTTGTTAGCATTACCTTGCTAAGAGCGTATTATGGTGACATAACAAAAAATAATTTCAAAAATAAATTACTTATTTTCCAGTGCATATGCACTAAGTTTTGTCACGTGTTGATTTGATACGTCACGTGCATAAAACGCCAATAACAAGTATTTTTCATGATTACTTTTATCGTTTCTTTACTTCTTTTTTCATTTCCTAAACGACTTAAGGGTAGCACACACATGCGAATATGTGCGGCGGATCTATTTATAAACAGATCCGTCGTTGACACACATTTATCGGACTTGTCTGCCAAATAGATAGTCATTAATTTCTTTACATGAACAATGTCAACAGAACTATAATAGGTTCAAATAGAAATTTTTAATGGGCTGAGTTTTATGGTTGCATAATAATTATGGATAAAAAGTAACTTGTTAAAATAGGAGGATATATAAACATATTTGAAGATAGAAAAAAAAGACTCACAAAATATTCTATTATTAGTGAAAGCAATTTCTGATAATATGAAGTGCCCAATTCATAAGTCAACTAAAATTGACGGATGCGTTACCAGGTGTGAGGAACAAATTTATCGTCAAAGACTACTCACATACAAGTATGTTAGGCTCGCTGAGTGTGCTCGTCATCAACTACGAACGGCGAGCAAGACGTGAACACACGTGCAGATTTATACATCAAACAGATATATCGTACGGATCCTCCGAATATACTCGCATGTGAATGACACTCTTAAAAAGTGGAATTCACATGAATGGATCAGTCCAATATATCTATCTGATATACACGTGCGGATTTGTAGCCAGATAGATACATCGGACAAATCGTCCGAACATACGCACATGTGCATGCCAATCCTTTAAATTTTGAATCTTTTTTACTCTCCGAATTTCATTTCTTTAGAAAATCACCTAATTTTTAAAAAATAAAGTAAACTTATGCGGCCTTTCTTTATTTGGTACATTAGTACAATCCTAAAACTGATACAGTTCAAAGACTACGTTTAATTCCAAGTATTTAATTGAAGACGATCCACGGTCTAGATATTGTATCGAAAGACTAGAAACGTAGTGGGTACTTTCACCGTTCGAGAGATCGTACCTCGATGTGTATCAACCCACGCACCCCAAAATAGAGTAAATACCAAGGTAAAAACAACCGAATCCATTGCATCCGAATACATTTTTGAGAATGTAAACAAGTCCTACAGTAAATTTCCGCTATTAAGTTATTATAATGCAATGTAACTTTTGTAAATTTAGCAGATTAAATTCCAAAAATATTAAAACACAGCAGAAAAAGAGTTAAATCTTAAGAATCAATATACAAAAATTCCGTACTGAATTCAAATTAAACTTTACAGTTTTTTATTCTCTCACTAACAAGAGAAACAATCTTATTAATAGTGACTTTAGAATAGAAATGATTTATTATTGATTTTATCGCCACAGAAAATGTTTACTGTGTTGACAATCCATCCATGCATTATTAACCTTTTTACCACTTCGTCTCGATTAGAAATGTTTTATAATAAATATTCAAAATACCCAATGTTGGAGTCGGTAATAGGTTTTAAGTCAAATTAATTATTCTTGGTACAGAAGCAAAGTAAACATGTACTAAAAGTAAAAATGAGGAAACTAGGAAATATAAAATACAACAATTATACAGGGAGTCGCTAGATTACGTGAACATGGCTTAACCATAAACTCCAGAGTTCAAAATTAGACGATTGAACGCAATATATCTGTATCCAAAAGTGCTTCGTTAAAACTTGAAAATTCTTGAAAAAATAAGTAATTTTTCTAATAACAAAAGAAAGCTTGAACCAATTTGGATGATATTTGGTGTGGTGATAATTTATTTTTTGAAAAAGTAATTCCTTAGTAAAATTTTCTGTCTTTGCAAATGTTGATATTCGTTATAGTTTAGTTAAAAAAAAACTGAAAAATTTAAATGGCTATAGTGCTTTTTTTGCAAACAGTTTTTTGAGTAAACCATAACAAGTATCAAAAGTTTACTAAGGAATTACTCTCAAATATAAGACACCATAAATATTTACCTTTTATTTATTTCAGAAATTGGAATTTGTATTTGCAACTAAGAGCAAATGTAATTTTCGTTTGCAATGTTCATTGCATTACATTGCGTCCGTGTAAAGCGGCCTTGAATTTACTATGAAAGCTACTGATTTGTAATCACCCTCTCCCCTCAATTGCACCTATCTCATCATTATACATTTTTTTGCTTTTTTTTCGAAATGTAATGTAAGGAGTAAAGGCCGATTTATAACTCGATCGTAATCGGAATCGCAATTTTAATCGTAATCGCAAGAAAATTGAAAGGTACAGTTTCCTTTGTTTAATTTATAATCCAATCGTAACCGCAATCGGAGTCGTAAGAATCATAAGAAGTTCGTCAACTTTCATCTCTTACGATCAGATTCTTACGATCGACCAATGAAAATACATCGCTAACCGAATAAATCCGATCACGTTTCCGATGAAACAGCGATTTGGGTGGGAAATGTGAATTTTCATGCGGATCTTGGGTGAAGGTTATGTGTGGTGTTTAGTTTTCTGTTTCCTGTGTTTAGTTTAGTGGAGCGACGTAATGAACGAGGGATTGTTAGTTACTCTGGTAGAGAGCCACGCAAATTTATATGATAAAAGTAGGAGTGATTTCAAAAATGTAAACAAGCGAGATAATTCTTGGGATGATATTGCGGCTGCCATGGGAGAAAGTAGTAAGTTTTTACATGGATTATATTAACAGATTTGTATTAATTTAAATTTTTAACACTCAGAGGAAAATTGTCAGCGAGTGTGGTTAAACATTAGAACCAGGTACACTAAAGAAAAGAAAAGGAGAACATCGATGCCTTCAGGAAGTGCAGGAGATGAACAATTAAACTGGTCATTGTACCACACTCTGCACTTTTTAGACGAACATGTAAAACAGAGAAGGTATGTATTATTATACATGAAAAAGAATCAATGAGCTCATTCAAGTTACACAGCAGCTGTCAAACAGTGCTCAGCATGATGAAAGTCTGGCTCATGTTCCTATATGGACAACATAACATAATATGAAAATGTCAGCTGCTTCATAGCGCCTTGAAAGCATGTCCGTAATAACATTGCTGAGTCAGCAACTCAACTTGTGTGGTCTTTTGAACAGGCCCATTGTTTTAATAAAATACTTATTATTATAGAACATCTACAAATGTCAACTACTCTGTAAGTAGTGCTTCAGTATCAGCATCATCTCAAGTCCCAAGTTCATCCCGTAGCAGCAGCAGCAACAGTGGAAGTTGTTGGGATACAGTTCGTGAATTAATTAGTTCACCTTCCCCATGCTCACCATCCGAAGGGGACGAAGAGGTTGCTAAAAATACAACAGCAGTGTTACCAAATGTGACTGCAAACACATTTCGAAAAAGGAAGGGAGGGGCTACTGAGATTGCCGATTTTCAGAAAAAAATCTTAAATACAGCTGATGCGTTACAAAACTTTATAAGAGAACAACCTACAGAGGATTCGGATGTTGCATTTGCTAAGTATGTAGCTTTATCATTGAAAGAACTTGATCAGAAGAATAAAAGCAATGTAAAATTAGAAATCATGCAGATTTTATATAAATATAATCTTTAATTGCAAATATACTTATTACAGATTTAGTTTAAATTTGTGGTTCCCTTCCCTCTTGAACACGGTCGATTTGCCATGGTACAGCTCCTTGTGGAGAAGAAAAATAATTCATAAAAGCATTTCTGATTTCAGCTGACGTTCTTTGCGGGTTATTTGCTGCCACGCGTCCTACAGATCTTAAACCATCAGTTTCTTGCCTCCACTGTCCATCAGATAAATCTGGTGAATCAACAAATCCATGAGGACAATACTGAGACTGATTCTCAATTTGTAAAAAATTATGCAGGCAAACTGTCGCTTTTACTATTTTGTCAATTGTGTCAACTTTTGCATTGATTGTTGTTTTTAAGATCCGCCACCTTGCAACAAGAATTCCGAAACAATTTTCAACAATTCTTCTTGCTCTTGATAACCGATAATTATAAATTTTTTGCTGTAGCAACAAATTACGACCAGGAAAGGGTCGCATGATGTAATTTTTCAAAGGAAAGGCTTCATCAGCTACAAGTACATAAGGAACTGCAATATTTGTACCAGGCAGATTTGCTGGAGCAGGAACATGTATATCATCTCTGTCAAAAGATTGGCCAAACACAGAGTCACGAAAGACACCTCCATCACTTCCAGAACCATAGGCACCAATGTCTACCAGAACAAACTTGTATTTTGCGTCAGCACACGCCAGTAACACTATACTAAAAGTTTTTTTATAGTTAAAATATTGAGATCCAGAGTTTGCAGGGGCTTGGATGTTTATATGTTTTCCATCAATTGCACCTACGATAAATAGCGACAAAATATTAGCAGTTGTAATGAGTTCGTTCAACCAAACATGATTGCTTGTCGTCAGCTTGCAGTCTGCATGTGATTTTCCGGTAAACATTATCAAGTTTAATTTAATTACATTTTAAAATAATTACAAGCAGATCCCAAGCAATTACGTCTGGTAAAGGCACTCAATGATAGGTGTTTTTATTTGTGGGTGTTCACAAAAATGGAAGAAAGAAATACAGTTAATGATGACTTTGAGGCTTATCAGAATGTGTGTACCTGTATAAAGCAATTAATTTAAAATAACCTAAACCACAGGACTCAACTTGAGGTTGCAGTCTTTTAATATTGACAGAACACACAAGTAAAAATACCTAATTTTTCCATTATTGAAAAATCTTTACCTAGGCAATTGGGAAAATTCCATCTTTCAAAAAAGTCTTTTGAGATTGCTAACCACTCTTCAGCATTGTCTGGACTTTTTAAATATATAGGCATCAAAGCTTTCCAAATCACGTTGCACATTTCAATAATTATTTTATGGACTGTAGCAAGTCCCATTTGGTATTTCCAAGCTATTGTTTGCATGGAAGATCCCTGTGACAAATAGCTGAAAATATATTTTATTCAAAACTACTTATCTATCATGAAAAAATTACACCATTACTGTAATGTGACTGCTACACGTTCTTCAAATGTTATAGCATCAGGTGTCTGAAGTCGAACATGGAAGTACGGTTTTAATAAATCACAAAATTGTTGATACACTTTCAAGTTCATTCGTGTATATTTAAAAAATTGTTCTGGATCTACGTGTTTCATAGGCAACAATGTTGTTATAAAAAAGCCCTTTCTCTTTCTGTTGCAATTTATAGGACGTGTCTTAAATCTTCTGGCTTTCCTATCACTTCTGTTCTTAAGACGTATTTGTAAATAATAGAGTGTAAGCAACAAGAAACTGCCGCCCAGAGCTACAACCGTCTTGGTTTGCACATCCATATTTTATATGCCTAACAACAAATTAAATCAGTAGTCTCAAATGGTTTACTATACCTATTATTTATTTACAACTACTTACCTTTGTTTGCACCTGTATATTTTCGCGTATCTCAACTTTGTAGGTTAAATAACCAATTCACAAATTTGATTGACAACAGTCTTATGACGCCGATTGCGATCAGTTATAAAATAGTACCTTGCGATTCTTCCGGTTAAAATTGCGATTAAAATTCCGACTCCAATTACGTTTGACTTATAAATCCCACTTAAGCTGAAATGTGTATAATGCACAATAAGTATAAAATTGTTGCTACCAAAAAAAATTTTGTTGCACAACGGTTTTGATTGCTGTGGATCCCTCGAGCTGTTTCGGCCCTATTTGGGGTCTCATCAGCAGAAGTGTAGCCCGAGATTTCTACTGCAAACCAAACCGACCTGTCCAAGATTATTCGCAAATGCGATGTAATAATAATGAATAGTTTGAATCGCGACATCCGGCGATCACTTTTTTGCAATTTGTCATTTCCTGTACAATGTTGTGTCATTGTGTCAATAACCTTGGACAGGTCGGTTTGGATTGCAGTGGAAGTCTCGAGCTATGCTTCTGCTGACGAGGCTCCAAATAGGTCCGAAATATCTGTACAGAGAATGCTCGAGTGATCACTGCAATCAAAACCGCTTTGCAATAAAATTTTTAAAACTTTCAATGTGCTTTGATAGCACGCTTGGCCGCCTTGCATGGGATGACTTATTAGGTAGCAAACTAGCTGCAATTTGTCATTTCATATAAAATGTTGTGACAAAAAGTGATCGCAGGATGATGTCGCGATGTAAACTATTATTTATTAATACATCGCATTTGCGAATAACCTTGGACAGGTCGGTTTGGTTGGCAGTGGAAATCTCGAGCTACGCTTCTGCTGACGAGGACCCAAATAGGGCCGAAATAGCTGTACAGAGGATGCTCGAGGGATCCACTGCAATCAAAACCGATTTCCAACAAAATGTTTGTTAATTCTATTATTAATTGTATTCATAGTGGTTACTATGGGAACAAACTGAAAGTAAGAGTTAATCTGTAATTGATAAACCGGGCCTACTAATTATGTCAATAATGACAAAGGCTGCAATGTTTCCTTATTTGCGTTGATCATCGTGCAAACGGTTGACACATACATACATAAATCTGTTTTTACATTGCATAAATTTAGATAAGTGAAAAACAATTAACAATAGAAAGTTATTCCCATTAATATAGTAAAATGTTTCTTTCAAATAACTCAAAATAAAGTAAACTTGAAACTTTGTAAAACTAATATAACAAGTTTTGCTGCATTAAAAATTACAATGAAGTAAGATAAGTAGGTGGCCGGGATGCTAATATAGCCTGATCAGAGTCTTAGCCAAAAGCTGACTAAAATAGCAAAATGTATAACTATACAACCTAAATAGGTATACATAAAAAAATTATTTTAATGTGCCACTGAAAAAGAAAATTTTAAAAGTTAAGTCACTTCCACAAAATCGCTAGATTGAAATTTTTTGAATTGCATGTTAAACATTCTTGTATCAAATAAAAATTTCTATCAAAAATTTAACTATTATTGGGTTTTTGATAATAACTAAAAAATAACTGACTGCAATATGGTCTGGATGGTATTTATTTATTATTTCTTTAAAATGGCACCTCATAATATAAACTTGAAACTTTCTCAACTATATCTTATGGGTGAGATGTGAGATAATCAGTTAATCACTAACGAATTATTATTTATAAGCAAAAATTTTAAACTAATAAAAGTAGCTTCAATAATTAAAACCATGGTCTCAAATTCAAACTGCTTGTAAGCCGAATGCACGGTCTGAAAGCAGTTGACGGACCGGACATTGATATTTTTCTCCTCTCTGTAAAATTGCTTCTTGGGTCGCCAAATTTGAGACCACTGAACTAAAAGACATTAAACTGTAAATGCTATTATTTAAAGGTGATTAGTTCAGTTTGCAGTACTTAATTTATAATTTTAATATTAAATGATAAAAAGTACAGTAACAAGTAATTTCAAAAAAATAACAAATGGGATTTTTCTTTATTTTTGTATTAAATTTTATTGATGCAGAACGCTTTTGCATCCTTAAAATCAAATTGGGAAATGACAGGCAAAATTTATTTTTACGGTATAGAGCATGGACACCGAAAAACGGCTTTAGAATAAAGTGCCGCTGTTTTAAAAGATATAGGAAAATTTCATAAGAAAATGTTGTTTAAAATTAAAAATTATATACAAAATCACAGCCTCCTATCTCAAACATAAAAAAAATCAGTCTTTATTACGAATCATTCTCTATTCTTTATATACATTACATTAGCAAATACCTGGTAAGATTAAAGTATTCGAAAAGATAACATTTGATTCTGAGTAATTATTTCCATGCGTTCTGAAAACTTATGTTTCCTTGTTGCATCATTTATCCATTGAAAAATACAACACATTAAACTAAGTGACATTTTAAATGACAGAGTTGTAAAAAGTACTACAAATGATAAACTTTCAAATTTTTAACTGATTACGATGATACCAAATACCTATGTACTTTACACTTTCGCTGAATGTCATTTAAAATAAAGCATGATTTAATGAGGTTTAACGCCTACTCTGTTGTCCTAGTTTTTTATGATATCAATAGTATGTTATGATTTCTTTAATATACCAAAGTTTTTAGTTGTTGATATTATCACCTAAGCTGTAAAACATTAGAACTGTCATGTAAAGGTTGGTACTATCTAGGAAAAACATAGTGTTCCATTTTCTATGCTCGCCACTGTACATATTTTTCTTTGCCCTTTTGCGACAATTACGTGACTAAAAAAAACTCATCAAGACAATGTGATTTATTGTTGCTTATCTTTGTTATCTCGAGTACTTATTGGATTCCTAAAAAAATTGAAGATAAAATTTTTACCTTAAAAACTTCAGAGAAGAATCCATCTCCGATTTTTTCTTGGTGGAAGTCATCAAGTCGATTTAAAGAAGCCACAGCATGTTTGAGTGCCTGACAAGAAGATCCAGTTTTCAGGGTATCACTTCTGGCTTTCGGTGGTTCAGATAGTTCATTATTGGGGCAAAATAATTTATCGTAATCGCAGTCTGAGGGATCACAGGGGATGTCGTAGATGCACGAATTTTTTGAAATGGCTTCATTGTTTTTGCTATTCGCATACATCATAAACATAAAAATAATAGAGGATTATGTCACGTTAACCAATTTCGTACATATTCGCGGGGAGGAGGAATATCAAATTGAACGACAAAATAATAATTGTGTCAGGGTTAAGTTGATGTTTTATTATTAACTAACCGCTGTCAGGTTTTTTTTCCTTAATTTTGTTAATTGACGTTTAATTTTTCGCTGCAGTTCGGGTTCGAATTTCGGCGTAAACAACTCATTTAGGTAAAGCGTGAAAGTTGATTTATCGGCACGATTAAATTTGGATTTTTCGAATAACTGCTAATATGACATACAATCGTTCTGTTCTCACAAAATACACACTGCACTGAATTTAAGCGTTCCACATCCTCCCGATTATTAACCGTACTTCACTGTTTAATTAGGCACGTGTTACCAGTTAGACTAATAAAAATACACCTTTTTAATTTCAGGTATCGCGAGTAAATAAAAAGTATATGACAGCGAAGCTTTCACTCAAATCTCTAGCTTCCATTTTAAAAATAATTAAGCCACGACTTACGTTTTATCGTCAAAGAACGAGCACCTGAGAAGGACAAACGATAAGTGGTAATACTGCTCATTCCATTCACAATGAGCGCGCACATTTAAGACAGCGCGCTCTTCAAATTGAGATAAGATAGATAGACACATGTACACGAAAGAACGAAACGAAATTCACGACGAAAGTAAGCAATTATCGATGTGTTCCGAAATATTCTTAAAATGTCATTAACACTTCATACCCTTATACTAGTGAACAGTCAGTTAAAAAAGTGAAATTTTCTCAAAGAAACAATCCACACACTTTCGTTCAAAAAAATCACACGATTGTTTTTTGCAATTATCATAAGGAAAGCATGTGCTTTTAATTATACGATATTGCATTTAGTAGCAGCTATTATGTTTCTTTTTTGTTGTTGAAGACAATAACACTGATCCATTAATTTAAACACTAGGTACTTAAATTTAAAAAAAAAACAGTTTTGTTTATCAATTTAAATGAAACGTTTAGATCGCGATATCCTGCGATTACTTTCTGACTTAATATTGCATAGGATTGACAAATTGTACCTAGTTTTTTACTTAATAAGTCATCCCATACGATGTAATAGTAACTAGGAATAAGTAGGACAGGTCGGTTTGGTTTGCAGTGGAATTCTCGAGCTATGCTTCTGCCGACGAGGCCCCAAGTAGGGCCGAAACAACTGTACAGAGGATGCTCGAAGAATCCACTGCAATCAAAACCGACTTGCGACAAAATTTATAAATTTAAAAGTAAGTATATAAATTATGTAAGTCAACCAACAAAACATTGTAGATTATGGATTCAGTTTACAAAGTACGTCAGTCAATTCCAGAAGAAATAAATCTTCATTTGAACAGGATCAAAGTAAAATGTTAATATACAGGCTGTTACGAATTTGGAGCTCATCATTGAAATCTCGAAACTAAGTTGGTTAAATTAGGGTAGAAGGCAAAGTTGCGTATTATTATTCGACACAAAAATACGCAACTTTGCCCTAATTTAACCGACTCTTAAAGTACTTAAGTGGCGTGTAATTAAGAAAATTGCACGTGTTGCTCAGTTGCGCCGTGGAAACTGCAGTGCAACTCAAAAAATGGCTTGTGCCATTCAGAGTTGCGCCATTTTTTAAACTGTATACCACTTTTCAACAACCAAATATATATAATATAGTTGCGCCATTTATTAGAAATTTAAGCTTGTTTGATTTTGTGTTGCACGCCACTTTTGTTCTCTAGCAAATTATTAATTTTTTATCTAGATTTTCTCCCACTTTTTTTAAATTTTTTTTTGAGTTGTCTTTCTTTGTCGCATTTAAATTAAAATAATAATAATAATAATAATTTTTAATTTATATGATTTTTTAAAGAAAGGTTTTAAATTATAAAAAATTAAAATTAATTAATTATTTCTCAAAATATCATATTGTTAAATGGCTACAATCAATTGCCGCATACCCTTGGTGTTATGGAAAATTACTTGGAAGCAAGTTATATCAGGAACGTCAATTATGGTCAAATTCGTGCAGTTTATAACAAGTACTGTTGTAATTTCTTACTCAATCATAGTTTCCTTGGGATTTTTTTCGTTATTAATGGTGTTTCTTGTTTGGGTTGGGTAACTAGAGGGTTTCTTCTTTGGGTAAGTGTTTGGGTGAAAATTTGCGTTAAATAAAATATTGCCCAGGTCGAATGAAAGTTCTGTCTTGTCTTTGTCTATGTAGTGCACCAAACTACATTATAAATTATTTCATGACCACAAGTAAAATTTACTGCGTAGTAACAAAAGACAAAAAGGCATTAAACTGCAGAGTAAGTCAATTATAGCTTATATTAGTTATTCAAGTTTTAAACTGGGTAGTAAATTTGATTAAGATAAAAAATAATGGTTGATTTATTATAATTTCGAAAAGAGAGTAGGCATCAACTAGTGATGGAAGTAATTACTTTCATCACTAGTAATGAAAGAAAAAATCCCATTGGCAATATCATTTTTTGCTTTCTTATGGTTATTGATACTTAACTGTAAAAAAATATGACCAGTAGTTATAATAGAAGCGTTTGATGTATATTATATTATTAACAAAACTACTAACAAATTAAATCATTAAAGTTGCTTTTAGCATTGAATATCGGGCCCATAAAGTCAATGATTTTTGAAGTTTTGATAATTCCGAAATAAGTAGGTATATGCCAAAAGTACCGCTTCTGTAATGCTCTTATCCAAATAATCTTAAACAATTTTATAGTGTTCGATAATGTGACTAATGGCCATTTGCACCAAGTACTTATCCTAAGCTGAAATTTAGATGGTGTCTATAATGTGACATTTCTATGTTACACAGCATTAAATAAATCATATTCTAAGAGACGCTTAAGTTGAGTTTAAATTGTTTAGTGCAAGAGGTCATGAATCAAAAAAGCGGATCGAGCAGCAAAGTCACGTTTGAAAATTTGCATTAGAAACCAGAATAAATATAGTAAATGCTTAATTCGCATTAATTTCAAATCATTTATCAAGTCGATTTGGTTCTACTATAGAAATAAAATAAAAAGCTCGTTTTTCAAGACCAAGCCAATAGAAGTAAAATTGTTAATAAAACATAAATGATTCAATTTCTAGGAAGCTGAATCATTACATCTGTAATATACCTCCAAAAGTTGCAATTTTAAAAATATTATTAATATTATTAAGCTCTAAATTTCTTTATAATTCGATCATAAATAAGGAAATAAAACTAAATTTGTAATTTTGCTCAGTTCGTATTAAAATTGCAAATATGTAAAAGTGTTTCATAACGTATGGAGAAAATTCAAAGTGTAGCTAGGGGAAATGAAGCTTTTGTATTAATTACCTTTTAGCCAAAACCTAATAACAAGAAAGTTATATCAATCTAAGTTTCTTATAAAATTTAACACTTATTGACTGTCGCTATAATTTTAAAGATTATGGCCAACGAAAAATTAGCGGCAAAAGCAGTGTGTAGAATTTTTTAATTACTAAAAGTTGCTGACCCTGTATTTCAACGCATAGGACAATTGTTTTCATAATTGTTGGCATGGGAATAAACTGAAAGTTAGAGTTAACTTGTGATTGAGAGATCGGGGTCTTAACGCTCAACTGTTTTAAATTTAACACTTGAAGGAATTTTCATTTAAGTAAATGTCTATCTCAACTTATTTTTTTAGCTTTATTTTAATTAGTCAGCGCCTCTCAAGAATATAAACAGAGCAGTTTTTGGACATTAAAAAAGAAAATTTAAGTGAAAATAGCCTTTTCTTAAGCGGAAATGCGACATTGGAAAAAATATTATACACAATTTATTATTAAAGTTCTGAATTGTTCAACTTTAATAACATGTAGTGTAATATACAGTTCTTGTAAACAACCAATCGACTTTCGTTAAATCAGTACCAACTGAACTCAAGATGTTACGTACGATGTATTCGTTGAAATTCAGTAACATTTTGTTACTACAAGTTTTTTAAAATCACAATGTTGCCGCTTCAATTATCACTAACATCAGATGGTTATATTAATTGTAAGTTACGAATTTTTACTATTCTGTTTCTGAAGTTACGTAACATTTAAGTGACATGTTCTTTGTAATTTAAATCATATGTTTGATTAAAAGTCGGATGTTATAAAGAAATATGAAAATTAAGTACGTACAACAAATAGAACAGGTACATAACCTATACACCGTCAATCACCGATCATATGTAAACACTTCAATACTTGGCAACGTTGTTGTAGCATTACGTCATAAATATGAATGACGAAAGTTGGCAGGATATTTACAAGAACTGTATGTACTATCGTTATTTGTTATTTACATAGTGATTTGGACGTAAGTTTAAAATATTACTTAAGACTACGTTTATTTTATGTTTAATTAGTAGGGTTAAGTCAAGACAAAATTAGTTCTGTTATGCCGTTGTCCTGTTATTATGAATTTTGTTGCAAATCGGTTTTGATTGCAGTGGATTCCTGGAGCATCCTCTTTATAGCTGTACTACCATAAGTGTAAGTTTGGTTGCCTAATGTGGGTGATCACATGAAACTTGAACGTTCTTGGAAACCCTGTATATTCTGAGGTTTGTAAAGTACCTTTTTAGGAGGAAAACTGATTTTATTTTGAACAGATGTTTTGTGTCATTTTCTTTATAACAGGCTGTGGCATCTAACCAGGTTTCTTCAATAATGTTGTTCCTGTTGATAAAAAATATATTTTAAACAAAAGTATCATCTTTTCAAACTGCATATAATTAAAAATTATTTTGCAATATACAGGATGTCTCAATTTAGCAGTACGATGTGTAACTTCGTTATTTTGGGACACCTTATGTTTTCTAACCAATTTAAGTTTATCAGGTTTTTAGGGTACATTTCATAAGGGGTTCCAGTACTTAAGTTCTGCTTTTTAAGATATTAGGCTTTATTTATGATTCTCATAAAATACAGATGTAAATTTTATAATTATTAATGAAAAAGTTAGAAAGCAGATATTGTGGTACTGTCACAAGCAAGTGGAAAGTATCTACTGCAGTAACAAAATTTACTCTTTATCAAATAGGAATCCAGTAAAACTATTTCTATTTCGATAACAATTCAAGTGTAATAACTTTTGTTTTTTAAGTGGTACGGTGTTATTTTTAGTCGCCGTTAGATGTCCTATAAAATTATTTTTCAATTGGCTACACACTCCCCTAGACAACTTCTTGACGGTTAAGGATATATTTAATATTAATTCATAATTTCTGCATTTTAACTGAGTATTTACTCAAACATTTTACTTATTTTGAGTAAAATGACAATCTTCTAAGTTCTTTAAGCCCTGGTCGAATAAAATATTGTTAAACACGTGATTACTTCATTCCATAGTCTTTGTAGGTTAATTATTAATGAGTGAAATAATTTTTATTGATACTTTTAAGTATTGTTAACTTCTATCCAGTCATATTGTTTAATGCACAATTAATTTGATCGTGTTATCAACTACTTTTTATACAATTGAGCCTAAGACTCTTTGTACTTTGTTGACACTATTCAAAACAAGTAAAATGTTTGTACATTTAAATTTTAGCCACACTTCCAAAAACACCCAGTATTTCCGAGTTATATTCCGCATTTAAGTGATTTTTTGTAATTCAAACGTTTTTTATTTTTGCTGTAAACTAGCATAAATTACATTTTTTAAAAAAGCGGGACTTTTTAAAACTCCGCAGGACGTGGGAAAATTGTTAAAAATCGGGATTGTCCCACTAAAGCAGGACGTATAGTCATTTGCTTTCAGTTGTCGAAATGGAAATAGTTTTGTTGCATCCCAGTACATACCTTAATGAGATAATAATTACAAAAGTTTGTCATAAAACATAGGACATTCCATTTTAAAATAATGAAGTTACACAATGCACAGCGAAATTAAGAAACCTTCTACAACAGCATTATTGAAGAAACCTACTTAAATGCCACAGCCTGTTATAGGTGTAATCTGTTCACAAAACTCCCTTGACATTTCCAATTCCATATTTTTAATTCTGAGTATTTGATAAATACTAATTACCTAGAGTTTTAACTCAATCAAATTTTCAATATTAAACTGTAAATGTCATGAGAGTTTTATCAACCGATTATAAATAAATTTTAAAATGTATCGGATCAATTGAATCCTGTATAATATGGCAATGCATAATGATTTAATATTTTTAAAGAACATAAAACATTACTCCACTTATTTAAAAATATAAAACTATTTCTTTAAATATTTTAGATATTTCTTAGAATCATAACTATCTTCGAAGTCTTCTTCAATTTTAACCTTCTTCTTTGGTTTGCGTTGCTCCAAACGAAATTTACGCTCAGCTTCGCTTAAAGTCCATATATTAACTGGTAGCTAAAATGAAAAACTTAAACCTGAATATCTCGGTAATGTTTAACTTGTTTGCTGCCAATAATGAGAATACTCGTACTCAGCAAGCTGGGACCAGTTGCTGGCTACGAATATTTTAATTAAAATTTGTCTTTATTAACATACATAAACTAAAAGTTCACAAAATTAACATAATCATGTGGGAACAATTACGCATAATGTGTCTTAGCAGCAAACGTGTTCAAAAGAAGACCTTACCTTAATAATTTGCCGTGGTTCCTGGTATCTAATATTATAAGAGGATCCATCAGGGTTAGCAATGACCGTTGGATATAATCGCATATAGTATAATCTGTGGGGTCTTGTAATTGCTGCCGATAATGAATTTAAATATCGTACTTGAATGAAATTCATTATTGTCTGAAGAGAATATGTACTGTGGCGTGAAATTCCTGAATTATGCAAAGTAAAATTAATTCGTTAGAATTATTTAACAAAGCTACCTAAACGACAACTTATAATTAGCTTGCTCTTGTTAACATTAAATTACTTACAATTTGAAAAATTTAGAAAAATTAAGGTTATATCATTCATTAAACGTCAAAAATAATACAGCTCAGTGTTGCCAGGTCTAAGAATTTTTATTACCAGACTGACAGTTCAAAAATCACTAGATAATAATCATCAGAATAGGCTTTATCATTACAATTTTAATATTAATAAACTTAAAGTAAAATCCAGTAGTTTCTACTACACATGATTAATGTCAATGCCATAATTAATTAATTACACCTTTAATTATGTGGTATAAATATGTGTAAGGTATCTTCCGCCAACCTCAACATTCTCGCACACTAAAATTTTTAAATACAGAATACATTTTCTAAAAAAATTATACGAATCTTAGTTGACATTTACCTTTAAAAGTATATTTATATTATTAAAAAAATCAATAGAAAAGAGCCAATGAATGCCAGCAAAATATTAAGACACAAGTTATGAGTAACAATTTAAGCATTGCTGTGCTGGCATTGGGAGGAATTATTGCATACTATTTCACTAGTAATTCATCTAGTGGGCAGTTTTAGAAAATAATACATGAAGTAATATGTCGAGCTAACGCCATTAATTTGCGAATAAATTCTGTAACATTTGATGTGGGCCTTACAAATAAGGGAATGCGGAGGGAATTAGGAATAACTTGTGGAGAAAATATTCCAAACTTTAAAATTATATTACACATCCAACGCATAGTAACAGAAAAATATACTTTTGAACAGATTCAGTACATTTATATAAAAACATTAAAAATTGTTTAATCGCCAATAAAACAATTCAAATTCCACAGTCAATAAGTAGGTATAAACTGTGTGGGAATGTGGCAAATGTAAAACACATAAAAGAATTTTCAGATTATCAAGAATATTGTGAATATTGTGAACTGAAGAAATTGATGAATTTCTTTGATCCTAGAGGCCGTTTATAAGTATCACCAACATAGTGAAAAAATTTCCGGGTGACACACTATAGTCTATTTTTAAACTAGGAGGAGTAATTTGAATTTTGCCCGCCAAAAACTCGCAAAGTTATTGGCAGTTTGACAGCCGGTTTTACACAAGCCTAGAATTTAAGCGGAAAAATTAACATTTTTCATAATTCATGTGACAATTTACGTTAGTTTTAAACTTGTAAGCAAATCAGTTGATAAAATTGGTTATTTGAAGAATTCGTAAACCTCCTAAGCAAGCCAAATTAATTTCTGATTTAGTATTACAGTGTCAATCTACCTATGACAGGCCGACAACTGTTACTCCTCTTAGTTTAAAAATGAACTATACCACATACGAACAAATATAACCTTACTTTTCCAATGTTGGTATGCCTGAAATTCACGCAAAAATTGACGAAGAATAGAACATGCTGTAATTCGTGAATAAGTTGAAGAAATTCATGAATTTACTTGACGTCAAATTAGATGGATTACACTTGTTCAACTTCTTTATGACGTGACTTCAAGAATTAATTCATGAATAAATTGTCAATGTAAAACGGCCTGAAGTATTTAGTAGTGCCATCTTAAGTCAAAATTTTGTTTGTCACTGTAAATACTGTACATACATCGAATGTAATATGCAAGTTGAATGATGAAATTCAAAACTTAAAATGGATTATTTAGGAGAAATTATAGCACTGGGAATTGACACGATAATATTAGCAGCATGTCTCAAGGAATACATGAAAAACAGAAGGGCTATATCAATGATTCAGGTGAGATACTTCAAGCTTGGATGTAGTGTTAATATGCAAACCAAAGACCTTATTTCTAGGGAGCCCCCTATTTAGACATAGACAAAAATTTAAAACACATCGTCATTACTCATCCAGATAAGAAACTATCTTACGTGTCAATTAGAGGCAGTGTTAAGCCAATAGGAAATCCGATTATCAGTAGTAACAACCCTAAAGTATCGGGTGTTGTTCAGTCCTTAAGCATAAAGGAACATGTTATACAACGCAGCACAACCGGTTTCTGGTCAGAACAGGAGAGGGTTATACAGGAAGTACACAATATTATGCCATTTGTTTTACAATCAAATGGGTGTGAAGTTGAAATTGTAGATCCATTAGCTGCCGATGTATTAGGTTAAACATAGTTAATTTTCTATTCACGTTACAGAGTAATTTAAATTGGTATTTGCAGATATGGATGTCATTTCAGATAATTTCAATCCTACGGTACCTAGTGTAATGGATCACATTTGGGGTTTCTTTTCGGGTGTACGACAGAGAGGGGTGCAGACAACTGAGAAAATGTTACGAAAAGGGACAGTTATTACAGGCATTGGCGAGTTAATTTCATCTGAGGATGGTCAGTCTGTAAAATTACAACCTCCTAATAATGGAGCACCATTTTATTTAACAAACATGCAAGTTTCATCATTGATAAGAAAATTAGATGACAGTAAGAGGACTTACAGGTTGTATTTTAAAGCAATGCTTTTTTATGCAAATTTATTGTTAATAATACATTCAACTGATTCAATTTCAAATTAGGATAAAGTTGGGTGAGATGGTATAACACAGACATAACTATCAATAACAATTATAATTACTTACCCCAAGTGTAAGTCAGGAATGGATGCTATAACAAAAATAACGTGTCTAGCACAAGAAAACCACCAGTAATAAAAAACATATCTTACACTTTTCTTTGCAGTACTCCAAAATATTGAGTGTAAGTGGCGTTATTTGTATTCTAGTTATTGTATTGGATTCCGGTAAAAACAGTCTTTGTCCTTTTAAAAGGATGATAGGGCTAAATGGGTTGAAATGGAGAAAGCTCCGCACCGCACGACTACGTCACTTTTTCTGGGAGGTACAAAGTATAGGTTTCTACTGCTCCCATAGGTGTCAGCACAAAATATTGTGAACATTAAATTTTTTTTTAATAGTAATAAATAAACTATATAGTTTCTTTCATATGAAAGAAACAAAAAAAATTTGATGGTCATTATCAGAACAATAATATTAACAGCACTATTACATCTTAAGTCATAAATAAAAAAATATTAAATAAATTAAAAAATAAAATATAGGTCACCTAGAGTTACACATCCAATACATAATTCCAAAATTTGAAATTTTTTTACTTTATTAATAAGTTCTCTAGCTTCGTTTAAAAATTGAATACACTGGATGCAGACTCTTATAGCGTTTTCCACTGGCACACTCCGCGTACACGAGTGTACACTCTGCCAGAATTATACGTTCCACTGGGAATATACGATTACACCTACCAAGAACTGCGCATTCCACTGAGACAATTTGTTCTTTAGCAGTGCACACCAGTGTACACTTTTCTACACGTGCTGTATGAGACGGTGTAGAGAGTACAAAACAAACATAGCGGAAAAATTTGTATTATTAGAGGAGTTACTAGAAACTGAATCGAGTTACTGTAGTGAAGAACTTTTGGTGGCGGTTTTCAAAGAAAAATCGAAAATATTGAAAATAAAAAATTTTGTAAAATATGTAGTTCACAATTTCCAAAAGAAAGAAGTATGTAATTGACTTTTTTTTGTCTTTTTTACCATTAAATCAACATATTTGCAGTTTAAAGCTGATTTTAGAATGAGTTCTGCTACAGCTTCTACAATTATAGAGAATTTTAAAAAATTCAGCATTCACACAATTGCACGTTCCACTCGAAAGTTGCTCTGTTACAGAATTTGGTTTACTCTGCACTCGTGTGTACTGTGGCAGATTCTGACGTCATTTGTTCGCGCACAGAGTGCGAAAGTGTAACTTAGCGGAAAACGCTATTAAAGAATTTGAAGCAAAAGCATTTGCTTAATTTTATTGATCAGATTCATTAACGCCCTTGTTATTTCTATATTCACAGGTTTTGTAAGAATTTTTTTTTAGTGATATTCTTCCCGATTCGATATATCAAGGTTACATCGAAACAAAATATTTCACCATAACATCGATTTGGTGTTCGCCCGTATCGATGTATAAATTTGTATCCAAAAAGCCAAACTGAAAACCTAATTGTTCCTTTTCTTACAGCTTACCCTACAATTGATGATCATTGACGACGTTACGTGATATCATAATGTTTTTTTTATTTTTGAGTTCTATTTCTTTCCGTTTTTCATTGGCTACCTACCTAAAAAAGTTAAGGAAATTATTAGTAATTAATTTGTTAAGTTAATAAAAATGTTTATTCTAATTTTTCCTTTTACTTTTTAGAATTTGTCGTTAATATTCTGCAATTCTTTCATATTTTAAATTTGTCGCTAATATAAATTATATTGATATGACAAACATAAATTCAAATAACACCGATTTAATTGAAACTATCGGTAAGAACACCATTAAGAATTACACATTATTTCAACTTGGTTTTCTGTTATTATTCACTTAAAAAAAGGTGTGCCAACTCTACCGACTTTACCCTAATTTAATCGAAAGTATAAGTATTTATATGGTACTTAATTTAATTTCATTTTAGATTGCTGTGTGTGATATTTGGTGCTATAGGCATAGTAATCGGCGGTTTAATGGTTAGAAGATATTGGAAGGACAGATGTGAAAAACAAGAAATAGCCAAGAGAAAACAAGAACTTGAAACTTCGAGACGTGAACGAAGGCGAAATGTTAGAGATGATAATTTACCTGAGAATCAAATTTGTGTAGTCTGTAGGACTAACCCACGTGAAGTATTTTTTCCAGATTATTTTATTTTCTCTAAATATACTCTATTTTATTTTAGATTATAATATTACCTTGTGGACATGTGTGCTTATGTGAAGATTGCTGTACAGATATTTTGGAATTTTGTCCAATCTGCAGGAGCACAATTGATAAAACAGCAGCAGCATATATATCATAACGTTTGTTTGTAAATAAAAGGCCAAATAAAATTTTAATATCATATAATAAATTAATTTGTAATTTAATTTATGCAAAATAATTATAAACATATACATGTGATGAGTATTAATCTGTTTTTTTTAATGTCACAATTCTTTTGCTACATGTTTTTGTTGACATTTATTTTTATTACAGCTCTTATTATTAGAACAACCATTACTTTCAGCTAAATACTTATTAATCCGACTTGTTTTTCCAATACCTAATCTTGGTAGGCCTCTATTTAATCCTTCTAAAAGTATACATGCTTTACATATTTTTTGTGAAGAAACATAATTGCACCGTTCACATTTACTTAAAGTTGGTAATTTTTTGTCTTCATTAACGACCAATGATTCACCTAAGAAAAACGGAAAATCAATTAAAAAAAATTTAAAAATACAAACGTTATACCAGAATAAATAATATTCATAATAACTGCGGGATCAATTTTTTCCAAATCTTTCAGCAACACCCTTGCGTGTCCTCGATATGCATTTGGAGCGAATACACATTCAGTTGAAAAATAAATCAGTTTTTTAAAGTAAGCATACATTACTATTTCTTTTTCATATGTGTATTTTAATGGTTTAACTCTAGGAATGCCATCTCCACTATCCTGTAAAATGAAAATCCAATATTAAGGTTAATTAAAATTAATTTTATTAAAGAAACATTTTAGAAAATATAAGGTGGTAGATAAGTATTTTAATTTAATGTGCATCATAAGTGTTGGAATTTGTATGAGGGACATGTATATTTGAAAAGTTTTGATACAAATCATACATTTTGACGTGACAAGTCATAAATCTACGAGGAGTAGAGTCAAAGCTTGTCAAATAAAGAAGTCTCTTATACGAATTCTAATACTTGTGCGCATTGTAAACGAAGCTTTGTGTGAGACTTAACAAATTACAAACAGTTTGCTGCTTAATAAGTCATCCCACACAAAGCATATTTGAAAGTTGTAAAAAAAATTTGTTTTGATTGTAATGAACTCTTCGAGCATCGTTTTAACCCTACTTGGGGTATCGCTAGCACAAGCAAACAAAGCAATTTGTCAAATCTCACACAATGTTAGATCAAAAATCAGTCACAAGATGTCGCGACCTAAACTATTTATTACTAGCATATCGCAATTGCGAGATAACTATAGTCTATTTTTAAACTAGGAGGAGTAACAGTTGTCGGCCTGTCGTAGGTAGATTGACACTGTAATACTAAATCAGAAATTAATTTGGCTTGCTTAGGAGGTTTACAAATTCTTCAAATAACCAATTTTATTAACAGACTTGCTTACAAGTTTAAAACTAACTGAAATTGTCAGATGAATTATGAAAAATGTTAATTTTTTCGTTTAAATTGAAGGCTTGTGTAAAACCGGCTGTCAAAGATCCAATAACTTTGTTAATTTCTAGCGGGCAAAATTCAAATTACTCCTCCTAGTTTAAAAATAGACTATAGAACAGGTCGGTTTAAGTTATTAACTTAATTATAACTATATTATTATTATGTACTTTTTAGGGGGTATTTTGTGACTTATTAATAGATTGCTAAAATTTAAAGATATATACCATCGCCTGGTACTATCGCTATCATAAAACACTAGGACAACTTTAAAATTCAGTAATTTTTCTAATAGTGATGCCCTCTTCTATGCAAACTATTATCTTAGCTTTTAAAACATTTACTCTAGATATGACTAACAGTGACAATTTCAAACAATTTTAAATTTATGATCGGTAGCAGTTTTACTCAGATTAAAATGTTATGTCCTAGTTTTTTCTAATAGGGATGGTACATCAGTTTTTACAATAATTGATTTGGGCTGCAACATGACAATTTCAAACAAACTCTCGTCATTATGACTTTGTCACTTTCTAATTTCAAGTCAAAATGCCACAGTTGAACGATACTCAAAAAGCTATCACTCAAGCAAGACTGCTATCATTTAAAACGCAGCAACGTCTACCGATGAATTCTGAAATGTCCTTGTTGGCATCTCACATTATAAAAAAACCATAACCTTGAAATTGACATTTGAAACTATTTTAAACCACTGTATAGGTGAGCCGGGATCAGGCAATTCGTTTAAAGAAGCTTTTAAGTATCTACATTATGTGTTTACTTAATTTGTCATTTTAAATTAAAATTTACAAATCAATTTCAGATCGTGCCACTTGTAATTCAAATTAAATTCAGAAAACACCAATTGTAATTCAGAAAGGATCAAATGAACTTCAGACTATATTAATTGAATAATCCATTCATGATTTGATATTCCAGAGGACTATGCTTTTCTTACGTTACGTTACGTGCATAAATTTTGATTGAATTCAAAAAGTGACTAATGTAAAATTCGGACACTTTAACGTCAGTCCCATCGACTACATATATTGCTCTTATACTCTACGATGGCATGAAGAAAATAAAATAATAATTTTGAAACAAAAATATAACCGTCAAATTAAAATGGAACATATCCACTTGGAGATACCAACAAAAATGTCACCCTAGCATGGCCTACTCTGAATATCAAAATATCGTGAACGGACTATAGTTTAGGCCTGAACTAAAGTGACGATTTCTTAATTACAATTGATATAATTTCAAATTCATTTAATGCTTTCTGAAATTAAACTGATTGATCTGAATAACATTTGACGAATTCTGAAGCTAAATTGATAAATCTAAATTACAAGTGCACCAGTCCGTTTCTGATCCGGGAATTCGCGATCTCGATTTCCAAATTGCCAAATTTGATCTCGGGAAAAACCTGTCGAGAAAATTTTTGAGTTCTGCTCTTCTCCTTTCCGTTCAAGGAAGCTATCCGCTCACGTCTGTGTTCTCTACGGGAGAGTATATAAGGTTGTTCAATTAGAACCGTTCGCCATTACTATAGTCTATTTTTAAACTAGGAGGAGTAACAGTTGTCGGCCTGTCGTAGGTAGATTGACACTGTAATACTAAATCAGAAATTAATTTGGCTTGCTTAGGAGGTTTACAAATTCTTCAAATAACCAATTTTATTAACAGACTTGCTTACAAGTTTAAAACTAACTGAAATTGTCAGATGAATTATGAAAAATGTTAATTTTTTCGTTTAAATTGAAGGCTTGTGTAAAACCGGCTGTCAAAGATCCAATAACTTTGTCAATTTCTAGCGGGCAAAATTCAAATTACTCCTCCTAGTTTAAAAATAGACTATAACTTTTTATTTTTAAAGATAGAAAGTCAGTTAAATTAACAGAGTCTCTAATTTTTATGCTGATTCTGAATTTCTAATCAAGAAAACAATTGCACTGCTAGTTGTGAAAATATTTATGCAACCGTATTTTTTTAAAATAGCAATGTGTGTAGTAGTTTTAGTAATTCGTAGACTTTCTTTCTCTTTACGGATATACCAACATTTGTTAAAACTGCTTACAAAAAAAAACGAGATAATTCAAGAAAAACAGTTTTGAATAAGTAGTGCAGGTTCATGTAAAGTGCGTTCAATAAAAACCGTTATCAAGTAGGCTTATGTCAAATGCAAATTTTGCAAAGTCACGTCGTAACTATACGATTATTATAAACATAACCTAACTTTTTATATATATTAATTACGATTTTCTACAAAATGAGTAATAAAACGCAATTAATGAAATAAAACATTTATTTTATTACAAATACCTTGAAGATGTAAACAAAATCTTTGACAGTTGAGGCTTTTGATAGTTCGCAATAATTCAAGGTTTCAACATACGTACTAAGTTACGACGTTCCGTCATAAAATAAAAGCAAGTTCAGAGCCTTTTTGATAACGGATTTTTTTGAACGTACCTTATAAAATCAAGTTGCCTAAATAATTGACTGATGATATTTTACTAATGTGCACGTAAACAACAAATAAATGAAAGAAAACATCACCATTATTAATTTCCTCGAATTTATATTAATTAAAATGAATAAATTTTCTTATACCAAAATTTCTTGAATTTGTTTACAAAATAATAACATAGAGTATGTATACACGTTAAACAACTGCCGTAGTGATAAATACAGTAGTTAGAACTACGGTAGTAACCAACACGTATACACATTTCAAACATAAATCTGTCCAACCGTAGTATAACTGCGAAGTAAAGATAGAAACTAAATTGTGCAACATTCCATGTTATTTTTACAAGATTCCCTATTGACTTCACGTATGTTTACTTTTTCTTTCGTTTGTTGGTAACGTCAAAAATTACCCGTATACAGTACAAAGACGAAGTAATAACTCCGAAGTTGTAACTTACTACGGCTGACCGAAGTGTAGTAGCGTAATTGCGGCGTTTTAATAACTACGGTAGTAGGAACCCGTAAACACGCTCTTAATCAGTCGTAGTTATAACTACTGTAGTTAGCTCTCGTGTATACGTAGTCATAAATAATCATTTCCACATGAGTAGGTCAAGTTCTCGTATAAAATCAAGTTTCTATAGTCCAGATAATGGACAAATGATATCTACCTATGCACATAAACAACAAATAAACGAAAAAATGCATTGTCGTTAGCAATTTTCTTTTCAAATTATTTGTATTAATTAAAATAAATTATTAAAGAAAAGGATGCAGATGGAAAATTAGGTATATTCTCAAATGAATGGACTACATTTATGGCGGATTTATTGTAATCAATTAATTTACTAATACTGTTTATTTGGTGGAATACAATTTGAGATCTTTCAATGAGAATAGCACTCACAGTGTAAGCCATGAGATAGATTATTGTTTATTCTAATTAATATAAATTTAAAGGAAATTGCTAACGGTGATGCTTTTTTTTAATTATTTGTTGTTTACATGCGCATTTGATAGATATTACTTTGTCAGTTATCTAGGCAGTTTGGTTTTATACATAAATATGACCTACTCATTCGAAAATGACTTTCTTGAATTATTTCATTATTTTGGAAGCAGATTTAAGAAAATTTGGTGTCGCTGTGAGAGAAAATTTCTATTGAATGAATTACGAAAATTATAACATTGCTATTTAAAACAAAGTATTTATACTAAAAATTGGCCGCACATTGTTGCGTCCTATACTGTTATTAGGTACATATTTGAAGAATATTTTATTTTATTTTGTGCCTTAGCCACTGTTTTTCAAAAGAAATTTTATTTTTGTTTACACGTTCTAAAAGAGAAGAATTTTCCTTTTTTAATTTCATGTTTGTTGGTTTTTTAATGTTTACTATTAGAATTATTGCTCTGTTAATTATCAAAGATATTTTTTAAAAGATAAAACTACGAAGTTTCTTAAAGTAAATTTTATTTATGTTAATATAAGTTCTAAATCAAGGAGTAAGAATACGAGACTGATTTTTGTATAATTAAAGGTTGAATTCTAAATTTTGAAGTTAATTTAAACGTTATTGATTGTTCTTCTTTTAAATTTTTTTATATTTTTCGATTTTTCGGGAATTCCCGTGAACAAACAGACGAGAATTCTCGAGTCCCGAGAAATCGAAAAAGTCGAGAAATCAGAAACACTAGTGAATACGAATTGGAGAGTGCTGCCAATATGCGCTATGTATTGTTTGTTCTTTGTTTATCTGCGTTAAGCTGGATTCACATTACGAAACTAGGAGTTCGGGTTTCTGTTCTAACGCATTATATGGTAATCCAAAACTGGGTTCGTGGTTGCAAAGCGACTGCATTTATATTATTATTTGCGAATATAGTTCGAAAATTACATTTTATGTATACTGGACGGGAAAAAGCAAAGCCCGCAAGCGGCTCTTATCGAGATGGAGTAAAGTGCACTGCGATTAGTACGATTTTCTAGATGTAGAACAGATATGGATATAAAACCAGCGGCAGCGTTGTTAAAACTCGAAATGCATCGCATTAAAGCTCTGCAGGTTCACCTTGCAAGGGGAGTATCAGTGGAGGAACTGCAACAATATAACATCGTTGTTATATCCATCTCTGTTCTACATCTATAAAATGGCAGGGCATTTCACTTGCACTCGTTAAGTGCCGCAAGCAAGCTTTGCTCTTTCTTTCCTGCCCAGTATGTATGTGTTTATTGTTAATAATGTTATATAATTTTGAAAATAAAACTGTCTCGATTCCAAAATGTTGAAAACTTGGGTGACTATAATGTTTTGTGACACAGCTAATAATTATTTGATTATAGTTATACAACTTTTCTTTAGTTTATTACAATTAACAGAATGCAATGGATCAATAAATCAAACAAACTTTATTTATTCACGACCGCGAGTAGACAGACGGGCGTGTAGTTACCAACGCTGCGACCAACGACTTCCTACAAATATAAAAATGTAGATTGAGCTAGTCGAAAGTGAAAATCGAATGCAAACTTCGATAATGTAAACTAGCCTTTATACTCACCCAACAAAGTTTTCAACATTTTTGGACAATATTTTTTTCTGCTCAATATATACCGAAATTTTTATAAGTAATTTTCGAACCATATTGGCAATTAACGGTATAAATGCAGCCCCTTTGCGACCATGAACCCAGTTTGGGAATATCATACAATGCATAAAAATAGAAACCCGAACTAGTTTTAGGACCACCACTAGAGATTAAAGTGTCCATCTAATTTGGAAAATTTTGATATGACCCACTCTAAATCATTTTCGATTTAATCATATGATACTGAAGAAATGAATATTGTGTCACTGAATAAGAAATGATACAGAATAATAAATGAAATGAATAATAAAAGAAATTACTAATAATAGTTCTGGACAATTTGATAGAAATATTTAAAGCTTTACCGTAATAATCGATGTGCACCTTTTCAATCTAGCCAGATCACCTCTGAGAATATTCATAAGAACAGTTTCGGCAATATCATCAGCATTATGACCTGTGGCTAGGTAATCTACTTTCAGTAACATTGCACCCCTATCGAGAGCCTGCCTTCGAAAAACACCACAAAAAGTACAATTATTTTTTCGGCCAATCTAGAAATGAACTCAATTCATAATAAATACAACACAATATGTAAAAACTTTACTTGTTGAACTATTTCATCCATTGTCCATCCATATAAGTCTTTATAAGATAATATTTTAAGTTTCATTTTATAATCATCACGGTTTCTTTTCACAGTTTCTAAACTATCATCCCGATAGCCAGTTATACCTTCGTCAATTGATAAAAGAAACAATTTTAATCCATATTGATACTTCTCATTTAATAGCTTTAATACATATGCTAAGACTGTGGAATCCTTTCCACCTGATGCTGCTATTGCTACAGTACTTCCTGGCTTAAACAGATTTGCCCTTGTTATGGTAAAATGGATTTCATTTTCAAATATTTCGAAGAAACACTCTTTGCAAAGAGCATCACCAGTTTTAGGTCTCTGAAAAAACTTGCAGTCATTTTATATAAGCAACTATTGTGATTTTTACCTTTAAAACGGCGTGTCGACCACATGAGGCAGTACAAGTACGCATATTCTTTTAAATTTTTTATGTTGTTATAAAATATAGGTTATGTTACACGTCAAGCTTATCTAAATTTTGAATTATTCTGCTTTTCTGCTTTTGCCAAAAAATTATAGAACTTTACCTGTTAGTTTCAGCATTTAGTAAACCTTTGTACAATATTTACTTTGTATTTAATATTTAAATAAATACACGTGCACATGACAGCAACGACGTGTTTAGTTTAAGCACAAGTAGACTCGTTGTAGACAAAGAGAAATATCAATATAAGAGTGAGAAGGTATACCATTGACATCTAACGTCTATACGAGTATATGCAGCCATATTGAATTTAGGTGTGATATTTTTGGCCTCTTTTCATACAGGTGTGCGTAGGTAGTTGCGAGTTTGTATTTAAATTTCTTTCCATAAGTTTAGAAGTGCTTCCATGTGATGTGAGCAAAGTTGGATTTACGTTTAATACACTTTGTGCGATGTCCGCAGTATGTCAAATTTTACATGCGTCTTGCCGCTCGGCCGGTCGACGGCCGCTGAACAATTGTTTTACTGACATCGTTCGGTGCTGACATCCAACCACAGACTCTATGCATCCAACTCTTTCCTTAATAAATATAAAACAGATGTGTTTTGAGTTTTTTATACCTGCCCTACCTGCCTAATCCTGTTGAAAAATTCGTCAGCAGAAACGTAGTTCGAGTATCTAATGTAATCAAAACCGATTTGCGATAAAATTTGAAAAATTAGCAAAGTGGCTGTAAACTAGGGCTGTGTCGTTATTTAACAATCTGTTATTTTATAACCGTTATTCAACCGCAACAGTTACAACCTGTTATCTGCTTTCAAAAATAACAGGTTAAAAATAACAGCTACTTTCCTTTTACCAGAAATCTCACCTCACATCAGATGAGTTTAGCACGAACAAGTAAGTTTGAACGGTTATTTCGAGCTACCAACTAATGGCAGCGCTCGAGTTGCAAGGTGGGAGGTTGAAATGTGAAGTCAAACTCACAGTCCCTGTTAATTTAATCTGATGTGAGGTGAGATTTGTGGCAAAAGGAAAGCACCTAACGTCGCGCAAGTACGGTACACAACAGAACCAAATCGCGTAATTGGTAACTGTTTCATCTGATACGTAGGCAACCGTATTGTCTATATAATAGTTACGGAAAATAATAGCTTCGTTATTTGTGGTGTATTGTGTTAGACCGTATGCATGCTCACATGAAGGCGTTTTGGCGCGTATTTTGTGTGCGTATACGCTTGCTAATGAGAATGGAATTATATGGTACTATAGTCTGTTTTTAAACTAGGAGGAGTAATTTGAATTTTGCCCGCCAAAAACTGACAAAGTTATTGGGTGTTTGACAGCCGGTTTTACACAAGCCTTCAATTTAAACGAAAAAATGAACATTTTTCATAATTCTTGTGACAATTTCAGTTAGTTTTAAACTTGTCAACAAATCTATTGATAAAATTGGTTATTTGAAGAATTTGTAAACCTCCTAACCAAGCAAAATTAATTTCTGATGTAGTATTACAGTGTGAATCTACCTACGACAGGCCGACAACTGTTACTCCTCCTAGTTTAAAAATAGACTATAGTGGAGGGAGCACAATTTAAGCTCGAGAGGTTGGCAACACTGTGTGCACGTGTCGTGTGAGTGTGATACATTGAGGTTATGTTTCTTTATGGTATGTTTGAAGTAAATAATCTTCGCATACGTTGAGTTACTGCGATTTTGATAATAAATAATCCTATTAACAAAAAGGAACTCTAATGCTGGGTTAGTAATCTTATCACCTACTTAACGTGGAATATGATACCGTTCTGCTCGATTTGTGGAAATTTAATGTTTGTACAAGAAGGGCCGAGCGGTAGAATACAGTTAGTTTGCAACGTGTGTCCTGTGTTTCAAAACATTAAGAAAACAATAACTAGTAGAACATACTATAAGTTAAAAGTAAGGTCTTGTATGTTAAGTGCCTTGTAATTCTTCTTAAATATTTAATATTTGTAGGAAATAGATGATGTATTAGGTGGAGAAGAAGCTTGGAAAAACGTTGATTCTACAGAAGCTACATGTCCGAGGTGTAGTCACAATCGAGCATATTTTATGCAGTTACAGATCCGTTCGGCTGATGAACCAATGACTACATTCTACCGCTGTTGTAACCATCAGTGCTCTCATAATTGGCGAGATTAATATGCACCCTTATATCTTAAAATTAACAAAATTTAAAATTCCAAACTTATGTCGTAATGTGGCAGTCTTGAAGTCATTAAAAATGACTCCATGTGTGAAGACCAGTGATTCAGAATCTGTAGGATTTGCCATTGACATTTTAAAATCTGGTGGTGTCATAGCTTTACCAACTGATACGGTTTATGGATTAGCATGCTGCGCAACAAATGTAACTGCTATAAATAAATTGTACGAAATTAAAAGCAGAAATGAAAATAAACCTGTTGCCATCTGTGTTGGACAAGAAGCTGATATTAGAAAATGGGCTCAAATTGAACATTTACCCATTGGTCTGTTAGATGCTTTAGTACCAGGCCCTGTCACCTTAATTCTTAAGTGTGCCCATAAACTTGACAAATCCCTTAATTTTCATGGGAAAATTGGCATAAGAATTCCTGATTATGATTTTATTCGAAATGTCTGTGATGGGTTACATGTTCCAATTGCTTTGACAAGTGCAAACATTAGTAGCGAACCCAGTTCTGTTAGTGTTGAAGAATTTAAATTGTTATGGGGAAAGTTGTCTGGAGTTTTCGATGGTGGCATATTAGGAGAAGGAGATTCAAATCGAGGTGCTTCTACAGTAATCGATTTGTGTGAACCTGGATTTTTTAAGATTACAAGAACTGGCATCGCTTGTAATACAAGCACAGATGTGTTATTAAAATATGGGCTTAAAAATCTGTGTTGATGGATTAAGTGTCTTTAGTATTAGTCTAATTATTATTATTTAATAAAGTAATGATGTAAGAAATATATATCATTTCCTTTAACCTTTTTACAAGTGACATGTACACAAGGTCCTTCTTAAACATTCCAATAAATTAAGGGAATCATTATAATAGAAGTATAAACAATGTCTCTTATAGCGTTCTCGATTGAGCACACTCAGAGTATCTTCATCTCGTGTATTACATGAGGTTAAAAGAAAATGCACGTACCGTAAATCTAGCTGAGGTCTTAAGGTGGTATGTCAGATAATTTATTTTATCAATGTTTTATTTTAAAAACTTTTAAGCTATTTCTTGTTTACATTAAATCTTTATGAAAAGATAATTACAATAAACTTTTTAATCAACTAATATAAATATTGATAAAATTTAAATTCAATTTTAAATAAAAAAAGGTACAGAGCACCAGAAGCTGACAGATCTTGATCCAGTAGTGGATGTTTTATGTCCCGTAGCTGACAAAGAAAATATTTGGTAAGGAATTTTTATCTAGGTACTAAATACCTACGCTGTAGAAAAAAGGTTTAAAATAAATGCTCTTGGTAAGTATAAAAATATATATTTTAAAGAAATATATGAAAAATTCTAACACATCAAAGCTTGTTCTTGGAACCTTGTAAGTTTTGGAAGCAGTTGAAACTGGCATCCCAAATTTAACTGCTTCCAATACTTGATGCATATCCAACTCTGAATACTTTAATATCTTTTTATTTTCCATTTTATTCGAAAAAAAAACTAGGTGTCAACAACTACCATCAGTAAAGATTTCTTAAGATTATTTTGTCATTTAATTTGCACACTCGTTACTAGAACCTGAAGCTGATGTCCCAGTACCTGATAGAATAGAAAAAATAAGTAAAATTTAACTTTAGAACCATTAAAAGCATGTCAGGCAGTGGTCCATTTAATACTGTGAGGGAGATAATTCGTTTTAATAAAAATCGCGAATTATCCATACAGATGTTTAAAAAAAATTCACTCTATATTTTTTTTAAAGTAAGTCCTAGTACCTGACATTTGATGAGCATCAGGTTCACGTTACGTAGAATTTTATTGCACCAAAGCCTGATACATAATTTTTTTAGAAAAGTAAATAATTTTAAATGATTAGCTGTTGTTTTCAGTAAAATTTAAGATAATTTAAAAACATTACAACTGATAAAACATTTAAAAATAGAAAAATTATATTTCTTAATTAAGTCATTCATGTTTTTAGTTTACCTGATAAGATTTTTGGCGTAAGACTGACAGAACAGTTGAAGTGATCTTTTGCGGCATTCCCGCCAAACCTCCGTCAACTTTACCGCGAAAATGGTGACACCAACAGTAGCCCAAATAATAAAAATGTTCCTAGATTTAAGTAGACTTAATTTCATATAGTAATTATTTTATTTTACTCATAAATAAAAAAATACTGTCAACTATTGGGCCACTATCAGCAACTGGTATATTTACGGTACACTGAGTGCAAATGGAGAAGGTAAATCCAAAACGGTATTAGCTTTTGAGGTAATAAGCGATGTGTTTGCGAGCCACGATGACAATTTTTGTATATTTTTCTAGATGATAAATCAGAAATTCCAAAAACATTGGTCCGTCAGAATAATTTGATTATGACGGTTCGGAAATATTTTGTTTCTAAAGCACAGGCATCTTGATGAATTTGTAAAAATCAAAATATCTTCTTTATTTATTAATTTACGAGAAAATGACAGAACAATTTTAATAGAACATTTTATCATTTTCATTGGTAAAATAATATACAAACTGTTTCATTTAAAAAATGTGTCATTTTTACTTTATCTCATAAATGTGTCGCTCAATTATTTTTTTTTATTGCATCATTGCAATCAGCGTGAAAAGTGTAGATTGCTAATTTAATCTAATTTATAGCTTTAATAATATCAAAGTTAGTAAGAGTGCCGACTTAAGTTTGAAAAGGTTGCATATCGTCGGTTTCATATGAAAAGCGCCTAACTCCAAAATGACTACTTTTACAGGAGACGTAAAAAACTGATTTAAAGCAAGAATGTTGACTCAGGGTAGAACTTATTGTGTACGATTATTTAAAAGACCTCCACTGGGGAAACTAAGAACAGTAACCCTATATATTTTTATTGTGCTAGTAAATAAAGGAGTTAGGCAAATTTCATTTTTGTTATATGTAAAATTTTGCAGTTCATTAGAAAAATAAAAAGGAGGCAGTTTAGTAGTGTCCTTGAAACAGACCGTTGACTCAAAGGAAAAAAACGAAGAAAATGAAAATGTTCATAATGTTTTATTTAAATACCTACATAAATAAACAACAATTAGAAACAACGAAAAAGTTAATACAGGTACAGATATAAACACTAATCGTGATTGTGGAAATGATGATAATCTTGTTCAGCTTCTTTAGAAACTGGAGGTGGTTATATTTTTCTGCTTTAATTTTTAGGGGATCTTTATATAAATTGGGCAACATTTGAAAAGGCACTACCTTTGCGTTTTTGTTTTGCCTTGAGAGTAAAGTTTTATAATTATCCGAGTGGCGAATCCTATATTGAACGGATCCATCGCTATTATATTTAATAACCCTAATATCCTGTACAGTAGGATCTCGAATTTTGAAGCCAGGATGTATCGAATTAAAGAATTTTATCTGGGTAAAATCTCTAAAAAAGTCATGTTGTAAGTATTTTACAACATAATTTTCTGGTACTTCTAGCTAGTTCTGCGTAGTCAGCAGGAACGTTGATCACTCTACCCTTTAATTTTCCTTCTATAGTGGAGTGCATTGAGTCGCACTCTATCTGTGTGTCCTTTTTCTAAATATTTTTGCATAATGCAGATATTGTCCATAGCAAAATTCAAAAGGGCATTAGATAATAAAGAATTACGATTTTGGGCTCCACAGCCGTCACTATAAAATATGATCAATGGCTTGTTGTCTTCATCAATACCTGGTAAAACTTCGTTTGTTAAAAAACTACAAATAATAGAAGCAAAACAGTTTGCTTTCAGTTCCCCCTCTCCTTCGTGCCACATAAAGCAGTATCCATCTTTACTGTGGAGGTCGAAGATTATAAAATTATGAACAATAAGCTTTGTTCTATAGTACAATGCTGATACATTTGATTTAGGACAAAGTAAGACAGATCATTGTGAAAAATAAGACAGATCCATTGTGAAAATCCTATTTTGAGAAACTTTATCCTTTTGCTTCTCTTTACGGGCTTCTTCCTTTTTTAAAATATCCAACACATAGGTCACATTCGTCTTTTTTGGCGAAAATATGGAGAGATTAATCTCGTCAAAAACGTATATAAACAGAGTTAGCTCTGGTTTAGTTTTAAATTTGGGTTCTAAGTATAGTTTTGTCGTAGATTTACGGCAATAATGAGATTCTAATTTTGCTAGTTGAGTGAAAAAATCTTTCACTGCCAGTCTCTTTTCAGCATATTTCAAATGCCTTGCATCTACTGCTTTACCCCCTTTGTCATTTTTCTCACCTGTAACTTCTTTATCATCCTTTACCCATTCTGCAATCGTTCTTCCTGATATACCCAGTGAGTTGGCAAACATGGTTTTGCATACAATAATCCTTTCATGTAATTTATCCAAAAAGTATTGAAGGGAGTAGGTTTGTCTACTGTCGATTTTATTCTTTTTATTTCTCGCTCTTTTAGTTTTTGCGTGAATCACCCTGCTACTAACGAATATTTTCTTTTCGTTCCAAGTTAAGTTCCAATAACTTTTAAATATGTCCGTTCTTTCTTCATCACTTGATTTGGAACACTGAATGTTCTGGCTTCTACCCATTTTACACAAACTTTTTTTTTAAGGTGCCTTTTATCTTTTTGAATAGTGATTCTATTTTCTTTTCTTCCCCGATAAGATGATCCTTCTTTTTTTTGTTTTTATTGTACTCCCATGTTTTAGAGTCACGTAACCTGCTTTTTGATCTTTTGCGTTTCCTATCTTCCCCACTCTTTGTATTATCTCCTTTTTGTTCTGCCTGACTACCAACCCATTCTTTATCTGTCTCGTGATTCGTATCGCTTTCATCATTGTCCTTTTCCTAGTTATTTAATCTATTGTGATAAAAAATATCAGTATCTTCAGATTTTTTGTCTTGCTCATGGGGTATTGCCTCAACTATGACTGATGCCTTTATTTCTGCAGTAGCAGTGTTCAAGTCCTCGTTACTTTCAGCAGCATTGGTTAGTTCTACTGTCTTAAAATGGAAGTTTTTTTTTATTTTCAAATATTATTTCGCTTTCAAGAATAATATCTTCCAAGTTAGAATTGCTACTCAAAATTAGCACGTTGGAGATTACGTCTAGAAGAATACGACTTTGAAATAATTTATAAAAAGGCCATAACACCAATGCCGTATTCTTGTATTCAGATATATCCAATCGATACAGAATCAATAATTGTGAATCTGGATGAAGAATTACGCGATATACTAAAAGAACTAGAAGTAGAGCAAGTAGAATACCGATATGGATGAAGCCCATATGATGCCTTTTATAATCAGACCTATTTTCAATAATACGTTTCCGATCACAAAGAAAAACTGTAAACGACTTACGAATTAGTAAAAGAGAAATTAAATAAAAATAAAGTATACACAAAGAGAAATAACGGATAACCAGAACAACAAGTCTTTAAAGTAGGACATACTGTTTACGAGAAAAATGAAAAGGTGAGTCGAAAGAAAAGTGTAAATAAATATAAAGGACTCTTTACGATTCTGGAAATAAATCAAGATAATACCTGCAAAGTAATAACGTCAGAAAATCAAGTTAAAAGATATATTTAAAAAATCTTAGACATCCTGTTGTTATAGATGTTTCTACTACATCGGAGCAACCTGTAGCGACGATATCAAGAGAATAACAGATAATCCCGGACTCCTCTCCTTAAAATTGGAAACAGCTCAAAATATTATAGACAATTGGACATTCATAAGGATTTTTGTTTTATCGGCTTTATTAAAAGAATACCGTATTCTTAATTCAAATGTAAGACACCTTAATGAAACAATGCAACAAAGAAAATTTGCAAAATTGTACAGGCAGGAAACCTACAATTTTCAATACCTTCTAGAACATATGAACAGGTAGAAGAGAAATTTAAGCAATTAATTCCCAATCAAGAAACAAGGAAACGAAGAGGATTAATAAATTCACTGGGAACCATAATCAAAACAATTACAATTTGCATGAAGAAGACGTCTTAAAGTATGAAAATGCTATAGAAATACTGAAAGCTACACAATTAAAGAAAAGGTATTGTTAACGAACAAATATCCTTAACAGTATCGGCAATTGAAAAATTTAATTCGTCCATAACAAAATTAATTAGAAATCAATTGGTTCTGAAATCCCGTATAATGCAAATTGAAGAAAAAACAAAAACAACAGCCATTGAAAATGCCACAGCGTATGCTTATTATTATTTAACACGATATTTAATCAATTAATTACTGCCATGAATGTTGTATTAAGGATATTAGAAAATATAGAAAATGCAATAACATTTTCTAAATTAAATGCTCTACACTCTTCAACAATAGAATCAGAAGATTTATTGATTGAACTTGAGAAAATAGAAAAACATTTAACGCACAATAAATTGCCATTTGACCCGATTCCCGAAAATATTGCTATTTTCGCAAAATTTTCTTCAGTCAAGGCATATCAAAAGGACCATAAAATAATTTTTATTATAGAAATTCCCATCGTCGAAATTGAACCCTATAATTATTATCATTTGTATTCTCTCCCTATTGAAATCAAACAAAACATTTTTCAGTTTATTATTCCTAAAGCTAAATTCCTTTTCCTAAATGAGCACAGTTACCCGTTGACAAATAATAAGTGCAATGAAATTAATCCAGGAGAAGCTTTGTGTAGAATATCGAATTCCAACATAGTTGGCGAAGATTCACTTTGCGAAGTGCAGCTGCTACATTTCACAGGAAAATATTCACAATGTAAGTCAGAACACATTAAATTAGTAGAAAATAAAATTTAGAGACGATAGGAAAATACTAGATTGTCATTTTACCAAATGTTATGAACGCCACTAGTAAATGTGGAAAGGAGAGGAAATGACGGCATTACAAGGAAGTTTTCTAATTTCAGTACAACAAAATTGTTATTTGAAAATTCTCTCTACGATATTAGATATATATTAAGACGCTAGACGAAAACAAAATTGGTACATATACCGCAATTAAAACTTTCCGAAATCCCAGTGTTTGATATTCAAGACCGGGATCCTGTTCACATAGAGCTATTGAATTTGGACGACTTGAAGTCTGTGAGGGACCAGATGTATAAAATTAAAAGTAACCTGAATGAAAACGAAACAAATATTTTGTTTAACAAGACGAGTTTTTGGACAGTTCTTCTGTACGTGATCCTCGGATTTATTTTAACCTTATTGATGTGGAAGAAATGGAGGCAACTTCGAGTTATTCCAAACCCGGGTATCAGCATCGAAGAATTGAGAATCAAAAGTCAAGAGTTTAAAACCCTGATTTTTTGACTGCTGAGGGAGGTGTTATGTTCCTAGAACGGCTGCCACAGCAACGCTTTATCTCAACACGATGTGAAACAAGATGTTTTATATCATGCTGACGCTTTGCTTTTAGGTAGATTGCATTGTAATCTAAAGTTAGTTTTAGTTAGAATTCCATGGTTTTAGCATTGCCGCACAACTAAACTCATTTATTGTAATTTTTCAATAAAATTTGATTTTTTTTTAAATTAATTTACGCAAACGTGTAATTTAAGTGTCACCAACACCATGTTGTCATACCACTAAGTATAATAGCGTTTTCGACTGATTGCTCTAGAGCAATCTCAAATTATTTCCATCTTGTTTTAACCTCATGTAAAAACATAGGATAGAGATACTCTCAAGAGTGCTCTGGAGCAGTCAGTCGAAAACGCTATAAGTGAACACCCTCATATAAGAACGTAGTCGGTAGCTTTTCTGCAGTACCCTTCCAATTGCACTATGAATGTGAATGAAGATTAAGACAATGTGAGTAATTCAATTCTCGGTTCGTTTTGTGCTGTATCTCTCGCTTTTAACTGAAATCTCGCTTTTATGCTTTCTCTATCGCACACTGACTCTTACGCTCGCCCGCCGTACCCGAACGCGGCGTCGGAATATCGCTATATCTTTTACTGTGGTCAGAACACATTCTAATTTACTTATTAAAATATTTATTAAATTCTTAGAACACGCTAACTTTGTTATTATGAATGTATAAAAAAATGGGTAAAATTGATGATTATGAGTTAATTATACACGTGCACGCTATTGTGGTCTAGAATCCGTGGTTTACTAAGGCTAGTAAAATTGAATTAGTTCAAAGTTGATGTTCATCTGGAATTTAAATTACTTTAAAATCATTTTTACTGGAAAGATGTAATTAGTGAGCTTGAATATATGCAAATTTTCAGAAAAGAAAAATTACATTTGTTTAAACTTTTAATAAAAGTCTTACATCAATAATTCTGTATACATTAATCTTAATCTACATAGGTATCTTTACAAATATAAGTATTCCTAATTACTTCTATTGTTTTTAATTTTTGTTTCTTTCGACGGATCGATGTGAGAATCAGTAATTTTAAATTATTATTTTTTTATATATGTTCTATAATAAAAATCACCAAATAAAGCCATCATGAAAAGGTTCTGCGGTACCAAAAAGCAGGACACGTATTTCGGAAATTCACATGAAGGTTGCAGAAGAAGAATCAGATGCTGAAGAACATTAAGGCCAAATTGAATCTACAAATATCATTTTTCAATGAGAGTGGTCAGAATTTTAGAAATAAGTCTCTTTTACTTACCAACTGTATCTGCGTTAAACATTTTTTCCACCAGATATTTTCCACTAGTTTCTTATTCCATATAGATAACAGATAGTATGTGTACATAAACATGTGAACGACACTGTTATATCCACCTAGATAAACTACGGCACCGCCGGGAGTGAATTTTGTTCCATACCATCCTACCGCTACCATTCCTGCATGATGGTATACATGCAGAAAACTAATATGATTTTGTTTTTTTCGAAGTACGAAGAATATCTAGAAAGAAGTTTCCTTGCTGTATAAATTCAATTTAATGTTGTGAAAATAATACTGTTGTGGGAATAATGCTAGAAATTAAAAAAAAGGTGCAGTCTCATCATTAATCAGTGTAAAGAAAACATGTATTTTCAAAATACTTTTAAATTGCGATAATAATAGTAAAAGAACAGATTTAAACTAGATTCCTGAATAATTTATACTAAAAAATCTGTTGATAAAGTGAAAACGTTTCGACAGTTCATATTGTAACGAATCGCGCGATCGACCGGCCAGAGGAAGTGACGTCACCGCTTCGGCTATGGAGAGATTTATGTAACTTGTTATTAAACATTTTTTTAATTAAAACCAACTATTTTTAATGTATACTTTAACTTTAACGTTACAATATCGTTTGTCATTAAATTAGAACGTATGTTTTGTATATGTACATACTTCCTATATAGATTTTTGTTACATTGCCGTTGATATTACATTACAAAAGAGCAAAACAGCAAGAGCACGGTGTGGGGATACAGGAAGCGCACTCGAATTCAGTGTATTCCAGTCTTTGTCATTAACACTTTTAAAACAGTGCATTTCCTTCTTTGTCTTGCTGATGCTATGTTACAGAAATCAGTTCACAGTCTGGAGTTCCTTTTGCAGACAAGTATTGTATACGTAAATTTTCACTTATACACTTATTTATGTAGGCATTCTTTTAATTCCAATGTTCAAAGAAATTCAAAAAATTGGAAGGTTAAATAGTGCTGCTGCAGTAACACAATCTCCATGTTAGAAACTCTCTTTTAGCAAACAATAAGGAATGATTCTGGTTTTAATAAGTTACTGTTTAAACTTACCGTATCTAGAAGGTCAGTAATTTTTAAAATAAAAAAAAACCACGCAAGTTTTGCAACAAATAACCCATGTTCTGATGTGTGATCCAAAGGTTCGCACCAGAAATTATATTTTGGGATAATTTCTCTACAAAACTAAAACACAGGTTAATGAGAAAATATATAAAAAAGAAAAATCCGCAATCATTTTCTTCTCACCGTGACAAAAAGATAAACAGAAACCGAAATTTGAAATATATTGTACCATATGATAATTTTGTCTATGTTGAAGGGTTTCCTGTTCTCCATAAAACAAGGTCCGCATTTCAGAACGAAGTATAGATACGCACCTATTATGCCCAGTGTGGGATATACCGATTTCATTAAAAACCAATCATCAACACGTGGATCTACATAATAATAAAATATATATATATATCATTTATGTATAAGTATATTATTATATATTTCAGAATCTTGTATTGGTCCATTAACACAGTACAGTGGTAGATTATCATCAACGAAGAAAAACTTTCATATCTTGAAAAGAGGTGTAGTTATGAGTTCAGCACGTATTCAGCAAATATTTTTAGAACTTTACTTATGAAAGCAGGATCGCAGTTGGGATTGTATGATACAATTTGATGAGAAGAAGCACCAACACATTCTCATATACGCACTCAAAACTTGTCGCAGGTAAAAGATTAACAATTACAACCTGTATTTTAGTAATAAAATCTTACCACTATATTCATTCATCGCCCCATCGAAAACATTTAATATAACTTTAATCGTAAAAGCCATGACGTATGTAGCGCACTTGTGCGAATCACATTACGTTGCAACTTTAGATACAAAATGAAAAGAGAGAAACATTTTTTCAAAGTAGAAAATACGACTTAATATTCAAATTTTTAATAATGAGTTATTCATAAGGTCAACAATAAGGTTCTTATGTGACAAAGGTGATTTAATTATTCAAAATGAATGCCTCAAAAACATATGCAAATGTAATATCGAGTGCTTAGAAAAGTGAACGACTATAAATCGCTATTTTTGACTTTGACGTATTTTCCACGTTAGCAATGTCAATTGATTTTCACAAATATTTATTAAAAATATTGTAGGTAAAATGCTATACTTAACTTATACAGTACGTTAAAAAGGTCTGAAATAAATTCAGTATATTGGGAATTTTTTCTTGTCCACATTTTGATTAAGTAGCGGATATAACGTCATCTACACTGCTGAAAATCGCGCTAAACGGCATGAAAGTAAAAATATTGCATGTTAAAATTTACACAGCGAGGATGTAAATTTCATACAAGAATCACACCGGTTATTGTGTATTATTAATTAACTTTTTTTGTTGTGAAATTATACAAGAATTATGAAAATAACACAGTTTCCTGTGAATTTGAAGAATCACAACATAATTATGTATTTTTTTTATTGTCCGTGATAGCTCATTCCGTTTGTAAAAGCCGTGTGAGAAATGATGCAATGAGCCATCAATCCTTAGACTAGATTGGAAGTGCATCTATAAGTTATGCACGTATTTAAATTAAAATCCAGAAATATTACAAAGTGGGCAGTGTTTAAAAATCACGAATAATTCAATACACTAGGTAAGTAGATTCCATAAAGTAAAATAAACAATAGGTTTGGTACGAATGATTAAAATTTACGAATGAAAAAATTCACAAATTTTACACAATAATAAAAATCGAGACTAAGATTGGATATTTATTAACTTATGATCAGGTAATATTCTCAGAAATAATTAATTGAATGAAGTTATTCAGAACCCAGGACTACAGTAGAATTGAATGTTAGTGCAAAACTTCTTTACACAATCGTATATTGCCTAAAATATATTGTTTTCGCCGTATTACACCTGTATTATGCATCTAATTTAGTGAAATAAATCATTAATTTACCGATAATATGTTTTAGAAGTCAAGTAATAAATTTGAAAATTAAGATACAAGGTAGCCTTTAATACATATTTTTTGAACACTTTTATTGTCAAACATTCAATGTAGTTATCACAAATGATACCTTCTTTTGCTTTTAATTATTTTTTTTATAAAAATGTGAAATTTAATTCTTGAACATCTTTTATTTTTCTGCAACGGCGTTGTTATTACTGCATAGCTTTTAGAATTCTTTTAGGATTTTTCATTAAAATCTTGAAAATATCTTTTTACTCTACCTAAAACAAAATTTCAGCACAATGACATCATCTTTTAATAATTATTTGGATAGTACGGAATCGGAATTAGAGAGTTAGTGAAAACGAAAGTAAAATTTGTTTTACACTACCGTATTTCTTGTATAAGATTAGTTTAATTTCCATAATAATCTCTAGAACAAGAAAAATTTTGAGTTGCAGATACGATTTGGAGATAGAACACGTTCTATTTTTTCAGAAAACACACTTTATTTAGAAATTTAAATTGTTTAGGATTGAACTAAGTTTTGTAAAAGAATTAGGGTAGTGTTAAACGGCCTCAATACAACATATCTTATCCTGTTATCTCAGTTAATAACGGAAATAGGAAAAAAAAAACTAAACAAGCATTATTGATGGTCCAGCCGAAAGACGAAAAAATTGTCGACTGTCAAATTCAAATAACTTAAACTTATCAAAATATATTAAAGACAAATTTTTGGAAATAACTGAGTCACGGGCAAATTAATCTATTTATTGCCATTATACGAAATTTATAATGCGGGGCGTTTCAAATGTCAAAAATTACAAATACGAATACTTAAGTTAGTTAAAAATTTACGTTAAATTAATGTTTTGTAAAATTCAAAATGAAGATATACGAAAATTACGAAAAATGCTACATGTAACCTTTACTTTCAATGCGGAGAATATTCTACAGCTCCAGGAAATTATATCTAGAAATTACATTTTAAATTTCTCATACTAAAAATAAATTGTTTTCATAGTTCTTCGTCATTATGGGAAAAATAAAACGAAAAGATAAAAAAAGGACTTATACCGTGCAAAAATTATCTTATCCAGTTAGGGCCGTTTTGGATTGCCTCCAGATATAAGTTTTATAAGAAAATATCGGAAAATGTCATTAGGAAATGTTGTTTAGAATTAAAAGTTGTAGTCAAAAGTCTTCTCTACATCAAAAATTAAATCACCCTTTATTACGAATGTATTATACACTTTGTCCACGGATTTTCTGCAACAGAGGAAATACTTTTTTATTTTACGATTTACACTATAGTATTGATGCTACTGTCTTAGTTGTTGGTGTGTTGTAAGTTACTCTTTATTTTTCGCACGAATTTATTGACCACTTCTGAAACTTTTCTTAGTTAATAGTTTCTGTTGCTTCTTCAGCATCATATTTCAACCCATTTCTGTCTCGCTCTCCTTTAATCTCTGTTTAATCTGATTTTATTATATTCTCCTATTTTATTATTATTATACGCGTTGCCGATAGTCATTCGGTCAATATTTCGTTTCCATTTGTTTTAAAATCATTTGAGTCCTAATACATAAATTATTTAAACAAGTAAAAGAATTGGATTTAATGTTATTAATAATTGAACTGTGAATGTAAAAATGTATCAAGTAAAATTTGTTAAACATTTATATATGAATTTATTTTGTCCATTCATTTACAAAAAAATACAAATAAAAATTAAAGATATGTTTAATTTCTTTTTGAAGTTTTTGTATACAACGGCTTGTAAAATTTACCAAAGACATAGATCGAGTACATTGAATTCACTATGTTTAATGCAGTTATTGAGGTAGGGAAAGCGCAATCTCGGAACAAAACTTGGAAATTATGTATGAAAATGACGAAATGTTGCGCCTGAAAAAGAAAAATCATTATGTTAACTATGACGAGGTTTTCAAAAATAGGCGGCAAGTAGTAAGAACCTATTCCTTGCATAAAAATGTTAAAAAAATTAAACGGACACTTAAAATTGGCAATATCGCTCTAAGTTTCACTATCGATTGATAGCTTCGTTAGGAGTGAAAATAAATGAACAAAGTTGTCATTATTATACAATTTCACCGGACAAGAATCTACTCAAATTATCTAATTTAATGAAATACCTGTTTGGCAGGAATGTGATTCTATAACTTGATCGCCTGATTTTGTGACACCCGTTATATGCTTAAGATGAGTTGCAGAAAAGTTTAGATTAGAATGCGAAACACAATATGTTGTACATCATAATGAGTATCACGTTCTAATTTAGGCATTAGTTAAAGAATAGTGAAACTTACAAGTTGTAGTTGAATCAAATCTATTTTCCACCAAAAGTACGTTTGATAGTCTTGTCCTAAGGATGATATTATGTAGTAAAAATGTACTGCAATATGTACGAAAGAATCCAAAAGATTGACTAAAATATTGTTGCCACCTACGATTATAATAAGTACAGTAATGGGTAAAAATTTGAAATTAGGATTATTCATTATTATTATTATTTATTGTAAGTACCTGCTCCAAACCTGATTATAAGGAATGCAACAAAAACCATCAGTGAGTGGTAATAAACTTGTGAGGAAGACTTTTCATTCTCTTTCTTTTGGAATACAGGGAATATCTAAAGATGTGGAGGATTACTTTCTATTATCGATATCCAAAATAAATTGACTTACACAATCACATAAGTCGATTATTTTGATAATTAGATATAACCAGGTTGTTTCTATTATCTAAAATTAAGGAAAGATCTTAACAGTACTATCATATTTTCATTTATAAAATTTATAAAATCGTAATACTTCTTCGAATAAACTTTAAAATCGAATATTACTCAACGTTTAACTGCATCTTCTTGAGCCCGTTCTGTGAAACGTTGAAAAGTTAGCGATTTCAAAATAAGAAATATACATACAGTTTTGTTGTACAGGGTGTATTATACCACACGGTTCCATAAGTTACCTCGTTAGATATTTACACACTCGCAACATCCTCCCAAATAAAACATGAAGAATTTATTGCAAGAAATATAAATTATACGTAAGCCGAGACAAAAGAAGGCGAAAACGGTATTCAGTTAACTAATCTATATATTTTATATAATTTTCTTGATATCAGATAATATTATTTTACCTTATTAAACTAGCATAATTTTTAATTTCAATAACTCCCCGACCAGAGAGTTAAGAAGAAATTGGTTGTATAATTTTTTGTAACATAGAATTGAACGCTACGAATACTTGCCTCAGGATGTAATACACCCTGTACATATTTTCATCGTACAAGAATACAGTTTAAATATATTTATACAATTTCATTCTTTTGATAAAATGAGCATTAAGTAATTACAATAAATATTCTTACTCTCATTGCCAGTGGACTGGTTGAGTAGTCAATTTCTTGACATTGAAAGTTAAAATTTGAGTAAATTATACCTGCTGTCTGAAATTGAAATAATTTACATTTGTAAAATATTTATTAACCTAACTACCTCTTTGAGTAAGTGTAAATTTAGCAGTATTTGGATTGCATTGTAAAATCTCACAACATTTTCTAGATAGTAAGGCTGTCTCTTTTTCATAAATTTTGGGCCGGCCAATAAACATATGTGCATATATAAGGCAAGTAGTAGCAATATTTGCAAAGGAGATTTTACTAAGAACCATTCTGATGTTCTCGGATCTAAAATACCAATTCGTATAAATTAAATATATGTTTGCAAAAAGGTTTTATGGAGAAAAATTGAGTTGTGTAGGACTTACCTTTAAGAGAGTGCATATAATAATTATAAATTTCCCTTAAATTTGTAAATACAAAAATCATGATTTGTACTTATTCTGATTATTGTTACTTAACTTGAGCAATGGTCGTGATTGTTTCAGTTTATAATGGTTTGAGCATTTTATTTAAGGTATAATTAGAATACAATACAATAGGCGAATGAAACTTGGATTTTAAACATTTGAAAGTAAAATAGTCGCTGTGAAGTGGCACGTAATGCAAATGAAGTATTACAGAACGTCTTTTTCTTTTCTTTTCTTTGCTTTGCGCAGACTAAGCATTATCTTACGGCAATCACCTTTCCCGACAATTTACGTTGTAATGGGTTTAAGTCATTATCAGAGTTCGGACATTTCGGAGCGTTGTCATGGCTATGCAATAAATGAACACTTTTCATTGGTCCTCCTTGTATTGCGTAACCATGACAAAATATTCAAAGTCTAGTCATGAGAGAGCAAAAACACAGTCAACATAACATTTCAAACTACTTGAAATTCACAATACTGATGGTTATTAACATTATTAAGCGTTATGAACCGCAAGCTGATTATAATTTACGTATAGGGAAATCTTAAAAAAATCATCACAAACTTTGATATTCTATCCAAAATTTGTAGTAATATTTAGGACATTCCATTAGAAATAAAAGGTCTGGATCAAAGAAATTGAGCAACCTGTAGAATGGAAAATATTTTTGTCCTGCAGAACCTTTAGGTTGATTATTTTAGACGCTAGGTCATGTGTTCATCCTTCTAGAATGAAACTTGGAAAGGGTAAATTAAACAAACAAAAAGAATTCTCCGACGAACTATTGACCACGTAGGACTTCCAATTTCGCCGGAAGTGATGCCAACTTTCTTATTTTAAATGGAATACCTATATATATATATATAGATCATTACTAGTCCGAATATGCATTATATAGTAATTTTGGTGTTAACAAAAACGGAAAAAAACGAAAAAAAACTTTTTTGTTTTTCAATCAAGGAAGCTACATATCGCGTATTTTTGTTTTAATGCGATCAAGTAATTCAACAATATCACTGTTTTGATTGTAATTTGATTTTTAACATTTTTACAGCATTTCAAATTTTGATCAGCGTATTAAAAAAAAAATCCGTTGAACCGAGTGTTAAACTATGCTAAGAAACTCATGAGGTGATGTAAACATGTTAAAAATAGTGATTATTCCGAATTGCTTGATCGCATTAGAACGAAAATATTTTGAAAATTTTCTTTATTGGAAGTCGGTTTTGATTGTAGTGGATTCCTCGGACATCCTCTGTACAAATGTTTCGGCCCTATTTGTGGCCTCGTCAGCAGAAGCGTAGCTCGAGAATTCCACTGCAAATTGTCCGATCTGTCCTAGTTATTCGCAAATGCGATGTAATAGTAATGAAATGTTTAGATCGCGACATCCTGCAAGTAGTTTCTGACCTAATATTGCATTAGGATTGACAAATTGCAACTAGTTTGCTATTTAGTAAGTAATCCTATATAAGAACCATGTTTGCTGTCAAAGCACATAATAAAAACTTTAAAAATTTTTGTTGCAAGTGGGTTTTGATTACAGTGGATTCCTCAAACATCCTTCGCACAACTGTTTCGGTCCTATTTGGGGTCTCGTCAGTAGAAGCGTAAATTCCACTGAAAACCAAACCGATCTGTCAAAGTTATTCTCAATTATTGCATTAATTGTAGGTAATTTGCTACTTAATAAGTCATCCCATACAAGACTTGCAACAAAAATTTTAAAAACTTTCATTATGCTTTGACAGTAGGCATTTAGGCATGGCCGTCTTGATATTAGGTCTTTTCGTATCTGTAAATTTAAGAAAATTCTTTATTTAATTATAATTCATATAACATATTAAATATTAAATACGCATTTATTAGTTTTTAGTAATAACTCACAAATGTGCAAATGAATTAGAAAAGAAAGAATTACAATTAGAAATGAAAAGTAATAACTTATTATTCATAATTTTTAATTCTTCTTATTGGACTTGGATGGGCGAATATAAACGCGTAAATAAAATCCTCCGAACAAATAAATGAAAAATAGGGCATTTAAAGCGAGAGATGCTGTCAACCACTGGGGGTACTCGCATTCCCGGAATAGAATTGGAATTGTATGTCCTGCGATTATTACAAATTGTATCTGAAACACATATTTCTCAGGCACATTTTATATTAATTCGTGGAAAAACTTTGACTTACAATTTGCATCTGCGTTAAGTATTTTTTCCACCAAACGAACTGCTTGTATGTTGATCCTAGTGATGTTATAAAATAGTAAGAGTACATAAACATATGTACGAAAGAATTAAGGCTCGACATTACAACTGGATTACCACCTGAAAACAAAATTTGTGATTCAAAATGAAAACAAAAAAAAACATTTCTACATAATACGGTAAAAATTGGTCGATTAAATTATTTTGATTAGAGATAGAGAGAGTAGTTTATAATCGTTGACAACATACAATGATGAAAGTTTTACGCTAGACAGAATTAACCATTACTTCGGTGGGCAACTAATATAGACGGCCCTGGATTAGTTCAATAATTCTGTTGGAACATGTAAATTTATACCTGGCTGATAGAAGGCGCCTATCCAGGTTAAAAATGCCATTAGAACGTGGTGGTAGACATGCAGGAAAGTCACTTGGGATTGTTTCTTTCTAAGAATAAAGAAACACTACGAAATAGCTGTATGTCTATCTCATTTCATCGATTAATTAAAATTTATACTTACAGTGTCACATAAATCCATAATTTTGTTAAAGTTGAAGTACCATGCACCAATTGCAGTCTAAAATGAAAAATATCTTTTATATGTAGTACATATTATATGAATTATTAAATTGTGTTGGTGCAGTACAGATATTTAAGTTTATATTATTACACTTACCCTCATGGCCATATCATTATCCGAAAAATCAACAGGTTGACAGCTGAAGTGAAAATGTTCATTACGCAGAATAATTACGCTCTATAATAACAGAAATTAAGATAAAGAAAATAAACTAAACCACATTATTACTTGATAAAATACATAACCATTTAATATGACTTGTAATATGTTATAAATCCTTATAATATTCCCCATTTTATAAGGTGGTCTGTTCTTCATAAAACGTGGTCCGGCATAAAAGCAAAAAATTAAATAGAAGGCAAGAATTCCTAAAATATCTGTAGGTCGAGAAAACAACCATTCTGTAGTTCTTGGATCTGCAATGAATTATAGATTTACATATTTGCATTGAATTGATGCGAGTTCATATCATTGAAGAAACTTTTGGAAGTTATGTTTCTGTTTTTTCAAGTCACTTTAATTTAAAAGATTATCCATGTTTATTAGTGTCTATATTAATTGAAAACATTTTGGAGTTTTATGATTTGATATCTGTAAAGATCGTAAGATTCACAATCCTCTACTTCTCCTACTTTATTATCAATCCTGTGACCCATACCTTATCAGATATATCAATTTTTAAAAATTTGTAGGCCGTAACTCAATCATTAATTTATTAATAATTATTACAGATATGAATAGAATCACTTAAATTTTACTTATTGTTAATTACTGTGACGTGAATCGAAAGAGTTCTGTAAATTTGTACTAGCTTGATTAGGTTTCAGAACTAGAAAAGAGGTACTTCTGAGTAAGTATCTACATGTAAACCTACCACAATAGATCCAGTATTTTCAGTTGTAGAAGCATAAGCTTGTTTCTTTTACATTTTTACCTTGTTCGTCGTACTTAGAAAACCATTTATACCGATAGCTCCTTCATTTTCAGCTCAACAAGCTTCATTTTCGATTTTTGAAAATCGTATTCAATCCTCAAGCAACGATTTCGGGGTTTGAAGAAATTATCGTCGTTTAAATAAAAAAATTTTTAATAGTTCACAGTCGCTTGACATAACAAAAACATAATATAATAAGCTGCTGCAATGATTTACGAAATATAAATATAAAAATATCGCTTCTATTACTTATCGTTCTATAAATCGTTATGCTTATAATTAATTATAACCATTGAGCGTACATGGGAGAACGATGACTGATCGACCACGAGTGTACTAAACTTAAAACCGTCAACATATTAGGACGCTCTTCCGTGAGCGTAAAGTGTTTCTAATTTCATTTCTATTTTATTTCTATAAAGCGGATGGTGACCTCTAAATAAATGTAAACACAATTAAGCGCTGTTAAACAGGAATTTAAGACTAATATTATAAAGAAAAAAATCATAAGCACAATACTTGCTAGTCTCGCCGCCTATGCAACATTGCTTTTCAAGAATAAAATCATGCGCAAACAGATCGATAGGAACTCGTAGAACACACGCACAGCGAGCCAATTAAATATTGGTAAGCAATAACTGCGTGTCATTATAGACTTTTTATATTGACCTCGATTCTCTATGGACGAACTTTGATCAGAAGTCCTGTAACGTACCGTACGACGTTATTCCTTACAGTATTTTTAAATTTAGCGGGACCAATCATGGTTTTTCTGTTATAAGACTGGGGTGCGGCGATTGGTGCCAATCTAACAACTCAATTCATAAATAGTGTTGCCAGGTTACTTTTCGATGCAACAGTAGATAGTTTCATAAAAAAAACAGTAGATGATAATGGAAAAACAGTAGAATTTTTATTAAAGCGTTTTCGATTCACCTTCTCTAGTTACACTTAGAGTATTTGCATCTTCTTTTAACCTCATGTAATAAAACGAGATGAAGATACTCTTGAGTGGAGTCAAATGAAAGCGCAATAAAATTTAATTTTAATATATTTGTAACAAACTCAGTTGTAATTATACAAAGAAGGATAGTTAGGGTACTGATAAAATAATAGAAAAGGTGTGTGTGCGCTGTCCATCCACAAAATGTATTTTGCAAGGATAGTTGACGCGATCTCAAGTCATTACTTCCTCCATGTAACTCAATATTTTTTGATGTAGGTATAATTTTACTATGTGAGGAGCACGAGATAGATGTAGAAATTATAAATGATGTTAACGCACCGTTTATAGTATAATTGAAGTTGAGTTGAAATTAATTATATATTATTATATACCTATAACAAAATAAAAAAAAACTACGAATTTCCACATAAAAAATACAAAAATATAAGCCATACCTGCAATTTCCTATATGTTTAAACTATGTATGTTTTATCACAAGATAAAATAAGTTTACAAAACACGAAATATAGCTGAGACAAAATGGTAAACAAGATCATATGATCGAATTTTACCATATTTTTGATGAGATCATCTGTTTCCGCGCGCTTAAGTCATTTTTTGCGAGAAAGCCGGGGTGTCACTTCTGGTTGTTCCGTGACATTTTCATGGTTAATTAAAAATGGCCAAAAAGTGACTTAACCCCTTACAACAATTAATGTTTCAATTAAAGCAGGTTCTTGACCGATAAAAATTGTATCACAAATTCTTTTAATGGACACTTAAAATTCGCGCTCCTGACGAAGCTATGAAACATTGAGTAATTATGTGAATTTTAAGTGTTGAAAGAATTTGTGTATATTTTATATACCTGTTAATAAAAATTCAAAAATTCGTCATAGAAAGTGCAATACAAATACCAACTGAAACTTTTGACAAAAATCAATAATTAGCACAATTAGCAAATGTGCTAGTTTATAATAAAATTGATTGCTATACACAATTAATATGACAGGTTTCTTCTCTATAATAAAAAGTATTGACAAAAAAAATTGTTTTAAGTGAGCAAGTCCTGATGAATTCCGCAAAGAAAAGCAAATAACTGATACTGGGATTAAAAGTAGAAGATCTTATGGTTAAAGGTTATTTTCTGAAGCAATTTTTTTCTTCAAATCAATTCACCTCTCTGGGTGAAGTAAAATAAATTCGGTTGGAAAACTATAATAAAAAAATACATACAGGTACACTATAATTCATACTGAATTTTTGTACTAAAGAAAAATGAAGAACAATTAAAATAAATATTATATTGTAATAAAAAATATATTTGTAGCTCAAAAACAACTCTGCATGCTTCGAACTCGAGGCGTGAACTGATGCACGCTAGCGCAATAACCCCCTCTACTTCTACACGACTTCGTCCGAATTTACTTCTATCCAACTAGTTGTAAAATTCAACCTGTATAACGGTATTAGGCTGATGTGCTTGATATTGCAAACGAGAATAAGTTCGAGGCACTAGCCGAGGCTATAAATGATCCGAATTTGTTATTTGCATATCGGCCATATGTTGTTTTATAGCTTTCGTAATACTAATCCATGAAATAAATATCTGTTTTGGCAAAAATATTCATAATGACAAACTTCGATTAAAAGTCTGAATTATGAGTTACAACCAAATAATAATAACGGCCGTGGCCGTTAAATTTTAACAGCCTAAGCCGTTATGGATACCATAATAATCATGGAAACAGTGCAGATATAATGAAATAACATTCAAGTATTACGAAAAAGGATTAAACTCAACGACAATTATAAACAATTGAAATGACATTTGAAAAAATGAATTAATCAATGACACACAATTTTCTTTTCATAGGTTTAGGAAATATACTGATCACGCATTATATCGGAAATGAAGAACTTTAGGATCTAGATAAATTAGATTAAGCAAAAATTTTAAAAATAAAAGTTCAGTGCTAATTCAGTTGTAAAAGCACACCATTATCGCGTTTCAGCATTTGAGTTGGTTAACATTATCTATAGACAGAGCGTTTTCGCCAATACCACAGCATAAGCAGCAGTTTTTCGGCACCTTTGATCTGGTGGGGAAAGATTTTTTTGATCTTAATGACATTTTGCGGGTGGATAAACTAGGACCGCAATTAAAATATTTTTGCAGAGCACGCTGCTTTATTCACTGGTTTACATAGATTTTTTTACTTTAAATAAATAAGCTGTAAACATACAATTTAGCAGTTATGTCTTTATGAAACATTAATTTTTTATACTATTATTTAGATGAACCTATTAGTAATAATAATAATAATTTTGATTAACCTATTGATTAATCTAATAATAGTGCAAAATAATAAAAGATTTAATGTTTCATTTAAGTCAGGAAGTTGAATTTTATAATTTACTATTGAATAAGCATATTTTGCTCACGTAAAGATATCGCTTGTTCATAGAGTAGGTCCCGAAACAGCAAGATTAACTAGATTATTTATAATAGAAACTAATTCCTATCCAAATTCTCTGGATTCGTAATTCTTTGACTGTATTTCCGATTATTTTTAATCGAATTAACTTGATAATCGAATTATATAAGGTTATTGTAATAACCGAAGAGATTATTATGTTTTAATTTATAATTTGAAAACCTAGAGTTACTCAGTACCATGCATAATCGAAAGCACGCACTGTGCTGTTAATTACACGAGAAAGTACTGATCGTACTTACAATTCACATGCAACTTAACAGGTTTTCCCGCCAAGGAAAGTTTAGCTGCTGTATGTCTTATTCTGTGCCGATACTATATGTTCAGATTTTCTAAGTAAATTTGTTCTTCAAAAGATAAAAGATATGACATAAGTTGATCTTAGTAGTAATTTTAGAAATCCAACACATTAATTTGCACCAAAGTAGAGTCACTACGCGTTGGCATTTTTCATGTTTGTTACGAGAAAGAATAAATAACTGCAATGTAGATACAAGAGTTACGAGAATAATAATCACAATACGAATTATTTTTTACATTGCTTTGCGGTAGAACAAATCAATTTGGAAATGTGATAGTGTAAGTAAGTCTAGCGATTGCATGGTTATCTTGGCCGCGTTTGGTACACTTTTCCACTAGGGTCTAGGACGATTCAGCACCGCCGTTTCATCGCCACCGTTTCAGCGCCGCCGTTTCATCGCTGGGACGTTTCAGCGCCAGCCGTTTCATCGCCGACCCATTTCAGCGCCATGAAAAATTAAAGTATCTGATATGAGCTAAGTACGGTTTCACAACTTAAAATTGGCATTAAAAATATCAAATATAAAATTAACCTATTAAGTGCTTGGAGGAATTTCGGAGATTAGGGATTATAGGAATGGGTGATTAAAACGAAAGACCTTATTAGGAAGTTCTTAGGATTTAACTAGCTTTATTAAGTGCCATATTGGGAAAATATTTTCAAAGTCTGGATACTTAGTTGATATTCTTAAATATTGGTAAATGTAATAACTTAGTTGATATTCTTAAATATTGGTAAATATAATAACTTAGTTAATATTGGTAAATATTTTAAATATTGATTAACAGATTTTAATCAGTCATTTGATAATTGTGGGCAATTCCTCTTAAATATTCCGCTTCGGTTCTGTTGTCGCAGTCGGTAACAATACGGAGTATGCGTTTATCTGCGTCCCGATATTTTTTTAATTTCATCTGTGGCTGATTTCCGGCCACTAATTGTTCATAGTAGGTATCGCGCCCTTTTTGGACTTTGCGCAATCCATCTATAAACTTCCATATTGTTGGATGGGTCATTCCTAATTCAGATTGTAGTCGGCGATGAGCAACTTCACAGTTATTATTTGTACGATCATTTCTGTTTATTGTTCGATCATACAGATTCCACATTTCTGGTGGAAACAAAGGTCGTCGTCTCCCATTTCCACGTCTATTCATACGGCCTATGTAATTGTCTTCAAACCAGTCTATCAAAGGGTGAAGTTCTTCAGGTAACACATCATTGAATGCATCAAGATAATTATCTAAGTGCTCAATCCTTACAAAAGGTAAGGCAATCACCATTTTTGCTTGTAAACAAAAATCTGCGTCATTATTGTAACGATTTAATAAGCCCAACTGGCCTATATGTTTTCGCATATTTTGAGATAAATGGAAGAAGCATCCTTTAATAGAAACATCTGGAAAACACTGGGTCATTGCACCAAAAGCTGCCTGTTCAAAATCACAATATATGGAAGTTGGATTTAAATTTTCTTCCACCCCTTTTATTAAATCGAACATCCTTACATACGTATTGCGTTGCTTATCCGGTAACAGGGCATAAAATATTGGTATAATTCCTCCCAACCTTTCTACCATCACTGTATATACTTGAGCAAACAATCTGGAAGCAATTGAAAATGTACCATCTGCGTACCATGTATCAGATGTCCGCAAGAGTTGAGTCCAAGTTGCTCGTCCAAAAATTAGAATTCTCGTCGGCCCTTCACCACTGTCACAAAGTAAGAAATTTTCTGTAGTGTTTGGCTGTGGTACATATTGCCTGTATTCTTCGGGCAAAACCAATTCTGCCAAACTTGTAGGATCCGTAGAAGCTGCGTTTATAGCATTCCGTACACGTCTTACCACTTTCCTCAAGGCTGTTATTTGGAAGTACTGCTTCCGAACCTTGGGATACATTTGTTAAACAATTATTAATAACATTTATTGTCCCCTCTGCAGTATTCTCTGCCCGACGTTTAATGCTACTAACAACTTGTGCTACTTCCACTGTGGCTGCCGAAGAGGAGTGTGAATGAATATTAATTTGCTTAATAACTTCACCTGCTCTCGTATGAATTCGAGCTTTGCAACGTCCCATTTGCTCGTAGCGCCAAAATTCGTTTGTTTTAGAGCATTTGTCAAAATTATATAAGAAACCATCAAACACAAATTTAGCTTTTCCTCTTGAACTCACAATTGTAGCCTCCATCTTAATGGATAAATTAACAAATTTATAACGTCCACTACCTTTGAAATAATTTCAAATAATGAGCAGAAAGTACACTAACAGTTCTTTAAATACTTATTGTGTATTTGCACTAATACTAAAGCTAGTTAAATCCTAAGAACTTCCTAATAAGGTCTTTCGTTTTAATCACCCATTCGTAAAATCCCTAATCTCCGAAATTCCTCCAAGCACTTAATGAAGCTAGTTAAATCCTAAGAACTTCCTAATAACGTCTTTCGTTTTAATCACCCATTCGTAAAATCCCTAATCTCCGAAATTCCTCCAAGCACTTAATGAAGCTAGTTAAATCCTAAGAACTTCCTAATAAGGTCTTTCGTTTTAATCACCCATTCCTATAATCCCTAATCTCCGAAATTCCTCCAAGCACTTAATAGGTTAATTTTATATTTGATAGTTTTAATGCCAATTTTAAGTTGTGAAACCGTATTTAGCTCATATCAGATACTTTAATTTTTCATGGCGCTGAAATGGGACGGCGATGAAACGGCTGGCGCTGAAACGTCCCGGCGATGAAACGGCGGCGCTGAAACGGCGGCGATGAAACGGCGGCGCTGAATCGTCCCATTCCGTTTCCACTATTGTACGTGGCTCAGGCGTCTAAATTTGTTCATGGGACTGCAAATACAAATTTGTAAGCCAGTAGAGGTGTGCAATGTTGATACTTTCTGATATCGAGTAGATATTGATACTTTTGTAATTGGTATCTGATACTTTAGATCCGATACCGATACTTTGAAATTAAATACAAATTTCCAACTAGGTAGTAGGTACTTAAGGCTTCAGTTGACTCAATGCAGCAGGACCATAGATGAAAGATATTCTTTAATCTATGAGCAGGACTTTTAATTTAAATATTGTTAGACTTCAGAAAATATGTGATATTGACACTAGTAGTGGACATTAATCCAATAAAAGAATAATAAATATTTTATTAGGAAAAGAATATCTGTTTTACAAAATAAAAAAGAACAAAAAATTTTTTATTGAAAGATCTTGTCCGCATCGGTGGTCTTGGTCGGCATCGGCAGCCAAATCAAGGTAAAAATAAATTGTCGAATTCGTACGAGTACGAGGTTTGGCCGCGATGTTGTTACTCGGTATCGGATATATTTGTAGCTTGGTATCTGATACTTTCGAATCCTCCCAGTATCGGATACAAAATATCAGATAAATACTTTTTGCACATCACTATAAGCCAGTGATTTTAGTTTTGTTTTTATACTTGCCCTGTTCTAGGAAAGTTCAAATTAATCAAATATTTAAATCTAAAGATCGAAGTTCAAATTAATCAAATATTTAAATCTAAAGATCTAAGTTCAAAAAATCAAAAATCAAAGATCAGAGATCAGAGATCAGAAATTAAAAAACAGGACCCATAGAGATATAGAGAGGGGAGAATAAGTATCAACCTTCATGAATATGGAGATAATTTGATTAATACTTGAAAGTTGTTATTTTGAAGATCTAGGAGCAGAAATTTATTTCTTGAGGAGTAAAAAAAGTAGAATAAAATGAAGAAACTGTTAAACGACAGAGAAACGATGAGATTTGTTTAATGTTTAAGCAGTGCGTGAAAAGTTATCTCGATAATTTTCTACAAAGCATAATAATTACAACAACGTACAGGGTGGGCCAAATTCGACTCTTTTAATAGGAAACACCTATTTCTAGAAGAGTTAGAAAAAACTGACCTCCGCTCCTGGAGCTCAATTTTTAAGACAAAATTAATGGGGAAGACCGCAGTTCGATATTTTGTACCGCTTAGGAGCTACATAATGTTTTTCAAAATTCTATAATTTTAAAAACCTTTATAACTTTTTTGTTTATGAAAATTTTTGATATCCGCAAAAACTTCATTAAGTCCGTAACAAATTGAAATAATCTATGCCTGTGTAATTGGGTGAACTGCGGACTACGTTCAACCTGCTGAAGGGTGCCCGAAAACGATCCCCGTATCTCACACATTTCGAATGGATATCGCTACTTTTTACAAGATTTGACTGATCTTGAAAGATATAGACGGATAACTCGAATATAGGGAGGGAAGTAACAGTCAAAATCTGAAGATTGCTGAAAATTTCCCGACAAGACGTAAATTTAGAGGCACCTGTTAATAATCTAATATTTTTTTTTGAGCAAGAAGAACTCCCTGAAATGAGGTTGAGCCACCCCAGAAACGGAGACCGTACCGAAGACGGCTCTGAAGTAGAGACACTTGAGTTGTTCAATATTAAGAAAAAGTCTAAGATTTTGGAAAAGAAAAATAAGAGAATTTACTTTTGATATGAGTCGTAGACAGTGTTGCTTCCAGCAAACAAACTCATCTATAACTAGTCCCGAGAACCGTTGTTCATCGGTAGCATTAACAGAATTATTATTAATTGTTAATTTTTTAGGAGGAATCCTACGTTGCCGATTGTGGAAAACAATTAATTGAGTCTTTTCAGCATTAAGAAGTAGATTGCTATCTAAAAACCAGTAGTGGAGTTCTGTTAAAAAATTGTTACATTTAAGAGTAGCTTGAGACAGAGAATCATCGGATTTTTTTATCTTAAAAATCGAGCTTCAGGAGCTAAGGTCAGTTTTTGTCTAACTCTTCTAAAAATAGGTATTTCCTATTAAAAGTGTCGAATTTGGCTTAATACTAAAATGAAACATTTTTCTGAATTAAATATCTAATTTAAATAACAAATAATTAAAAAAATACATACCTCTCGAATTTAAAATGTAATTATATATTTCAGAAGCTCTTTGGCTCAACGATGCCATTATTGAATGAAACTGCAAGAATATGCACAATGCTTCAAATACGTATTCTTATAACCTGAATTTGCATATAATGAAAACATGTGAATACTGAATAATTCAGGTTTAATCTGGATAATTTCAGGAGTCAATAGAATTTCAGAAAATAATGAGACCTTTTCGAGAATAATGAGGCCAAATTTTAATTTTTTAAAAGTTTTTTAAGAATACCTCAGAAACTGAAAGAGCAACGGTCTTCATGTTTGGTAAAATTCCTTGCTTGATCAAGAATTTAGTATTATGTGTGTTATTTTTATTTATCGAAAAATTATTGCTTAACCATGTACAAATTAATGTAAAATTACTAAGAAGATTAGCAAATGATTTTTTTGTAATTTTACGGATTTTTACAAATTTTGTGAAAAATTACTACGAAAATAATTGATTTTTTTGTAGTGATTGCATCTCTCTGGGTGGTAAATTTACATTTATATTTGTAACACTTATCCTTCTACTGCTGAGTAATATGGGTTATGTTATACCCAAAAAATACCTTCAGATGCTTTCATGCAGCTGGTTCCAGTAGTGCGTTAGGAACTAAGTAACACTAAGTGGTTAATTCTCTGGATTTCATTTTACATTTACGTGTAATATAATCAAAAACTTGACTTCCTTTCCACGGTCAACCAAGAATAGAAATTTATTGAACCACCCGATACTAACAAATAAAAATAATGTTATTTCAGATTGATTATTTTTTAATGTATTCATTTTCCAATCGTTTAGTAGCACTTGTGATCATATGTTTATTTCTGACCAATTATACCCATCATTTATTTTATTGGTAATAATCAACTTACATTATCCTGCTGAGAATAATCGATATCTTTGTATATAGAATGCGTAAATCAATTTGTGTGACAGCAGTTTACATTTTGTATAAAACACAGTCGGATATGTATTGGAGTATTGTCAAATCTGTTGTTTACTATTCAGTTACTGATGCCAAATCAGCAAGGCAAGTTACAAGATTGAGCAGCACGTCCAAATGATAAAACTTTATTACCTAAATAAGCAAACGTTGCGCGCGTTGCGCCCATTTTACCGCAGACGTGGTGGCCCTTCAAAGTCGACTCTCCAACGTTTGGTGGCCAAATTCGAGATGACCGGATCGGTAAACAATTAGCGAACACCTGTACGTCAAAGGAACGCCAGATCGGCAGAGAACATCGTCGCTGTCCGTGAAAGGAGAATCCGAGGCAATCAATTCCTCACCATGCGCAAGAACTCGGCCTTTCGCAGACTTCAACTTGGCGAATTTTGTGTCGGGATTTGAGCCTGCACCCGTACAAGATCCAACTGACCCAGGCGCTTAAAGTTAATGACCATAGACAAGGTTGTTTGTTCGTTGAATGGGCTTCGGAGTGTTTGGAAGAGGACTCCAATTTTTGGTCATCTTTAGCGACGAGGCACATTTTTGGATGAATGGCCATGTTAACAAGAAAAATTGCCATATATGGGACGACACCAACCCACACGAGGTTCATCAGGTGGCAACGTATCCACAAAAGGTTACCGTTTGGTGCGGATTTTGGGCTGGCGGCGTCATTGATACGTACTTCTTTGAAAACGACGTTGGTGAGGTCAACGGCGAGCGCTATAGATCGATGATAATCAATTTCTTTTGGCACGAATTGAACGATATTGACGTGGACGACATATGGTTTCAGCAGGACGGCGTTACGTGCCACATAGCGGACGCTACGATGGACATTCTGCATGAACGATTTGAGGGTATAGTTATCTCTATCGGAGGTGATGTGAATTGGCCACCAAGATCGTGCGATTTGACTCCGCTACACTTTTTCTTATGAGGTTTTTTGAAGTCGCAATCGACCGATGACCTCAAAGTCAATATAATCCGGGTCATCGCTCAAATTCAGCCGGGTCTATGCAGAAGAGTCATTGAAAATTGGACCTCTACGCAATGTTTGGCACAACTTAACCTCTTCATTTGTTTATTGAGAACACAGTCTCTGATTGGTCCATTTCAACGTGCAATGTGAAAGGGCGTCACATCTTTATTTAAGGGTTTGTACAAAGTGAGGAATTTATAAAAACTTTGCGGTAAATGTGCAGTGTATGTGCGACCTTGCGGCATGTTTGCATTTAGGCGCTATCTTTGTGTAGGACTTGTTGCTTGTCAGGATTGTGATGGAGTTCTCGAACTACTTTTCTTCTGATTAGGCTCCAATTAGGGTCGAAATAGCTATACAGAGGATGCTTGGGGGCCCCATTGCAATCCAACTGTTAATTGTCCGCTCATCTCGTGCGTGGTAGTTTAAGAGGCAGCGAAATTGATTTAAAATCTAAATAATATCCTTACTTTCGCTCCTTTGAGAATGAACCGCCACTAGCGCTGTGAGACAACAAAATAAAAACATTACCGTTTTAGAGGTTATTTTGGGTTTAACAGATCATTATAGTATGGTGTATCTAAATCATTGCATAAATCAGAACCTGTAAATTCCTTTTAATTAAATATATATACTTGTCAATCAATCAATTTTTTATTCATTTTGCCATAGGATATGGAGTCAAAATATAAGCGTAAAATGTAAATAAGTAGCAAGAGCATTGTCATGTAAATAATAGTGGTCACATTAAAGTTACATTAAACGCATTAAAATTACATTAGAATTACATTAAACACATTAAAATTACGTGCTTTTGCAAGTAGTTCTTTAACCTATTTTCAAATGTCAGTTTTTGGCCAGCATAAAGCGACGACATTTCAAATAAAGCCTGCTATGCTTTTGAAATCGAAATAAATTGCAGTTTCTGGTTGTTTTACCGTGGACGTCATAATTCATTTTTAGCTTGCTCTTATTGTCCAGAACACATAAAATACACCTATAAATGCAATTTGAAGCGAGTGTTACACTATTATAACGTATGACAACATTTTTACAAGTTTGTCTGTTGTTCTACATTGAATATTACTCTTATCGGTCGTTTCTGAGCAACGAAAACCCTGCCGACATCGCGTGAATTGCGCCGTAATTCGCAGCAGTAGATCAAATGGAGTGTACTAACACTACTAACCCGTAATATGTCAGTATTAAACTAACACATGTTTCAATATGTACGCATTATACAATGACTGCCAAAAAGTTCGCACCATAGGGAAAAATTTGTTATTTTTGATTTTTTTCAAAAACTTTTTACGCCAAAAATTTGTGCACGTTCGACAACCCAAAATAAGCAAAACAGATCTGGTGAGCAGTTTTTATTGTGGCCAAAAATGGCGCCTATTGAAAACATGAAAACTGAAAAATTGTTATAATTTTGAATTATTGCATATCTGTGAGGAATTTTTAGTAGGGCCTGATGGGTTTTTCAAAATGTATCGTTCAGTAATCCAACAACATTTTCAACATCATAATATTTTGAAAAATTATTATTTTTTAAGTTTTCTTCGAGATTTGAAACTGTGAATGGGCATTCGGATATTTAACCCCTACGAATAGTTAACTTATTCATTTTTTATCATAAAAATTATTTAAAAGAATCTAATTTGTTGTAGGGTTCTAAAGTGTAGCACGAATAAGAAAATATGATACGGCTTTTTACGTTTTTGGTGCAATGCCTTTCTCGCATAAAATTTTCTGTTATCCTTTATTATTCCGACGTTGTACATTTCTAATAAACCCAATTTAACATAAATACACCAAAAATTACAAGAATTACACGAAATATTTGTTGTGACTTCATTTAAAACGGTTAATACAAAATCGACATTTTTATGCCGTTTTTTGAGGTGGTCGTATTTACTGTCAGACAATTAAAAAAAAAAACAATCGCAGAGTTCTTAATAATTATCAAGTTTTGTTTACATCTGAGAAACACAGAAAACAGAAAATTTCGTGCGAAAAAGGCATTGCTCCAAAAACCATTTCATATTTTCTTATTCGATTGTATTTGTTTTATACTTGACGTGTTGCCGACATACTTATTGTTTGTTATGCAACAAATAAACGATTGATTGATTGATTGATTCATGCTACACTTTAGAACCCTACAACAAATTAGATTCTTTTAAATAATTTTTATGATAAAAAATGAATAAGCTGACTATTCGTAGGGGTTAAATATCCGAATGCTCATTCACAGTTTCAAATCTCGAAGAAAACTTAAAAAATGGAAAATCTTCAATTTTTCAAAATATTATGATGTTGAAAATGTTGTTTGAATACTGAACGATATATTTTGAAAAAGCCCATCAGGTCCTACTAAAAATTCCTCACACATATTGCTGTGTTATTTACCCGAGATGGGGTAAAAATCAAAAGGATACACATTTTTCAAATTTTTGTTTACTTCTTAAAAACAGGAAAAATTTTCCAATTTCTGAATTTTATTTTCAAAAATCATACATCTCGTTCTAGAATGCCGGAACCTAAAAAGAAATTTAATTTATTTGATTGCCTAAAGATTCTTTATTTATGCATTAGAATTGCCATAACCTTGTTTCGGAGGAGTTTCTCGACATCGAGGGCACTGCAACGAAGAATTGGCTCAAGTCCAAGTTCAGGGAACTTTTCGGGGATGACTCTGACACGGAGACGATGCCGGACGAGTTATTCCGCTCCAAAACTCCTGACATCGAGACTCCAATGGAAGTCGAGGGGAACGTCAGCTGTTGTCAAGGGAATTCATCTCCACCTTTGCCCAAGGACCCTGCCGACTTGGAGGAGGCCATTCAGAAGTTGCCCAGGAACTTCTTAAGGAATAAGAGGGCCAACATGCGGCGATTTGAGCTGAAGCTGCCTGATGGGGGCAAGATAAAAATGGCAAAGCTTAATGCGCTCCGGCTTGGTCTAATTTCTTTTCCTGTGCAAAAATAAAAATTTAGTTTCATTTTTCTTTTGTTAGAATTAGGTTTTATTTAGTCAATTTTGAGAAATTTTAATTTTAATTTTCTATTTTGAGGTTATGTTTTACTTTTGGACAAGTTTTTGTGAAGGATTTTCTGTATAAAAATGCTACGCAAACGCATTCAAATTAGTCTTCCTTAGTCCTTAAAAGTGTTCAGTTCAGCTTCAAGTATGGTAATTATAATTGTATTTATTAATATTTTGAAATTTATTTAAACTTTGTACAATTTTTGGTGTTAAATCTTCACATAATTAATTTATTAGAGGACAATAGCAACGAGCATAATTATCGTGACTTTTGTCTTAAAACAGATTCAAAATTATTGAAAAGGCAGTTAAGGACGAGTTTGTATCGTTTTTCTGTGTTTTTAAAACTTTAATAAATCACCGCACAATTAGTTTGTTGGAGGACATTAGCAACGAGCATAATTATCGTGACTTTTGTCTTAAAACAGATTCAAAATTATTAAAAGGACAGTAAAGAACGAGTCTTTATCGTTTTTCTGTGTTTTTAAAGCTACAATAAACAATTACACATTTCATCTGTTGGAGGGCATTAGCAACGAGAATAATTATCGTGCCTTTTGACTGAAAACAGATTGAATTTATTAAAAGGGCACCGAAGAACAAATTTTATTGTTTTTCTGCGTTTTTAATAATTTTTGCATTTTCAAAACACTTACACATTTATCCTGACACTAATAAAACGTGAATAACTTACTAATTTGTATATTGTTAAAATTTTTCCATTAAATCGTTAGAATCTGTTAATGCGTCGTATTGAGGTTATTTTTGATATTTCATGTATTGTGTGAAGTTGCTACGTTCAGAAATAAACAATTTTAACGTTGACTGAGTTTTACTTACCTGTTCATGAGTCAGAAAAGCATTGTTTAAGATACATTTTCACATTCACAAGAATTTTCACTTATATTTTCACCATTTACATAAATTCAATTCAATTCAAGCCGGTATCATTTTTTGGAATGCGATATATGAACCTCGTATCGTATTGCCAATCTCACAAAAATCAAAGTTTTCAAGCCCTGAGAAAACTCTTCGTAAACAAAAAAAATTCATCGGCATTTTAAGCCCGTACACAACAGTAATTCAAAATTATAACAATTTTTCAGTTTTCGTGTTTTCAATAGGCGCCATTTTTGGCCACAATAAAAACTGCTCAGCAGATCTGTTTTGCTTATTTCAGGTTGTCGAACGTGCACAAATTTTGGTCTAAAAAGTTTTTGAAAAAAATCAAAAATAAAAAATTTTCCCATATGGTGTGAACTTTTTGGCGGTCACTGTATATTTTCTTGCATAGATTGTCTGTGCAGTGACCAGTTTAAGTTATTGTCAATTGTAATACCAAGAAGATGAACACTTTCAAGCAATTCGATTACGCCTCCATCAATTTTGACTTCAACTTGGGGTGGTATTTTACGCTGGTAAAAATGTACGCAGGAAGTCTTTGCACTATTTAAAATAAGGTTGTTTTTTTTTACACCAAAAGATAAATTTCGAGGTCATGTTGTTTAATTTCATTTCCAAATTTAGTGTAACAGAATCCGTTAATACCATTGAAGAATCGTCAGCGAAAATTACTATTCTTTCTGGATACCTTACATTAGTGGGTAAATGATTGACAAATATTACGAACAGCAAAGGACCCAAAATTGATTCTTGTCGGACACTACAATTTTCGTTCGTTTCTCTGGAGAGATGATCCTATACTTTAACTTTTATTCTTCTGTTGCAAAGGTGTGAATCTTAGCCATTCAAGTACTTTGCCTCTAATACCCAGAGTATGTGAAAAATTTGCGTGTAAGTGTCGAAGGCTCGAGTTAAGTCAAAATACGTAGCTGTTACGTACATGTTTTCATCAAGAGATTCATAAATACAATCCAAAATATTAGCACGTGCCTGTCTTTCTGATATCTGAGATGGAACACAATTTTCAACAAAAGGATTAGTAGAATATAGCGATTGATAATGGCTACTTTGCAGATAATTGTGAAATTGTCCCTTATCTGTTTCTATTTTAAATTCTAGATTGTTGAAATGCAAAATTATAAATTCCCTATTACTGGTAGTACGAGAAACGCTATTTAGCGAAAGCAGTACAAACAGTTCCAAACTGATTTAGGACTGTGTGTGAACCAACTTATTATTAACCGTCATATTCATTGTAATAAGAGATTATTCGTGATTTTGATAAAAAAAGATAATATTGTGAACTGAATTTATATTTGCAATTTTAGAAATAATGTATGAGCAACATTCATTCCGGTTTGTATGTAGTTACAAATTAACTTTCCAGTATTCGCACATTAATGTTTTCAAACAGGGTATTTATCTTGTAGAAGTATGTGAATATAATGTAGACAATACTTCTGTGATATTTTCAATGATTTCTATATTTATTTGTATATGAACAGTGAAAATTGCAATAATTACACCGAATAGATATAATTTCTTATCTTATTTGTTAATTACAAACGCATAATACAAACAGCTTAAATGTTTTACTTATGCCTGATCTATGTTTTTAGTCTTAAACATTTAAAAGACGGCTTTAATTATATATCCCCGATTGCCCAAGTCTACACTTATTATTATGACTAATGGAATTGCAATATCTAATATATATTAAATTCACAAATGTTTCCAATATTCACAATGTAATTTTTTATTGTATTGTTTGTAAATTTACATTTTCATAAACTAACTACAAATGTTACCGTCAATTTAAAAATCTTTTTTGAATAACGCATACAAAAAGTAAAGTAATTGGAATATTAAAAATTACATTTTGCATCGTGTAAAATCATACATCATATCGTAACAAAAATAATTTTACGAACATTTTTTTGGTATATGGTGTTCCATTTTTATTTCGGCGAAAAGTACATGGTTCTTATTAATTTTCGGCTTCTATAATTGTGCATATTAGATGCTTGTGTTTGAGTTGATCGTTGGAATTAAAAATTACTCTTAAACTACCAGCTGGTAAAGATTGTAGAGACAATTTATGGAAGTTCAGCCGATAATTGCGTAAATTATACGTTCCCTGAAACAGATCCAATTCTACTTGGTTTTCTTTCTTTAAGGAGTAACTTTACCTGAGGAATAGGGCAACTGCGATATATTATGCCTGAATTTCGTTCCATGTCATAAAATAGTTCTCCTAAATACATTCTTATGCACTTACATGTGTTAGGTTCATGTACATTAAATAAACGGACGAACTGTTTTCCTTTAATTGATACATAAATGGTAAAGTTGCACTACAACATTAAAAAAAATACAAAAACTCAAGATTTATGGTTTTCCTATTTTATTTAGTTAAAAGGAAATAATTGAAAGTAAAAAAGAATATTGTATTATTGATCTAATATAAAGTGAATTCCGTGTGTGGTTCTAAATTTTTGACTTTTATTCACAGGGTACATTTAAGCTGGTCAAAAGAATTTAAACTTCGTATATCTCCCGTACATATCGGTTGTTGTTGTAAAGTGAGAACATAGGTAATACCACAGACAATAAAGATAAATGCATCCAAAAGAGATAAAGCAAGCCTTTAAAGGTTCGCTGTAGTCGCAAGCAGAGGCGTTGCGCTTTCTTACTTATAACTTATAACGTAATGCTACCCCGTTTGACCTTCATATATTTAAATCTATAATTATCTACGCTATTGTTTTCACTGAATTTCTATAATCTCAGTTTGATTCAACAACCGGTATGGTCTATAACAGTAACAAATTCTTACGTCGCTATTTTCACCAAATGGTGTTCGTAGTTTTGCAAACCCATCAACATATTGATTTCCACCCTTATTTTTGATGGTGGCGTTCATGTACCAAGGATAATCTGTCGATTTATCGCACATTTCAAATTTAGTTAACTTAAAATTTGAAGATATTACTTGTCCATGCTGTAACAATAATACACGTATTTTTTACTTATAGTTCTGATTCCTTACTCTTTGTGGGACTTACTGAATAGTAGTTTGTTATGATAATAAGCACGACTACAAAGTGATAAGGTTTCATGTTTATGCAGAGATGTGATTGTGACACAACTAACTGTGTTGTGTTTGAAAATGTAAATATAAATTTCAGATAATAATTTCCGGCTATTGTTTTTATGATGGAATGGACATTACGAGATAATAAAGATTGATGACTTGATAGCTGTAGAGTCAGTCTATGAAAAAAAAAAAACAATAAAAATATTCCGGTTACCTATCTATGTAATTTCAAATCATTTAAAATTATTGTAAAAATGTATAATAGAAGTTTACCTACAAAAAAACATGTGCTAGATAAGTTTCATGAAGTAAATTCTGATAAATAAAATGTACAGTATACTAGGTGTGGCAATAAAATAACTGAACTAATACACTAAAAATGTTTATTAAAAAAAATTAGTCGACGGACATTTTATCCCCTTCAATGCAGTCTTCCTTGATCTGTATTCGAATCTTCCACTGTTGGAAGCAATGTTGCAGGTCTTTTGTGTGAGAGGTCGTTCATGAACTTCGTCGATTTTTCTTCACAGCATCAATCGACTCAAATTTGGTTTCTTTTAGATATGATTTTAGGGAACAGAAAAAAGTCACACGGAGTCAGATTAGATGAATAGGGTGGATGTTCCAATACAATAATCCAGTACTTCCCCAAAAATTGTTGGATAGATAGTGTTTTATGTACTGGCATGTAGTCCTGAGAATTTATAAGTCGTTCTTCTATATTTCAGGATTTCGACAACGAAGTGTTGTCAAAACCTAATTGTAGTCCCACCTTTCACACTCAACATAGTTACGATAGAGCTTAGGTAAATAGTTCGTTTTGAATACTGTTGTTTTGAATGTTGGACAACATTGAAATTTGGATAGTAGGAAGAGAAATTAACACAGATTAAAAACCGATCACAATAGTTGTTAAAGCAAGTAGAAAAAAATCAGTTCGGTTATTTTATTGCCAAATCTCCTATGGTCAAAAGTAAGAAATTTATAAAAAAAAACAGTTACAATCTGATCCAAAAAAGAATGTTCCGATGAAACTTTGGTTTAATATATATATTTCAGTATAAGTAAAAAGAAAAATGATCTTTGAAATATATTTTTCCCTGAATAATGGATGTAAAGATGCTGGCATTAAAAACGAAACGAATAGCTATAAACTCGTTCGAAAAACTATCTTATGGCTATGGCCTTGGTGTAATAGCTAATGCCGGTGAACGATCTAACTGCATAAGATCGTCAAGGCTAAACTAATCGACGATTAGGAAAATTGAACGCATGAATCAGTAAGATTAGCACAGTAAATTTTCAATGTTTTCGGTAAACTCACAACAATAGTTTGACCGTTTACTTACCGCAGCCTTTATCTCATTAGAATTCACATTGACTTCTCTGAACTCAGCTTTCTGCATTCCTTTAGTTTGTTAAGTGAACAGAGAAGAACCGGATATATTCAGTAAGTCGATTATAGTCCTAAAAAGCTGTATATGAATGACCAGACGAACATGCTTCTCTGAGAAGCTTAGGAAGTTTAGTGTGTTTCTTTCTTTTATACTGTATTTGCGTGGTAGGATTATTCGAACAACAAAACACATTTTTGAATTCTTTGAAAATTTGTCATTCTAATAAAGTTAAATAACTGATTACTTAAGCACCTATATTACTACTAATACTAAACAAAAAATGTATACTTCGGAATGCTTTAATTTAAATTAACATTCTGATAATAAATAACAAAAATGATTAATTTTTTTAAATGGTTTAACATTTATGAAATGAGGATTCTACAGAACAAAGACAGAAATAAAGAAAAAAACAAAGAAGTTATAATTGCCGCGATTTGCTGATTTATTTTTAATTAATTTTAATTCTACTAGTTTCTGTAGTACTTTTCGTATTAGATTGAGCTATTGATTTTTTAATATATGTTTTATAGTAAAATTTACCAAACAGATAGAAAAAAAATATTGCTTGTGTTCCTAGTAGAAATGCGAGGACCGTTGGATAGTCACATGGGCGAAAAATCAGTTGAAGGTTGTGGACGGAAACTATGCAAAATTGAACCTAAAACAGATATTAATAATACATAATGGGCTGTTTAAAATATGAGGGAAGATTTTTATGTAATCTACCTAGGCACGGAAAGAAAAGACCATGAGGAATACATTTTTTTTTCAACATCTATACACTTATTCCAACATTTCTGTAGTAACGAAATCCCTTCGTAAAAAAATGTTTCGGTAACTCCTCAAAATAATCATTAATAATTTAATTAATTTAATTAATTAATCATCAGAAGAAAGCAGCTTTAAGTTTTTTAATGATCTCTTTATAAACATCAGCGGTAATTGTAGTGCCTTTGGTCATGTATGTACTCAGTCAATAGCATCCCTTCGCAGTCCAAGAAAACAGTTGCCATCAATTTCCCCGCTGAATACTTGCTGCCATTTTTGATGGTGGAGACCCTTTATGCACTCATTGCGAGGACTCTTGTTTCGTTGGGGGGTCTTATCGTATCCACTTCGTCACCCGTGATAAATTTCGAAAAGAAATTGCGGTCTTGTTTTAAAGCAACCGAATTTTCCTGCCAAATTTCTTGTCTGACAATTTTTTGTTATGGTGTGAGGAGCTTCGGAATCCATTTCGGTGACACTTTGATCATCCGTAAATCTTGATGTAAAATTTTCAAAACTTGTCTCTGATACCTGAACGTCTTTAGCAATAATCAAAATTTAAAATTTGCTTTATTGTTTCTTGCCTAAAGAGGTCTACCAGGTCGAGTCATTTTCAACAAATTCTCGACACGACACTAATGACCAGAATTTTATTTGGTAATACGTTGTAGTATTTTCAACATACACAGAAATCATTTGTTCATGGATATTTTTTGGGCCATTTTCTTCTTTAGTCAAAAATTTTATAACATTCGTGTTCCAATTTGAAATCGCTCATTTTTCACTATTCAAAACTACAAATATCTTTCAATTTTAACACCATTTGGTTAGAATGCTTATAAAAGTTAACACTATGTGACGTTTAAAAATCGTTGTCAATAGTCGTTTTCGTTTCAGCGAGCGGAGTAATACCAAGTAGAACAGATCTGATCCACTTGATCAGTAAGCGTTCTTTTCGTTTCAAGTTAACTAATTCTCAACAACGCTGGTCTACCTTCCCCTTGCCGTTCATGTGTCAAGAAATTGTAGGATCAGTTCAAGCTCAGTTACATTTTTTAGATTAGGTGTTTAATAATATTCAAATTATCTGTCTACGGACATTTTTCTCATACAAATACCCGAAAATCTGATGTACTAATGATTAGTTTCTGCCCCTAACAAGAATAACGATAATGACAAATAACCTTGCAGAAAGTAAAGTTATCTTGACATTTGCTATTTAGGGATCAAACCGAACCGTTCTTTTCGTGTAGCCTAGTGTCTATTGGGATTAGATTAGTTCAGATCACTTCGAGTTCAGATTACTTACGAAACGAAAACGATTATTAGTGGTTGTTTTCATAGCTAGGTAGATTACATAAAGATCTCCCCTTCGTAGATTCTGTTCAAAAGAAATAACATATGCTAATTTAAAATGATCAAAATTAACCACTATATTTGAAAACATTGAAAAACAAAATAAAAGGAAATAATTCAGATAACATTGAACTCTGTAATATTCAGACTAGGAAAGACATCGGGGAGCCGAGTACTATCTGTATAATTGTTACCCGGGTATTATTTTTTTTGTCTGGGTAACCGTTATTACTCGGGTAGAAGTAGGGAACTAAGGAAGACATCGGATACCCGGGTATTATATTTGTACCCTTATTCCCGGTATTACATGCATAATTTGTCAGCCTAATATCTCAGAAATACATATATCTAGCTATTATGACACGATAAAATTTGATTATTTTTAAGATTCGTGTATCCATTTAAGTTGAAATATCAAAACTTATACGGGTATCTGAATTTATATGGGGACTCGAACTTATACAGATACCAGGGCTTTAGTTTTGTACGGGTACTCGAGCTGATATGATACCAGAGCATGATACGGGTATCCGGGTAGTATCCGACCAGTTTATTCGGGTAGCTCAAACATACGGGTATGACATTCCTAACTCAGAGACTTTAAAAAGTATGAAGTATATTTTAAAGTTGTGACAGTGTCATGGGATTCACAGTTACTTGTCGAGCAAAATTTAAAACGCAATTATAAATAAAAACTTTATCATAATAAATTAAAAGAAATCATATAATTATTCCCGTACTAAGGTAAATTCAATTTTTATTGTAGTCGGGTTGGCAGAAGGACTTTTTGTTTCAATGAGCTTATTAAAAGAGACAAATATAACATACCATTTGCATTAATGTTAAATATTTCTTCCACCATAGATACTTTTGATATCCAGGACCCAGGGAAGCCAGAAGGTAGTATGCGTACATGAATATGTGAATAAAAGAGTTTATACAACCTAATAAAGTCCCGTGACCACCTAAAAATGATTGAAAATGAATAGAATTAATAATTGTATCGGTATTTGTACGGTGTTTCAGTTTTAATTGACCAAATTTAAGTATGGAATTATAGCATAGAATAGCATTTAAACGATCTGTATTAAGCTTCAATGTGCTCCAGAGCTTGATGCATTTTCTTTTTAAAAAATTACATTGCGTCTTCTTCACTTCATCATGTCTTTGGATTTGACGTACGCAGGTGTTTTCTATCATAAGAACTCATATACGAAGTTGTTAAATGTTAATTTTTTATAACTGTAAAACGTAAAATCTGCTTTGCACAATCTTATCTTTTTTATAGCAAGTAAAGATTCTTTAAAGTAAAGTGATAACAATATTTTAATTAGTATCTCCCATGAAAATATACAATTTCATAGTAAAAAAATAAGCTATTTTTATTTGAAAGAATTTTCTATAGAATTCAAAAGTTACAATAAGTTGTACATTACCATCCCTAACTCAAGTAACATTGTAGATGCCTGTAAGTTAATGATGCTTAACAAACATTAGCATTATGTAATATAATTATGTAATATAATTATGTAATATAATTTAAACTTAACTTGAAGATTGTCTTGCACGTGGAATAGCATTTACAAAAAGAAAACATAATTTAATTATATAGGGTGTTTCACAACTTCGTGAAAAAAAATAATGGCGTGTTGGATATGAGATGTGTGCATAAATGCATCTAAATAAAAACGGAAATAAAAATAAAATAAAACTTACTCTCAACTGATAACGCAATGACAAATGTTTAGAATCTCTGGCTCAGTGCCGGCTGTGTCACAATAAGTGTTCAAAATTCCTTCCCTCAGCCGCTCGTAAACACAAATCTGCCCGGCGAAGTAATGATTCACAAGCGTTATGAAATATGTTTTGTTGTCGAACAGAGAGAAATGCGGCGTTAATACGATCGTTCAATTCCTGGAACGTGTTGATTTCTTCTTCGTGTACCAACGCTTTTACGTGTCCCCACAGATAATAATGTAGCGGATTTAGATCAGGTGAACGTGCAGACCATCTGATCGGCCCGTTTCTTCCAATCCATCTACCAGGAAAATTTCGTCGAGGTGAGCACGTACTTCTCGTCGAAAATTAGGTCGAGCCCCATCGTGCATAAACCACATCGTTGCTCTAAGATTTAAGTTCAAATTCTCGAAAAGTTCCGGTAGATTAGTTCGTAGAAAATTTAAGTATTGGAGACCATCTAAACGGTTCGGCAAGACGAACGGGCCGATTAAATTGTCGTTTAGAATACCTACCCGCGACGAATTGCGTGAGGGTTTTCCTCAGCCCACAAATGCATGTTGCGAAAATTGCACACCCAATCTCTGGTAAAAATAGCTTCATCGGTAAACAAGACATTATGAACAAAATTCGAATTTGCCTGTTGTTTATGCAGTAACCAACGACAAAATCGTATGCGTAGAGCATAGTCGGCTAGTAGCAAAGCCTGAACTCTTTGAATATGGTACGGATGTAATTGTTGTTTGTGAAGAATGTGCCATACAACGGAGGACGATAAACGCGTTTGTCTTGAGATATCACGAACACTTAACGAAGGATGTTCCTCGATAAGTTGTAGTATTTCTTCTTCTTCGTTTAGGATGCGTTGTGGACGCTGCCTCTTCCGCGACGTGCCCTTAAAGTTCTAGTATCCCTCGCTCTTTGCACAACAGAGAGAAATTTGGCACTGGTTGGCAAATGTCGGTTTGGAAAATGCTGTACATACAAACGCCTTGCCGCTAATGCGTTTTGCCCACTTTCACTGTACACTAGAATCATGTCAACAATCTCACTATTTGTAAATTCTGCCATTTTTTTCAGTAAATTTCCGTGCAACCACCTAAACGTACACCTTCAAACTACCCGGCCCGGCCGGCGATGACTAACAATAAATTACATCATTCATATTCTTTGTAAACATCATAAACTTAAACCAGAGATGTTCAAACGGTTTACCCGTTCGACAAAATTATTTATTTTCTCGAAAATTTAATAACATTTTGTTCAACAAAAAATGGTTCGTTTTATTAATTTTCATGCAAACTTTCATTGTTTAATTTATTTTCTTGAAGTTACGAAACACCCAGTGTGTTCTTTAATATGAAAAATAAAATTATTTCATTGAATGAATAATAGTTATTATATCGTTTTCTTTAGTCACAGTGAATCATGATGACTTCTCTTTATTTATATTTTTAATCAATACAATACTACAGAATCTTGAGTTTCAGATCGCAGTATTAAAAAGGAAACACATTTCAAACTCAAAACGATGCGTAATTTTGTATTAAATATATGCCTTGCTTTTTATCCTTTAATTAAGCAAATTGTAAAAATTGTTTCGATTTTTCTCTTTGTATTAAACTTAAATTAGCACCGCACCTGGTAAAAAAGTTAATCCAATCCAACTACAAATGGGCATCATGGTGTGATGATATACATGCAAGAAAGTAATTTGGTTTGTTTTCTTCCGAAGAACGAAGAAAATCTGCAAAACAAAATCCATTAACTTTTTCACATGTATGACTTCTTAATCAATGTTTGTTTACTGTATCAAATAACTCCAGCAGTTTGCAGATTAGGTAATACCAAACAGCTTCGGCCATCTAAAATTTTGCATAATTTAATTAGTAATGGTGTTATAATTCTCTTTTCAGTATAGAAATTCAGCTATTGAGAATAACTTGTTTTTCTATTGAATGAAGATGGTATTAGGTAGCTGGTAGTTGAGTGGTTCAGTTCGCTGGCAACGGGCTTGACGCTTGGCGGGGCAATTATTAGGCGTAGGTTCGAATCCTTTCCTGGTGCGTGTGAGTTCTGTGTGAGAGATAGAATTTTCATGGCTCGGACCGTATTATTCATGCCGACTCCTTTGAACTGGGTTCGAGTGGGGATGTGAAGAAGAATATGCAGCGGTAGGACCATTGGAGCATGCCGAGTAGCCAAGAAATGTTTCGAAGAGTTGTGAAGATATAACTCGGTGTCTGTGCATTTCTTGTTTTTGAGATTTATGTAGATTTTTTTTATTTTTGAGATTTATTTATGGGCGAACATATTCTGACGTGCAAGTTTTTTTTTTCTTTCACATTTATATCGGTAAACATTCAAAAGTCCATGAAGGAGTTATAAATTTAAAAGTAGTCATTTAAATTTCACCAGTGTCGGATTAAGGCCGGATTAAAATTATGGGCCCTTTACCAATGCTTATATATGATACTGTAGCCTGATATTGTGACAAATATGAAGCTCAAAAATCGCTTTTAGTAATGAAGTTCTTGAACGATTGTGAAACCGATTTGAGAATTCGACTTTTCAATCCTTCTTTACGCCTATAGAGAGATTTTGATCAAAAGAGTCATGCCGTGATTAAAATATGAAATCTAAAAATCGTATTTTCTGTAAGAATAAAATAATAAGAAAGGAAAAACATTAAAAATAATCAATATTTCTAATTACAATATACTATTTTGCATTAAAGATACATCACCTAGAAGGAATTAAAATATGTAAATTTTTGACGTACTATTAACTTCCAACTAACTATTAAATCATTATAAGAAAAAAACTAGTAATATGTCAGAATTTGAGAAGGATATAATGTATTACCGATCTTTCTCCGCATAATAACTTAAATGTATTCTATTGGTGAAAAGCCAGAACTTCTTGTGAATTACCTCCGATAATTCTACGAGTAGCTCTCAATTATCTCTTGTATGTTTCACTATAGAACAGTGTTTTTCAACCTTTTTCATGACACGACCCCCCTAGTATCAAAAAAATATTTCGCGACCCCCCGACCCTTTTTTTTTATGTATGTTCAAAATATTTAATCCATACAAAAATTTTAGGCGTTTGCGTTATTAGGATTCGGATATAAATATATAATTAAGTACGTAAAACGTATAATTTTAAATCGAATTTGGAAAACGATTTAATACTTAAAGTTGCAAAAACGGATCCACGATGGGAGAAATTGATTGAACAAACTCAAGCGCAACCTTCACATTAAAATGAACGAGTACTCCTACAGTACAGCCTACGTCATGAGTCTCATAACACTGGCTACAAGAAGTTCCATTGGATGCCACAAGGTATGGCGCCTTCTATATGGGTCCCCAAACCATTACTGAACGCAAATTATTCCATTCACGATTCTAGTACTTCAGTCAAAGCATTTTGTCACGCTGACTATACTTCTGGTAGAAGTCTATTTTGTCATTAGGTGGTCTATTTTTGGGGAATCGTACTTATGACAACTTTGTTCGCACACGGTAGCATTTGATGCCAGTGGTCATGTTTCTGTTCACGAACTAGGTACCACATAAACATGGGCGATACTGTGGAAAATACATTCTTCATACTTTATAACATCACCAGTAATACAATTTAGTATTGGAAAAAGTCAGCAAAAATTAAACAATAAAAAGTAAACGAAAAGACTTATATATTGTTATAATTTATAATGTTAAACATTTTCTTCTTCTTTTAATACTGATTTGGAAGAAATATGTACGTCAAATTTTGTTGACCGATGCAATTTCAATGCAAAATAGTATAATTTTTACGTGATTCTATTATTAAAAAATGTTACAGATTATTACCCTCAATGCTACAGGATTTTCTGACCAGTCCACTGGTTGACACGAGAAGCTGTAATTATTGTACCATCCGGCAGCAAGTGCCTGAAAGGTTTTCTTAAATCTCAAGTTTTCACAGATAAAACCATTTTACCTCATGTACTAAAAATATACTGAATGCAATTTGCAGTATATTATGAGAAATAACTAAATATTTAAGATCGTACGGCTTCCTGTCTTTCATAAATCTTGGACCTGCTCTAGTGCAAAAGTATACATATGAGATGAGTATGGTAATTAATGTTGTAGGTGATTTTGCCAAAAACCAATTAGCGGTCCGTGGATCTGCAACAAATAAACTTCTTATATACGGTATACAGGTCATTCACGTATCAGTTAATATCTCAGTAAGTATAAGTGCAAATTGTTTGTTTGATATATACTTTTTATATGCAATCAAAAGCTCTATTAAGTCACGGTATCAAATATGTATTTTCACATCCGGTTTAGCAGAAAGTGTAGGCAATTTTTGTTTTTCAAATGGAATTTTATTTAATTTAACTTGAAGGCTTCCGCGGCCGTCGTTCAAGAATTCAACAATGGAATTTTATTTGTTTATGTTACCGGTATGTTTCCCAAATCATTATAATTATAATGTAAGCGATAGAAGAAGGATTTGCTGACTTCAGCAGGCAGGATTAAAAAACTGGGTGTAGCGAGGGAATCGCGACAGATTGTAGAAAATTGTTGAAGATAGTTGTTACGTTTGGGAATGACAACGGCACATAGTGGATTACTTTCAGTATTTAACTGGACAAAATTAATAGCGCCTAGAACAATTGATAAATGATTAATTAACGATACCTATTCAGATTCGTAATGTTCTGCAGATTCCAAATATGCAAAAATAATAGAGTGTTTCATTTAAAATAAGATAGATATGACTTCCGGCGAAACTGGAAAATTAATTTTTTTGTTTAATTTATCCCTTGCAAATTTCATGTAAATCGATGGAAAAATAAAAGTTCTAGAAGGGTTAACATATGACGATGAACGCTCGGTGTATGTATTTATTTAAGGACAAAAACATTAAGAACTTGCTGTATGACTTAAAGCATAACTAACTTAAATATTTAGCTCTTGTTTTTTATCTGTGTTTTAAAAATTTTCATTTCTGTTAGAACTGTCAATTTGGTGCACCCTGTATATCGTAAATCGTAAAAATGTGCAACAATTTCTATAGCGGGATTAATAGAGCTATGTGTAAATCCTTAAAAAAAGGATAAATAATTTGTCGCAGGTTTTTGCAATATTCATGGTTTCTTATTTGAATATTGCGATTTTATAATTTATTTGTTGTTAACGTGCACATTAAGTGGATATCATTTGTCAATTATTTAAGTAACTTGACCTTACATATAACATCGCCTGCTTATTCGAAAATGATTGTCTTGAATTATTTATTTATTATTTTGTACCCAGATTTAAGAAATTTTGATATCGTCGTAAAGAGAAAGAAAATCTCTACCGAATGAATTACAAAAATTGCAATTTGAACAGCTTGTATATGATTTTGTTTTACAAATCAGTTAATACAAATAACAAATTTTTGGGAACGAAATTTTTACATTTTTTATATCTTGTGAATACTTGAATGGTTTTCTAATCATTCAGGATTTACTTTTTTAATCAAAGAGTATAATCATTTGTTTTAACTGTACACATTGCTAAGACTACCAATTACCTCGAAATAATAATCATAATATTAGAAAATAAAAATCAGTATACCTTGATTAGGTATTAGGATTACAGAGCGTAGTATTAGATTGACTATTGATATTATTTAAGTATTACCGGTGAGCTGAATTAAGTCAAATATTTAAATATTTTATTTAAATTTACAAATAAGTACATGATAAAAATACTTACCACTTTTAGTTTCAATAAATTCTTGAATAAAGTTCATGCTGTCGCAAATATTAGAACTATCTTCTCCGCTTTCAACTAAGTTCTGAAAAAATAAATTTATTAGCAAAGTTGTTAAAGAAGCTTCAACATGATAACAGATATGATAGTCTTAATTACTATCTATGGCATGATCATAGATATCATAGTCTTAATTACTATCTGTGGCATGATAACAGATATCATAGTCTTAATTACTATCTATGGCCCGATATTTTAGTCACAGATTAACTTTAAGTTTTACTTTATTCCCATAGTAACAATTATAAAAGCAATTGTTTCTATGGCAATAAATTGTGTCTGAAATACCGGGTCTAAGAAAAGCCTGGACGAATACGTTGCCCGGTATGTTGCTCAACATGTTCCCTAGTGAGATATGTTGAGAAATATGTTGCCGAGCGTATTGTTCAACATGTTCCCTACTGAGTAGCCCGCTTAATTTACACAATGATTACAGGTGATTTCATAATAATTTCAATTAAACAAGAAGCAAGAAATTGTTCTCGAAAACAATTGTAGTGGATTTCCAGTACTAATAATTATTAATATAAAGCCAAAAACAGTAATTGCAAATTGTGCTCCTTTGATTATTACTAGGTATTACTAATATGTGTCCAACAATTATTGTAGTCCTGAGTGCCTGTGGAATCAAACATTCTTTATTAAGTACTGTTTCAAATTGCAATAAAACATTATATATGTAAGCAAGAATGTAATTGATGTTTGACAGTTAATATTAGAGTCGTCAATACAACGATGCGAAGTAAGAATCCATATTTATATTTGATTCCACAGTCATGCAGGATTACAATAAGAGCTAAACAAATCTAAGGAAATAATAGGAATAATTTAAAAAAAAACACTGAAGAGGCTAGATCCTACAACATCATCACGTTTGATTGTTTCATGCTATTAAATATAACTATAACTGTAGATATAATGCTTGTGAATGTTTACTTGAATTTGCAAAAACAGCCGACAGAACAGAAGCACTCTTTGCAAAAACATATGAGTACCTATGATTTTATCTTGCTTCTTGTATACCTATGTAAAATTTTGAAAAATTTTAATTTAGTATCTAAATTGCTGCAAAGTTCTAAAGTTGATCTGGGTCGAGCCTGCGAATTAATAAATTCCACAATAGATCATTTTTCCAGTCTTAGAAATGATTTTCAAACATTACATAGAGAAGCGAGCAATTTAGCAACATTCACATAACATCTAAACGATAAAGAAGAGTCAACATTTTTTTGAAGAGTTGGCAGCGGACATTCAACATACATACATCGACATAGAAATTTTTTTAGATAGATTTCAAATGAAAGTGTTTCATAAATCTTTGGATATATTAATCAATCAGCTCAGAACACGATTTACCATGAACGAAGTAATGGACAATTTTTCATTTTTAAAAGCAGAAACATTCGTTAAACTATCAAATGACAAAATTGTCGGACATGCCAGCAAAATATTACATAAATATGGAGATGACTTTTCAAAAAGTTTGTCTATGCAATTAATAAACTTCAAAAGTGCTTTTTCAAATGAAATTATATCCACAAAAACTATTTCTGAATTAACCTGATATTTTATTTCAGAAAACAAGATGCATTTTGAGCAACAGACATTTGTTCATTGTTTAAACTTTTTTTTAACATTACTTGTTATTTTTGCTTATACCGAAAGAACATTCTCTAAATTAAAACTAATAAAAACATATTTGCATGGAACAATGAGCCAGGATAGGTTTAGTGATTTGGGTGTGTTAAGTATTGAACACGAACATACTTGTAAACTCAATTTGGAACAATAGGTGGACAAATTTTTGAAAGAAAAACGACGGCGTTTTGGCAGTTTAGTACCATCCTAATGGAAATAAATGTTTCGATTTACTTGTATTGTTAGGTGTTTATTTATTTATTATTTATTTATTTATTTATTTATTTATTTATTTATTGATTTGTTTATTTATTTATATATATAGGTATGATTGTATGATTGTGTAAATTTGGTAAGGGAGGCCCCTAAAACGCCGCCACTGTTGCTAGAGTATCGAGCGCCCTTGTGCAAAACATACTTTGAACCATTTAAAATTCTGAACAAATTGTTCGTTTACCATTTCACTCAAAAATGTACAGGAGAGCTAATATTTGGAAACATTTATTTGTACACGCTATTTCTCTGTCTGAAAAACAAAAAAACAAAACAACACAGTGTATACAGCACGCGGATGCTTCTTAAGGTCAGTAAGCGATTAGCCGACCGCACATTAACCATAACAAAGTGTTGCTTGTTCATTCGACGAAGAACAAAATTGGGGTGGAATTCTATAACTAATTTCGATTAATTGCTGTAGAACACTCTCAGAATGTTTTCATCTTATTTTAATCTCATGTAATAATAAAGGATAGAGATATTTTTAGAGTGTTTTAGAGTGATGGCAAGGATGGTGAACCATTTTATACCAATAGATCAAATTTAAGTTCAACATTTTGTAGTAATGAATCGTGTTTCAGGTAATTTAAGTAATTAAAAAAATACATCATCTAAATAAATATGACATTTGACACTTCTCCAATTCTGATGCGTTATACATATACACAGGACACGGCGATTATATTTAAAAGGAATCATTTAAACATATTGAATTCTTCCGAAAGTGTAAAATGCTTCATTTTACCTGTAAACCGTCGTCGAGAATTTTATTACTTTAATTAATGGGCTATTAATTAATTAAAAAATTAATCTCCGTCCACAATAATTTTTATATCCGTAGGTACGTATTTCGGCAGCTAAGCTGCCAATTTCAGTACACACTCTACCAAGTTAAAAGCACTTCATATAACCTAAAAGCAACTGATAATAATCAAATAAGAGCAAATCCAATAATACAGAATAAGTATTGGTTCATTCACCTGAAAAAAGTTCTCATTCTACCGAATAGATAGACCAGTAGAATGAGAACTTTTTCAGGAGAATGGACAAATACTTATTCTGTCTTATTTGATTTGCTTTTATTTGATTATGATTAGTTGCTTTTAGGTTTTTTGCTTGGTAGTGTGTGTACTGAAGCTGCCGAAATATGTACCTACGGATATAAAAATTATTGTAGGGGAGATTAATTTTTTAATTATTTCTTAAACCACAGTCTCCTTTACTATATTTAGGGTATTAATTACTTATTTATTCCTTACGTACAGCTGTGGAATGCTTAAGTATTATTTATTCAACGTAACCGTGAATCAGTTCATCAGTATTTTTCACTAGAGCGAAATTTATTGTTGCTTTTCTAATAATAATAATTTTTGTATATCAGGAAAGCAATTCGTTGATCTTCATAACATCAAAGTTGCCGACAAACAGTTTCATATCTGCTATAATATAATAATGTGTGGCGTTAGCATTCGGAAGTAGAAATAATAATTTGAGTTTTGAAATATAACATTTGACACTTTTCACCAATACCAATTCAATAAATGTAACACCTGTTATTGAGGTGAAGAAAAGTTCATGATAATAATTTTATACACTTTAAAAACATCTACAAGGTATTCTCAATGTCGCTAGATCGGCGCGTACATTTACAAAACAATTTGAAACAGGCGTTATATTTTTACCTCTTTGTTTTATGTGTGTTAACTTGTGTTGTTGTGTTCTTCAAATTGCTTAATTGTTATAAAAAATGTATACTTGAAAAGACTACTTCATCACTACTTCTGAACGCTTACAGATAGTATAACTGAAAATTATATTATTATTGATTTTATTTTGCATTAAGGTATTGTAAAATTTATTACGTATTAACATTTCGCATTATGTTAAATAACACAACTCATTCAATATATAAAAAAATATGTCTTCTTCAAAATTCGAAAAACATTAAGCTCTTTTATAAAATTGTTATAATAATAATCAATTGCAAGGTAAAAACTTTCACCCTATAAATGTCAAGTTCATTAAACTTTAATTTAATCAGCGTCAAGGTTAACGCAAACTGAATATTATGTAATTATTTAAATCACAGTTTTTATTTTACTATTACATGCTAATTTCAAATGATTAGCGGTCAATTTCTCTTTTCATTGATTAAGTAAGTGTTGTTGTATTAAATTACACATACATAGTTGATAATTGAACTTTCATGATTTAACTTTTGCGATTCTGCACAGATCATTCATCTTGATTAATTTCAAAGTTTGTCCTGAGTGTAAATGGACAACAAAATTATCTATATAACCTGTTACAAATTTGAAGCTCACCACTGAGATTTCGAGAACGGTAAGAGATACGCAGTCGGTTAAATTAGGGCAAAGTTGCGTATTTTGGTGCTGAACAATAATCCGTTTTGAAAAACTTTCTACAAATTGTAGTTTTTGAAATATTTCCAAAAAAAATGAAAAACGTAGTTTTCTTTTTCATTTTATTGTTTGAAGTTATTGCAGGAATCACAACAAAATTAATACATTTAAATTTTTACTCTTTTGGATTAAATGCGGTGATGACATTCATCAATGCAGATAGAATATTACTAAACTTCTACTTAATTGTGGATTGTGGATAATATGTTTACTGTACGGTGTTAAACAGGTGTTGAGCTTATCCTTGTTGGAGTAAAATGACTTTTTTTTTTAATAATAGTTTCTAGACGCATTTTAATCTGAAAAAGATAACTGTAACACTAAATTTGTTACTCATTACAACTTTTCAGGTAAAACTTTATCCAAATTGTAACACTGATTAGGAGAATAACAATTAATCCCAAATTTTTTTATTTCTTCATAAAACAAACATTCAACAAAAATACACATCATTACCTTATATTGAACCGCTATGTAATACATTCAGACACATTTTCAAAAAATATTTTAGCTAGCAAATCTGTGAATAATTTAAGTAATATTAAATTTAAAAAACTTAAACTTAACGTGGTTTATGAAATTAAATGTTTAAATTATAATCATGTTGTATAGGACAATCAAGCCAAAATTAAAAAAGAACGTTTAGACCATTATAAATATTATATCTGTTGTGCTCACTTACAATTAGTGAAATCGATCATTTCATGAAACGGATAACCACTTCATGAAACGATCCGCTTACTGTAATATCATTTGTATTCACTATCAGGACAAAGTATTTTGTCTTTTTCATGAAACGGAGCAACTTTTCGTGTTCTTCCTGAAATTAATTACAATTTCATCATCTGGATGGACGATTTCGTTCTTTTCATGTAATGGTCACAGGCGATTCTACATAAACTGTGCACTTGATGAAATGATTAAAATATCATCAAAAACATGACAGAGCCGGCAGGAGCATTGTTGTTCAATTACAAACAAGAATTTTATAATAAGCTAAATACTTATTATGAAACAAAATTAGGAAAAAGAGTTCTTACGAAACAGCAGCAGCTAGTTTTAATAAAAGAAATAAAAGCTGCGTTTGCTTTAAAATGAAAATTCTAATATTCGATGTCATACATCTCTAACATGCGCGAACAAATAATATTGGTGTAAACGAAATTATTTTATACGTATGCAATAAACTGTAATAAAATTTTCCATAAGATTTCACAAAAACTGATTTCTCCGATTTTGATTTTTCCCTGTCGGCTCTGTCATGTTTTAATGATATTTTAATAATTTCATCAAGTGCACAGTTTATGTAGAATCGCCTGTGACCATTACATGAAAAGAACGAAATCGCCCATCCAGTTGATGAAATTGTAATTAATTTCAGGAAAAACACAAAAAGTTGCTCCGTTTCATGGAGAGGACAAAATATTTTGTCCTGATGGTGAATACAAATGATATTACAGTAAGCGGATGCGTTTCATGAAGTGGATATCCGTTTCATGAAATGATCGATTTCACTAAGTGAGCACGACATATCCAAAAAATACTCAAAATCATTCAATGCTTGTAGAACATTCATTAGAAAATAACCAGAATTTTAATTTTGAAAATACGAATATGTTATATTGTGAGTTTAATATTTTCAAAAGACGTTTTATAAAAATGTGTAAAATTAAAATGTTATCGAATTTTGTTCGTTTAAATTAGCAAAATCCGTATGTTTAGGATTTTGCTAATTTAAACGACTTATTTTGTAGTTTTCTAGATTCGTTAAACAGGATATACAGCTGTCAGTTTTAATATTAATTAAAGCTTATTAAAAAAAATAATTTATTTAAAATTATGAATAATAAAAAATGATAAAAAAAGATCGTTTTACCTTTTTAGGTTTTCTCTTGACAACTTTATTTACTTGACAATCTTGTTCATTTATTTTCATTCCTGATGATTTATATAAATCGATAAGCGCACATAAAACAAATGAAGTACATATTAAATATTATAATACATCCGGCGCCGCTGTCTGACTTCATAAATTCTAATGTTGGAGTGAATAAATTGAAATCACACAGGCACAATCTAATTTAAGCTTAAATTTAATCCTGACTTGATTTTTTTGTGCAACTCGGTTTAAGCACATAAAACGAGCAGCTTTCTTAAATTACTCCGATAATTTAAAGAATCAAATTTGGGACATAAATTAAGTAAAAAGATAAACTATGCTAAGTATTTACACAATGTTGCATCAAAACTGCAAGATGACAGTACTTAGTAAACTTTCTCTGCTTATAATACTTCCATGAAGTTCAATTAATATGTAAGTAATGCTTATTCATGCTTATTTTGAACGTGACAACATTTGTTTTTAAATATATACATATTGCAACAGATTTCTTTTTCTAATTCTACTTTTTCAAATTTTTGTATAAAAGACACTATTTATTTTAATTGATTAATTTTTATAGAAAATTAATTAATTAATTTAATTTTACGAGTGTAGTAATAAATCCCTAGTTTCATTTTTCTCGTTTATTAGGAGACGATGAAAATTTGCAGCATCAACTTAATTTTAATCAACGTGATCGCAATAAAAGTATGCTTACTCATTTCTAGTTTGAACGCGTTCGCTAATTGATAATCTACATGATAAAATAACCTAAGAAATTTCGATTGAAAAGCTTCATAATTAACATCGGAACTTTCTTTAGTCATGTAACTGATTTTTTCTTTTGTTCTTTGTTGCTATTCTAGGAAACATTTTTCTGTAATTAGCAAGGAAGTTATGGTTTTTAAAATGTCGTAGATTAAAGCAATTATAATAAATAAATAAACGATAAATAGGTACTGCTTGGTTTTCCGCGTACACATGTTGTCCTTCCAATGTCGTACAAATAAATAAAATGTATGTTTATTATGGAAATTAAAAACTTTATGGTCCGTCGGTACATGCATATGTATGTATTTATGTATGTATAGCAAGTTTTTCTAAGTAAATGGATGATAGAAGTAAACAATCTGAATTGCTAGAGTTTGTTTAATAATGAATTTAATAAAATTGCATTTCACATAAACTTAGATGCTCATCTTTTATTTTTAATTAATACGAAGGATGTAGGTAAATACTTCTAAGAAGAAATTATAATTTTACATAATCACCTTATTAACTTAAAAAAAAAATAAATTTGCATTTGTACTGTGCGATTCAAAATTATCTAGATAAGTGGAAGCTGTGAAAAATAAAATCCGAGTCTTAGCTTAATTAATAAATTAACCTTTTGATCTTCTGTCAAAACTGAAATGTCAAGATACAGTTAAAGGTAATAGAATAAAATCACTTAAATCTTTTAATTGAATAAAGGTTTCTTAAGGCTCTTTAATATCATAATGACTGTTTGCTGACGAATGACTGCAATATTCGCGAAATTTGATAGGAGTCAGAGAGCAAATGTCAGACTAAAAGTTTTAAATCAAGCTAAGATTCTCATTTTATTTTTCATAGCCCCCCCCTTCCTAAAAAATTTTGGATCGCACGGTACTTCCCTCATTATCTTTGAAATATACAATTGCAACACAAATGCAGTAGACTATTTTAGAGAAAAAGTATAGACAAAAATACGTTCTGCACATCACATACAATATGAAACAAATTTTAAAAAAATGTTTTTTCAGTGTTCATAAACAATATTTTCATAAATTTTCGTAAATTACTGAAAATTGGTACGCGGTACTGATTATGAATTTTTACTAGTTTTTCCATATTTTGATAATTATTTCTTTTAGTCATTACGTTTTTGTTCTTAATAATTTATTAAAGAAATTTACTTATTTACTAGTGCCGCCGGGACCGGGGTAGAATACAATTGCTTTTGAGCAAAAATAAAGTGTTCAATCATACCCCCTGTATATGTAAATACCAAGATTCTGTTTTCAGCTGTAGTTCCGAAAACATCCTGTATACAGATCGAGTACAAAAAACGATTACGTGAGTAGCGTTGGTGCTTATTGTAGGATTTGAACAGTCAACAAGTCAAATGAAACGAAATATGTCCTTTCTTGTGTTTCTTTTGTTTTTTAAATGTCATGGTATAATTATGGTAATAAACTTTTTTTTCTGCGTTCATTTATGTGCTGCAAGAAAGCTTGCATCTCACTCGTAATTTTTGCAATTACTCAAATAATTATAAAGCACTCGTTCCATTGCACATTGTTATATTTTTTTTCTAAAGACAAACCTTCATCTGCTTATGTAAAAATTTTTCCAGAAACTCACATTTTTTGAATAATAAAAAAGCAATAACAAGTTTACGAACAAGAACGAATCACATATTTAATCAAATTTAATATGATCTATATTATTAGTATTATCGACTATTTTACTATTATGTTTCGTAGGCAATTTTAGAGTTTAATTAGTGGATTATAAGAATTTGCTTTTTCTCAAAAACATCACAGTGATTTGTGATCTTGGTCTTGAAATTTCTATTATAGGAATCCTAAATCTACATTAAATAAAGATTATGTAAACAACAAAAATTTGCAAAAAATCTGTCATTATATTTTATGCACAATTATAACTCGCTTAAGAACGTCGAACAAAGTAACTGTGAGTAATTTTCTGAAGTACAGATGTAATTGAAGAAATAATTTCATCAAACGCAAGTGTGCAATCGCCGTGCCTTATAAAGAAAGAATGAAGGTTGTTTCCATTACTTTTGTGGCAATTAATCCTCAAGATATCGTAGTCATGGCTCACAAATGTTACAAGTGTATGTAAAATTGCAAAGTAAGTATATTTTACCACCTTGTATGCAGAAAGAATGCAAGCTAGCCGAATATAAGAGGTGAATGAATTTTCACCTTCAGCTTAACAAAAGGTTGAAAGTCAGCATATTTATGTCTACTTGCACCAACATCGATTAAAGTTAATCTTGAATTAAAGCGAAGAAAGTCCTGCGTTTTATCTATGATTAGTGCTACTCAGCCTATTTTTGTAATTTTAATTTTCTACTCTCGATATTTATTGTAGTAAAATAAGCTAATGCTTTGTAAATGTACAGGTCTTTATAATTGAATGTATTCCACGATTAAGTTGTGCCTAATAGTTGGGAACAAAAATCCCAATACTTGGCAACTACTAATTTTTCATAGTAGGATCAATTGAGGGTTTTACGGGTTGTACTTTGGTTATTGTATGTATTAGAACTGGCCAATATTTCAATTTTTACGATTCTTTATGTAATTTAAATTTTTAGAAAGATACGATAACAAAATATTGCATTTTGAAAATAAGTATATCGTATTTCCAAAACGAAGGTGTAACTACGCTGTTGGATCGTTGATATTTGCACCCCAAAAATTGTTTGTTCTAAATTTTTATTATAGAGATTGTCTTGTCCAAGGTAATGGCCCATAAAGAGAAGAAAAGATTTACCTCTTGGTGTACGTTTGAATGCAATACGTTCAGCTCATTATTATTGTTAAAATAGTATCATAAAATTCGTAGGTGACATAAATAAATTAAGTGCCTTACAAGGACAATGGGAAGTTATAAATATGATCGATTTTTCTAATTAATTTTTGGCCTACATTCTTCAGATACTCAGAAAAGTCTGAATTGCTTCTTAAGTATTGTTTGCGCCAATGATTTTTCTAATTAAAAAAAAAGAAATAAATGACTAACTGATGAAATTATAAATATCAAGTTGAATTGTTTCTTTGTTATTGCGAAACTAATTAAATTTCACAGAAGGCCTATTATACATGTTCCATTATAATTTACTAATGAGAAGATTACTCAGACGTTAATTGTTTATTTTATTTATATTTACTTACATAATTAAAAGAAATCATTTGTTTATGTGAGCTAACAACATCTACTTTCATAAATTAGAATGTATAGATTTTGTATCAGAAATTTTCTGTCAATATAATATATTAATAATAATTCAATACGTAATACGAAGAAATTGTATAAGTTTGAGAAAATGTTTTATAACAAATCTTGTAATATTGCTTAATCCTGCGTTGTAATAGAAAGAGGCAAGGCGCACTTTCAGTGTTGTGTCTAGCAAACATTTGCACGTTTACATATTATGTAATTTAATTAGTTTCTAAAGATTCAAAAAGTTTATACTTACTGCTTATTCACGTTAACCTGGGTATTGTATGTCCAAGTAATGTACACTTGAAGAACTCAACAAAATATTATTCAAAATAAACCAACTGACTTATAACGAATTTGGTTGGAAAACAAATGTTTAGATGAGAATGACCGTCTTGGCCGAATTAAAATAACTGAAAGAAAATAAGAAAATGGGTTTTATATTAGAGCTAAATGCAAAAACAAGTAATAGGGTAGGGGCAGGTAATCGAAACTGAGAGCGAACGCTTCATTCAGATTATTAGAAAGTTGAACGCATACCTGTAACAGTTCCACTGTGAAAGAGATAAAACGGTACTGGTATTCCGATGTTTAGAACTTCAAATTGAGTTTGATTTTTAAAATTATATACAGGTGGGCCAACTGTGCGTGGGTGGAAGATTGTGGCTTTAGTATTGAACACAAAAACCTGTGTATGAATTAACATACATAACTTTACATTACTTACTTACGAATACTTTATATATTATTGTACGATTAAATTTGTTAACATCGTAGGAGTTATCGATGCAAATGCATTTCTAATTAAAAATGTTTATCCTTGATGTCAATAGAACGCTCGCTTAACACTTTTTTAAAATGTGGAAGTCCTGGCTGGACACCTGGCAAAATTAGCCCATCTGTATATATCTATTAACCGAAAGCGAATTATTTAACTTAATTTAACTTAACGAGAAAATATGACACTTATATATTATGTGTGTCAGCTTTTATTCTATTTTTAACTGAATTTAATTATACGGATTTCTATAAAAAATGTACTCAAGATATTAAATTAAGTGAAATTTCAACGTAAAGGAGGTTTGTTTTTCATAGATCGAAAATAAAAACAAATATGAAAAATTTTTAAAACTGAACTAATTTAAATCTTCTAAATGTTTACTTAACAAACATGAGAAATGAAATAAAACAAGTTATTAAATTTAGGAACAATGGAATAATCGTTTACATTTCATGAATGAAGAGAAAATGTAAGAAAAGAAATAATATGAAAAATTGTTACGGCAAATACTAAAACAATATATTTTTTGTGTCTTCCTAAAGCTAAGCGTCCACTTATCGGCAACAGACACACCGCACGGATCGCATTTATTTTCATCTATCCGCAACGAACGAATTGGGCATCGACAATACCGATATGAATTCCGACAGTTCCGTTTCCTTTTCTTCTGCCAACAAGTAACTAACAACAATAGGTAATACAGACCTAGGGTAGACATTCTCATTTAATGGATAAGTGGACGCTTAGCTTTATGGCAAATAATGTGAAGAACCCTGAAATACTATCCATGCGTTGCGTCTGATGCGTCCGTTACTGATCAGAGGACGCTTACCTTAAAACATACACGCTGAAAAAATATTTGTTCTCATTTGTGCAAGTCAAGTGTTGGAGACTCATTAGTGTTTAGTCATTACTGTTTGGGATTTCCGATACGCTAAGGTAAACTTAAAACAACTGTAAAAAGTAATTAAAATACTGAAAATAAAAAATATCTTCTTTACTAGTCCTATAATTTTATTAACATATAGAATCAATACGTTCAGAGGTCTTTGCTATGCTATTCTCGGAGAAAACATGGGAACATCGATTAAAAAAATAAATATAAGTCATAATGTTAACCAATGTGACACTATTTATTTATTTAGTTGTAGAGCTCTCGATCTATATCGTATTGTAATGAAACAAGTAAACACATAAACAATTTTGGGATAAATTGCTATCCTCCTGATCGGTGTTACAATATGGATAAAGTTTTACCTGCAAAGTTGTAATGTTTAACAAATTTAATGTTATTGTTATCTTTTCCCAATTAAAATGCATCTAAAAATAAATGTTAAAAAGGGTCTCAACTCCTGTTTAATACCGTACAGTAAACATATTATCCTTAATTTATTAATTCGATAAGCAGGAGGTAAGTTACACTCAATAGTAAAATATTCTATTTACATTGGTGAAAGTCATCACCGCATTTAACCCAAAAAAGTAAAAATGTTATCCTAAAGGTATTAATTCACACTTTTTACTTTTCGTTTATTGGCAACTTCTGAAGTATGGGGGAAGGAATTGATTGACTATGACTAGTGTATAGAATGGAACCGTCATCTTATTCGTATATTAAATCTAATAGCAACAAAAAATGGGTAAAAAATAGTGTATAATAACAAGTGACGCCATAGGTGATACAAACATAGGTGAAGTCTCTACTCCACTTCATCCAGATAGACTTCATATTCTTGTGTAATAAGGAATACAATTATTTCCATACAAAAGAACAAGGGGCATTTCTCTCTTTGGCGTAGTTAAAATATAAGTCAAGATAAAAATAACTGCCCCAATTCTTTCATTTCCTGGATAATATTAACTCCTTTAAGGAACAAGCATTTCTATTCTTAAAGGAGTTAGTATTATCCAGAATAATAATTTCTGGATAGTAATAATTTATGCATAAGGATTGAAATCTGCCCTAACTCGTATTTCTTGCTGGATATTTCTTTTAAGCTTCTTGTTTTCTACCAGGCTTACACATGAAGAATGTGTTCTTTAAATATCTCCAAACAAAAAAGTTAGCTCAGTAAATTATTTTTCTATTTCTGTCTTTATTATTAATAGGAGAATTAATTAAGTTAGGCCCTACATTCCTGCCCCTCTTAGATGCTTTAATTGCCAGAAGTTTGGTCACTCAGCCATCTCTTGTCAGAGTCGAAATATTTGTACGTGCGGATCGGAGGGACATGAAGGCACTGACTGTGTTGCTCCCTTCACTTGTGCAAATTGCGGTGGTGAGCACCGGTCTACTTTTAGGAATTGCCCGAAATATAAGGAGGAGGCGGCTATACAAGAACTGAAAGTTACCAAAAGGATTTCATGCCTCGAAGCGAGAGAGGAGCTTAAGTTGTCTCCTGTCTTGGCAGGCAGATCTTATAGCTCCGTTGCGGCCACCACAAATGCATTAACTACCTTTGAGTTGGTACGTGCCTTAGTACCGGAACTTGAAAGAATCGTGAATAGTCTTCTTTCCCCTCTTATATTGTCGCTACCATCTTCATCCCGTGCGGAACCCTCTCAGCCCCTCCAACCTGCACAAGTAAAGATGACTGTTCCGCGGTCATCATCCACAAGGAGCCCCCCCTGAATCTCGAACTCCCTTCTCGAGAACACGGCGGGAGTGCTCCCTTCCAGATGTTGGTCACCCCTCGGTCGCCTTCTCCTTTATCGAGGGACACTCCACAATCCTCCGGCGAAGTCATTCAATCCCTGATTGACACTCCCTCACACAGTTGTCCCATCTCTCCTCTTATGGAGAAGAAAAGGAAACAATCACCCCCTTCTGTTGAATCCGAGATACCTGATATACCTTTCTCCCAGATTACCGGCTGTCGTCGGGAAAAGAAACCGGGTTGGGAAAAGGGACGTCCGAGGAAGGGAAAGGCCCCGATCGAGTCCTGACCTGGATTATTAGCCTTAGATATTCTTCTTTGAGCTACGAATTATTTTTCCTCGCTATATATTATCCACTTATTACACCATGGCATATAGTCTCATACAATGGAACTGTAATGGATGCAGAAAAAGTCTTTGTGATTTACAGCTACTCGCAGTTCAATACATACCCTTTGCTTTTTGTCTACAGGAGACACATTTCAGACCTGATGAACAGTTTGCTCTCAAATGCTACACAATTTACAGAACGGATGTGGTGCCTGCACGCCGAGCTAAAGGCGGTGTTGCCATCTTGGTCAAGAATACGGTTACTGCTCAGCTGATACCTCTGAATACTAATTTACAAGCTGTGGCTGTTCAAATCTTTCTACCAAACCACCAATTAACGTTATGTAATGGCTACCTTCCATCGAACATGGATTGGGAACGAAGGCACCTAGACATGTTGATCGCTCAACTTCCTCCCCCTCTTCTTCTTCTTGGTGATTTTAATGCTCACAGTCCACTGTGGGGATCGAACTGGCGGGATACTGGCGGTGAAAAGATTGAGGAAATTTTGAATGCTGCCGAACTGACCCTCATGAATTCTGGCCAACCCACACATCTTTCAGCGCGGTCTAACGCCTTCTCAGCTCTTGATCTATCACTTTGTACTCCGCAACTATCTTTAAGCTTTACATGGGAGGTTGACAAGGATCTGCACGGAAGTGACTACTTCCTGATTCTAATTACAACACATTCTAATTACAACACTATTCCTATCCTCCTAGATGGAAATTAGATCATGCCAACTGGGACATGTATAGGACGAACTTTATTCCTCCTGAGCACACGAATGACATAAATCTCTCTCTGCAAAGATTAAACCAGGCCGTCATTTCGGCTGCTACTGGCTCCATCCACCGCTCTGGTGGTGTACTACCGCACCCCAGGGTGCCTTGGTGGAATGATGCGGTCAGGGAGGCGATCTCTGCGAAAAAGCGCGCATTAAAGATCTTCCGTAGACACCCATCGATGGATAACTTGATTCATTTCAAACGACTCCGTGCCCGTGCCCGACTTACCATTCTAACGGCTAAAAGATCTTCCTGGAGAATCTATGTGTCTTCCTTATGTTCTACTTCACCCTTGTCAGAGATATGGAGACAGATCAGAGCCATCACTGGGAAAGCGACCCTCTCTAAGAAAACCATTGCCGACCCTGCTCAGGTTTCGGAGCTTTTTGCGTCTTATTTCCAAAACCAAAGTAGCTCTCAGAACTACTCGCCCACCTTCAGGGAGATTAAGGACAGAGAAGAGCACCAGCTGGATTTCACCGGCGACATGGCCCCGGAGTATAACGAGGCCTTCTCCACGACTGAATATAACTATGCCTTAAGCTGTTGTGCCGACACTTCCTCGGGAATCGACGATATACCCTATGCTTTAATTAAGCAACTCCCAGATGCGTATCACCAGGAACTATTATCATTCTTTAGTGAAATCTGGCTGACTGGCGTCTATCCAGACGCATGGCGTGAAGACATAACCTGCCCTGTCCTTAAGGATGGGAAAGACCCCCAAAACCCCACGAGCTATCGGTCAATTTCTCTGACCTGTGGGATGAGTAAAATATTAGAAAGGATGGTAAATTATCGATTGTTATGGTTCCTTGAGTGTAACAACCTGATTACTGAACATCAGATGGGATTCAGAAGGTTTCGCTCGACAACGGACCACTTGGTCTATTTGGAGAGTGCAATTCAGGATGCTCTCTTCTCCAACCAACATCTCACTGCTGTCTTCTTTGACTTAGAAAAAGCTTTTGACATGACTTGACGCTATCCAATCTTAAACGAAATGTACCACTGGGGTTTGAGAGGGAACCTCCCTATTTTCATTCAGTCTTTCCTAAGAGATCGCTCGTTCAGGGTTCGAGTTGGCGCCACCTTCTCTTCTAATAGACCAATGGAAAACGGCGTCCCGCAAGGTTCTGTCCTCAGTGTTTTCCTATTTATGATCGCCGTTAATAGCTTAACAGATGGCCTCTCTCCAGCTATAAATAAATGTTTATATGTTGATGATCTAATCATTTTTATAACGACTAACCCTAAGCAGCCGTATAATCGATCATTATAGTCTACCATCAACAAAATCGCTGCTAATGCCGAAGAACGCGGCTTCCGATTCTCCTCAGCAAAAACATCTTGTGTACACTTTTGTAGATTACGAAGACCACATCGCCTCCCACGCCTGACCCTATATGGATCGCCTATAATATGCGTACCTGAAATTAAATTCCTTGGCGTTAAGTTTGACCATAAGCTCACTTGGAAACCCCATATCAATGACTTACTCGTCCAAATACGGAAAGTCCTTAATCTTATGTGACCACTCGCAAAGATAAGTTGGAGTGCAGATGGCGAAACCCTCCTTTATCTTTATAAAACCCTAATACTACCACGATTAGATTATGGGTCCATTGCTTATTCCTC